>QXEO01000685.1:628704-1257408 GCA_007115705.1 Dactylis glomerata | reverse complement strand
ACCCTTTAGTCCCGGCCCGGTTACCAGCCGGGACTAGAGGGTGTCCACGTGGGCGCCTCGGAGCGCTTCCAGGGCCAGGACCTTTAGTCCCGGTTTGTAACACGGACCGGGACTAAAGGTCATCTACAGATTTTGTTTTTTACTTTAGGGTTTTAGGGTTTAGGTGTTCGGGGGAATTATTTTTGTTGTATATTATTTTATTCTTTTATTTAAAAACACTTTTCATATAAATCTATGCATACATGTTAGTGCATATATATGTAAGATAACTTATCTTACGATCGAGTATATATATACAATTATATGGAGATAACAATTATCGGGACTAGAGCCCGTCTATTCGATTACATGGACCAACATCAGTAATGGCCCCTAGCTACACTAAATCGTCCTTTGTCGTCTATAGCTTCTATTCTCAGAAAGGTCGCCAGCTCCTCTGCAACAGCAATCGCGCGTTGCTCTGGTAGGTACTTCTCCCGTATGGCCGTGTACTATATAAGAAGAGGAGATGAATATGAATATCAATCATGATAACAAAGAATGACGAGTAAAAATAGAGGTGTGAATGTTTATTGCTTACATCGTATCTGTAATCCTTGTGCTCAGAGGTAAACGTGTGAATGGTCTCGCAAACATAGTATCCACATAGATGCGTCCCCCGTGGCTGCTGGTCGCACTTTACGAGAATAGAATATATATAATCAAAATAATAATCTAGCATTACAAAAGTATTGAAAATAGAAGTATATCATACTACTACTTACCTGAGCCGCTCTAAAGGTCAGCTTCTCATGCCGGATACCGGGAGTCACGCACTTGAACCGCTTCCAAACCCTGCCCGACAAGGAAAATGATTTGCTAAGTTTTTCATTAATTGATATATGAGAAAATCATCGAAAGAGACCGATAGAGCGCAAGAATGATTGAAATTACCCTTGGAGCATGTCCTGCAGGCTTTGGAACTGTTCCAAGGGTCTCGATAATGGGTCGAAGGCATCAACTCTTCCCTTATCAATTTGAATGTCCAACAGAATCCAGTGGTAGCTGCACATGTATATATATATGTGTCAGTAACTTATCAATTACACTCATAAGTGAATGGACACAACAGAGTAAGACCCTCACTTGAAGTTGTATGGAAACAGTATGTGGTCACAGTAATTTTGATCTGTTAGAAACCTTAGAAGGTTTTCCTCCGTCTCCTTGGGGTTATCAGTTAGCGTCTTTATATGTATTTTATCTGGGTCAATAAACCCAATATTTAGGATGTTCCTACTTTTACATTCCAGAATCTTCATTCTGCATAATAGAGTACAAGTCAGAACGGAACAAGTTATATGTAGAAAATGAATTGAAATAACTGAACAAGTTATATGTAGACAATGAATTGAAATAATTGAACAAGTTATATGTAGACAACGAATTGAAAAACTTACAGACAATAGCAACTCATAAGCGATTTGTCGAGGGCGTCGGCATTGTACATCTGGAAGAGTTCATCAAAGTCGATATGGATGTCTTCGGGACGGCCGTAGTACTCCCGTGGGACAAGCGCCACGATCATCGTTCTCCCTTTCTTTGATTCACTTAAGTACCATGTATGCAAGTAACGCATATTTGTTGGGAGATCATCAAACTTATCTTTGCTGACCAAAGGCGCTCCCATGACAAACTGTGGCTTAGGGGCTACCACAGCCTTGGGTACCACGTCGTCTTGGGAAGCCAGAATGACTTCAACCGGGATACCCCATTCATCCGCCCACTTCTTTGCTAATCCCAAATCTTGCCCCTGCACCAGAGAGGGAACATTCTCGGGTAACACCCTGAGGGGTGGGATCGACTGATTGGCCCGTTGTCCAAGCTGAGGAACGTCTGATCTTATTTTGCTTGTAGTTGAACTTGATTTGCTCCCACTTGCACTTGCACTTGCACGTGACTTGCTCTTTTGCCCTTCCTTCTGCAATGTGCGTGTATAGTCGTCAGGCTTATGGTGTAACTCATACTGTGATGGAAGGGTCGTGAAGTATTTTGCATATGCTATTTGCTTCTCGGTGTATTCCGGGCGGGGCTCGGGTTCTTTCTTTTTCATCTGCGCATCATAATGTTCCTTTGCTATCCTGGCGTTTTCCTCGTCGGTACGATCATAAGGTCTGATAGGAAGATTAGCATGAGGTACCTTTGGGAGGGGCGACAGTTTGCGCTTTGGGGAGCTCCGTCGCTTAGAACTCATGGACGGAGCGTTCTTGCTGGCACGCTTCCGCTTAGTATCCTTAGCGGGCGGCGGCGGAGACGGCCGACCCAAGTCCGGCGGCGGTGATCGAGATGGACTCGTGTTGTGGTGGCCGTCGTCATGTGGAGGGCTTGGAGGTGATGGAGGTGTAGGTGACCTGCGACAACTCGGAGGTGGTGTTGTCCTTGGGGTCGAGCCTGGAAGCTTGATGTAGTTCTTGTCCCATAGGATGACTCCACCCAGTACTTCTCCGAGTGTCCTCTCATCTTCGGGTCCAGCCATGTCGAGCTCCATATCATGAAACCCCGCCATGATTTCATCCACCCCGACTTTAGCAAAGCCAGGTGGAATCTCACGGCCATGCCAGCGTGCATCAGGGCCAGAAGGTAATGCTTGTCCGACGGCCACCTTCATGGATATGTTCTTGAATTTCTGATGGAGTTCACATGATGTTGACTCCTTGATTCCATCCACGGGGTAGCCGGGACCGCCCTCTATCATTCTTCGTGCATCATCGGGCGGGGCCTCAGATTCAGCCACGCTGCTTTTCCGCTTAGATGGGGCGCCGATAATATCGAGTCCAGGATCTTCCTGGCGCGCTACTCCTCTAAGCTCGTCAATCTGCTTCTGTTGCTCGTTAAGCCTGGCAAGCAACTGGTTGAACTTGTCATTCTCCTCATCCTGCTGTCGCTTCTTTGCTCTCGCCCGGCTTCTGTAAGTGTCTTGGTCTCTGGCAAACCCAAGCCACCACGGGTAAGAAGGACCGAAGCCTCGCGTTCATCCTCCATGTTCGTCATTGCCGAGGACCAGTGTGAGCAAATCTTTCTCTCTATCTGCAGTGAACTGTCTTTTTCCCTCTTTAATTTCTTTCACTATCTTTTTCCAATTCTCCCTGGGTATCCTAAGACCGCCACTGCAGATGAGGTCCCATGTTTCTTCGTCGTACGAACCACCATGCGCAAGGAACCAATTCCTTGCTCTCATTTCCCACTCATCACGGATGGGTTCAGGTACGATGCCTTTAGCTAGCAGATCTTGCTCTTTCTTATCCCACTTTGGGATGGCAGTCTCATAGCCCCCTGGCCCCAGCGTGTGGTGATATTTCTTCTTGTCGGCATTTTTCTTGTTCTTTTCTGATAATGCCTTGGCATCTTCTGACTGCTTGTACTCCTGAAATGCCTTCCAGTGATTCGCCTGCTTGGCTAGATACCCCTCGAATACTGGCACTTTCTTTGTCTTCAGATAGTCTTTCCATAGCTTCTTCTTCCAGCTACGGAACAGTTCGGCCATCTTCTTTAGAGTCCACTGCTTGACTTTGGCCCTCAGTTTTTTTGCGGCGTCTTCATTCTCACATTCTGGCAGGTTGAAATGTGACATGATATCATTCCAAAGATTATCTTTGTACCTTTCGGCGACATAGTCACTATCGGCTGCCCCTTTGCGCTTGTTCCACTCCCGAACGCTGATCGGGACGTGATCCCTAACGAGAACTCCGCATTGCTTCTTGAATGTGTCAGCAGCATTCTTAGGAAGCTTTGGTTCGCCCGTAGGCAATATCACCTCAAAGGTGTAATGCGTCCGTGCGTCCAACTTTTTAGTCGGGCCTCGTTTCGTAGCTTTGCTCGATGTGGAGGCCTAAGAGGGAGAAACATTCGTCAAATGAATGTATATGTATACAATATAGAGCTATCTCCAATATTTTTCACATATTACAAGTGATTGTCGAACTTCATATGTATACCTCGCCGGACTTTATTATTTCTCCACCGGCTTCTCCACCGGCTTCTCCATCAGTGGAGCTATCACCTTCTCCGTCATTGGAGCTATCTCCGGCCCCATCGGCTTCATCTTCGTGTCGATCAACCTCCATTCCATCTCCGGAGGGGTTTAGATATGACGACGGAGATTCAGTAGGTTCAACGTCGGGGGCGTCTTTGATTATATCTTCGATAAGTTCTTCCTCTTCGAGGTTCCTGCTATGTGGATCCATAGTTCTGCAAAAAACGAACATTTGATTAACTAATAAACTAAAATAATACTATCTCTAAAATAATACTATTCTAACTATATGTATCTAAAATAATACTATTCTAACTATATGTATCTAAATAATTCTATTCTAACTATATGTATCTAAATAATTCTATTCTAACTATATGTATCTAAATAATTCTATTCTAACTATAACAATCTAAATAATTCTATTCTAACTATATCTATCTAAATAATTCTATTCTAACTATATGTATCTAAATAATTCTATTCTAACTATAACTATCTAAATAATTCTATTCTAACTATATGTATCTAAATAATTCTATTCTAACTATATGTATCTAAATAATTCTATTCTAACTATAACTATCTAAATAATTCTATTCTAACTATATCTATCTAAATAATTCTATTCTAACTATATGTATCTAAATAATTCTATTCTAACTATAACTATCTAAATAATTTTATATCAAACTAAAATAATAACAATTCTAACTAATTCTATTCTAACTATATGTATCTAAAATAATACTATTCTAACTATATGTATCTAAATAATTCTATTCTAACTATATGTATCTAAATAATTCTATTCTAACTATATGTATCTAAATAATTCTATTTAACTCTATTTCTAATTAACTCTATTTCTATTTAACTCTATTTCTAATTAACTCTATTTCTATTTAACTCTATTTCTATTTGCTATTTCTATTTAACTCTATTTCTATTTAACTCTATTTCTATTTGCTATTTCTATTCTATTTAACTCTATTTCTATTTGCTATTTGCTATTTCTATTTAACTCTATTTCTATTTGCTATTTCTATTTAACTCTATTTCTATTTGCTATTTGCTATTTCTATTTAACTCTATTTCTAATTAACTCTATTTCTATTTAACTCTATTTCTATTTAACTCTATTTCTATTTGCTATTTCTATTCTATTTAACTCTATTTCTATTTAACTCTATTTCTATTTAACTCTATTTCTATTTGCTATTTCTATTCTATTTAACTCTATTTCTATTTGCTATTTCTATTTAACTCTATTTCTATTAAACTCTATTTCTATTTGCTATTTCTATTTAACTCTATTTCTATTTGCTATTTGCTATTTCTATTTAACTCTATTTCTAATTAACTCTATTTCTATTTAACTCTATTTCTATTTAACTCTATTTCTATTTGCTATTTCTATTCTATTTAACTCTATTTCTATTTAACTCTATTTCTATTTAACTCTATTTCTATTTGCTATTTCTATTCTATTTAACTCTATTTCTATTTGCTATTTCTATTTAACTCTATTTCTATTTAACTCTATTTCTATTTGCTATTTCTATTTAACTCTATTTCTATTTAACTCTATTTCTATTCTATTTAACTCTATTTCTATTTAACTCTATTTCTATTTAACTCTATTTCCCTTTGTTACAATTCTATGTAACAAATAAAATTCCTAACAATTTTATCTAACAATTCTATCTAAAACTTTCTAACAATTTTATCTCTAACAAATAACAAAATTTTAAAAAAAACTAAACCTAACAAAATTTGTCTAACCTAGCTAACAGTTAACAAAAAAAATTAAGGGGTGGCCGGCGGGCGGGCTCACCGAGAGGTGGTCGGGGTCGCGGCGGCTCGGTGGCGCGTCGGGCGGCGCACGCGGGAGGGCGGCGGGCGGCGCGCGCGGGAGGGTGGCGGGCGGCGCGCGCGTGAGGGCAGGCGATGGCGCGTCGGGCGGCGCGCGCGGGAGGGCGGCGGGCAGCACGCGTGGGAGGGCGGCGGGCGGCGCGGCGGGGCTTGGTGGCGGGCGGCGCGGCGGGGCTCGGTGGCGCCGGCGAGTTTTCGCGCAGTCGCAACGATCGGCGGCAGAGCTTCCTCGCGCGCGTCGTTCCTGCAAATGGCTAAGTCCGGGAGGAAGAAGAGAGGAGGAAGGGGCGGGCTTATATACCCCAGCCCTTTAGTCCCGGCTGGGGGCTTAAACCGGGACTAAAGGGGGGCCTTTAGTCCCGGTTTAAGCCCCCAGCCGGGACTAAAGGGTTTTGGGGGGCGGTTCCAGTTCGCGCCCGAGCCCCCCCCCCCCCTTTAGGCCCGGCTGGTTACTCGAGCCGGGACTAAAGGTGAAATAAATGCGCGCCAGTTATGATTTTTTTCAGATTTCATTTCAAAACTATTTTATTTGAAATTTGAATTGAATAACTTCTGTATAGTTTAGAATTTGAAAAAACTATGAAAATGAAAAGTGTTTGAAATGGAATAAATAATTCAAAACTATTTTCTATTTTAAAAATTAATTATTTTAACTATCCAAACTATTAACTATTTTGCCATTTTCAATTAAAAATTATGTTTATTAATATTCTTTTTGTATATTTGAGAATTTGACAAAACTATGAAAATGAAAAGTGTTTGAAATTGAATAAATAATTCAAAACTATTTTCTATTTTAAAAATTAATTATTTTAACTATCCAAACTATTAACTATTTTGCCATTTTCAATAAAAAATTATGTTTATTAATATTCTTTTTGTATATTTGAGAATTTGACAAAACTATGAAAATGAAAAGTGTTTGAAATTGAATAAATAATTCAAAACTATTTTCTATTTTAAAAATTAATTATTTTAACTATCCTAAGTATTAACTATTTTGCCATTTTTAATTAAAAACTATGTTTATTAATATTCTTTTTGCATATTTGAGTATTTGACAAAACTATAAAAATGAAAAGTGTATGAAATTGAATAGATAATTCAAAACTATTTTCTATTTTAAAAATTAATTATTTTAACTATCCAAACTATTAACTATTTTGCCATTTTCAATTAAAAATTATGTTTATTAATATTCTTTTTGTATATTTGAGAATTTGACAAAACTATGAAAATGAAAAGTGTTTGAAATTGAATAAATAATTCAAAACTATTTTCTATTTTAAAAATTAATTATTTTAACTATCCTAAGTATTAACTATTTTGCCATTTTTAATTAAAAACTATGTTTATTAATATTCTTTTTGCATATTTGAGTATTTGACAAAACTATAAAAATGAAAAGTGTTTGAAATTGAATAGATAATTCAAAACTATTTTCTATTTTAAAAATTAATTATTTTAACTATCCTAAGTATTAACTATTTTGCCATTTGCATAAAGAGCACGGTGTGGATAGAACGGGAGATAAGATTCAGTAGAGGCTGGCTTAATTTGTTATTTGCATGTGTCTCCTTGTTCAATGTATGTCCCAGTTCTTTAGTTTAGTTTGAACTATGCGTGAGTTTTATGCACGGTGGCGGCCTGAGTTAAATCTAGAAGTCTAGGATCCAGTGTTGTGGCGTTCGGTATGAAATATTCTATTCGTGGTGCTTGTGATAGCTCTGTTTGTTTCTTTGGCAATTTACCCACTGGTCAAGATGAACTGACATTTAATTGTACCGTTGTTTCTATTCTACTAGTACTACAGTACTTGGAGTAAAATGTTTCAGTCACACTCTAACGAAAGAGGTAGTCTAAGATGAAATGTGTTGTGCTAGATAAACTACATGAACATTTCTAATTTTGGTGGATGGCATAGTTGCACCAAAATTCAATCTTTGTTGTTTCATCTAGTATTCTGAAAAGCCCATTTGAATGCGTTTAGACCAATCAAACTTCTAGAAGATGCGATGAATACCTATTGACTTCATGCGAGAACACAAGAGATAATAATTTTACGATGAAACACTCAGGAGGTTTTTTTCTTCTACAAAATTTGTTTACGAAGGCTTTTTTCCTAAAGAGCGGTGTAACCGTGTCTGTCGTAGCCATGGAGAATCTTCATCATGCATTACATAAAAGGTTTAATACATTATTACATTATTGCACCAACATTCCTATCTATTATTTCTATTTTCTTCTGGGTCGTAGCCATGGAGAATCTTCATCATTCAGTAGGATGCTTGGGTCAGTTTTCACTTTGAAGGGCAGAATTTCATGAAACTTATTATAATCTACTGACATGTCTGTCTTGTCATCTACTCCCACGATGTTTCTTTTCCCTGAAAGAACTATGTGGCGCTTTGGCTCATCGGACGATGTCTTCTTTTGCTGATTTCTTTTTCTCGTTTTTGTAGACATGTCCTTCACATAGAAAACCTGAGCGACATCGTTGGCTAGGACGAATGGTTCATCCATGTACGCAAGATTGTTGAGATCCACTGTTGTCATACTGTACTTTTGGTCTACAACTACCCCGCCTCCTGTCAGCTTCACCCATTTGCACCGAAACAAAAGGATCTTAAAAGTAGGTCCATAGTCAAGTTCCCATATCTCCTCTATGTACCCGTAATATGTTTCCAAACAGTGCCCATTCTCGTCTGTTGCATCAAAGCGGACACCACTGTTTTGGTTGGTGCTCTTTTTATCTTGGGCAACCGTGTAAAATGTATTCCCATTTATCTCGTACCCTTGGAAAGTACATATAGTAGAAGATGGTGGCCTGGCCAAACAGTACAGCTGATCTCCAACGGTGTCATCATTCATGAGATGTGTCTGCAACCAACTGCCGAAAGTCTTCTCGTGTTCCCCTTTAATCCAAGAGTCAGTCTTCCCCGGGTTTTCGGAGCGTAGAATATTCTTGTGTCTCACGATATACGGAGCCACCACGGTGGAATTGTGTAGAACTGTGTAGTGTGCTTGAGAGAAAGAATGCCCGTCCATACATACTTTTGCTTTCCTTCCTAGTGTGCCTTTTCCTGTCTGCCTACCCTCATACCGAGATTCAGAAACACCAATCGGCTTAAGGTCAGGAAGAAAGTCCACACAAAACTCAATGACCTCCTCTGTTCCATAGCCCTTGGAGATGCTTCCTTCTGGCCTAGCACGGTTACGAACATATTTCTTTAAGACTCCCATGAACCTCTCGAAGGGGAACATATTGTGTAGAAATATAGGACCGAGAATTCTAATCTCTTCGACTAGGTGAACTAGGAGGTGTGTCATTATATTGAAGAAGGATGGCGGGAACAACAACTCAAAGCTGACCAGACATTGGACCACATCAATCTGTAACCCTGATAGACTTTCTCGATCGATTACCTTCTGAGAAATTGCATTGAGGAATGCACATACCTTCACAATTGCCAGGCGAACATTTTCTGGTAGAATTCCCCTCAATGCAACCGGAAGCAATTGCGTCATAAGCACGTGGTAGTCATGAGACTTTAGGTTTTGGAATTTTTTGTCTTTCATATTTACGATTCCCTTTATATTCGACGAGAAGGCAGTCGGGACCTTGATACTGAAAAGGACTTCAAAGAAGATTTCCTTCTCTTCCTTAGTAAGAGCGTAGCTGGCACGCCCTTGAAACTGCCCTGGATGCATGCCATCTCTTCCTTTATGACGTTCCTGGTCCTCCCGTGCTTCCGGTGTATCTTTTGACTTCCCATACAAGCCCAGGAAGCCTAGAATATTCACGCAGAGATTCTTCGTCAGGTGCATCACGTCGAGTGCGGAGCGGACCTCATGGACTTCCCAATAGGGTAGCTCCCAAAATATAGATTTCTTCTTCCACATGGGTACGCGCTTATCAGGGCCGTTAGGAACAGGTTGGCTGCCAGGACCCTTTCCAAAGATTACTTTTAAATCTTTGACCATATCAAATACTTCAGCACCAGTACGGATGACAGGCTTCCCCCGGGGTTCTGCCTTGCCATTGAAATGCTTGCCTTTTTTCTTTAAGGGATGCTTGGGCGGAAGAAAACGACGATTGAACGGGTACACATTCTTCCTACATTTGTCCAGATATATACTTTCTGTCTGATCTAAACAGTGCGTGCATGCATTGTATCCCTTGTTTGACTATCCTGAAATGTTACTAAGAGCAGGCCAATCATTGATGGTTACGAAAAGCAAGGCTCGAAGGTCAAATTCCTCTTGTTTGTGCTCGTCCCACACACGTACACCTGGTTCGTCCCACAGCTGTAAAAGTTCGTCAACTAATGGCCTTAGGTACACATCAATGTCGTTGCCGGGTTGCTTTGGACCTTGGATAAGCACTGGCATCATAATGAACTTCCGCTTCATGCACAACCAAGGAGAAAGGTTGTAGATACATAGAGTAACGGGCCAGGTGCTGTGACTGCAACTCTGCTCCCCAAAAGGATTCATGCCATCTGTACTCAGACCAAACCATAAGTTCCTTGCGTCAACTGCAAATCTCGGGAACTCTCTTTCGATTTTTCTCCACTGCCGACCATCGGCGGGGTGCCTCAACTTATCGTCTTTCATACGATCTTCCATGTGCCATCGCAACAACTTCGCATGATCTTTATTTCTGAACAGACGTTTCAACCGTGGTATTATAGGAGCATACCACATCACCTTGGCAGGAACCCTCTTCCTGGGTGGCTCGCCCTCAATCTCACCAGGGTCATCTTTTCTGATCTTATACCGCAATGCAGTGCATACCGGGCATTTATCCATATTCTCATACTTCTCACCGCGGTAGAGGATGCAGTCATTAGGGCATGCATGTATCTTCTGCACGTCTAATCCTAGAGGGCAGACAAGCTTCTTTGCTTCGTACGTGCTGGCGGGCAATTCGTTCTTTCTTGGAAGCATCTTCTTCATCAGTACCAGCAACTTTTCGAATGACGAGTCAGTCACACCGGTCTCTGCCTTCCACTTCAGCAATTCCAGTGTGCTACCCAGCTTCTTCTGGCCATCTTCACAAGTTGGGTACAACAATTTGTTGTGGTCCTGTAACATCTGCTCGAACTGCAACCTCTCTTTTTCTGTGTCGCAGCCTCGCCGTGCTTCAGAAATGACCCGGCCAAGATCATCAGCGGGCTCATCTGGTTCCCGTTCTGCACCCTAATCTTCTTCTTTATTGTCTTCCATTGCGGTATCAGCATACTCAGGGAACATAGATCGGTAGTTGTCATCATCGTTCTCTTCTTCTTCATCGTCGTCTTCCATCATAACCCCTCTTTCTCCGTGCTTGATCCAAACATTATAGCCCGACATAAAACCGGACCGAAGCAGGTGGCTCTGAATGACTCTTGAGGAAGTGTAGTCCTTCTCATTCCGACATTCAACACATGGACAAAACATATAGCCACCACCATGCTTGTTCGCATCGGCCGCATCTCGAAAAGAATGCACGCCTTCTCTGTAAGCGGCTGTGCGTCGATCACCGTACATCCATGGATGGCTCATCTGCGTCATGCAACAGTATATCAAACATAATCACGATCCTAAAAATTAGTACCGCACGGTCTAAACGAGAAAATATAGTTGCTAACCTTTTAGAATAAGTGGAAATAAAGAGGAAGAGACTTAAGCGTGGCTCGGGCACCTCATATCGTAGTTGTGTTCGGTGAACTGAAGCGGTATCGCTCTAACACACATTTCATCAAACACCTCTAGTGCATCCATGCAAAAAGGAGAGCTAGCACACACCCACTTAGATCCATCCAAGAAAAATGCAAGGAAGAGTGGAAAGAGGGGCTGCAGCCATATATATAGGCAGAGGACTTTAGTCCCGGTTTGAGACACAAACCGGGACTAAAGGGTGCGCACAGGGGACCTCTCAGCGCGTAGCCCTTTAGTCCCGGTTTGTGTCTCAAACCGGGACTAAAGGGTCGTTACGGGCCGGGACCAATGCCTCCCGGGCGGCTGGCGAATTTTGGGCGACGTGGCCGGGCCTTTAGTCCCGGCCCAGATGGAGGCCGGGACTAAAGGGCCCTGGCCAAAGGCCCTTTTTCCACTAGTGCAGACAGCAGTCCGGCTTGGTGCTTCTCCTATTCTGAGCAAATTTGATATAAAACATAAGAAATCGACCTAAAAATTATTTAAAATCTTTATATAAAAAAATGTAGATGTAAATACAATTTGAGGCAAAAATATAGTCTTTACCTCAACAATTACGTGGGATTGATAAGATACAACCTGGGCTATGAACAGGAAGGGGAAGCAATCATTTTTTCACCAAATCATCTATGTCCATCGGAAACAATAAATCAAGAGAAGATCAAATTTCCTGCTAGCATGCATTAGTCTCTGCCGCTCCTGAGTACTAACCATCCAACACGCATCTGTCATTAACATGAACCCTTTGTTCCGTCCGTCACAACAACATCCAGCCACCATCGATGGTAGAAATTACCTGCTTTGTACCGTCATCAGGATGGACATTACAGCAGCGTCGGCCGGCTGCCGACGGCGTGCAATAAATTTTATCTATGTAGGACGTGTTCTATCCAAGGTTTTTTTTCTCGATCTCGTTTTTTTACCGGAGGGCACCGGAATAACCCGTTACCGTGAAATCTCGGAAATACCGCCAATTTACCGAACAAATTTTTTTGAACAAATTTTGAATTCAAAATATTTTACACCAAAAGAAATAAAGTTCGTATCCATATTATTATGTTCTTCTAGCTAGGTGGAGTGGTCGATACTTAGGGCGTGTTTGGTAGCCCGGGCCAACCCAACAATTCCTCTTCCAACTGAGATTTCTAGTAATTTGGCTGTTTGGTAGCCCGGTCCGATCGAATGAGCACTGCCCACTTCAGCCGAATAATGCCTCTCGGCCCTGCCCGGTTGAGAAGCTCGATTCGAGCTTCACAACTGGGCAGGGCCGGACTCGGCCGAGATCCCGTCCCCACGCCCCGCGCCCGCGTCCCACGCCCGCAGGGGTCTCTCACCCCCACCCTCATTTCTCCCAAACCAGCACTCTCTCTCACTTCTCTCTCCTGAGAACCGACTCTTCCTCCCGACGACGACCACCGGATCCCGACGCCGGTGCCGCCTCCCCCGACGCCGGACCTTCACGGCAACGAGACGATCGACCTCCGCCGTCTCCTCGCGCCGCCATCCCGTCGACGACCGGACCTCCACGCCGCCTCCTCGCGCCAGACCGCACCGAGACGGATCTGGCTGCCTCCACGCCGCCTCCTCGCGCCAGACCTTCAAGGCACCGACGACCGGACCTCCACGCCGATTCCTCACGCCGCTAGTCCGTGGACGACCGAACCTCGACGGAATCGACGACGGGCGTGCCGTCCCAGCCAGCGCCACCCCGCCCCGGCCCCGGCCAGCGCCCCCCGCCTCGGCCCCGGCCAACGCCGCCCCGCCCCGCCCCAGCCAGCGCCGCCCCGTCCCAGCCAGTGCCGCCCCACCCTGGCAAGCGTCGCCTCTGAGCTCGCCAGCGCCAGCCAGCACCGCCCCCGAGCTCGCCTGCGCCTGAGGCAGGACCCGATTGCGTTTATAGGACCGGATTGCTTTTTGTTTCTGTCTATACGGACTTCATTGCTTTTAATTTTGTATGCAGGGACCCAATCACCTTCCAATTTTGTATGCAGGGGGTTTTGTGCAAATTTTAGACTCATCAGCTATCCTCACCTCATACAACCTACCAAACAATAGATGGCCTCATCACTTCTCTACCGGACCGAGCTACCAAACACACCAAAAAAATCCCATCTCAACTTAGCTGAGATCAGCTTGTATGACCCTAAATAGCTATTCTCCAGTGAACCCTTAGCGCACGGACTCGACAGTTTGCGGGTTCGAACTCTGGTGAATTGACCGAAGCAGTTTTTACACGTTTTTTAACAAAACTCGATTTAAACCATTCCAAAAATAATCTTGTGCCCAGGTAGAGTCGAACCCGAGACCTGCGCGCATCGGACAGAGAACGTAGCCACCAAACCATACCAATCCTTTTGTTCTATGTACCTTGCGCAGCTTATTTGACCTTTTTCTGGAGTTAAAATTCAAATTGAACCGAAATCTTTTGAACGGTATTTGAATTTCTCCGAGGGTTGCGAGAAATCCGGTTACCGGCGAAATTTCCGAAATTCCGGTCGAGAAAAAAAACCTTGCTTCTATCCCGAGAAACCGAGAGAGTCCAAAGAGACGACGACTCTCATTGGCTAAATATAGGAGCTGATGGCGTTTCGATTTTGCGATTCAGTTTTGGTTTTCCGAGAGAAACGGGGAGAGACCAAGGATACGAAGACTCACACTCGTGGGACAGCAGGTCGTATCTCATTATTTATCCAACGGATGCGGATGCATCAAACTTTAATGAGACGGTCGGAAATTTGTAGCTTCAAGGATTAACGTGGTGCTTTGTACGGTGCGTCCAATTAGTAAATATAAGATTTTTGACATTTTAGAATTTATTTTTGGACTAAAGTAAGCATATGCACCCGAGGTATACATGTTTGCTGCTAGTAGTGTCCGGCAAGGGGATCATGCATGCCACAATTGCCTCTGCTAGTAGTGTCCGGCAAGGGGATCATGCATGCCACAATTGCCTCTGCTAGTAGTGTCCGGCAAGGGGAGTACATTCGGGTTATCGAGATTCGGTCGGCCTTAGTTCCGAGCCGTTGAGATCTGTCGGTTGGAAAAGCTCCCGTATTCCATCTCTCCATTTTGATCAAATAAGTTCGACGGATAAGGAAGCCTTGATTAATGCTTTTGCTAGCTGCTTTTTTCTTTGACAATTTTTTCTAGCTGCTAGTATTTCCCGACAGGCATCATGCACGAATGGAGCGGCCCATGTTACATTTTCACTTTGGTCACGATTGATTGACAAGTATGCATCGGTTAATGGCTTTGCTAATTGCTAGCAGTAGTACTCGGCAAGCGTGGTGCACCTACGGAGCGGCGCATGTTACATCTCCATTTGAGTCAAACAAATTTTGAGTTCTTATAGATGTCCCCCTATACAACAATCCTCGTAAAAGTAACAAAAGAAGAACTCGTCACTGAGTTTCTGAAAATCCCTTGTTTAATTTGTTTTTTTAGAACTGTCTTGTTTTATTTCATGAAAATCCACTATATTAATAAAATTTAACCTTGTTGATTTGCTAAACCGATGATTACATGAAGAATACAGGTTCAATTTTTAACAAAAGAAAGCAAGCAGAAGAGATCAATATTGCACGATGATTTCATGTCGTATAAGGTCTACATTGAACGATTATTAGGTAGCCTCCAAGCTAAATATTTTGTAAGGATCCAAAGAACGCTTAAGTACCTGCTAGGCCTCTTGTAATGCAGTTCCACTGGCGTTTGGTCATGTCGGTTCCTAATCCCTCCTGTGATTTTTGCAACGTCATGGCTGCCTGCGTGCCTGGAGGTCGAAGCCATGCCACCGTGATACCGTGCGTCTCCGTGTCTTCAAGTGGAGGCCATGCCATCGCAGCTCGACTTGGCTGGAGCCGCTACTGCCGTGTCGGTGTCAGACGTTCCCATGCCACGTCGGGAGGCCGCTATGGAGCTGCGGACTAGACGACAGGACGTTGTTCTGTGCCGCGCACTGTGGTGTACTGCTTATTTTGCAACTCCGGTGGACGCTGGCTAGCTATTTGAAATTGCTAAAAATTCAAACTAAAATTTTGTGTGTGCGTCTCTATGTGACCTACGTGTCGACGAAGTGGTTATGAGAAAAAATGACTTTTTAAAAGGATAATGTGTAAAAAGTTGCAAAATTCAATAATAAAATAAGCCTTTTTGCGACATGTTTTTTGTCTTTTTACACAGCCCACAAAAAATGTTTTACGATGTTGTGTGTGAGCACATAAAATGTGAAGGTATACATGTATTTCTAATTATTTTTGACATATTAAAATTAATTTTTCAGCTAAAGTAAGCATATGCACCGGAGGTCAAAGTGCATCTGTGGACAAGGATGCCTCTGTTAATGTTTTTTACTAGTTGCTGCTAGTAGTGTCCGGCAAGGGGATCATGCATGCATCAATTGCCTCTGAAAGATCAATACATTCGGGTTGTCGAGATTCGGTCGGCCTTAGTTCCGAGCCGTTGAGATCTGTCGGTTGGATTATGGTGTACTAGTGCTAGCAGCTAGCAAAAGCTCCCGTATTCCATCTCTCCATTTTGATCAAATAAGTTCGACGGATAAGGAAGCCTTGATTAATGCTTTTGCTAGCTGCTTTTTTCTTTGACAATTTTTGCTAGCTGCTAGTATTTCCCGACAGGCATCATGCACGAATGGAGCGGCCCATGTTACATTTTCACTTTGGTCACGATTGATTGACAAGTATGCATCGGTTAACGGTTTTGCTGGTTGCTAGCAGTAGTACTCGGCAAGCGTCGTGCACCTACAGAGCTGCCCACAGAACATGCTCACCACATGAACTTCCTTATAAATAATGCCTAGGGAGCAACAAACTCTCCACAGTCCGGTACACACTATCCCACTCCACACACACATTGACCCGACGCCACACACTGACCGGTGAGGATGGCCAGCAGCATGTACGCGGTCTTATCGGCTATACTGCTTCCCTTAGCCATGGCAACGGGGAGCGCAATCCTTCCGAGGATGCCGCCGGCAGTGATGGACCTCATGGAACGAGGCAAGTGCTATTTCATTTTGACGCATCCACAACTTTTTAGCACTTCGAAATACTAATATTTGTGGCACTGCATGCAGGTACTCCGTACGCAGACTCACAGTCAGCGCACCGCTACCACGAGAGCTGCGCATTTGTCTACAACAGCAACAATTTATGCAGCATGGACGAGGCTGTCCCTGTCACCTTCTTCCTGGAGGAGGAGAAGGTGCGGGTGGGGGCAAATATATCGGCATACTTCCCGAGGTCGTCCGCAGCACGTTTTGGTCTCCTGCAGCGTCATGTTGCTGAGGCCATACCCTTCTCCGCCAGCAACTTCACCATGATCCTCGACCACCTGCGCATCCCAGCGCAGTCGGAGGAGGCTCTCCAGATGCTGTCCACGTTGGAGTTCTGCGATGCTCCACCGCGCCACATGTACTGCGTTACCTCCTACGAGGACATGGCCGAGCGCGCGGTGGACATGCTCGGCACAACCAGCGTCCAAGCCATGGCCTCGGTGCTGCCCAGAGATGGTGCCTCGCTGCAGTCCTACACCGTGAGAGCGGTGAAGCCAATTGAAGGTTCATCTGAGTTCGTCGTATGTCACACTCAGCTATACCCATACTCGGTGTTCTCCTGCCACAGGTCCACCAACGCCACCGCCTACGTGCTGGACATGGCGAATACTTATGGTAGCGGCCTCACCATCAAGCTGCTGACCATGTGCCACCAAGACACCAGCGCTTGGGACAAGGGCCATGCCGCCTTCGACATACTTGGGTCCAAGCCTGGTGGGCAACCCATTTGCCACGTGATGCCCTATGGGCACCTGGCATTTGGCAAAGCGGGCCATACCATGTAACTGTTGTCCTGGTGCTGTCCTGGAGGCACTGCTGACCGCCTCCCATGATGCTTACGCTACTATGCTACCGCTGCACTCTACAGTGCAGTTAGTATGATGTGTACGAGGGGTGCTCTGGCCCTTATGGAGCTAGCTCTCGTATGTATGAATATTTGTGTGTGTGTGTGGGGATCCTCGTGAGATCCATGCTCTGGCCCTCCTATAGTGATTGTGGTTGGATTGTAATATGTACGAGATCCATGCTCTGGCCTTATACAGAGCATCTTATAATAAATAAAGTTTGTGCTATACTATTTTCGTGGACAAATAGGACAAGACGATTTCCCTTAACCCAGGGTCAATTCATAAGTAAATCATTCCGGATAACAAAAAATCATGTTCGTATGGGCTATGAGCAACATCCAACTATAAATCGTTTTGGCAAGTTTTCAAAACGATTCATATAGACGTTGACATATGTGTTTCATCGTGGTCCTCCTTCCGCCACTTCGACGCCATCCTCCCCCCTCCTCTACTTTGACGCAGCGGAGACCAAGATCAACAGAGCAAGCCACATTCCTCAATCTAAGATAATTTGCTCCTTTGGGTGAGATTTTACGAGCTATGGGGAGAACCACAAGGTGGAGCTGGTGTGTGCGTCATGTGAAGAATATTTCTTGTTGTTAAGAGCTACTGCCTAGCTTCTTGGCTGGGAGGATCTGAAATGACACGCGGTCTGGTAGCGTGTTCGTTCTCAGCGATGATCTGGTAGCGTGCTCGTCATCGTGTTGTTCCTAGCTATTCTGTTTTTGAACCAATCGATTAATACTCCAGGAAAAATTAGCGTCCGATCCCCGGATCCTCTAGCTTGCGAATAGACACTACAGGAATAGGCAGAGATGCCGACGGCCAACGCATACGCCGACGACCAAATGTCGGTGCCGTCGGCGTAGGGGGCCTTCAGGAAACCCAGCCAAGGTCGCCGTCCGCGTAGAGATGCCCTCGACGTAGGAGGCCATACGCCGAAGGCCACCCTCGGCGTACTGCCGGCCGTCGGCGTAGTGGGTGGACACGTGTTCCGGAAGTCTAGGCCTATCGGGTGCCGTCACGGCGTTACTAATACGCCGACAGCCACCCTCGGCGTACTGCCAGCCGTCGGTGTATGCCCTGTATACGCCGACGGCCGCCCTCGGCATACTGCAGGCCGTCGGCGTATACTCTGTGATGTATTTTATTTAATCACTGTCATGTATTATATTTATACATATTTATTTAATAATATCAATAATTTAAACATGGTTATATTTTTTTATCAGTTGGACAAATTCGTACCCTTCAATAACAGTCTCCACATGTCCGGATGAAATGACGTTTCGAATCTTGTCTCCCACAGCTACACGTTAACAAATAGTGTTAGTGTTATCGTATGTATGTGTTTGAATTTTATGTCTCACACATTTTGAAGAAGTTGTTCAAAGATTCCATGCTTTTCCTACACCGGAGTGCGGTAGTTTCGAAACCCTGCCCCGCGCGCCCCGCATCGTCTCCCCCTCCCCTAGATATTATCCGGATGGGTGGGGTACCCCGGTGGACATTTCTCCCTATTTATGTTTGGTTAGGTCATAGCCCCATTCCAAAACAATATGCCAGCTCCACATGCACCAGAAGCCCCCTTTCCACCGAAACCCTAGCTCGTGCGTCCCGGGCATGGCCTTCTTCACACACATGGGCTGTTAACACTTGGTGAAATCGAGGATCTCTACGTGGAAACTCCCGCTACGGGTCTACCGGAGCCTATTTCATGGTAAAGTGGGCCCAACCTTTGCTTTCCATGTATATATGTCCTAAACAAACCAAAATAAAGCTAAAGGTCCATCGGTGAGGCCTCGTACGGAGAAAGCTATAGGGGTAGATCTCCGGACCCCCCGGTCTAGGGTTTCGTCGAATAAAGACCACCGAAGCATCGTCCACCATAGGAAACTTCCATGCATGAGTCCCTAACATGTGTGTATAGGTGTGACCCAAGGTTGGTACATGCAATATATATAGGTCCCGGGCATGGCCTTCTTCAGAGATATGGGCTGTTAACACTTGGTGAAATCCAGGATCTGTACGTGGAAATTCCCGCTATGGGTCTATCGGAGCCTATTTCATAGTAAAGTGGGCCCAACTTTTGCTTTCCATGTATATATGTCCTAAACAAACCAAAATAAAGAAAAAGATCCATCGGTGAGTCCTCATACGGAGAAATCTATAGGGCTAGATCTCTGAACCCCCTCGATCTAGGGTTTCGTCGGATAAAGACCAACGGAGCATCGTCCACCCTAGAAAACTTGCATGCATATGTCCCTGCTACTCCAAGTTGATGTGGGAGCAAACTGTCCTTGTGCGTGGTGATGACCAGCCCGTTGGGAACCCCAAGAGGAAGGTATGATGAGTGTAGCGGCTAGTTTTCCCTCAGTTAAGAAACCAAGGTTTATCGATCAGGAGAATAGAGACGATGACGACTGAAGGTGTTTGTGGAACCTGCACACACACAAACAAGTACTTTGTTCCCAACTTGCGATGAGGTTGTCAATCTCACCGGTTTGCTTGAAACAAAGGTTATGAGTGTATCGAGTGGAAAACAGTAGTAGTATGCTAGTAAAGTAAACAGTGCGGGAAAAGTAAATAGGTGATTGCAATATGATTAAAATAGGACCGGGGTCCACAGTTCACTAGTGGTGTCTCTCCATAGATAAATAACATGCTGGGTAAACAAATTACAGTTGGGCAATTGATAGAATAAAGATAACGTGATATGTCAAGAAGATCACTATGAGATTCACTCTGGGCATTACAACAAAATACATAGACCGCCATCCAACTGCATCTATGACTAATAATCCACCCCCAGGGATATCATCCGAACACCCCAAAAGTATTAAGTTGCGAACAACAGATAATTGCATTAAGCAAAGTGTGTAATGTAAACAAAGCATATGCCCTTGAGCATATGAATGTTGTTTTCTCCCTAGTAGCAACAGCACATCTACCACCTTAGAGGTTTCTGTCACTCCCCCAGGTGAAATAGAGACATGAACCCACTATCGAGCATAAATACCCCCTCTTGGAGTCACTAGCAACTACTCGGCCAAGATAGCCACTAACAACGGAGAGCATGCAAGATCATAAACAACATAGAGATAACAAAAGATATAATTCAGTACAGCAACTTATTCATAAACACCAATATTCATCGGATCCCAACAAACCAACATCATAGTATTACATAACGGTGATCTCAATCATGTAGGGCAGCTCATGAGATCTAAACATGAAGCACATGGTGGAGAAGACAACCATCTAGCTACTGCTATGGACCCATAGTCCAAGGTAGACTACTCACTCATCGCTCCGGAGGCAAGCATGGCGATGAAGAAGACCTCCGGTGGCGATTCCCCTCTCCGGCAGGGTGCCGGGAAGAGCTTCTGGACCCTCCCGACCTTCGGGTCGACGGCGGCGGCGGATCGCGATGTATTCTGGAAAACTGATCGGGCACTTAGGTTTTTCTCGTCAGGGGGTATATATAGGCGAAAGGACGATGTCAGAGGGGGTCCCACGCCCCCTCACACGGGGCTGGCACGGCCAGGGGGTGGCCGCGCCGCCCCTGTGTCTGGGGCCCACGTGGCCCCTCTCCGTCAGGTCTTCGGATGTTTGGGAGCTCCCCGGTGAAATATGACTTCAGGAACTTGTTTCGTCCAATTCCGAGAATATTTCCTGTGTATCACTTCTGAAACACAAAAACAGCAGAAAACAGGAAACTGGCACTGTGGCACTTCGTTAATAGGTTAGTTCTGGAAAATGCATAAAAATGCCACTAAGTGTAACGAAACAATAGGCAAATGGTGTAAAACAAAGCATGGAGCATCAAAAATTATAGATACGTTTGAGACGTATCAAGCATCCCCAAGCTTAACTCCTGCCCGTCCTCGAGTAGGTAAGTGATAACAAAAGAATAATTTTTGAGGTGACATGCACCTACACAATCTTGATCATATATGTAAGCATTGGTGAGCTGGGATCAAATAGAACTTAAAACATGGGCATGAAAGATATAATCATGACAATAAGAACTTAGCAACCATGTTGTAAACATGCAAATGAACACAAACAAAAGATCATGATAATGAAACAATGAAAGTCAAACGTGTGTTCAAATCATAAGGAAAACATGCAAGTGGTTTTCAGCTTGTCCTTCAAAGAGAGCAAAACATAAATGCATAGGACACCTCAAAGTTTAAGAGGGCGACTAGATACAAATAATTTAAGAACAAGTAAAACCAATCAATATGAGTCAATCAATGAACCTTGGGACAATGCATATCACACTAAGAATGACAACTATGCTCTCTTAATGGTGCATAAAGAAAGAAGGTGGTGACTCAACATAAAAGTAAAAGAAAAGGCCCTTCGCAGAGGGAAGCAGTGATTGCAAGTTTTATAACCTTCAAAAATTATGGTACTTACCGGCTTTGAGCTCTCATTGCCCCCATCATAAGCATCTTGAATGGTTAAAGTTAATGCGAGAACAGTTATGGTGCATATGCTTGACAAATCATAAGTTGAAAACCTCGTGTCCCGTGAATACAAGTACCCAAACCATGCTAGTTTACTTAGAGTCCCAAGCAAGGCTCTTGTCATTGTAAGTATATGCATATCATTGAGAACCGCCAATGGGGTACCTCCGTGCCCGATGACATGGAACAAGCCCACACCAAAATGACAGGACAAGCAGACAATGAACACCTCGGCATCTCTTTTATTTGCTATATTGTTTAGCTTTTTATTGTGAGATGCGTCGTCGAATGTTCACCATGGGTATGCTGCAAATTTCCACCATGAATTATGCATGGCTTAGATTGGCGGCCCGGCATTTCCCTAACACATATAAAAACTCCATGATCCTTACAAGATTCCCAATTCATTTCACACAGCGGGCATCCATAAACAAAAGATCACGATATCAACTCAAATAGGAAGTGCAATGTTGAAAGCTTGCCCCATGACGGCATGGTTGGGCTAGAATCCAACTTACAACTTGCAAGCATAACAACTCAACATAAAAGACCACAATGTCAAATATTTAGAACAGGAAAAAGTAAAGTGTGCCTTCCGGTTCGTGAGAGCTTTACTGACCGAATTTCGCATAACACTGGTAAGAGTTTAATTTGAAGAGAAAATAAAAGCAAGTCAAATTTACTTGGAATAGAAAATTGCTAGTAGGAATGTATGGTGGACACAATGGCAAACTTGGCTTTTTAGGAGTTGGATGCACGAGTAGAGCTCATACTCAGTACAAGGCGAGGGCTAGCAAAAGACTGGGAGCGACCAACTAAGAGAGCAGTAATGGCCATAATCATGCAAAGCGACAAAGCGACATTAAAAGAAGCATACGAGGGCATCAAAAGTCAAAAACTAAATGATCATGAAGGCTAATGGCGACTTTGGAAGAGTCTAACATGTGTGAGCATGCGCCAAGTCAACCCAAATAAAGCATCAAGGAGAAAACCAAAATAATGCTTCCATACAATAAAAACAACGCATGATTTTTTCAAAGGCTCATTAAGCAATCTCAGTTATTTGAGACAAGTCATGCTACAGCAAAACCACTAAGCATACTATCAAAAAGACATCAAGCATGACATGAAAAAGCCTAAGCCGCAGTCTACACAAGCTCCTTCTTGTACCACTATTTTGCACAAAGCTTTTTCTCTTTTCCAACACCATTTGAAATTTTTATAAACACCTCTTTTGATGAAAACCAATAAAGTGCAGAGGCAAAAATACACCTTGATGAAAATATATGACAAGATCTGAATGCATATCAAGGCTAAAACGAAAACCAAAAGCAGTAGCAGAAAAACTAGAATGCTCGATTTTTAATAAGAGTGAAAACTAGAGCATTCTTTGCAAATGAAAATGAGTACATCTCCTCCAAAGGAAATTTGTTGGGGTCCAACCATTTATTGCAGCAAACAAACAAACTAAACAAACTAAGAAAACTAAAACAACTGACGCTCCAAGAAAAACACATAGTGCATAAAGCAATAAAAATATAGTGTTTTGAAAGGTGACCTGATTTTTGCCGATGAAGAAGGGGTGCCTCGGGGGCATCCCCAAGCTTTGACGCTTGTACTTCTTGGATATTTCTTGGGGTGATGCATGGGCATCCCCAAGCTTGAGCTTTTGTCCATTCTTCAACTCATCTCATCATTCTCCAATCCCTACACTTGAAAACTTCCTTCATACAAAACTAAACACAATTCTATTAGCAACATTAGTGTAAGCATAAAATATATTCAACCTCTTTTAGCTTCAGGCTTCAACCCAAAACTACCACATATAAAGTATATACTACTGTAGCAACTTCCACAAGAGTTCCATGATAAAAAAGAACTCAAAAGAAAGCGATAAAGTGGCAAAATCAAAAATTGGCAGAAATCTGTCAAAACTGGACAGCTGATAATGGACGAATTTTTGAGGGATTTTCTGTTGCTCAAATCAAAAAGTGTTCAACTAAGAAAAGTTTGGATATAACCTGGGGCATAAGCACAAGAAATTTCAGGTCCAAAAGATATACAGAGATTTTTCACGAATTTTTACGGTGCAGCACCGAAAACAGTTTCAGGACAGCAATAACCCCAAATCTTTACCTCACTCCAATTAGAGGCTTCTCTTGGCACAAAAACGAAATAAACAAGATAAGGAGCGGTCATTACAGTAGTAATGACTTCCAAGACTCAAATAAAAGAAAAATTACTGAAAAGTAAACAATGGGTTATCTCCCAAGAGTGCTTTTCTTTAACGCCTTTGAGCTAGGCGCAGAAAATTGCGAATCAAGTACCTTCAGAAGAAGCATTAAGATCAACAGCAGAGGTCTTGTCAATAAGGCATTGTATTTCATCCACATAAGTTTTTGAAGACCCTTTGTGATCATTCTTTGGCACACTACTTTCATCAAAAAGATTTTCAGGACAAATCCAGTCAAAATTATTTTCAAAAGCTTCACTCAATCCCAAAAGCTTGCAAGGAATAGGTATTTCGGGCTCTTTATCATCTGTACTAATAACATTTATAGGAGAACCGAGTTTATTAAAACGTTTAAGAACCTTCCTAGCTTCAACAATGACATCCTTAAATTCTAGGCGCAGAGTTTCCAAGATAAAAGCTTTCTTTTTGAGATCCTCAATTTCATGAAGTTTGAGGAACATGTATTGCATATAGGGATTAAGACTAGCAAACCTGGTTTCCAACATATCAATTAACCAAACAGAAGCAACTTCAATACTAGGAGCTAACTCAACCAAAGACTTTTCCTCAACTTCCTTATGCATACTAATGTGATTAAAGAACTCCTCAATATTACTTTTGCCAATAATCGAACCACTCCCTACAGAGAGGTCCTCCAGAACGAACTTAGGGAACAACATGATAAACTAAAGTAAAGTAAAAACAACTACCAAGGATTCTAATTTTTTTTTGGGTTTTTGATATAAAAAGCAATGCAGGTAAAATAAAATAAAGTAAAGCAAAACAAATAACAAAGTAAAGAATGTGTGTGCGAAGAACTCCCCTCGCAGAAGTCTTCTCTCTTCCCCGGCAACGGCGCCAGAAAATAAGCTGCTACTCCAAGTTGATGTGGGAGCAAACTGTCCTTGTGCGTGGTGATGACCAGCCCGTTGGGAACCCCAAGAGGAAGGTATGATGAGTGTAGCGGCTAGTTTTCCCTCAGTTAAGAAACCAAGGTTTATCGATCAGGAGAAGAGAGACGATGACGACTGAAGGTGTTTGTGGAACCTGCACACACACAAACAAGTACTTTGTTCCCAACTTGCGATGAGGTTGTCAATCTCACCGGTTTGCTTGAAACAAAGGTTATGAGTGTATCGAGTGGAAAACAGTAGTAGTATGCTAGTAAAGTAAACAGTGCGGGAAAAGTAAACAGGTGATTGCAATATGATTAAAATAGGACCAGGGTCCACAGTTCACTAGTGGTGTCTCTCCATAGGTAAATAACATGCTGGGTAAACAAATTACAGTTGGGCAATTGATAGAATAAAGATAACGTGATATGTCAAGAAGATCACTATGAGATTCACTCTGGGCATTACAACAAAATACATAGACCGCCATCCAACTGCATCTATGACTAATAATCCACCCCCAGGGATATCATCCGAACACCCCGAAAGTATTAAGTTGCGAACAACAGATAATTGCATTAAGCAAAGTGTGTAATGTAAACAAAGCATATGCCCTTGAGCATATGAATGTTGTTTTCTCCCTAGTAGCAACAACACATCTACCACCTTAGAGGTTTCTGTCACTCCCCCAGGTGAAATAGAGACATGAACCCACTATCGAGCATAAATACCCCCTCTTGGAGTCACTAGCAACTACTCGGCCAAGATAGCCACTAACAACGGAGAGCATGCAAGATCATAAACAACATAGAGATAACAAAAGATATAATTCAGTACAGCAACTTATTCATAAACACCAATATTCATCGGATCCCAACAAACCAACATCATAGTATTACATAACGGTGATCTCAATCATGTAGGGCAGCTCATGAGATCTAAACATGAAGCACATGGTGGAGAAGACAACCATCTAGCTACTGCTATGGACCCATAGTCCAAGGTAGACTACTCACTCATCGCTCTAGAGGCAAGCATGGCGATGAAGAAGACCTCCGGTGGCGATTCCCCTCTCCGGCAGGGTGCCGGGAAGAGCTTCTGGACCCTCCCGATCTTCGGGTCGACGGCGGCGGCGGATCGCGATGTATTCTGGAAAACTGATCGGGCACTTAGGTTTTTCTCGTCAGGGGGTATATATAGGCGAAAGGACGATGTCAGAGGGGGTCCCAAGCCCCTCACACGGGGCTGGCACGGCCAGGGGGGTGGCCGCGCCGCCCCTGTGTCTGGGGCCCACGTGGCCCCTCTCCGTCAGGTCTTCGGATGTTTGGGAGCTCCCCGGTGAAATATGACTTCAGGAACTTGTTTCGTCCAATTCCGAGAATATTTCCTGTGTATCACTTCTGAAACACAAAAACAGCAGAAAACAGGAAACTGGCACTGTGGCACTTCGTTAATAGGTTAGTTCCGGAAAATGCATAAAAATGCCACTAAGTGTAACGAAACAATAGGCAAATGGTGTAAAACAAAGCATGGAGCATCAAAAATTATAGATACGTTTGAGACGTATCAGTCCCTAACATATGTGTATATGTGTGATAGAAGGTTGGTACATGCAATATATATAGGTCCCGGGCATGGCCTACTTCACACACATGGGTTGTTAACACTTGCTGAAATCTAGGATCTGTACGTGGAAACTCCCGCTACGGGTCTACCGGAGCCTATTTCATGGTAAAGTGGGCAAAACCTTTGCTTTCCATGTATATATGTCCTAAACAAACCAAAATAAAGCTAAAGGTCCATCGGTGAGGCCTCATACGGAGAAAGCTATAGGGGTAGATCTCCGGACCCCCCTGGTCTAGGGTTTCGTCGGATAAAGACCAACGTAGCATCGTCCACCCTAGAAAACTTGCATGCATGTGTCCCTAACATATGTGTATAGGTGTGATAGAAGGTTGGTACATGCAATATATATAGGTCCTGAGCATGGTCTTCTTCAGAGACATGGGCTGTTAACACATGGTGAAATCCAGGATCGGTACGCGGAAACTTCCGCTACGGGTCTATCGGAGCCTATTTCATGGTAAAGTGGGACCAACCTTTGCTTTCCATGTATATATGGCCTAAACAAACCAAAATAAAGCAAAAGATCCATCGGTGAGTCCTCGTACGGAGAAAAGCTATAGGGGTAGATCTTCGAACCCCCTCGGTCTAGGGTTTCATCGGATAAAGACCACTGGAGCATCGTCTACCCTAGAAAACTTGCATGCATGTGTCCCTAACATATGTGTATATGTGTGATAGAAGGTTGGTACATGCAATATATATAGGTCCCGTGCATGGCCTTCTTCGCACACATGGGTTGTTAACTCTTGCTGAAATCTTGGATCTGTACATGGAAACTCCCGCTACGGGTCTACCGGAGCCTATTTCATGGTAAAGTGGGCAAAACCTTTGCTTTCCATGTATATATGTCCTAAACAAACCAAAATAAAGCTAAAGGTCCATCGGTGAGGCCTCATACGGAGAAAGCTATAGGGGTAGATCTCCGGACCCCCTGGTCTAGGGTTTCGTCGGATAAAGACCATCGGAGCATCGTCCACCCTAGAAAACTTGCATGCATGTGTCCCTAACATATGTTTATAGGTGTGATAGAAGGTTGGTACATGCAATATATATATAGGTCCTGAGCATGGTCTTCTTCAGAGACATGGGCTGTTAACACTTGGTGAAATCCAGGATCTGTACGTGGAAACTTCCGCTACGGGTCTATCGGAGCCTATTTCATGGTAAAGTGGGCCCAACATTTGCTTTCCATGTATATATGTCCTAAACAAACCAAAATAAAGCAAAAGATCCATCGGTGAGTCCTCGTATAGAGAAAATCTATAGGGGTAGATCTTCGAATCCCCTCGGTCTAGGGTTTCATCGGATAAAGACCATCGGAGAATCGTCCACCCTAGAAAACTTGCATGCATGTGTAACAAATATATGTGTATAGGTGTGACCCAAGGTTGGTACATGCAATATATATAGGTCCCGAGCATGGCCTTCTTCACAGACATGGGCTGTTAACACTTGGTGAAATCCAGGATCTCTACGTGGAAACTCCCGCTACGGGTCTATCGGAGCCTATGTCATGGTAAAGTGGGCTCAACCTTTGCTTTCCATGTATATATGTCCTCAACAAACCAAAATAAAGCAAAAGATCCATCGGTGAGTCCTCGTACATAGAAAGCTATAGGGGTAGATCTCCAAACCCCCTCGGTCTAGGGTTTCATCGGATAAAGACCACCGGAGCATCGTCCACCCTAGAAAACTTGCATGCATGTGTCCCTAACTTATGTGTATAGGTGTGACCCAAGGTTGGTACATGCAATATATATAGGTCCTGGGCATGGCCTTCTTCACGCACATGGGTTGTTAACACATGCTGAAATCTAGGATCTGTACGTGGAAACTCCCGCTACGGGTTTACCGGAGCCTATTTCATGGTAAAGTGGGCAAAACCTTTGCTTTCCATGTATATATGTCCTAAATAAACCAAAATAAAGCTAAAGGTCCATCGGTGAGGCCTCATACGGAGAAAGCTATAGGGGTAGATCTCTGGACCCCCCTAGTCTAGGGTTTCATCGGATAAAGACCATCGGAGCATCGTCCACCCTTGAAAACTTGCATGCATGTGTCCCTAACATATGTGTATAGGTGTGATAGAAGGTTGGTACATGCAATATATATAGGTCCTGAGCATGGTCTCCTTCAGAGACATGGGCTGTTAACACTTGGTGAAATCCAGGATCTGTACATGGAAACTTCCGCTACGGGTCTATCGGAGCCTATTTCATGGTAAAGTGGGCCCAACCTTTGCTTTCCATGTATTTATGTCCTAAACAAACCAAAATAAAGCAAAAGATCCATCGGTGAGTCCTCGTACGGAGAAAAGCTATAGGGGTAGATCTTCGAACCCCCTCGGTCTAGGGTTTCATCGGATAAAGACCACCGGAGCATCGTCCACCCTAGAAAACTTGCATGCATGTGTCCCTAACATATGTGTATAGGTGTGACCCAAGGTTGGTACATGCAATATATATAGGTCCCGAGCATGGCCTTCTTCACAGACATGGGATGTTAACACTTGGTGAAATCGAGGATCTCTACGTGGAAACTCCCGCTATGGGTCTATCGGAGCCTATGTCATGGTAAAGTGGGCCCAACCTTTGCTTTCCGTGTATATATGTCCTAAACAAACCAAAATAAAGCTAAAGGTCCATCGGTGAGGCCTCCTACGGAGAAAGCTATAGGGGTAGATTTTCGGACCCCCCCGGTCTAGGGTTTCACCGGATAAAGATCACCGGAGCATCGTCCACCCTAGAAAACTTGCATGCATGTGTCCCTAACATATGTGTATATGTGTGACCCAAGGTTGGTACATGCAATATATATAGGTCCCGAGCATGGCCTTCTTCATAGACATGGGCTGTTAACACTTGGTGAAATCCAGGATCTGTACGTGGAAACTTCCGCTACGGGTCTATCGGAGCCTATTTCATGGTAAAGTGGGCCCAACCTTTGCTTTCCATGTATTTATGTCCTAAACAAACCAAAATAAAGCAAAAGATCCATCGGTGAGTCCTCATACGGACAAAAGCTATAGGGGTAGATCTTCGAACCCCCTCGGTCTATGGTTTCGTCGGATAAAGACCACCGGAGCATCGTCCACCCTAGAAAACTTGCATGCATGTGTCCCTAACATATGTGTATAGGTGTGACCCAAGGTTGGTACACGCAATATATATAGGTCCCGAGCATGGCCTTCTTCACAGACATGGGATGTTAACACTTGGTGAAATCGAGGATCTCTACGTGGAAACTCCCGCTATGGGTCTATCGGAGCCTATGTCATGGTAAAGTGGGCCCAACCTTTGCTTTCCGTGTATATATGTCCTAAACAAACCAAAATAAAGCTAAAGGTCCATCGGTGAGGCCTCCTACGGAGAAAGCTATAGGGGTAGATTTTTGGCCCCCCCCCCGGTCTAGGGTTTCGCCGGATAAAGATCACCGGAGCATAGTCCACCCTAGAAAACTTGCATGCATGTGTCCCTAACATATGTGTATATGTGTGACCCAAGGTTGGTACATGCAATATATATAGGTCCCGAGCATGGCCTTCTTCATAGACATGGGCTGTTAACACTTGGTGAAATCCAGGATCTGTACGTGGAAAGTCCCGCTACGGGTCTACCAGAGCCTATTTCATGGTAAAGTGGGCCCAACCTTTGCTTTCCATGTATATATGTCCTAAACAAACCAAAATAAAGCAAAAGATCCATCGGTGAGTCCTCGTACGGAGAAAGCTATAGGGGTAGATCTCCAAACCCCCTCGGTCTAGGGTTTTGTCGGATAAAGACCACCGGAGCATCGTCCACCCTAGAAAACTTGCATGCAAGTGTACCTAACATATGTGTATAGGTGTGACCCAAGGTTGGTACATGCAATATATATAGGTCCCGAGCATCGCCTTCTTCACAGACATGGGCTGTTAACACTTGGTGAAATCCAGGATCTCTACGTTGAAACTCGCGCTACGGGTCTACCGGAGCCTATGTCATGGTAAAGTGGGCCCAACCTTTTCTTTCCATGTATATATGTCCTAAACAAACCAAAATAAAGATAAAGGTCCATCGGTGAGGCCTCCTACGGAGAAAGCTATAGGGGTAGATTTCCGGACCCCCCCGGTCGAGGGTTTCGCCAGATAAAGACCACCGAAGCATCGTCCACCCTAGAAAACTTGCATGCATGTGTCCCTAACATATGTGTATATGTGTGACCCAAGGTTGGTACATGCAATATATATAGGTCCCGAGCATGGCCTTCTTCACAGACATGGGCTGTTATACTTGGTGAAATCCAGGATCTGTACGTGGAAACTCCCGCTACGGGTCTACCGGAGCCTATTTCATGGTAAAGTGGGCCCAACCTTTGGTTTCCATGTATATATGTCCTCAACAAACCAAAATAAAGCAAAACATCCATCGGTGAGTCCTTGTATGGAGATAGCTATAGGGGTAGATCTCCGAACCCCCTCGGTCTAGGGTTTCACAGGATATAGACCACCGGAGCATCGTCCACTCTAGAAACTTGCATGCATGTGTCCCTAACATATGTGTATAGGTGTGAACCACGGTTGGTACATGCAATATATATAGGTCCCGAGCATGGCCTTCTTCACAGACATGGGCTATTAACACTTGGTGAAATCAAGGATCTGTACGTGGAAACTCCCGCTACGGTTCTACTGGAGCCTATTTCATGGTAAAGTGGTCCCAACCTTTGCTTTCCATGTATATATGTCCTAAACAAACCAAAATAAAGCAGAAGATCCATCGGTGAGTCCTCGTAAGGAGAAAGCTATAGGGGTAGATTTCTGAACCCCCTCGGTCTAGGGTTTCGCAGGATATAGACCACCGGAGCATCGTCCACCCTAGAAAACTTGCAGGCATGTGTCCCTGACATATGTGTATAGGTGTGATAGAAGGTTGGTACATGCAATATATATAGGTCCTGAGCATGGCCTTCTTCAGAGACATGGGCTGTTAACACTTGGTGAAATCCAGGATCTGTACGTGGAAACTCCCGCTATGAGTCTATCGGAGCCTGTTTCATGGTAAAGTGGGCCCAACCTTTGCTTTGCATGTATATATGTCCTAAACAAACCAAAATAAAGCAAAAGATCCATCGGTGAGTCCTCGTATGAAGAAAGAAAAAGAGGTAGATCTCTGAACCCCCTCGGCCTAGGGTTTTGTCGGATAAAGACCACTGGAGCATCGTCCACCCTAGAAAACTTGCATGCATGTGTCCCTAACATATGTGTATAGGTGTGACCCAAGGTTGGTACATGCAATATATATATAGGTCCCGAGAATGGCCTTCTTAACAGACATGGGCTGTTAATACTTGGTGAAATCCAGGATCTCTACGTGGAAACTCCCGCTACGGGTCTACCGGAGCCTATTTTATGGTAAAGTGGGCCCAACCTTTGCTTTCCATGTATATATGTCCTAAACAAACCAAAATAAAGCTAAAGGTCCATCGGTGAGGCCTCCTACAGAGAAAGCTATAGGGGTAGATTTCCGGACCCCCTCCCCCCCGGTCTAGGGTTTCGCCGGATAAAGACCACCGAAGCATCGTCCACCCTAAAAAACTTGCATGCATGTGTCCCTAACATATATGTATAGGTGTGACCCAAGGTTGGTACATGCAATATATATAGGTCCCGAGCATGGCCTTCTTCACAGACATGGGCAGTTAACACTTGGTGAAATCCAGGATCTTTACGTGGAAACTCCCGCTACGGGTCTACCGGAGCCTATGTCATGGTAAATTGGGCCCAACCATTGCTTTCCCTGTATATATGTCCTAAACAAACCAAAATAAAGCTAAAGGTCCATCGGTGAGTCCTCCTATGGAGAAAGCTATAGGGGTAGATTTCCGGACCCCCCTGGTCTAGGGTTTCACCGGATAAAGACCACCGGAGCATCGTCCATCCTAGAAAACTTGCATGCATGTGTCCCTAACATATGTGTATATGTGTGACCCAAGGTTGGTACATGCAACATATATAGGTCCTGAGCAAGGCCTTCTTCACAGACATGGGCTGTTAACACTTGCTGAAATCCAGGATCTGTACGTGGAAACTCCCGCTATGGTTCTACCGGAGCCTATTTCATGGTAAAGTGGGCCCAACCTTTGCTTTCCATGTATATATGTCCTAAACAAACCAAAATAAAGCAGAAGATCCATCGGTGAGTCCTCATACGGAGAAACCTATAGGGGTAGATCTCTGAACCCCCTCGGTCTAGGGTTTCACAGGATATAGACCACCGGAGCATCGTCCACCCTAAAAAAATTGCATGCATGTGTCCCTAACATATGTGTATAGGTGTGACCCAAGGTTGGTACATGCAATATATATAGGTCCCGAGCATGGCCTTCTTCACAGACATGGGTTGTTAACACTTGGTGAAATCCAGGATATGTACGTGGAAACTCCCGCTACGGGTCTATCGGAGCCTATTTCATGGTAAAGTGGGCCCAACCTTTGCTTTCCATGTATAAAGGTCCTAAACAAACCAAAATAAAGCAAAAGATCCATCAGTGAGTCCTCGTACGGAGAAAGCTATAGGGGTAGATCTCCAAACCCCCTCGGTCTAGGGTTTCATAGGATATAGACCACCGGAGCATCGTCCACCCTAGAAAACTTGCATGCATGTGTCCCTAACATATGTGTATAGGTGTGACCCAAGGTTGGTACATGCAATATATATAGGTCCCGAGCATGGCCTTCTTCACAGACATGGGCTGTTAACTCTTGGTGAAATCGAGGATCTCTACATGGAAACTCCCGCTACGGGTCTATCAGAGCCTATGTCATGGTAAAGTGGGCCCAACCTTTTCTTTCCATTTATATATGTCCTAAACAAACCAAAATAAAGCTAAAGGTCCATCGGTGAGGCCTCCTACGGAGAAAGCTATAGGGGTAGATTTCTGGACCCCCCCCCCGGTCTAGGGTTTCGCCAGATAAAGACCACCGGAGCATGGTCCACCCTAGAAAACTTGCATGCATGTGTCCCTAACATATGTGTATAGGTGTGATAGAAGGTTGGTACATGCAATATATATAGGTCCTGAGCATGGCCTTCTTCAGAGACATGGGTTGTTAACACTTGGTGAAATCCAGGATCTGTACATGGAAACTCCTGCTACGGGTCTATCAGAGCTTATTTCATGGTAAAGTGGGCCCAACCTTTGCTTTCCATGTATATATGTCCTAAACAAACCAAAATAAAGCACAAGATCCATCGGTGAGTCCTCGTACGGAGAAAGCTATAGGGGTAGATCTCCGAACCCCCTTGGTCTAGGGTTTCATCGGATAAAGACCACCGGAGCATCGTCCACCCTAGAAAACTTGCATGCATGTGTCCCTAACATATGTGTATAGGTGTGACCCAAGGTTGGCACATGCAATATATATAGGTCTCGATCATGGCCTTCTTCACAGACATGGGCTGTTAACACTTGGTGAAATCCAGGATCTGTACGTGGAAACTCCCGCTACGGGTCTACCGGAGCCTATGCCATGGTAAAGTGGGCCCAACCTTTGCTTTCCATGTATATATGTCCTAAACAAACCAAAATAAAGCTAAAGGTCCATCGGTGAGGACTCCTACGGAGAAAGCTATAGGGGTAGATTTCTGGACCCCCCGGTCTAGGGTTTCGCCGGATTAAGACCACCAGAGCATCGTCCACCATAGAAAACTTGCATGCATGTGTCCCTAACATATGTGCATATGTGTGACCCAAGGTTGGTACGTGCAATATATATAGGTCCCGAGCATGGCCTTCTTCACAGACACGGGCTGTTAACACTTGGTGAAATCTAGGATCTGTACGTGGAAACTCCCGCTACGGGTCTACCGGAGCCTATTTCATGGTAAAGTGGGCCCAACCTTTGCTTTCCATGTATATATGTCCTAAACAAACCTAAATAACGCAAAAGATCCATTGGTGAGTACTCATACGGAGAAAGCTATAGGGGTAGATCTCCGAACCCCCTTGGTCTAGGGTTTCATCGGATAAAGACCACCGGAGCATCGTCCACCCTAGAAAACTTGCATGCATGTCTCCCTAACATATGTGTATAGGTGTGACCCAAGGTTGGTACATGCAATATATATCGGTCCCGAGCATGGCCTTCTTCATAGACATGGGCTGTTAACACTTGGTGAAATCCAGGATCTCTACGTGGAAACTCCCGCTATGGGTCTACTGGAGCCTATGTCATGGTAAAGTGGGCCCAACCTTTTCTTTCCTTGTATATATGTCCTAAACAAACCAAAATAAAGCTAAAGGTCCATCGGTGAGGCCTCCTATGGAGAAAGCTATAGGGGTAGATTTCCGGACCCCCCCCCCGGTCTAGGGTTTCGCAGGATAAAGACCACCGGAGCATCGTCCACCCTAGAAAACTTGCATGCATGTGTACCTAACATATGTGTATATGTGTGACCCAAGGTTGGTACATGCAATATATATAGGTCCCGAGCATGGCCTTCTTCACAGACATGGGCTATTAACACTTGGTGAAATCTAGGATCTCTACGTGGAAACTCCCGCTATGGGTCTATGAGAGCCTATGTCATGGTAAAGTGGGCCCAACCTTTTCTTTCCATTTATATATGTCCTAAACAAACCAAAATAAAGCTAAAGGTCCATCGGTGAGGCCTCCTACGGAGAAAGCTATAGGGGTAGATTTCTGGACACCCCCCCCCGGTCTAGGGTTTCGCTGGATAAAGACCACCGAAGCATCGTCCACCCTAGAAAACTTGCATGCATGTGTCCCTAACATATGTGTATAGCTGTGATAGAAGGTTGGTACATGCAATATATATACGTCCTGAGCATGGCCTTCTTCAGAGACATGGGCTGTTAACACTTGGTGAAATCCAGGATCTGTACGTGGAAACTCCCGCTACGGGTCTATCGGAGCCTATTTCATCGTAAAGTGGGCCCAACCTTTGCTTTCCATGTATATATGTCCTAAAATACCCAAATAAAGCACAAGATCCATCGGTGAGTCCTCGTGCACAGAAAGCTATAGGGGTAGATCTCCGAACCCCCTCGGTCTAGGGTTTCGTCGGATAAAGACCACCGGAGCATCGTCCACCCTAGAAAACTTGCATGCATGTGTCCCTAACATATGTGTATAGGTGTGACCCAAGGTTGGTACATGCAATATATATAGGTCTCGATCATGGCCTTCTTCACAGACATGGGCTGTTAACACTTGGTGAAATCCAGGATCTCTACGTGGAAACTCCCACTACGGGTCTACCGGAGCCTATGTCATGGTAAAGTGGGCCCAAACTTTGCTTTCCATGTATATATGTCCTAAACAAACCAAAATAAAGCTAAAGGTCCATCGGTGAGGCCTCCTACGGAGAAAGCTATAGGGGTAGATTTCTGGACCCCCCCGGTCTAGGGTTTCGCCGGATAAAGACCACCGGAGCATCGTCCACCCTAGAAAACTTGCATGCATGTGTCCCTAACATATGTGTATATGTGTGACCCAAGGTTGGTACATGCAATATATATAGGTCCCGAGCATGGCCTTCTTCACAGACATGGGCTGTTAACACTTGGTGAAATCTAGGATCTCTACGTGGAAACTCCCGCTACGGGTCTACCGGAGCCTATGTCATGGTAAAGTGGGCCCAACCTTTGCTTTCCATGTATATATGTCCTAAACAAACCAAAATAAAGCTAAAGATCCATCGGTGAGTCCTCATACGGAGAAAGCTATAGGGGTAGATTTCCGAACCCCCCTGGTCTAGGGTTTTATCGGATAAAGACCACCGGAGCATCGTCCACCCTAGAAAACTTGCATGCATGTGTCCCTAACATATGTGTATAGGTGTGACCCAAGGTTGGTACATGCAATATATATAGGTCCCGAGCATGGCCTTCTTCATAGACATGGGCTGTTAACACTTGGTGAAATCCAGGATCTCTACGTGGAAACTCCCGCTATGGGTCTACCGGAGCCTATGTCATGGTAAAGTGGGCCCAACCTTTTCTTTCCATGTATATATGTCCTAAACAAACCAAAATAAAGCTAAAGGTCCATCGGTGAGGCCTCCTACGGAGAAAGCTATAGGGGTAGATTTCCGGACCCCCCCGGTCTAGGGTTTCGCAGGATAAAGACCACCGGAGCATCGTCCACCCTAGAAAACTTGCATGCATGTGTACCTAACATATGTGTATATGTGTGACCCAAGGTTGGTACATGCAATATATATAGGTCCCGAGCATGGCCTTCTTCACAGACATGGGCTATTAACACTTGGTGAAATCTAGGATCTCTACGTGGAAACTCCCGCTATGGGTCTATGAGAGCCTATGTCATGGTAAAGTGGGCCCAACCTTTTCTTTCCATTTATATATGTCCTAAACAAACCAAAATAAAGCTAAAGGTCCATCGGTGAGGCCTCCTACGGAGAAAGCTATAGGGGTAGATTTCTGGACACCCCCCCCGGTCTAAGGTTTCGCTGGATAAAGACCACCGAAGCATCGTCCACCCTAGAAAACTTGCATGCATGTGTCCCTAACATATGTGTATAGCTGTGATAGAAGGTTGGTACATGCAATATATATACGTCCTGAGCATGGCCTTCTTCAGAGACATGGGCTGTTAACACTTGGTGAAATCCAGGATCTGTACGTGGAAACTCCCGCTACGGGTCTATCGGAGCCTATTTCATCGTAAAGTGGGCCCAACCTTTGCTTTCCATGTATATATGTCCTAAACAAACCCAAATAAAGCACAAGATCATCGGTGAGTCCTCGTACACAGAAAGCTATAGGGGTAGATCTCCGAACCCCCTCGGTCTAGGGTTTCGTCGGATAAAGACCACCGGAGCATCGTCCACCCTAGAAAACTTGCATGCATGTGTCCCTAACATATGTGTATAGGTGTGACCCAAGGTTGGTACATGCAATATATATAGGTCTCGATCATGGCCTTCTTCACAGACATGGGCTGTTAACACTTGGTGAAATCCAGGATCTCTACGTGGAAACTCCCACTACGGGTCTACCGGAGCCTATGTCATGGTAAAGTGGGCCCAAACTTTGCTTTCCATGTATATATGTCCTAAACAAACCAAAATAAAGCTAAAGGTCCATCGGTGAGGCCTCCTACGGAGAAAGCTATAGGGGTAGATTTCTGGACCCCCCGGTCTAGGGTTTCGCCGGATAAAGACCACCGGAGCATCGTCCACCCTAGAAAACTTGCATGCATGTGTCCCTAACATATGTGTATATGTGTGACCCAAGGTTGCTACATGCAATATATATAGGTCCCGAGCATGGCCTTCTTCACAGACATGGGCTGTTAACACTTGGTGAAATCTAGGATCTGTACGTGGAAACTCCCGCTACGGGTCTACCGGAGCCTATTTCATGGTAAAGTGGGCCCAACCTTTGCTTTCCATGTATATATGTCCTAAACAAACCTAAATAACGCAAAAGATCCATTAGTGAGTCCTCATACGGAGAAAGCTATAGGGGTAGATCTCCGAACCCCCTGGGTCTAGGGTTTCATCGGATAAAGACCACCGAAGCATCGTCCACCCTAGAAAACTTGCATGCATGTCTCCCTAACATATGTGTATAGGTGTGACCCAAGGTTGGTACATGCAATATATATCGGTCCCGAGCATGGCCTTCTTCATAGACATGGGCTGTTAACACTTGGTGAAATCCAGGATCTCTACGTGGAAACTCCCGCTATGGGTCTACCGGAGCCTATGTCATGGTAAAGTGGGCCCAACCTTTTCTTTCCATGTATATATGTCCTAAACAAACCAAAATAAAGCTAAAGGTCCATCGGTGAGGCCTCCTACGGAGAAAGCTATAGGGGTAGATTTCCGGACCCCCCCGGTCTAGGGTTTCGCAGGATAAAGACCACCGGAGCATCGTCCACCCTAGAAAACTTGCATGCATGTGTACCTAACATATGTGTATATGTGTGACCCAAGGTTGGTACATGCAATATATATAGGTTCCGAGCATGGCCTTCTTCACAGACATGGGCTATTAACACTTGGTGAAATCTAGGATCTCTACGTGGAAACTCCCGCTATGGGTCTATCAGAGCCTATGTCATGGTAAAGTGGGTCCAACCTTTCCTTTCCATTTATATATGTCCTAAACAAACCAAAATAAAGCTAAAGGTCCATCGGTGAGGCCTCCTACGGAGAAAGCTATAGGGGTAGATTTCTGGACCCCCCCCCCGGTCTAGGGTTTTGCTGGATAAAGACCACCGAAGCATCGTCCACCCTAGAAAACTTGCATGCATGTGTGCCTAACATATGTGTATAGGTGTGATAGAAGGTTGGTACATGGAATATATATAGGTCCTGAGCATGGCCTTCTTCAGAGACATGGGCTGTTAACACTTGGTGAAATCCAGGATCTGTACGTGGAAACTCCCGCTACGGGTCTATCGGAGCCTATTTCATCGTAAAGTGGGCCCAACCTTTGCTTTCCATGTATATATGTCCTAAACAAACCCAAATAAAGTACAAGATCCATCGGTGAGTCCTCGTACAGAGAAAGCTATAGGGGTAGATCTCCGAACCCCCTCGGTCTAGGGTTTCGTCGGATAAAGACCACCGGAGCATCGTCCACCCTAGAAAACTTGCATGCATGTGTCCCTAACATATGTGTATAGGTGTGACCCAAGGTTGGTACATGCAATATATATAGGTCTCGATCATGGCCTTCTTCACAGACATGGGCTGTTAACACTTGGTGAAATCCAGGATCTCTACGTGGAAACTCCCACTACGGGTCTACCGGAGCCTATGTCATGGTAAAGTGGGCCCAAACTTTGCTTTCCATGTATATTTGTCCTAAACAAACCAAAATAAAGCTAAAGGTCCATCGGTGAGGCCTCCTACGGAGAAAGCTATAGGGGTAGATTTCTGGACCCCCCGGTCTAGGGTTTCGCCGGATAAAGACCACCGGAGCATCGTCCACCCTAGAAAACTTGCATGCATGTGTCCCTAACATATGTGTATATGTGTGACCCAAGGTTGGTACATGCAATATATATAGGTCCCGAGCATGGCCTTCTTCACAGACATGGGCTGTTAACACTTGGTGAAATCTAGGATCTGTACGTGGAAACTCCCGCTACGGGTCTACCGGAGCCTATTTCATGGTAAAGTGGGCCCAACCTTTGCTTTCCATGTATATATGTCCGAAACAAATCAAAATAAAGCAAAAGATCCATTGGTGAGTCCTCATACAGAGAAAGCTCTAGGGGTAGATCTCCAAACCCCCTTGGTCTAGGGTTTCATCGGATAAAGACCACCGGAGCATCGTCCACCCTAGAAAATTTGCATGCATTTCTCCCTAACATATGTGTATAGGTGTGACCCAAGGTTGGTACATGCAATATATATCAGTCCCGAGCATGGCCTTCTTCATAGACATGGGCTGTTAACACTTGGTGAAATCCAGGATCTCTACGTGGAAACTCCCGCTACGGGTCTACCGGAGCCTATGTCATGGTAAAGTGGGCCCAACCTTTGCTTTCCATGTATATATGTCCTAAACAAACCAAAATAAAGCTAAAGGTCCATCGGTTAGTCCTCCTACGGAGAAAGCTATAGGGGTAGATTTTCGGACCCCCTGGTCTAGGGTTTCACCGGATAAAGACCACCGGAGCATCGTCCACCCTAGAAAACTTGCATGCATGTGTCCCTAACATATGTGTATATGTGTGACCCAAGGTTGGTACATGCAATATATATAGGTCCCGATCATGGCCTTCTTCACAGACATGGGCTGTTAACACTTGGTGAAATCTAGGATCTGTACATGGAAACTCCTGCTACGGGTCTACCGGAGCCTATTTCATGGTAAAGTGGGCCCAACGTTTGCTTTCCATGTATATATGTCCTAAACAAACTGAAATAAAGCAAAAGATCCATTGGTGATTCCTCATACGGAGACCGCCATCCAACTACATCTATGACTAATAATCCACTTGTGGCGAATCAATACGAGAACTCTACAAGTATTAAGCTGCGAACAACAGATAATTGCATTAAGCAAAGTGTGTAATGTAAACAAAGCATATGCCCTCGAGCATAAGAATGTTGTTTTCCCCCTAGTGGCAACAGCACATCTACAACCTTAGAGGTTTCTGTCACTCCCCCAGATTCAATAAAGGCATGAACCCAACTATCGAGCATAAATACCCCCTCTTGGAGTTACTAGCAACTACTCGGCCAAGATAGCTACCAACAACGGAGAGCATGCAAGATCATAAACAATATAGAGATAACATAAGATAAATTTCAGAACAACAACTTAATCATAACACCAATATTCATCGGATCCTAACAAACACAACATGTAGAATTATATAACGATGATCTCAATCATGTAAGGCAGCTCATGAGATCTAAACATGAAGCACATGTGGAGAGAACAACCATCTAGCTACTGCTATGGACCCATAGTCCACGGTAGACTACTCACTCATCACTCCGGAGGCAAGCATGGTGATGAAGAAGACCTCCAGTGGCGATTCCCCTCTCCGGCAGGGTGCCGAAAAGAGCTTCTGGACCCTCCCGATCTCGGGTCGATGACGGCGGCGGATCACGATATCTTTCTGGAATTCTGATCAGGTGTTTAGGTTTTTCCCGTCGAGGGGTCTATATAGGCGAAGGGGCATCGTCAGGAGTGGGCCGAGGCGCCCTCACACGTAGGGGGCGTGGCCAGAGGCTGGGCCACGCCGCCCTGTTGTGTGGGGTCCTTGTGGCCCCACTCCATCTCCTCTTTGGTTCTCTGGAAGCTTCGGCAAATTTCTGGACATTCGGCTTTTGTTTCGTCCAATTCCGAGAATATTTCCTGTGTAACTTTTCTGAAACACAAAAACAGCAGAAAACAGGGAACTGGCACTGTGGCGACTTGTTAATAGGTTAGTTCCGGAAAATTCATAATAGTGCCACGAAGTGTAACGAAACACTAAGCAAATGGTATAAAAACAAGCATGGAGCATCAAAAATTATAGATACGTTTTGGACGTATCAGTAGACAAAGCAAGTGCAACTTCAAAATTTGCAACATAAAGAGGGGAAACTTAATATTGTTGAGATCGGTCAAACCATGTTTCCCTCTCTCATAATAACTTTCAGTAGCATCATGAATAGAACTAACATAACTATCACATAAAGCATCCTTACCATGAGCCACGTGCTTAAAAGAATTAATACTCTCCACATGAACATAATGCTTAGCAATCTTAGTAGGAGCAAATTCAACAGAATAATTATTCTCATCACCATAATCATCAAAAATAGGAGGCATATTATAATCATAACTAATTTTCTCCTCAAAATTAGGTGAACTGAAAATATTATACTCATCATCGTAACCATCATAAACTAGAGGTTTAGTATCATCATAAGCGAGAGAATAGCTATCTTCCAAACCATATTCATCAAACATATCATCATAGGAAGGAACATGAATAGTACTAATGGTGCAAAAATTATTAACCTCATAATTTTTAGAATTGGTACCAAAAAGATTTTCAATATCAAAAGTAGAGTTCTTTTCCCAGTCATGATCACTAACATAGGTAACAGGTATAAGAACATCATCAAGAACAGAATTATCATAATCTATAATAGGAGCAACATGCTTAGGGGAAGATACTGTTTCCTCTCTCCTTTTACTCCTCTTCTTCTTGTTCTTCTTACTCTTCTTACTCTCTTCTTTAGGAGGGAGAGGCTTGAAAGGCATCTTCTCCACATAATCTGATTTACTGACAGAAGCAAAAGAAGAAACTTTGGAGGATTTCTCCTCACTATTAATGAGATGGAAACAAAAATAATCCCTGTGAAATTTGGGTAAAGCATCTTCTTTTATAACATTTTATATGTAAGTATTTGTGAGGCAATCTTTAACACAATAGAGATGACAACCACGAAGGGTGCTATTAATATCAAAAGCACTCATATCTACCAAAGAAGTCTTTCTAGATATCTCTTCACACCCCAAAAATAAAGTAAACTCATCATGCTGATTGAGAGTGATCTCATCATCACAATATAAAATTGCGGTCCTCATTGGATGAGAAAGGTCATTATTATGGCCTGAGCATTGAAAATTAAAATGACCCTTTATATGGCAAAGCTCACAAAGAAAAGGATAAAGCTCACAAACCTTTTCACCAAGCTCATCTAGAGCCTTGTGCCACATTCGGGTTTCTTCATTCCTGTGGTGGATACAATAATCTTCTTTGTTGTGAATCTGTTCACAAGGTCTAAGTACTCCACAAAAATTAACATGCTTATAAGAAGTAGTACTTTCAGAAATTTGAGCATGTTTATTGCAATCATCAATAACAATATCACTTTCTATGCAAGTGTCTTTAAAAGGTTCATGATACACATCCCCATTTCCTTTAGGAACATTAGTATGGGAGGCAAAGGCTCTAAAACAATCAACCATAATTCGAGGATCAAGCCCATATTTAGCACTAAGCTCTTGAAAATTAGTAGTTTCAGCGAAAGACTTAATGCAGTCATACTTGTAATTTATACCTGATCCTTTACCTTTGTTTCTATCCCAATCTTTGATATTGCTTTGAATTGTTTCAAGCAGATCCCACTTGGTGTCAACATCCTTGCTTGTGAAAGACCCATCAAAGCATGCATCTAGATAGTCCTTGTAATATCCTGAAAGCCTTGCATAAAAATTATTAATAACAATATTACGGGGAAGCTCATGAATAGGACATTTGAGCATTATTGACTTCAATCTTCCCCACGCTTGGGCAATGCTTTCTCCCTCATGTGGATGAAAATTATAAATGTAATTCCTATCTTTATAAACCTAACTAGAAGGATAGAATTTAGAATAAAAGAGAGGTACAATTTCCTCCCAGTCAACAGGTCAGCCATCCTTCAGCGTCTTATACCATTCTGCAGCTCTGCCCTTCAGTGATAAAGAAAATAGCTTCCTCTTAACTTGGTTCATCAAAATACCTGCACACTTGAACAACTCACATAATTCGTGTATAAAGAGCAAATGATCACCAGGATGGACCGTTCCATCTCCTAGATAGCAGTTATTCATAGCACGTTCAACAATTTTCATAGGTATTTTAAAAGGAGGAGGAGCACAAGCATCATTAGAATCATCACATATGGGAGATAAAATATCATCAGAGCAAATTTTCTCTACTAAATCTGGGGAACTAAAAATATCATGCTTAACAAAACCAGCTTCCCCAAGCTTAGACTTTTCTATAGCATTAGCAATAACGGTGTTCAAGGCATTCATACTAACAACACTATTAGCATGCAAATTCAGCTCCAAAAGTTTTTCAATTTTCTCTTCAAACACTTCATATCCTAACATAGGAAAAATACTATAGAACTCTTTGTTTTCCATTAAGCCTAACTAGTGAAAACAAAAACAAGAAACAAATAGATATAATTGCAGAATCTAAAGGAAATAACTTTGAGCACTCACCAGCAACTAAAAGACTTAGCAACTAGAGGATGTGAGTACCTTTTACCTTACATCCCCGGCAATGACGCCAGAAAAGAGCTTGATGTCTACACATGCTTCTGTTCTTGTAGACAGTGTTGGGCCTCCAAGTGCAGAGGTTTGTAGAGCAGCAACAAGTTTCCCTTAAGTGGATCACCCAAGTTTTATTGAACTCAGGGAGGAAGAGGTCAAAGCTATCCCTCTCAAGCAACCCTGCAATTATGATACAGAAAGTCTCTTATGTCCCCAACACACCCAATACACTTGTCAGATGTATAGGTGCACTAGTTCGGCGAAGAGATGGTGAAATACAAGTAGCAGTGATGACTATAAGTAGTAAATGCAATCTGAAATAAAAATGACAGCAAGCAAACATGTAACAAAACTGAATGTAAACGGTGTTCTAATGCTTTAAAACAAGGCCTAGGGATCATACTTTCACTAGTGGACACTCTCAACAAATATAACATAATTGAACCCATAGATACTAACTTCACTATGCCACTCTAAACAATTCTCCAATAGAAAACAAACACTAATCATGTGTAGGGCTATGAAGCTCACCTCAAAGTTCGTATTTCCCCAAACTAGATTGCCCCACACTATCACAATGAGCGCACTAGATGGTTCCAACAAACAAAAAGAGTTCATAGAGACATTAACCAAAAGAGACAGACATAGTGCACACACTGTCACCTTCACATCATGATACAAGGTGTCTCCGTAGAGTACAGATATAAAGCCAGGGAGTAGCATAATATCTGAAATATAGCATCTACAAATTCAACTAGATACAAAGCTCACGATCACATATAGATCACATCATGGGAGAGAGAGATAAACCACATAGCTACCGGTAGAGCCCTTAGCCCCAGGGAAGAACTACTCCCTCCTCATCATCAGAGGTAGCAACGGCAATGGAGATGGTGGTGAGGTCGATGGAGACGACGGAGACGGCGACGGAGACCGATGGAGATGGCTCCGGGGGCACTTCCCCGTCCCGGTAGGGTTCCGGAACAGAGACTTCTATCCCCCAAAATTTGTCGGCGATGACGGCAGAGCTGCGGAACTCTTATAGAAAATTTGCTGATTGTTTTAGGGTTTTCCGTCCTGAGGCTTTTTATAGGCGAAAGGGCGTTGTCAGGAGTGGACCAGTGTGGTCTCACCACAAGGGCGCGGCCAGGAGGGGGTGCGCCACCCTATGGTAAGCCTGCCCTCTGGCCCCCCCGGCTCTCGTTCGGTCTTCGATCCTCTTCTGGGAAAAATAGGAGTTCTGGTCTTTGTTTCGTCCAATTCCGAGAATATTTCCTGTGTAGCTTTTCTAAAACACAAAAACAGCAGAAAACAGGGAACCGACACTGTGGCATCTTGTCAATAGGTTAGTTCCAGAAATCGCATAAAAACGCCACGAAGTGTAATGAAACACAAGGCAAATGGTGCAAAAATAAGCATGGAGCATCAAAAGTTATAGATACGTTTGGGACGTATCACCCCTCTGCAGAGGTTTCAAACTATTCAAATAGCCGCCTCCGTGGTCATAGACAGTTGGTGAGCTGTACTTGATCTTTAGCAAGAGTTGAACAGCTATGAAGTGTACAAAGACATATGTGAATGATCCTACCTTGACGAATGAATGTGACCAACACTTGGGAGTTCTATTCTAGATTCAACTTAGAGAACTAAATGCTTTCTTACCTCTTAATGAATACTCTTTGGAGAGAAAATTAGCTTTGTGCAAATAAACCTAGAGCTATAGTCCACTATATGAACCATGCATTTTCCTTTTCATTTATTTATAAGATGGTTTGCGAGTGCATTCAATGTACTCATGGCTCTGTCCCTGGCTATTAACTTGGTCAGACTTTGAGGAGGAATATCTGGAGGAAGGATGTGATGAGGAGTACCAGAACTAAGATTCACTCCTAGTCGGTATTGCCTGTAGGGTGAAGGCATAGGCCTGAAGACGTTATTTCCGCTGCTATCTTGTGTTGTAATGTGAACTTGGTCACTATGACCATTTGTATTCGAACTACTCGTGTTGTAATGTCTATGGAACTGGTTACCAACTATGTTATGTGTATCACAACAATGATTCTGGGATTGTGGTGGAATACATAACGGGAACTTTGAATTTCTATAAATTTGGGTGTTACAGCATGGGATTGGGATGGAACTGCCGGTGGATTTCTAGGCAGAAGCGAGTGCATTGTTGGTGGCTGGGATGCAAGTTAGAAGAGTAGGAGACGGGTGGGTGTTCCCAGATCAAGATTGCCTCTGGTAACCCTAGTTTCTCACCAAGGCGCCACCGCCAGTTTGCCTCTTCCTCCCCTCGTTTTCTTCCTCTTCTTCACGCTTCTGAACCCGACCACCACCTCCACATAGCTCTGCTATCTCGGGCCTCCCCGAGCTCTTCCGCGAGCGCTTGAAGCTCTGCTGCACCATCCTACTTCTTCTAGAGCTTTCAATCGAGCCAAAGAAGATCCAATCAACGAGGAGGACCTCATCTACGGCTGCCACTATTCTGGTGAAATTCATATAGGTACCCATCGCTGATGTCTGTTTCTCCCTATGTGTTTCCGCTATGGACAGAGTCGTCCCTCGACTTCATCCAAGCGCTTCAGAACTCGGCTCTGTCTCCACGATCATCCACGCCACGCTCTAGAAACTCCGTTCTATCGCCAGGAACGCCCATGCCCAAGTGGCGCTCAGGGCTCGACCGCTCGTTGACCTTGTTCGGCAGGCAAAGGCATCCCGAATAGCAGATCTTAGCGGTTCCAACATATTGAGTTGGAGTCAGCGATGTACTCCTCCAATTCCCAGTCGTCTTTGTCCCCGACCTCGATTTCCTTCCGATCCATCTCCCTACTTATCTTCGATACCTCGGCGGCGCTCAATGGCATCCACCGGGAGCAGAGATCATGGGTGATATGTCTCCAACGTATCTATAATTTTTGATGCTCCATGCTTGTTTTTACACCATTTGCCTATTGTTTCGTTACACTTCGTGGCACTTTTATGCATTTTCCAGAACTAACCTTTTAACAAGTTGCCACAGTGCCAGCTTCCTGTTTTCTGCTGTTTTTGTGTTTCAGAAGTGATACACAGGAAATATTCTCGGAATTGGACGAAACAAGTTCCTGAAGTCTTATTTTACCCAGAAGCTTCCAGAGATCCGAAGGAGAGTAGGAGGGGGGCCACCAGGGCCCCACATGCAGGGGTGGCGCGGCCCTACCCCTGGCCATGCGGGCCCCGCGTGAGGGCGCCTGGCTCCTCCTCTGACATCGCGCCTTCGCCTATAAAGACCCCCCGACGGAAAAAACCTAAGTACCCGATCACTTTTCCAGAAAACATCGCGATCCGCCGCCGCCGTCGACCCGAAGATCGGGAGGGTCCAGAAGCTCTTCCTGACACCCTGCCGGAGAGGGGAATCGCCACCGGAGGTCTTCTTCATCGCCATGCTTGCCTCCGGAGCGATGAGTGAGTAGTCTACCTTGGACTATGGGTCCATATCAGTAGCTAGATGGTTGTCTTCTCCACCATGTGCTTCATGTTTAGATCTCATGAGCTGCCCTACATGATTGAGATCACCGTTATGTAATTCTGCATGTTTGGTTTGTTGGGATCTAATGAATATTGGTGTTTATGATTGAGTTGCTATACTGAATATTATCTTTTGTTATCTCTATGTTGTTTATGATCTTGCATGCTCTCCATTGTTAGTAGCTATCTTGGCTGAGTAGTTGCTAGTGACTCCAAGAGGGGGTATTTATGCTCGATAGTGGGTTCATGTCTCTATTTCACCTGGGGGAGTGACAGAAACCTCTAAGGTGGTAGATGTGCTATTGCTACTAGGGAGAAAACAACATTCATATGCTCAAGGGCATATGCTTTGTTTACATTACATACTTTGCTTAATGCAATTATCTGTTGTTCGCAACTTAATACTTTTGGGTGTTCGGACGATATCCCCGGGAGTGGATTATTAGTCATAGATGCAGTTGGATGGCGGTCTATGTATTTTGTTGTAATGCCCAGAGTAAATCTCATAGTGATCTTCTTGACATATCATGTTTATCTTTATTCTATCAATTGCCCAACTATAATTTGTTTACCCAGCATGTGTTATTTATCTATGGAGAGACACCACTAGTGAACTGTGGACCCCGGTCCTATTTCCATCATATTGCTATCACCTGTTTACTTTACTCGTACTGTTTACTTTCTCACACTGTTTACTTTACTCGCATACTTTTACTGTTTTCCACTCGATACACTCATAACCTTTGTTTCAAGCAAACCGGTGAGATTGACAACCTCATCGTAAGTTGGGAGCAATGTATTTGTTTGTGTGTGTGCAGGTTCCACGTTGCAGCTAGCAAGCAAAGCTTGGACGAGGCACCATATATAAATTGTCCGCAGCTGTCGCAAACTAGCAAGCATCACCTTCAGTCGTTTGTCTCTCCTCTCCAAGAACGATAAACCTTGGTTTCTTAACTGAGGGAAAACCAGCTGCTATACTCATCACACCTTCCTCTTGGGGTTCCCAACGGGCTGGTCATTCACCACGCACAAGGACTGTTGCTGGGGGACGAAGAAGAATAATCTCCTTCATCAACTAGCCATCAGCTGTTTTTTGGCGCCGTTGCCGGGGAGGAAGTAGAAGACTTCTGCGAGGGGAGTTTTCGCATGCACATTCTTTACTTTGTTATTGCTTTGCTTTACTTTATTTATTTTACCTGCATTGTTTTATATCAAAAACCCAAAAAAAATAGAATCCTTGGTAGTTGTTATTTCTTTACTTTAGTTTATCATGTTGATCCCTAAGTACGTTCTGGAGGACCTCTCAGTAGGTAGTGGTTCGATTATTGGCAAAAGTAACATTGAGGAGTTCTTTAATCACATTAGTATGCATGAGGAAGTTGAGGAAAAGTCTTGGGTTGAGCTTGCTCCTTGTATTGAAGTTGCTTATGTTTATTTAATTGACATGTTGGAAACTAGGTTTGCTAGTCTTAATCCTTTTATGCAATATATGTTCCTTAAGTTTAATGAAATCGAGGATCCCGAAAAGGAAGCTTTTATCTTGGAAACTTTGCGCCTAGAATTTAAGGATGTTGTTATTGAAGCTAGGAAAGTTCTTAAACATTTTAATAAACTCGGTTCACCTATAACGGTTATTAGTACAAATGATGAAGGGGCCGAGATACCTATACCTTGCAACCTTTTGGGATTGTGTGAAGCTTTCGAAAATAATTTTGACTCGATCTGTCCTGAAAATCTTTTTGATGAAAATAGTGTACCAAAGCATGATCACAAAGGGTCTTCTAAAACTTATGTAGATGAAATACAATGCCTTATTGACAAGACCTCTGCTGTTGATCTTAATGCTTCTTCTGAAAATACTTGATTCACAATTTTCTGCGCCTAGCTCAAAGGCGTTAAAGAAAAGCACTCTTGGGAGATAACCCAATATTTTCTTTTCAGTACTTTTTCTTTTATTTGAGTCTTGGAAGTCATTACTACTGTAATGACCGCTCCTTATCCTTTTTATTTTGTTTTTGTGCCAAGAGAAGCCTCTAATTTGAGCGAGGTAAAGATTTGGGGATGTTGCTGTCCTGAAACTGTTTTCGGTGCTGAACCGTAAAAATTCGTATAAATGCTTTGTTTATCTTTTGGACCTGAGATTTCTTGTGCATATGCCCCAGGTTATATCCAAACTTTTTTTAGTTGAACACTTTTTGATTTGAGCAACAGAAAATCCCTCAAAAATTCGACATTTGTCAGCTGTTCAGTTTTGACAGATTTCTGCCAATATTTGTGTTTGCCACTTTATCGCTGTCTTTTGAGTTCTTTTGATCACGGAACTTTTGGGGAGGTTGCTACAGTAGTATTTGCTATATATGTGGTGGTTTTGAGTTGAAACCTGAAGCAAAAAGAGGATTGATTATATGTTATGCTTACACTAATGTTGCTAATAGAATTGTGTTTAGTTTTGTATGAAGGAAGTTTTTAAGTGTAGGGATTGGAGAATGATGAGATGAGTTGAAGAATGGACAAAAGCTCAAGCTTGGGGATGCCCATGCATCACCCCAAGAAATATCCAAGAAGTACAAGCGTCAAAGCTTGGGGATGCCCCCGAGGCACCCCTTCTTCATCGGCAAAAATTAGGTCACCTTTCAAAACACTATATTTTTATTGCTTCATGCACTATGTGTTTTTCTTGGAGCGTCAGTTGTTTTAGTTTTCTTAGTTGGTTTAGTTTGTTTGTTTGCTGCAATAAATGGTTGGACCCCAACAAATTTCCTTTGGAGGAGATGTACTCGTTTTCATTTGCAAAGAATGCTCTAGTTTTCACACTTATTAAAAATCGAGCGTTCTTCTTTTTCTGCTACTGCTTTTGGTTTTCATTTTTGCCTTGATTTGCGTTCAGACCTTGTCATATCTTTTCATCAAGGTGTATTTTTTCCTCTGATCTTTATTGGTTTTCATCAAAAGAGGTGTTTATAAAAATTTCAAATGGTGTTGGAAAAGAGAAAAAGCTTTGTGCAAAATAGTGGTACAAGAAGGAGCTTGTGTAGACTACGGCTTATGCTTTTTCATGTCATGCTTGATGTTTTTTGATAGTATGCTTAGTGGTTTTGCTGTAGCATGACTTGTCTCAAATAACTGAGATTGCTTAATGAGCCTTTGAAAAAATCATGCGTTGTTTTTATTTGGAAGCATTATTTTGGTTTTCTCCTTGATGCTTTATTTGGGTTGACTTGGCGCATGCTCACACATGTTAGACTCTTACAAAGTCGCCAATAGCCTCTATGATCATTTAGTTTTTGACTTTTGATGCCATCTTAAGCTTCTTTTAATGTCGCTTTGTCGCTTTGCATGATTATGGCCATTATTGCTCTCTTAGTTGGTCGCTCCCAGTCTTTTGCTAGCCCTCACCTTGTACTGAGTATGAGCTCTACTCGTGCATCCAACTCCTAAAAGCCAAAGTTTTCCAAAGTGTCCACCATACATACCTACTAGCAATTTGCTATTCCATGTAAATTTGACTTGCTTTTATTTTCTCTTCAAATTAAACTCTTACCAGTGTTATGCGAAATTCGGTCAGTAAAGCTCTCACGAACCAGAAGGCACACTTTACTTTTTCCTGTTCTTAAAAATTTGACATTGTGGTCTCTTATGTTGAGTTGTTATGCTTGCAAGTTGTAAGTTGGATTCTAGCCCAGCCATGCTGTCATGGGGCAAGCTTTCAACATTGCACTTCTATTTGAGTTGATATCGTGATCATTTGTTTATGGATGCCCGCGGTGTGAAATGAATTGGGAATCTTGTGGGGATCATGGAGTTTGTATATGTGTTAGGGAAATGCCGGGCCGCCAATCTAAGCCATGCATAATTCATGGTGGAAATTTGCAGCATACCCATGGTGAACATACGACGACGCATCTCACAATAAAAAGCTAAACAAAAGGCAAATAAAAGAGATGTCGAGGTGTTCATTGTCTGCTTGTCCTGTCATTTTGGTATGGGCTTGTTCCATGTCATCGGGCTTGTTCCATGCTTGGGACTCTAAGTAAAGTAGCATGAGGTTTGGGTACTCGTATTCACGGGGCAAGAGGTTTTGAACTTATGATTTGTCAAGCATATGCATCATAATTGTTCTCGCATTAACTTTAACCATTCAAGATGCTTATGATGGGGGCAATGAGAGCTCAAAGCCGGTAAGTACCATAATTTTTGAAGGTTATAAAACTTGCAATCACTGCTTCCCTCTGCAAAGGGCCTTTCTTCTACTTTTATGTTGAGTCACCACCTTCTTTCTTTATGCACCATAAGAGAGCATAGTTGTCATTCTTAGTGTGATATGCATTGTCCCAAAGTTCTTTGATTGATTCATGATGATTGGTTTCACTTGTTCTTAAATTATTTATATCTAGTCGCCCTCTTAAACTTGAAGGTGTCCTATGCATTTATGTTTTGCTCTCTTTGAAGGACAAGCTGAAAACCATTTGTATGTTTTTCCATATGATTTGAACACATGTTTGACTTTCATTGTTTCATTTTCATGATCTTTTGTTTGTGTTCATTTGCATGTTTACAACATGGTTGCTAAGTTCTTATTGTCAAGATTATATCTTCATGCCCATGTTTTAAGTTCTTATGATCCTAGCTCACAAATGCTTACATATATGATCAAGATTGTGTAGGTGCATGTCACCTCAAAAATTATTTTTGTTATCACTTACCTACTCGAGGACGAGCAGGAGTTAAGAATGGGGATGCTTGATACGTCTCCAACGTATCTATAATTTTTTATGCTCCATGCTTGTTTTTACACCATTTGCCTATTGTTTCGTTACACTTCGTGGCACTTTTATGCATTTTCCGGAACTAACCTATTAACAAGTTGCCACAGTGCTAGTTTCCTGTTTTCTGCTGTTTTTGTGTTTCAGAAGTGATACACAGGAAATATTCTCGGAATTGGACGAAACAAGTTCCTAAAGTCTTATTTTACCCGGAAGCTTCCAGAGATCCGAAGGAGAGTAGGAGGGGGCCACCAGGGCACCACACGCAGGGGTGGCGCAGCCCTACCCCTGGCCGCACGGGCCCCACGTGAGGGCGCCTCGATCCTCCTCTGACATCGCCCCTTCACCTATAAAGACCCCCCGACGAAAAAAACCTAAGTACCCGATCACTTTTCCAGAACACATCGCGATCCGCCGCCACCGTCGACCCGAAGATCGGGAGGGTCCAGAAGCTCTTCCCGGCACCCTGCTGGAGAGGGGAATCGCCACCGGAGGTCTTCTTCATCGCCATGCTTGCCTCCGGAGCGATGAGTGAGTAGTCTACCTTGGACTATGGGTCCATAGCAGTAGCTAGATGGTTGTCTTCTCCACCATGTGCTTCATGTTTAGATCTCATGAGCTGCCCTACATGATTGAGATCACAGTTATGTAATTCTACATGTTTGGTTTGTTGGGATTCGATGAATATTGGTGTTTATGATTGAGTTGCTGTACTGAATATTATCTTTTGTTATCTCTTTGTTGTTTATGATCTTGCATGCTCTCCGTTGTTAGTAGCTATCTTGGCCGAGTAGTTGCTAGTGACTCCAAGAGGGGGTATTTATGCTCGATAGTGGGTTCATGTCTCTATTTCACCTGGGGGAGTGACAGAAACCTCTAAGGTGGTAGATGTGCTGTTGCTACTAGGGAGAAAACAATATTCATATGCTCAAGGGCATATGCTTTGTTTACATTACACACTTTGCTTAATGCAATTATCTGTTGTTCGCAACTTAATACTTTTGGGGTGTTCGGACGATATCCCCGGGAGTGGATTATTAGTCATAGATGCAGTTGGATGGCGGTCTATGTATTTTGTTTTAATGCCCAGAGTAAATCTCATAGTGATCTTCTTGACATATCACGTTTATCTTTATTCTATCAATCGCCCAACTGTAATTTGTTTACCTAGCATGTGTTATTTATCTATGGAGAGACACCACTAGTGAACTGTGGACCCGGTCCTATTTCCATCATATTGATATCACCTGTTTACTTTACTCGTACTGTTTACTTTCTCGCACTGTTTACTTTACTCGCATACTTTTACTGTTTTCCACTCGATACACTCATAACCTTTGTTTCAAGCAAACCGGTGAGATTGACAACCTCATCGTAAGTTGGGAGCAAAGTATTTGTTTGTGTGTGTGCAGGTTCCACGTTGCAGCTAGCAAGCAAAGCTTGGACGAGGCGCCATATATAAATTGTCCGCAGCTGTCGCAAACTAGCAAGCATCACCATCAGTCGTTTGTCTCTCCTCTCCAAGAACGATAAACCTTGGTTTCTTAACTGAGGGAAAACCAGCTGCTATACTCATCACACCTTCCTCTTGGGGTTCCCAACGGGCTGGTCATTCACCACGCACAAGGACTGTTGCTGGAAGACGAAGAAGAATAATTTCCTTGATCAACTAGCCATCAATGGGCGATGGGGGAGGCTTTAGATGTGCGACTTTTATTGAGGTGATCTAGGGTTCGGATAATAACGGCGGGAGGCGCAGTTGGGCCAGGGCCAAATCAATGATGGACGAAACGACGCCCGAACGCTTTGAACCGGATGGACGAACGAACCACGGGCATGATGCATACGTGCCGCCTCCATTTTCTGCCAGCGGGGACGGGTCGTTGCCTCTCCTGTACGGCCGCCGAACACCAGCACCGCTAGGGCCATGTCCGCACCTCCTTCTACCTCCAGCGCCGCCTGTCACCGGCGAGCATCTCCTCCACTGCCTCTCCCAACGCCTGCACCCTCCTCTCCCCCTGCGCTCTCTACCATCCACAATCATTGGGTCGGCGGTGACCTGAAACAGATTGATGCGATGGCCGGACGCGCCTCAGGGCACGGGCGTAAGATAAATTGAGGGATGAAACATTTTTCTACACAGGCGGGGGCTATTGAAATCATTTTTTAACTTACGGGTGGCAAAGGGGTAATAAATATTTCTTTTGAGAGGGTAAATCGGTTCAAAAAAATGTTGGACGAACCAACCACGAAAACCTTACATCCTTTATATTAAAAAAAAGGATCATGGATACACCCTGTTAAAAATATACTCATAAATTTTGTCTTGACAAGCTAATGTGTTCACTTCTAGAGCTAATTATATCATGCACGTACATTGGTCTTTGAATTTTTTCCTCAGCCATTTATGGAGACGGATATAACGTGACACAGACTATATACATGGAAACATATTTACGCTATGTTATTTAATTCTATTCTAACAATAGATTTTAGATCTAACTATTATAAATAACTTGATAATATGTATTAACATAGTGCCTCGAAACGATAACCTCGTATTATGCTTTTAGTGTGTACTAGATTGAATTTTACCATATTTGAAATTGCTAAAAAATTAAACTAAAATGTTATGTGTGCATCTCTATGTCCTACGTGTCGACGAAGTGGTTATGAGAAAAAACTGACTTTTATGTGGATAATGTGTAAAAAGTTGCAAAATTCGATACTAAAATAAGCCTTTTTGCGACATGTTTTTTCGTCTTTTTTACAGCCCACAAAAAATGTTTTACGATCTAGTGTGTGAGCACATAAAATGTGGAGGTATATATGTATTTATAATTATTTTTGACATTTTAGAATTTATTTCTGGACTAAAGTAAGCATATGCACCCGAGGTATACATGTTTGCTGCTAGTAGTGTCCGGCAAGGGGATCATGCATGCATCAATTGCCTCTGAAAGATCAATACATTCGGGTTATCGAGATTCGGTCGGCCTTAGTTCCGAGCCGTTGAGATCTGTCGGTTGGATTATGGTGTACTAGTGCTAGCAGCTAGCAAAAGCTCCCGTATTCCATCTCTCCATTTTGATCAAATAAGTTCGACGGATAAGGAAGCCTTGATTAATGCTTTTGCTAGCTGCTTTTTTCTTTGACAATTTTTTCTAGCTGCTAGTATTTCCCGACAGGCATCATGCACGAATGGAGCGGCCCATGTTACATTTTCACTTTGGTCACGATTGACTGACAAGTATGCATCGGTTAATGGTTTTGCTAATTGCTAGCAGTAGTAGTCGGCAAGCGTGGTGCACCTACGGAGCGGCGCATGTTACATCTCCATTTGGATCAAACAAATTTTGAGTTCTTATAGATGTCCCCCTATATAACAATCCTCGTAAAAGTAATAAAAGAAGAACTCGTCACTGAGTTTCTGAAAATCCCTTGTTTAATTTTTTTTTAGAACTGTCTTGTTTTATTTCATGAAAATCCACTATATTAATAAAATTTAACCTTGTTGATTTGCTAAACAGATGATTACATGAAGAATACAGGTTCCATTTTTAACAAAAGAAAGCAAGCAGAAGAGATCAATATTGCACGATGATTTCATGTCGTATAAGGTCTACATTGAATGATTATTAGGTAGCCTCCAAGCTAAATATTTTGTAAGGATCCAAAGAACGCTTAAGTACCTGCTAGGCCTCTTGTAATGCAGCTCCACTGGCGTTTGGTCATGTCGGTTCCTAATCCCTCCTGTGATTTTTGCAACGTCATGGCTGCCTGCGTGCCTGGAGGTCGAAGCCATGCCACCGTGATACCGTGCGTCTCCATGTCTTCAAGTGGAGGCCATGCCGTCGCAGCTCGACTTGGCTGGAGCCGCTGCTGCCGTGTCGGTGTCAGACGTTCCCCTGCCACGTCGGGAGGCTGCTATGGAGCTGCGGACTGGACGACTGGACGTTGCTCTGTGCCGCGCACTGTGGTGTACTGCTTATTTTGCAACTCCGGTGGACGCTGGCTAGCTATTTGAAATAGCTAAAAATTCAAACTAAAATTTTGTGTGTGCGTCTCTATGAGACCTACGTGTCGACGAAGTGGATATGAGAAAAAATGACTTTTTAAATGGATAATGTGTAAAAAGTTGCAAAATTCAATAATAAAATATGCCTTTATGCGACATGTTTTTTGTCTTTTTACACAACCCACAAAAAATGTTTTACGATGTTGTGTGTGAGCACATAAAATGTGAAGGTATACATGTATTTCTAATTATTTTTGACATATTAAAATTAATTTTTCAGCTAAAGTAAGCATATGCACCGGAGGTCAAAGTGCATCTGTGGACAAGGATGCCTCTGTTAATGTTTTTTACTAGTTGCTGCTAGTAGTGTCCGGCAAGGGGATCATGCATGCATCAATTGCCTCTGAAAGATCAATACATTCGGGTTGTCGAGATTCGGTCGGCCTTAGTTCCGAGCCGTTGAGATCTGTCGGTTGGATTATGGTGTACTAGAGCTAGCAGCTAGCAAAAGCTCCCGTATTCCATCTCTCCATTTTGATCAAATAAGTTCGACGGATAAGGAAGCCTTGATTAATGCTTTTGCTAGCTGCTTTTTTCTTTGACAATTTTTGCTAGCTGCTAGTATTTCCCGACAGGCATCATGCACGAATGGAGCGGCCCATGTTACATTTTCACTTTGGTCACGATTGATTGACAAGTATGCATCGGTTAACGGTTTTGCTGGTTGCTAGCAGTAGTACTCGGCAAGCGTCGTGCACCTACAGAGCTGCCCACAGAACATGCTCACCACATGAACTTCCTTATAAATAATGCCTAGGGAGCAACAAACTCTCCACAGTCCGGTACACACTATCCCACTCCACACACACACTGACCCGACGCCACACACTGACCGGTGAGGATGGCCAGCAGCATGTACGCGGTCTTATCGGCTATACTGCTTCCCTTAGCCATGGCAACGGGGAGCGCAGTCCTTCCGAGGATGCCGCCGGCAGTGATGGACCTCATGGAACGAGGCAAGTGCTATTTCATTTTGACGCATCCACAACCTTTTAGCACTTCGAAATACTAATATTTGTGGCACTGCATGCAGGTACTCCGTACGCAGACTCACAGTCAGCACACCGCTACCACGAGAGCTGCGCATTTGTCTACGACAGCAACAATTTATGCAGCATGGACGAGGCTGTCCCTGTCACCTTCTTCCTGGAGGAGGAGAAGGTGCGGGTGGGGGCAAATATATCGGCATACTTCCCGAGGTCGTCCGCAGCACGTTTTGGTCTCCTGCAGCGTCATGTTGCTGAGGCCATACCCTTCTCGGCCAGCAACTTCACCATGATCCTCGACCACCTGCGCATCCCAGCGCAGTCGGAGGAGGCTCTCCAGATGCTGTCCACGTTGGAGTTCTGCGATGCTCCACCGCGCCACATGTACTGCGTTACCTCCTACGAGGACATGGCCGAGCGCGCGGTGAACATGCTGGGCACAACCAGCGTCCAAGCCATGGCCTCGGTGCTGCCCAGAGATGGTGCCTCGCTGCAGTCCTACACCGTGAGAGCGGTGAAGCCAATTGAAGGTTCATCTGAGTTCGTGGTATGTCACACTCAGCTATACCCATACTCGGTGTTCTCCTGCCACAGGTCCACCAACGCCACCGCCTACGTGCTGGACATGGCGAATACTTATGGTAGCGGCCTCACCATCAAGCTGCTGACCATGTGCCACCAAGACACCAGCGCTTGGGACAAGGGCCATGCCGCCTTCGACATACTTGGGTCCAAGCCTGGTGGGCAACCCATTTGCCACGTGATGCCCTATGGGCACCTGGCATTTGGCAAAGCGGGCCATACCATGTAACTGTTGTCCTGGTGCTGTCCTGGAGGCACTGCTGACCGCCTCCCATGATTCTTACGCTACTATGCTACCGCTGCACTCTACAGTGCAGTTAGTATGATGTGTACGAGGGGTGCTCTGGCCCTTATGGAGCTAGCTCTCGTATGTATGAATATTTGTGTGTGTGTGTGGGGATCCTCGTGAGATCCATGCTCTGGCCCTCCTATAGTGATTGTGGTTGGATTGTAATATGTACGAGATCCATGCTCTGGCCTTATACAGAGCATCTTATAATAAATAAAGTTTGTGCTATACTATTTTCGTGGACAAATAGGACAAGACGATTTCCCTTAACCCAGGGTCAATTCATAAGTAAATCATTCCGGATAACAAAAAATCATGTTCGTATGGGCTATGAGCAACATCCAACTATAAATCGTTTTGGCAAGTTTTCAAAACGATTCATATAGACGTTGACATATGTGTTTCATCGTGGTCCTCCTTCCGCCACTTCGACGCCATCCTCCCCCCTCCTCTACTTTGACGCAGCGGAGACCAAGATCAACAGAGCAAGCCACATTCCTCAATCTAAGATAATTTGCTCCTTTGGGTGAGATTTTACGAGCTATGGGGAGAACCACAAGGTGGAGCTGGTGTGTGCGTCATGTGAAGAATATTTCTTGTTGTTAAGAGCTACTGCCTAGCTTCTTGGCTGGGAGGATCTGAAATGACACGCGGTCTGGTAGCGTGTTCGTTCTCAGCGATGATCTGGTAGCGTGCTCGTCATCGTGTTGTTCCTAGCTATTCTGTTTTTGAACCAATCGATTAATACTCCAGGAAAAATTAGCGTCCGATCCCCGGATCCTCTAGCTTGCGAATAGACACTACAGGAATAGGCAGAGATGCCGACGGCCAACGCATACGCCGACGACCAAATGTCGGTGCCGTCGGCGTAGGGGGCCTTCAGGAAACCCAGCCAACGTCGCCGTCCGCGTAGAGATGCCCTCGACGTAGGAGGCCATACGCCGAAGGCCACCCTCGGCGTACTGCCGGCCGTCGGCGTAGTGGGTGGACACGTGTCCCGGAAGTCTAGGCCTATCGGGCGCCGTCACGGCGTTACTAATACGCCGACGGCCACCCTCGGCGTACTGCCGGCCGTCGGTGTATGCCCTGTATACGCCGACGGCCGCCCTCGGCGTACTGCAGGCCGTCGGCGTATACTCTGTGATGTATTTTATTTAATCACTGTCATGTATTATATTTATACATATTTATTTAATAATATCAATAATTTAAACATGGTTATATTTTTTTATCAGTTGGACAAATTCGTACCCTTCAATAATAGTCTCCACATGTCCGCATGAAATGACGTTTCGAATCTTGTCTACCACAGCTACACGTTAACAAATAGTGTTAGTGTTATCGTATGCATGTGTTTGAATTTTATGTCTCACACATTTTGAAGAAGTTGTTCAAAGATTCCATGCTTTTCCTACGTCGGAGTGCGGTAGTTTTGAAACCCTGCCCCGCGCGCCCCGCATCGTCTCCCCCCCCCTAGATATTATCTGGATGGGTGGGGTACCCCCGGTGGACATTTCTCCTTATTTGTGTTTGGTTAGGTCATAGCCCCATTCCAAAACAATATGCTAGTTCCACATGCACCAGAAGCCCCCTTTCCACCTAAACCCTAGCTCGTGCGTCCCGGGCATGGTCTTCTTCATAGACATGGGCTGTTAACACTTGGTGAAATCCAGAATCTCTATGTCGAAACTCCCGCTACGGGTCTACCGGAGCATATTTCATGGTAAAGTGAGGCCCAACCTTTGCTTTCCATGTATATATGTCCTAAAAAAACCAAAATAAAGCTAAAGGTCCATCGGTGAGGCCTCGTACGGAGAAAGCTATAGGGGTAGATCTCCGGACCCCCCCCCGGTCTAGGGATTCGTCGAATAAAGACCACCGGAGCATCGTCCACCATAGGAAACTTGCATGCATGCGTCCCTAACGTATGTGTATAGGTGTGACCCAAGGTTGGTACATGCAATATATATAGGTCCCGGGCATGGCCTTCTTCAGAGACATGGGCTGTTAACACTTGGTGAAATCCAGGATCTGTACGTGGAAACTCCCGCTATGGGTCTATCGGAGCCTATTTCATAGTAAAGTGGGCCCAACCTTTGCTTTCCATGTATATATGTCCTAAACAAACCAAAATAAAGAAAAAGATCCATCGGTGAGTCCTCATACGGAAAAAGCTATAGGGGTAGATCTCTGAACCCCCTCGGTCTAGGGTTTCGTCGGATAAAGACCAACGGAGCATCGTCCACCCTAGAAAACTTGCAGGCATGTGTCCCTAACATATGTGTATATGTGTGATAGAAGGTTGGTACATGCAATATATATAGGTCCCGGGCATGGCCTTCTTCACACACATGGGTTGTTAACACTTGCTGAAATCTAGGATCTGTACGTGGAAACTCCCGCTACGGGTCTACCGGAGCCTATTTCATGGTAAAGTGGACAAAACCTTTGCTTTCCATATATATATGTCCTAAACAAACCAAAATAAAGCTAAAGGTCCATCGGTGAGGCCTCATACGGAGAAAGCTATAGGGGTAGATCTCCGGACCCCCCTGGTCTAAGGTTTCGTCGGATAAAGACCATCGGAGCATCGTCCAACCTAGAAAACTTGCATGCATGTGTCCCTAACATATGTGTATAGGTGTGATAGAAGTTTGGTACATGCAATATATATAGGTCCTGAGCATGGTCTTCTTCAGAGACATGGGCTGTTAACACTTGGTGAAATCCAGGATCTGTACGTGGAAACTTCCGCTACGGGTCTATCGGAGCCTATTTTATGGTAAAGTGGGCCCAACCTTTGCTTTCCATGTATATATGTCCTAAACAAACCAAAATAAAGCAAAAGATCCATTGGTGAGTCCTCGTACGGAGAAAAGATATAGGGGTAGATCATCGAACCCCTTCGGTCTAGGGTTTCGTCGGATAAAGACCACCGGAGCATTGTCCACCCTAGAAAACTTGCATGCATGTGTCCCTAACATATGTGTATATGTGTGATAGAAGGTTGGTACATGCAATATATATAGGTCCCGGGCATGGCCTTCTTCGCACACATGGGTTGTTAACTCTTGCTGAAATCTAGGATCTGTACGTGGAAACTCCCGCTACGGGTCTACCGGAGCCTATTTCATGGTAAAGTGGGCAAAACCTTTGCTTTCCATGTATATATGTCCTAAACAAACCAAAATAAAGCTAAAGTTGCATCGGTGAGGCCTCATACGGAGAAAGCTATAGGGGTAGATCTCCGGACCCCCCTAGTCTAGGGTTTCGTCGGATAAAGACCATCGGAGCATCATCCACCCTAGAAAACTTGCATGCATGTGTCCCTAACATATGTGTATAGGTGTGATAGAAGGTTGGTACATGCAATATATATAGGTCCTGAGCATGGTCTTCTTCAGAGACATGGGCTGTTAACACTTGGTGAAATCCAGGATCTGTACGTGGAAACTTCCGCTACGGGTCTATCGGAGCCTATTTCATGGTAAAGTGGGCCTAACCTTTGCTTTCCATGTATATATGTCCTAAACAAACCAAAATAAAGCAAAAGATCCATCGGTGAGTCCTCGTACGGAGAAAAGCTATAGGGGTAAATCTTCGAACCCCCTCGGTCTAGGGTTTCGTCGGATAAAGACCACCGGAGCATCGTCCACCCTAGAAAACTTGCATGTATGTGTCCCTAACATATGTGTATAGGTGTGACCCAAGGTTGGTACATGCAATATATATTGGTTCCGAGCATGGCCTTCTTCACAGACATGGGCTGTTAACATTTGGTGAAATCGAGGATCTCTACGAGGAAACTTCCACTACGGGTCTATCGGAGCCTATGTCATGGTAAAGTGGGTCCAACCTTTGCTTTCCATGTATATATGTCCTAAACAAACAAAAATAAAGCTAAAGGTCCATCGCTGAGGCCTCCTACGGAGAAAGCTATAGGGGTAGATTTCTGGACCCCCCTCCCGGTCTAGGGTTTCGCCGGATAAAGATCACCGGAGCATCGTCCACCCTAGAAAACTTGCATGCATGTGTCCCTAACATATGTGTAAATGTGTGACCCAAGGTTGGTACATGCAATATATATAGGTCCCGAGCATGGCCTTCTTCACAGACATGGGCTGTTAACACTTGATGAAATCCAGGATCTGTATGTGGAAACTCCCGCTACGGGTCTACCAGAGCCTATTTCATGGTAAAGTGGGCCCAACCTTCGCTTTCCATGTATATATGTCCTAAACAAACCAAAATAAAGAAAAAGATCCATCGGTGAGTCCTCGTACGGAGAAAGCTATAGGGGTAGATCTCCAAACCCCCTCGGTCTAGGGTTTCATCGGATAAATACCACCGGAGCATCGTCCACCCTAGAAAACTTGCATGTATGTGTCCCTAACATATGTGTATAGGTGTGACCCAAGGTTGGTACATGCAATATATATAGGTCCTGGGCATGGCCTTCTTCACACACATGGGTTGTTAACACTTGCTGAAATCTAGGATCTGTACGTGGAAGCTCCTGCTACGGGTCTACCGGAGCCTATTTCATGGTAAAGTGGGCAAAACCTTTGCTTTTCATGTATATATGTCCTAAACAAACCAAAATAAAGCTAAAGGTCCATCGGTGAGGCCTCATACGGAGAAAGCTATAGGGGTAGATCTGCGGACCCCCTGGTCTAGGGTTTCATCGGATAAAGACCATCGGAGCATCGTCCACCCCAGAAAACTTGCATGCATGTGTCCCTAACATATGTGTATAGGTGTGATAGAAGGTTGGTACATGCAATATATATAGGTCCTGAGCATGGTCTTCTTCAGAGACATGGGCTGTTAACACTTGGTCAAATCTAGGATCTGTACGTGGAAACTTCCGCTACGGGTCTATCGGAGCCTATTTCATGGTAAAGTGGGCCCAGCCTTTGCTTTCCATGTATATATGTCGTAAACAAACCAAAATAAAGCAAAAGATCCATCGGTGAGTCCTCGTACGGAGAAAAGCTATAGGGGTAGATCTTCGAACACCCTCGGTCTAGGGTTTCATCGGATAAAGACCACCGAAGCATCGTCCACCCTAGAAAACTTGCAGGCATGTGTCCCTAACATATGTGTATAGGTGTGACCCAAGGTTGGTACATGCAATATATATAGGTCCCGAGCATGGCCTTCTTCATAGACATGGGCTATTAACACTTGGTGAAATTGAGGATCTCTACGTGGAAACTCCCGCTACGGGTCTATCGGAGCCTATGTCATGGTAAAGTGGGCCCAACCTTTGCTTTCCATGTATATATGTCCTAAACAAACCAAAATAAAGCTAAAGGTCCATCGGTGAGGCCTCCTACGGAGAAAGCTATAGGGGTAGATTTTCGGACCCCCCCCCGGTCTAGGGTTTCGCAGGATATAGACCACCGGAGCATCGTCCACCCTAGAAAACTTGCATTCATGTGTCCCTAACATATGTTTATAGGTGTGATAGAAGGTTGGTACATGCAATATATATAGGTCCTGAGCATGGCCTTCTTCAGAGACATGGGCTGTTAACACTTGGTGAAATCCCGGATCTGTACGTGGAAACTCCCGCTACGGGTCTATCGGAGCCTATTTCATGGTAAAGTGGGCCCAACCTTTGCTTTCCATGTATATATGTCCTAAACAAACCGAAATGAAGCAAAAGATCCATCGAGTCCTCGTACGTAAAAAGCTATAGGGGTAGATCTCCGAACCCCCTCGGTCTAGGGTTTCGTCGGATAAAGACCACGGGAGCATCGTCCACCCTAGAAAACTTGCATGCATGTGTCCCTAACATATGTGTATAGGTGTGACCCAAGGTTGGTACATGCAATATATATAGGTCCCGAGCATGGCCTTCTTCACAGACATGGGCAGTTAACACTTGGTGAAATCCAGGATCTCTACGTGGAAACTCCCGCTACGGGTCTACCGGAGCCTATGTCATGGTAAAGTGGGCCCAACCTTTGCTTTCCATGTATATATGTCCTAAACAAACCAAAATAAAGCTAAAGGTCGATCGGTGAGGCCTCCTACGGAAAAAGCTATAGGGGTAGATTTACGGACCCCCTCGGTCTAGGGTTTCGTCGGATAAAGACCACCGGAGCATCGTCCACCCTAGAAAACTTGCATGCATGTGTCCCTAACATATGTGTATATGTGTGACCCAAGGTTGGTACATGCAATATATATAGGTCATGAGCATGGCCTTCTTCACAGACATGGGCTGTTAACACTTGGTGAAATCCAGGATCTGTACGTGGAAACTCCCGCTACGGGTCTACCAGAGCCTATTTCATGGTAAAGTGGGCCCAACCTTTGATTTCCATGTATATATGTCCAAAACAAACCAAAATAAAGCAAAAGATCCATTGGTGAGTCCTCATACGGAGAAAGCTATAGGGGTAGATCTCCTAACCCCCTTGGTCTAGGGTTTCATCGGATAAAGACCACCGGAGCATCGTCCACCCTAGAAAACTCGCATGCATGTGTCCCTAACATATGTGTATATGTGTGACCCAAGGTTGGTACATGCAATATATATAGGTCCCGAGCATGGCCTTCTTTACAGACATGGGCTGTTAACACTTGGTGAAATCCAGGATCTATACATGGAAACTCCCGCTACGGGTCTACCGGAGCCTATGTCATGGTAAAGTGGGCCCAGCCTTTGCTTTCCATGTATATATGTCCTAAACAAACCAAAATAAAGCTAAAGGTCCATCGGTGAGGCCTCCTACGGAGAAAGCTATAGGGGTAGATTTTTGGACCCCCCTGGTCTAGGGTTTCGTCGGATAAAGACCACCGGAGCATCGCCCACCCTAGAAAACTTGCATGCATGTGTCCCTAACATATGTGTATATGTGTGACCCAAGGTTGGTACATGCAATATATATAGGTCCCGAGCATGGCCTTCTTCACAGACGCATGGGCTGTTAACACTTGGTGAAATCCAGGATCTGTACGTGAAAAATCCCGCTACGATTCTACCGGAGCCTATTTCATGGTAAAGTGGGCCCAACCTTTGTTTTCTATGTATATAAGACCTAAACAAACCAAAATAAAGCAGAAGATCCATCGGTGAGTCCTCGTATGGAGAAAGCTATAGGGGTAGATCTCTGAACCCCCTCGGTCTAGGGTTTTGCAGGATATAGACCACCGGAGCATCGTCCACCCTAGAAAAATTGCATGCATGTGTCCCTAACATATGTGTATACGTGTGACCCAAGGTTGGTACATGCAATATATATAGGTCCCGAGCATGACCTTCTTCACAGATATGGGCTGTTAAAACTTGGTGAAATCCAGGATATGTACGTGGAAACTCCCGCTACGGGTCTATCGGAGCCTATTTCATGGTAAAGTGGGCCCAACCTTTGCTTTCAATGTATATAGGTCCTAAACAAACCAAAATAAAGCAAAAGATCCATCAGTGAGTCCTCGTACAGAGAAAGCTATAGGGGTAGATCTCCGAACCCCCTCGGTCTAGGGTTTCGCAGGATATAGACCACCGGAGAATCGTCCACCCTAGAAGACTTGCATGCATGTGTCCCTAACATATGTGTATAGGTGTGACCCAAGGTTGGTACATGCAATATATATAGGTCCCGAGCATGGCCTTCTTCACAAACATGGGCTGTTAACACTTGGTGAAATCCAGGATCTCTACGTGGGAACTCCCGCTACGGGTCTATCGGAGCCTATGTCGTGGTAAAGTGGGCCCAACCTTTGCATTCCATGAATATATGTCCTAAACAAACCAAAATAAAGCTAAAGGTCCATCGGTGAGGCCTCCTACGGAGAAAGCTATAGGGGTAGATTTCTGGACCCCCCGGTCTAGGGTTTCACCGGATAAAGACCACCGGAGCATCGTCCACCCTAGAAAACTTGCATGCATGTGTCCCTAACATATGTGTATATGTGTGACCCAAGGTTGGTACATGCAATATATATAGGTCCCGAGCATGGCCTTCTTCATAGACATGGGCTGTTAACACTTGGTGAAATCCAGGATCTGTACGTGGAAACTCCCGCTACGGGTCTACCGGAGCCTATGTCATGCTAAAGTGGGCCCAACCTTTGCTTTCCATGTATATATGTCCTAAACAAACCAAAATAAAGCTAAAGGTCCATCGGTGAGGTCTCCTATGGAGAAAGCTATAGGGGTAGATTTCCGAACCCCCTGGTTAAGGGTTTCACCGGATAAAGACCACCGGAGCATCGTCCACCCTAGAAAACTTGCATACATATGTCCCTAACATATGTGTATATGTGTGACCCAAGGTTGGCACATGCAATATATATAGGTCTCGAGGGTGGCCTTCTTCATAGACATGGGCTATTAACATTTGGTGAAATCCAGGATCTGTACGTGGAAACTCCCGCTACGGTTCTACCGGAGCCTATTTCATGGTAAAGTGGGCCCAACCTTTGCTTTCCATGTATATATGTCCTAAACAAACCAAAATAAAGCAGAAGATCCATCGGTGAGTCCTCGTACGGAGAAAGCTATAGGGGTAGATCTCCGAACCCCCTCGGTATAGGGTTTCGCAGGATATAGACCACCAGAGCATCGTCCACCCTAGAAAACTTGCATCTATGTGTCCCTAACATATGTTTATAGGTGTGATAGAAGGTTGGTACATGCAATATATATAGGTCCTGAGCATGGCCTTCTTCAGAGACATGGGCTGTTAACACTTGGTGAAATCCCGGATCTGTACGTGGAAACTCCCGCTACGGGTCTATTGGAGCCTATTTCATGGTAAAGTGGGCCCAACCTTTGCTTTCCATGCATATATGTCCTAAACAAACCAAAATAAAGCACAAGATCCATCGGTGAGTCCTCGTTCGGAGAAAGCTATAGGGGTAGATCTCCGAACCCCCTCGGTCTAGGGTTTCATCGAATAAAGACCACGGGAGCATCGTCCACCCTAGAAACTTGCATGCATGTGTCCCTAACATATGTGTATAGGTGTGACCCAAGGTTGGTACATGCAATATATATAGGTCCCGAGCATGGCCTTCTTCACAGACATGGGCTGTTAACACTTGGTGAAATTCAGGATCTCTACGTGGAAACTCCCGCTACGGGTCTAGCGGAGCCTATGTCATGGTAAAGTGGGCCCAACCTTTGCTTTCCATGTATATATGTCCTAAACAAAACAAAATAAAGCTAAAGGTCCATCGGTGAGGCCTCCTACGGAGAAAGCTATAGGGGTAGATTTTCGGACCCCCTCGGTCTAGGGTTTCGCCGGATAAAGACCACCGGAGCATCGTCCACCCTAGAAAACTTGCATGCATGTGTCCCTAACATATGTGTATATGTGTGACCCAAGGTTGGTACATGCAATATATATAGGTCCCGAGCATGGCCTTCTTCACAGACATGGGCAGTTAACACTTGGTGAAATCCAGGATCTGTACGTGGAAACTCCCGCTACGGGTCTACCGGAGCCTATTTCATGGTAAAGTGGGCCCAACCTTTGATTTCCATGTATATATGTCCTAAACAAACCAAAATAAAGCAAAACATCCATTGGTGAGTCCTCATACGGAGAAAGCTATAGGGATAGATCTCCAAACCCGCATGGTCTAGGGTTTCATCGGATAAAGATCACCGGAGCATCGTCCACCCTAGAAAACTAACATGCATGTGTCCCTAACATATGTGTATAGGTGTGACCCAAGGTTGGTTCATGCAATATATATCGGTCCCGAGCATGGCCTTCTTCACAGCCATGGGCTGTTAACACTTGGTGAAATCCAGGATCTCTACGTGGAAACTCCCGCTACGGGTCTACCGGAGCCTATGTCATGGTAAAGTGGGCCCAACCTTTCCTTTCCATGTATATATGTCCTAAACAAACCAAAATAAAGCTAAAGGTCCATCGGTGAGGCCTCCTACGGAGAAAGCTATAGGGGTAGATTTCCGGACCACCCCCGATCTAGGGTTTTGCCGGATAAAGACCACCGGAGCATCGTCCACCCTAGAAAACTTGCATGGATGTGTCCCTAATATATGTGTATATGTGTGACCCAAGGTTGGTACATGCAATATATATAGGTCCCGAGCATGGCCTTCTTAACAGACATGGGCTGTTAACACTTGGTGAAATCCAGGATCTGTACGTGGAAACTCCCGCTACGGGTCTACCGGAGCCTATTTCATGGTAAAGTGGGCCCAACCTTTGCTTTCCATGTATATATGTCCTAAACAAACCAAAATAAAGCTAAAGGTCCATCGATGAGGCCTCCTACAGAGAAAGCTATAGGGGTAGATTTCTGGACCCCCCTTGTCTAGGGTTTCGCCGGATAAAGACCGCCGGAGCATCGTCCACCCTAGAAAACTTGCATGCATGTGTCCCTAATATATGTGTATATGTGTGACTCAAGGTTGGTACATGCAATATATATAGGTCCCGAGCATGGCCTTCTTCACAGACATGGGCTGTTAACACTTGGTGAAATCCAGGATCTATACGTGAAACTCCCGCTACGGTTCTACCGGAGCCTATTTCATGGTAAAGTGGGCCCAACCTTTGCTTTCCATGTATATATGTCCTAAACAAACCAAAATAAAGCAGAAGATCCATCGGTGAGTCCTCGTACGGAGAAAGCTATAGGGGTAGATCTCCGAACCCCCCCGGTCTAGGGTTTCGCAGGATATAGACCACCGGAGCATCGTCCACCCTAGAAAATTGCATGCATGTGTCCCTAACATATGTGTATAGGTGTGACCCAAGGTTGGTACATGCAATATATATAGGTCCCGAGCATGGCCTTCTTCACAGACATGGGTTGTTAACACTTGGTGAAATCCAGGATATGTACGTGGAAACTCCCGCTACGGGTCTATCGGAGCCTATTTCATGGTAAAGTGGGCCCAACCTTTGCTTTCCATGTATATAGGTCCTAAACAAACCAAAATAAAGCAAAAGATCTATCGGTGAGTCCTCGTACGGAGAAAGCTAAAGGGTAGATCTTCCGAACCCCCTCGGTCTAGGGTTTCGCAGGATATAGACCACCGGAGCATCGTCCACCCTAGAAAACTTGCATGCATGTGTCCCTAACATATGTGTATAGGTGTGACCCAAGGTTGGTACATGCAATATATATAGGTCCCGAGCATGGCCTTCTTCATAGACATGGGTTGTTAACACTTGGTGAAATCCAGGATCTCTACGTGGAAACTCCCGCTACGGGTCTACCGGAGCCTATTTCATGGTAAAGTGGGCCCAACCTTTGCTTTCCATGTATATATGTCCTAAACAAACCAAAATAAAGCTAAAGGTCCATCGATGAGGCCTCCTACAGAGAAAGCTATAGGGGTAGATTTCTGGACCCCCCTTGTCTAGGGTTTCGCCGGATAAAGACCGCCGGAGCATCGTCCACCCTAGAAAACTTGCATGCATGTGTCCCTAATATATGTGGATATGTGTGACTCAAGGTTGGTACATGCAATATATATAGGTCCCGAGCATGGCCTTCTTCACAGACATGGGCTGTTAACACTTGGTGAAATCCAGGATCTATACGTGAAAACTCCCGCTACGGTTCTACCGGAGCCTATTTCATGGTAAAGTGGGCCCAACCTTTGCTTTCCATGTATATATGTCCTAAACAAACCAAAATAAAGCAGAAGATCCATCGGTGAGTCCTCGTACGGAGAAAGCTATAGGGGTAGATCTCCGAACCCCCTCGGTCTAGTGTTTTGCAGGATATAGACCACCGGAGCATCGTCCACCCTAGAAGAATTGCATGCATGTGTCCCTAACATATGTGTATAGGTGTGACCCAAGGTTGGTACATGCAATATATATAGGTCCCGAGCATGGCCTTCTTCACAGACATGGGCTATTAACACTTGGTGAAATCCAGGATATGTACGTGGAAACTCCCGCTACGGGTCTCTCGGAGCCTATTTCATGGTAAAGTGGGCCCAACCTTTGCTTTCCATGTATATAGGTCCTAAACACACCAAAATAAAGCAAAAGATCTATCGGTGAGTCCTCGTACGGAGAAAGCTAAACGGCTAGATCTTCGAACCCCCTCGGTCTAGGGTTTCGCAGGATATAGACCACCGGAGCATCGTCCACCCTAGAAAACTTGCATGCATGTGTCCCTAACATATGTGTATAGGTGTGACCCAAAGTTGGTACATGCAATATATATAGGTCCCGAGCATGGCCTTCTTCACAGACATGGGTTGTTAACACTTGGTGAAATCCAGGATCTCTACGTGGAAACTCCCGCTACGGGTCTACCGGAGCCTATTTCATGGTAAAGTGGGCCCAACCTTTGCTTTCCATGTATATATGTCCTAAACAAACCAAAATAAAGCTAAAGGTCCATCGATGAGGCCTCCTACAGAGAAAGCTATAGGGGTAGATTTCTGGACCCCCCTTGTCTAGGGTTTCGCCGGATAAAGACCGCCGGAGCATCGTCCACCCTAGAAAACTTGCATGCATGTGTCCCTAATATATGTGGATATGTGTGACTCAAGGTTGGTACATGCAATATATATAGGTCCCGAGCATGGCCTTCTTCACAGACATGGGCTGTTAACACTTGGTGAAATCCAGGATCTATACGTGAAAACTCCCGCTACGGTTCTACCGGAGCCTATTTCATGGTAAAGTGGGCCCAACCTTTGATTTCCATGTATATATGTCCTAAACAAACCAAAATAAAGCAGAAGATCCATCGGTGAGTCCTCGTACGGAGAAAGCTATAGGGGTAGATCTCCGAACCCCCTCGGTCTAGTGTTTTGCAGGATATAGACCACCGGAGCATCGTCCACCCTAGAAGAATTGCATGCATGTGTCCCTAACATATGTGTATAGGTGTGACCCAAGGTTGGTACATGCAATATATATAGGTCCCGAGCATGGCCTTCTTCACAGACATGGGCTATTAACACTTGGTGAAATCCAGGATATGTACGTGGAAACTCCCGCTACGGGTCTCTCGGAGCCTATTTCATGGTAAAGTGGGCCCAACCTTTGCTTTCCATGTATATAGGTCCTAAACAAACCAAAATAAAGCAAAAGATCTATCGGTGAGTCCTCGTACGGAGAAAGCTAAACGGCTAGATCTTCGAACCCCCTCGGTCTAGGGTTTCGCAGGATATAGACCACCGGAGCATCGTCCACCCTAGAAAACTTGCATGCATGTGTCCCTAACATATGTGTATAGGTGTGACCCAAAGTTGGTACATGCAATATATATAGGTCCCGAGCATGGCCTTCTTCACAGACATGGGTTGTTAACACTTGGTGAAATCCAGGATCTCTACGTGGAAACTCCCGCTATGGGTCTATCGGAGCCTATGTCATGGTAAAGTGGGCCCAACCTTTGCTTTCCATGTATATATGTCCTAAACAAACCAAAATAAAGCTAAAGGTCCATCGGTGAGGCCTCCTATGGAGAAACCTATAGGGGTAGATTTCTGGACCCCCCCGGTCTAGGGTTTCGCCGGATATAGACCACCGGAGCATCGTCCACCCTAAAAAACTTGCATGCATGTGTCCCTAACATATGTGTATAGGTGTGATAGAAGGTTGGTACATGCAATATATATAGGCCCTGAGCATGGCCTTCTTCAGAGACATGGGTTGTTTACACTTGGTGAAATCTAGGATCTGTACGTGGAAACTCCCGCTACGGGTCTATCGGAGCCTATGTCATGGTAAAGTGGGCCCAACCTTTGCTTTCCATGTATATATGTCCTAAACAAACCAAAACAAAGCTAAAGGTCCATCGGTGAGGCCTCCTACAGAGAAAGCTATAGGGGTAGATTTTTGGACCACCCCGGTCTAGGGTTTCGCCGGATAAAGACCACCGGAGCATCGTCCACCCTAAAAAAACTTGCATGCATGTGTCCCTAACATATGTGTATAGGTGTGATAGAAGGTTGGTACATGTAATATATATAGGTCCTGAGCATGGCCTTCTTCAGAGACATGGGTTGTTAACACTTGGTGAAATCCAGGATCTGTACGTGGAAACTCCCACTACGGGTCTATCGGAGCATATTTCATGGTAAAGTGGGCCCAACCTTTGCTTTCCATGTATATATGTCCTAAACAAACCAAAATAAAGCACAAGATCCATCGATGAGTCCTCGTATGGAGAAAGCTATAGGGGTAGATCTTCGAACCCCCTCGGTCTACGGTTTCACAGGATATAGACCACCGAAGCATCGTCCACCCTAGAAGAATTACATGCATGTGTCCCTAACATATGTGTATAGGTGTGACCCAAGGTTGGTACATGCAATATATATAGGTCCCGAGCATGGCCTTCTTCACAGACTTGGGTTGTTAACACTTGGTGAAATCCAGGATATGTACGTGGAAACTCCCGCTACGGGTCTATCGGAGCCAATGTCATTGTAAAGTGGGCCCAACTTTTGCTTTCCATGTATATATGTCCTAAACAAACCAAAATAAAGCTAAAGGTCCATCGGTGAGTCCTCGTACGGAGAAAGCTATAGGGGTAGATTTTTGGACCACCCCGGTCTAGGGTTTCGCCGGATAAAGACCACCGGAGCATCGTCCACCCTAAAAAAACTTGCATGCATGTGTCCCTAACATATGTGTATAGGTGTGATAGAAGGTTGGTACATGCAATATATATAGGTCCTGAGCATGGCCTTCTTCAGAGACATGGGTTGTTAACACTTGGTGAAATCCAGGATCTGTACGTGGAAACTCCCACTACGGGTCTATTGGAGCATATTTCATGGTAAAGTGGGCCCAACCTTTGCTTTCCATGTATATATGTCCTAAACAAACCAAAATAAAGCACAAGATCCATCGATGAGTCCTCGTATGGAGAAAGCTATAGGGGTAGATCTTCGAACCCCCTCGGTCTAGGGTTTCACAGGATATAGACCACCGAAGCATCGTCCACCCTAGAAGAATTACATGCATGTGTCCCTAACATATGTGTATAGGTGTGACCCAAGGTTGGTACATGCAATATATATAGGTCCCGAGCATGGCCTTCCTCACAGACTTGGGTTGTTAACACTTGGTGAAATCCAGGATATGTACATGGAAACTCCCGCTATGGGTCTATCGGAGCCAATTTCATTGTAAAGTGGGCCCAACTTTTGCTTTCCATGTATATAGGTCCTAAACAATCCAAAATAAAGCAAAAGATCCATCGGTGAGTCCTCATACGGAGAAAGCTATAGGGGTAGATCTCCGAACCCCCTCGGTCTAGGGTTTCACAGGAGCATCGTCAACCCTAGAAAACTTGCATGCATGTGTCCCTAACATATGTGTATAGGTGTGACCCAAGGTTGGTACATACAATATATATAGGTCCCGAGCATGGCCTTCTTCACAGACATGGGCTGTTAACACTTGGTGATATCCAGGATCTCTACGTGGAAACTCCCGCTACGGGTCTATCAGAGCCTATGTCATGGTAAAGTGGGCCCAACCTTTGCTTTCCATGTATATATGTCCTAAACAAACCAAAATAATGCTAAAGGTCCATCGGTGAGGCCTCCTACGGAGAAAGCTATAGGGGTAGATTTCCGGACCCCCCCGGTCTAGGGTTTCGCCGGATAAAGACCACCGGAGCATCGTCCACCCTAAAAAACTTGCATGCATGTGTCCCTAACATATGTGTATAGGTGTGATAGAAGGTTGGTACATGCAATATATATAGGACATGAGCATGGCCTTCTTCAGAGACATGGGTTGTTAACACTTGGTGAAATCCAGGATCTGTACGTGGAAACTCTCGCTACGGGTCTATCGGAGCCTATTTCATGGTAAAGTGGGCCCAACCTTTGCTTTCCATGTATATATGTCCTAAACAAACCAAAATAAAGCACAAGATCCATCGATGAGTCCTCGTATGGAGAAAGCTATAGGGGTAGATCTCCGAACCCCCTCGGTCTAGGGTTTCGCAGGATATAGACCACCGGAGCATCGTCCACCCTAGAAAAATTGCATGCACGTGTCCCTAACATATGTGTATAGGTATGACCCAAGGTTGGTACATGCAATATATATAGGTCCCGAGCATGGAATTCTTCACAGACATGGGCTGTTAACACTTGGTGAAATCCAGGATATGTACGTGGAAACTCCCGCTACGGGTCTATCGGAGCCTATTTCATGGTAAAGTGGGCCCAACCTTTGCTTTCCATGTATATAGGTCCTAAACAAACAAAAATAAAGCAAAAGATCCATCGGTGAGTCCTCGTACGGAGAAAGCTACAGGGGTAGATCTCCGAACCCCCTCGGTCTAGGGTTTCGCAGGATATAGACCACCGGAGCATCGTCCACCCTAGAAAACTTGCATGCATGTGTCCCTAACATATGTGTATAGGTGTGACCCAAGGTTGGTACATGCAATATATACAGGTCCCGAGCATGGCCTTCTTCAAAGACATGGGCTGTTAACACTTGGTGAAATCCAGGATCTCTACGTGGAAACTCCCGCTACGGGTCTAGCTATCGGAGCCTATGTCATGGTAAAGTGGGCCCAACCTTTTCTTTCCATGTATATATGTCCTAAACAAACCAAAAGAAAGCTAAAGGTCCATTGGTGAGGCCTCCTACGGAGAAAGCTATAGGGGTAGATTTCCAGACCCCTCCCGATCAAGGGTTTCGCCAGATAACGACCACCGGAGCATCGTCCACCCTAAAAAACTTGCATGCATGTGTCCCTAACATATGTGTATAGGTGTGATAGAAGGTTGGTACATGCAATATATATAGGTCCTGAGCATGGCCTTCTTCAGAGACATGGGTTGTTAACACTTGGTGAAATCCAGGATCTGTACGTGGAAACTCCCACTACGGGTCTATCGGAGCCTATTTCATGGTAAAGTGGGCCAAACCTTTGCTTTCCATGTATATATGTCCTAAACAAACCAAAATAAAGCACAAGATCCATCGATGAGTCCTCGTATGGAGAAAGCTATAGGGGTAGATCTTTGAACCCCCTGGGTCCAGGGTTTCACAGGATATAGACCACCAGAGCATCGTCCACCCTAGAAAAAAAATTACATGCATGTCTCCCTAACATATGTGTATAGGTGTGACCCAAGGCTGGTACATGCAATATATATAGGTCCTGAGCATGGCCTTCTTCACAGACATGGGATGTTAAGACTTGGTGAAATCCAGGATATGTACGTGGAAACTCCCGCTACGGGTCTATCGGAGCCTATTTCATGGTAAAGTGGGCCCAACCTTTGCTTTCCATGTATATAGGTCCTAAACAAACCAAAATAAAACAAAAGATCCATCGGTGAGTTCTCGTATGGAGAAAGCTATAGGGGTAGATCTGCGAACCCACTCGGTCTAGGGTTTCGCAGGATATAGACCACCGGAGCATCGTCCACCCTAGAAAACTTGCATGCATGTGTCCCTAACATATGTGTATAGGTGTGACCCAAGGTTGGTACATGCAATATATATAGGTCCCGAGCATGGCCTTCTTCACAGGCATGGGCTGTTAACACTTGGTGAAATCCAGGATCTCTACGTGGAAACTCCCGCTACGGGTCTATCAGAGCCTATGTTATGGTAAAGTGGGCCCAACCTTTGCTTTCCATGTATATATGTCCTAAACAAACCAAAATAAAGCTAAAGGTCCATCGGTGAGGCCTCCTACGGAGAAAGCTATGGGGTAGATTTCCGGACCCCCCCCCCCGGTCTAGGGTTTCCCCGGATAAAGACCACCGGAGCATCGTCCACCCTAAAAAACTTGCATGCATGTGTCCCTAACATATGTGTATATGTGTGATAGAAGGTTGGTACATGCAATATATATAGGACATAAGTATGGCCTTCTTCAGACACATGGGTTGTTAACACTTGGTGAAATCCAGGATCTGTACGTGGAAACTCCCGCTACGGGTGTATCGGAGCCTATTTCATGGTAAAGTGGGCCCAACCTTTGCTTTCCATGTATATATGTCCTAAACAAACCAAAATAAAGCACAAGATCCATCGATGAGTCCTCGTATGGAGAAAGCTATAGGGGTAGATCTCTGAACCACCTCGGTCTAGGGTTTCGTAGGATATAGACCCCCGGAGCATCGTCCACCCTAGAAAAATTGCATGCACGTGTCCCTAACATATGTGTATAGGTGTGACCCAAGGTTGGTACATGCAATATATATAGGTCCCGAGCATGGCCTTCTTCACAGACATGGGTTGTTTACACTTGGTGAAATCGAGGATATGTACGTGGAAACTCCCGCTACGGGTCTATCGGAGCCTATTTCATGGTAAAGTGGGCCCAACCTTTGCTTTCCATGTATATAGGTCCTAAACAAACCAAAATAAAGCAAAAGATCCATCGGTGAGTCCTCGTACGGAGAAAGCTACAGGGGTAGATCTCCGAACCCCCTCGGTCTCGGGTTTCGCAGGATATAGACCACCGGAGCATCGTCCACCCTAGAAAACTTGCATGCATGTGTCCCTAACCTATGTGTATAGGTGTGACCCAAGGTTGGTACATGCAATATATATAGGTCCCAAGCATGGCCTTCTTCATAGACATGGGCTGTTAACACTTGGTGAAATCCAGGATCTCTACGTGGAAACTCCCGCTACGGGTCTATCGGAGCCTATGTCATGGTAAAGTGGGCCCAACCTTTGCTTTCCATGTATATATGTCCTAAACAAACCAAAATAAAGCTAAAGGTCCATCGGTGAGGCCTCCTACGGAGAAAGCTATAGGGGTAGATTTCCGGACCCCCCGGTCTAGGGTTTCGTCGGATAAAGACCACCGGAGCATCGTCCACCCTAAAAAACTTGCATGCATGTGTCCCTAACATATGTGTATAGGTGTGATAGAAGGTTGGTACATGCAATATATATAGGCCCTGAGCATGGCCTTCTTCAGAGACATGGGTTGTTAACACTTGGTGAAATCCAGGATCTGTACGTGGAAACTCCCGCTACGGGTCTATCGGAGCCTATTTCATGGTAAAGTGGGCCCAACCTTTGCTTTCCATGTATATATGTCCTAAACAAACCAAAATAAAGCACAAGATCCATCGATGAGTCCTCGTATGGAGAAAGTATAGGGGTAGATCTCCGAACCCCCTCAGTCTAGGGTTTCGCAGGATATAGACCACCGGAGCATCGTCCACCCTAGAAAAATTGCATGCATGTGTCCCTAACATATGTGTATAGGTGTGACCCAAGGTTGGTACATGTAATATATATAGGTCCCGAGCATGGCCTTCTTCACAGACATGGGCTGTTAACACTTGGTGAAATCCAGGATATGTACGTGGAAACTCCCGCTACAGGTCTATCGGAGCCTATTTCATGGTAAAGTGGGCCCAACATTTGCTTTCCATGTATATAAGTCCTAAACAAACCAAAATAAAGCAAAAGATCCATCGGTGAGTCCTCATACGGAGAAAGCTATAGGGGTAGATCTCTGAACCCCCTCGGTCTAGGGTTTCGCAGGATATAGACCACCGGAGCATCGTCCACCCTAGAAAACTTGCATGCATGTGTCCCTAACATATGTGTATAGGTGTGACCCAAGGTTGGTACATGCAATATATATAGGTCCCGAGCATGGCCTTCTTCATAGACATGGGCTGTTAACACTTGGTGAAATCCAGGATCTCTACGTGGAAACTCCCGCTACGGGTCTATCGGAGCCTATGTCATGGTAAATTGGGCCCAACCTTTGCTTTCCATGTATATATGTCCTAAACAAACCAAAATAAAACTAAAGGTCCATCGGTGAGGCCTCCTACGGAGAAATCTATAGGGGTAGATTTCCGGACCCCCCCCGATCTAGGGTTTCGCCGGATAAAGACCACCGGAGCATCGTCCACCCTAAAAAACTTGCATGCATGTGACCCTAACATATGTGTATAGGTGTGATAGAAGGTTGGTACATGCAATATATATAGGTCCTGAGCATGGCCTTCTTCAGAGACATGGGTTGTTAACACTTGGTGAAATCTAGGATCTGTACGTGGAAACTCCCACTACGGGTCTATCGGAGCCTATTTCATGGTAAAGTGGGCCCAACCTTTGCTTTCCATGTATATATGTCCTAAACAAACCAAAATAAAGCACAAGATCCATCGATGAGTCCTCGTATGGAGAAAGCTATAGGGGTAGAACTTTGAACCCCCTCGGTCTAGGGTTTCACAGGATATAGACCACCGGAGCATCGTCCACCCTAGAAAAATTACATGCATGTCTCCCTAACATATGTGTATAGGTGTGACCCAAGGTTGGTACATGCAATATATATAGGTCCCGAGCATGGCCTTCTTCACAGACATGGGCTGTTAAGGCTTGGTGAAATCCAGGATATGTACGTGGAAACTCCCGCTACGGGTCTATCGGAGCCTATTTCATGGTAAAGTGGGCCCAACCTTTGCTTTCCATGTATATAGGTCCTAAACAAACCAAAATAAAGCAAAAGATCCATCGGTGAGTCCTCGTACGGAGAAAGCTATAGGGGTAGATCTCCGAACCCCCTCGGTCTAGGGTTTCGCAGGATATAGACCACCGGAGCATCGTCCACCCTAGAAAACTTGCATGCATGTGTCCCTAACATATGTGTATAGGTGTGACCCAAGGTTGGTACATGCAATATATATAGGTCCCGAGCATGGCCTTCTTCACAGGCATGGGCTGTTAACACTTGGTGAAATCCAGGATCTCTACATGGAAACTCCTGCTACGGGTCTATCAGAGCCTATGTCATGGTAAAGTGGGCCCAAAATTTGCTTTCCATGTATATATGTCCTAAACAAACCAAAATAAAGCTAAAGGTCCATCGGTGAGCCCTCCTACGGAAAAAGCTATAGGGGTAGATTTCCGGACCCCCCCATCTAGGGTTTCGCCGGATAAAGACCACCGGAGCATCGTCCACCCTAAAAAACATGCATGCATGTGTCCCTAACATATTTGTATAGGTGTGATAGAAGGTTGGTACATGCAATATATATAGGTCCTGAGCATGGCCTTCTTCAGAGACATGAGTTGTTAACACTTGGTGAAATCCAGGATCTGTACGTGGAAACTCCCGCTACGGGTCTATCGGAGCCTATTTCATGGTAAAGTGGGCCCAACCTTTGCTTTCCATGTATATATGTCCTAAACAAACCAAAATAAAGCACAAGATCCATCGATGAGTCCTCGTATGGAGAAAGTATAGGGGTAGATCTCCGAACCCCCTCGGTCTAGGGTTTCGCAGGATATAGACCACCGGAGCATCGTCCACCCTAGAAAAATTGCATGCATGTGTCCCTAACATATGTGTATAGGTGTGACCCAAGGTTGGTACATGTAATATATATAGGTCCCGAGCATGGCCTTCTTCACAGACATGGGCTGTTAACACTTGGTGAAATCCAGGATATGTACGTGGAAACTCCCGTTACAGGTCTATCGGAGCCTATTTCATGGTAAAGTGGACCCAACCTTTGCTTTCCTGTATATAGGTCCTAAACAAACCAAAATAAAGCAAAAGATCCATCGGTGAGTCCTTGTACGGAGAAAGCTATAGGGGTAGATCTCCGAACCCCCTCGCTCTAGGGTTTCGCAGGATATAGACCACCGGAGCATCGTCCACCCTAGAAAACTTGCATGCATGTGTCCCTAACATATGTGTATCAGTGTGACCCAAGGTAGGTACATGCAATATATATAGGTCCCGAGCATAGCCTTCTTCATAGACATGGGTTGTTAACACTTGGTGAAATCCAGGATCTCTACGTGGAAACTCCCGCTACGGGTCTATCGGAGCCTATGTCATGGTAAAGTGGGCCCAACCTTTGCTTTCCATGTATATATGTCCTAAACAAACCAAAATAAAGCAAAAGATCCATCGGTGAGTCCTCGTACGGAGAAAGCTATAGGGGTAGATCTCCGAACCCCCTCGGTCTAGGGTTTCGCAGGATATAGACCACCGGAGCATCGTCCACCCTAGAAAACTTGCATGCATGTGTCCCTAACATATGTGTATAGGTGTGACCCAAGGTTGGTACATGCAATATATATAGGTCCCGAGCCTGGCCTTCTTCACAGGCATGGGCTGTTAACACTTGGTGAAATCCAGGATCTCTACGTGGAAACTCCTGCTACGGGTCTATCAGAGCCTATGTCATGGTAAAGTGGGCCCAACCTTTGCTTTCCATGTATATATGTCCTAAACAAACCAAAATAAAGCTAAAGGTCCATCGGTGAGCCCTCCTACGGAAAAAGCTATAGGGGTAGATTTCCGGACCCCCCCCCCCCCCGTCTAGGGTTTCGCCGGATAAGGACCACCGGAGCATCGTCCACCCTAAAAAACATGCATGCATGTGTCCCTAACATATTTGTATAGGTGTGATAGAAGGTTGGTACATGCAATATATATAGGACATGAGCATGGCCTTCTTCAGAGACATGGGTTGTTAACACTTGGTGAAATCCAGGATCTGTACATGGAAACTCCCGCTACGGGTCTATCGGAGCCTATTTCATGGTAAAGTGGGCCCAACCTTTGCTTTCCATGTATATATGTCCTAAACAAACCAAAATAAAGCACAAGATCCATCGATGAGTCCTCGTATGGAGAAAGCTATAGGGGTAGATCTCCGAACCCCCTCGGTTTAGGGTTTCGCAGGATATAGACCACCGGAGCATCGTCCACCCTAGAAAAATTGCATGCACTTGTCCCTAACATATGTGTATAGGTGTGACCCAAGTTTGGTGCATGCAATATATATAGGTCCCGAGCATGGCCTTCTTCACAGACATGGGTTGTTAACACTTGGTGAAATCCAGGATATGTACGTGGAAACTCCCGCTACGGGTCTATCGGAGCCTATTTCATGGTAAAGTGGGCCCAACCTTTGCTTTCCATGTATATAAGTCCTAAACAAACAAAAATAAAGCAAAAGATCCATCGGTGAGTCCTCGTACGGAGAAAGCTACAGGGGTAGATCTCCGAACCCCCTCGGTCTAGGGTTTCGCAGGATATAGACCACCGGAGCATCGTCCACCCTAGAAAACTTGCATGCATGTGTCCCTAACATATGTGTATAGGTGTGACCCAAGGTTGGTACATGCAATATATATAGGTCCCAAGCATGGCCTTCTTCATAGACATAAGCTGTTAACACTTGGTGAAATCCAGGATCTCTACGTGGAAACTCCTGCTACGGGTCTATCGGAGCCTATGTCATGGTAAAGTGGGCCCAACCTTTGCTTTCCATGTATATATGTCCTAAACAAACCAAAATAAAGCTAAAGGTCCATCGGTGAGGCCTCCTATGGAGAAAGCTATAGGGGTAGATTTCCGGACCCCCCGGTCTAGGGTTTCGCCGGATAAAGACCACCGGAGCATCGTCCACCCAAAAAAACTTGCATGCATGTGTCCCTAACATATGTGTATAGGTGTGATAGAAGGTTGGTACATGCAATATATATAGGTCCTAAGCATGGCCTTCTTCAGAGACATGGGTTGCTAACACTTGGTGAAATCCAGGATTTGTACGTGGAAACTCCCGCTACGGGTCTATCGGAGCCTATTTCATGGTAAAGTGGGCCCAACCTTTGCTTTCCATGTATATATGTCCTAAGCAAACCAAAATAAAGCACAAGATCCATCGATGAGTCCTCGTATGGAGAAAGTATAGGGGTAGATCTCCGAACCCCCTCGGTCTAGGGTTTCGCAGGATATAGACCACCGGAGCATCGTCCACCCTAGAAAAATTGCATGCATGTGTCCCTAACATATGTGTATAGGTGTGACCCAAGGTTGGTACATGTAATATATATAGGTCCCGAGCATGGCCTTCTTCACAGACATGGGCTGTTAACACTTGGTGAAATCCAGGATATGTACGTGGAAACTCCCGTTACAGGTCTATCGGAGCCTATTTCATGGTAAAGTGGACCCAACCTTTGCTTTCCTGTATATAGGTCCTAAACAAACCAAAATAAAGCAAAAGATCCATCGGTGAGTCCTTGTACGGAGAAAGCTATAGGGGTAGATCTCTGAACCCCCTCGCTCTAGGGTTTCGCAGGATATAGACCACCGGAGCATCGTCCACCCTAGAAAACTTGCATGCATGTGTCCCTAACATATGTGTATAGGTGTGACCCAAGGTAGGTACATGCAATATATATAGGTCCCGAGCATAGCCTTCTTCACAGACATGGGTTGTTAACACTTGGTGAAATCCAGGATCTCTACGTGGAAACTCCCGCTACGGGTCTATCGGAGCCTATGTCATGGTAAAGTGGGCCCAACCTTTGCTTTCCATGTATATATGTCCTAAACAAACCAAAATAGAGCTAAAGGTCCATCGGTGAGGCCTCCTACAGAGAAAGCTATAGGGGTAGATTTCCGGACCCCCTGGTCTAGGGTTTCACCGGATAAAGACCATCGGAGCATCGTCCACCCTAAAAAACTTACATGCATGTGTCCCTAACATATGTGTATAGGTGTGATAGAAGGTTGGTACATGCAATATATATAGGCCCTGAGCATGGCCTTCTTCAGAGACATGGGTTGTTAACACTTGGTGAAATCCAGGATCTGTACATGGAAACTCCCGCTACGGGTCTATCAGAGCCTATTTCATGGTAAAGTGGGCCCAACCTTTGCTTTCCATGTATATATGTCCTAAACAAACCAAAATAAAGCACAAGATCCATCGATGAGGCCTCGTATGGAGAAAGCTATAGGGGTAGATCTCCGAACCCACTCGGTCTAGGGTTTCGTCGGATAAAGACCACCGGAGCATCGTCCACCCTAGAAAATTTGCATGCATGTGTCCCTAACATATGTGTATAGGTGTGACCCAAGGTTGGTACATGCAATATATATAGGTCCCGAGCATGGCCTTCCTCAAAGACATGGGCTGTTAACACTTGGTGAAATCCAAGATCTCTGCGTGGAAACTCCCGCTACGGGTCTACCGGAGCCTATGTCATGGTAAAGTGGGCCCAACCTTTGCTTTCCATGTATATAAGTCCTAAACAAACCAAAATAAAGCTAAAGGTCCATCGGTGAGGCCTCCTACTGAGAAAACTATAGGGGTAGATTTCCGAACCCCCCCCCCCGGTCTAGGGTTTCACCGGATACAGACCACCGGAGCATCGTCCACCCTAGAAAATTTGCATGCATATGTCCCTAGCATATGTGTATATGTGTGACCCAAGGTTGGTACATGCAATAAATATAAGTCCCCATCATGGACTTCTTCACAGACATGGGTTGTTAACACTTGGTGAAATCTAGGATCTGTACATGGAAACTCCTGCTACGGGTCTACCGGGCCCTATTTCATGGTAAAGTGGGCCCAACCTTTGCTTTCCATGTATATATGTCCTAAACAAACCAAAATAAAGCAAAAGATCCATGGGTGATTCCTCATACGGAGGCCGCCATCCAACTACATCTATGACTAATAATCCACTAGTGGCGAATCAATCCGAGAACTCCACAAGGATTAAGTTGCGAACAACAGATAATTGCATTAAGCAAAGTGTGTAATGTAAACAAAGCATATGCCCTCGAGCATAAGAATGTTGTTTTCCCCCTAGTGGCAATAGCACATCTACAACCCTAGAGGTTTCTGTCACTCCCCCAGATTCAATAGAGGCATGAACCCAACTATCGAGCATAAATACCCCCTCTTGGAGTTACTAGCAACTACTCAGCCAAGATAGCTACCAACAACGGAGAGCATGCAAGATCATAAACAATATAGAGATAACATAAGATAAATTTCAGAATAGCAACTTAATCTAACACCAATATTCATCGGATCCCAACAAACACAACATGTAGAATTACATAACGGTGATCTCAATCATGTTAGGCAGCTCATGACATCTAAACATGAAGCACATGTGGAGAGAACAACCATCTAGCTACTGCTATGGACCCATAGTCCAAGGTAGACTACTCACTCATCGCTCTGGAGGCAAGCATGGTGATGAAGAAGACCTCCGGTGGCGATTCCCCTCTCCGGCAGGGTGCCGGGAAGAGCTTCTGGACCCTCCTGATCTCGGGTCGATGACGGCGGCGGATCCCGATATCTTTCTAGAATTCTGATCAGGTGTTTAGGTTTTTCCCATCAAGGGGTCTATATAGGCGAAGGGGCATCGTCAGGAGTGGGCCGAGGCGCCCTCACACATAGGGGGCGCGGCCAGAGGCTGGGCCATGCTACCCTATTGTGTGGGTCCTTGTGGCCCCACTCCATCTCCTCTTCGGTTCTCTGGAAGCTTCGGCGAATTTTTGGACGTTCGGCTTTTGTTTCGTCCAATTCCGAGAATATTTCCTGTGTAACTTTTCTGAAACATAAAAACAACAGAAAATAGGGAACTGGCAGTGTGGCGACTTGTTAATAGGTTAGTTCTGGAAAATGCATAAAAGTGCCACAAAGTGTAACGAAACACTAAGCAAATGGTATAAAAACAAGCATGGAGCATCAAAAATTATAGATATGTTTTGGACGTATCAGTAGACAAAGCAAGTGCAACTTCAAAATTTGCAACATAAAGAGGGGAAACTTAATATTGTTGAGATCCGTCAAACCATGTTTCCCTCTCTCATAATAACTTTCAGTAGGATCATGAATAGAACTAACATAACTATCACATAAAACATCCTTACCATGAGCCACATGCTTAAAAGAATTAATACTCCCCACATGAACATAATGCTTAGCAATCTTAGTAGGAGCAAATTCAACAGAATAATTATTCTCATCACCATAATCATCAAAAATAGGAGGCATATTGTAATCATAACTAATTTTCTCCTCAAAAGTAGGTGAACTGAAAATATTATACTCATCATCGTAACCATCATAAACTAGAGGTTTAGTATCATCATAAGCGAGAGAATAGCTATCTTCCAAAGCATATTCATCAAACATATCATCATAGGAAGGAACATGGATAGTACTAATGGTGCAAAAATTATTAACCTCATAATTTTTAGAATTGGTACCAATTTTTGATATCAAAAGTAGAGTTCTTTTCCCAATCATGATCGCTAACATAGGTAACAGGCATAAGAACATCATCAAGATCAGAATTATCATAATCTATAATAGGAGTAACATGCTTTGGGGAAGATACTGTTTCCTCTCTCCTTTTACTCCTCTTCTTCTTGTTCTTCTTACTCTTCTTACTCTCTTCTTTAGGAGGGAGAGGCTTGAAAGGCATCTTCTCCACGTAATCTGGTTTACTGACAGAAGCAAAAGAAGAAACTTTAGAGGATTTCTCCTCTCTATTAATGAGATGGAAACAAAAATAATCCCTGTGAAATTTGGGTAAAGCATCTTCTTTTATAACATTTTATATGTACGTATTTCCGAGGCAATCTTTAACACAATAGAGACGATAACCACGAAGGGTGCTATTAATATCAAAAGCACTCATATCTACCAAAGAAGTCTTTCTAGATATCTCTTCACACCCCAAAAATAAAGTAAACTCATCATGCTGATTGAGAGTGATCTCGTCATCACAATATAAAATTGCGGTCCTCATTGGATGAGAAAGGTCATTATTATGGCCTGAGCATTGAAAATTAAAATGACCCTTTACATGGCAAAGCTCACAAAGAAAAGGATAAAGCTCACAAACCTTTTCACCAAGCTCATCTAGAGCCTTGTGCCACATTCGGGTTTCTTCATTCCTGTGGTGGATACAATAATCTTCTTTGTTGTGAATCTGTTCACAAGGTCTAAGTACTCCACAAAAATTAACATGCTTAAAAGAAGTAGTACTTTCAGAAATTTGAGCATGTTTATTGCAATCATCAATAACAATATCACTTTCTATGCAAGTGTCTTTAAAAGGTTCATGAGACACATCCCCATTTCCTTTAGGAACATTAGTATGGGAAGCAAAGGCTCTAAAATAATCAACCTTAATTCAAGGATCAAGCCCATATTTAGCACTAAGCTCTTGAAAATTAGTAGTTTCAGCGAAAGACTTAATGCAATCATACTCGTAATTTATACCTGATCCTTTACCTTTGTTTCTATCCCAATCTTCTATATTGCTTTGAATTGTTTCAAGCAGATCCCACTTGGTGTCAACATCCTTGCTTGTGAAAGACCCATCAAAGCATGCATCTAGATAGTCCTTGTAATATCCTGAAAGCCTTGCATAAAAATTATTAATAACAATATTACGGGGAAGCTCATGAATAGGACATTTGAGCATTATTGACTTCAATCTTCCCCACGCTTGGGCAATGCTTTCTCCCTCATGCGGATGAAAATTATAAATGTAATTCCTATCTTTATAAACCTAACTAGAAGGATAGAATTTAGAATAAAAGAGAGGTACAATTTCCTCCCAGTCAACAGGTCAGCCATCCTTCAGCGTCTTATACCATTCCGTGGCTCTGCCCTTCAGTGATAAAGAAAATAGCTTCCCCTTAACTTGGTTCATCGAAATACCTGCACACTTGAACAACTCGCATAATTCGTGTATAAAGAGCAAATGATCACTAGGATGGACAGTTCCATCTCCTAGATAGCAGTTATTCATAGCATGTTCAACAATTTTCATAGGTATTTTAAAAGGAGGAGGAGCACAAGCATCATTAGAATCATCACATATGGGAGATAAAATATCATCAGAGCAAATTTTCTCCACTAAAGCTGGGGAACTAAAAATATCATGCTTAACAAAACCAGCTTCCCCAAGCTTAGACTTTTCTATAGCATTAGCAATAACAGTGTTCAAGGCATTTATACTAACAACACTATTAGCATGCAAATTAAGCTCCAAAGGTTTTTCAATTTTCTCTTCAAATACTTCATATCCTAACATAGGAAAAATACTATAGAACTCTTTGTTTTCCATTAAGCCTAACTAGTGAAAACAAAAACAAGAAACAAAAAGATATAATTGCAGAATCTAAAGGAAATAACTTCGAGCACTCACCAGCAACTAAAAGACTTAGCAACTAGAGGATGTGAGTACCTTTTACCTTACATCCCCGGCAATGACGCCAGAAAAGAGCTTGATGTCTACACATGCTTCTATTCTTGTAGACAGTGTTGGGCCTCCAAGTGCAGAGGTTTGTAGAGCACCAACAAGTTTCCCTTAAGTGGATCACCCAAGGTTTATTGAACTCAGGGAGGAAGAGGTCAAAGCTATCCCTCTCAAGCAACCCTGCAATTATGATATAGAAAGTCTCTTATGTCCCCAACACACCCAATACACTTGTCAGATGTATAGGTGCACTAGTTCGGTGAAGAGATGGTGAAATACAAGTAGCAGTGATGACTATAAGTAGTAAATGCAATCTGAAATAAAAATGGCAGCAAGCAAACATGTAACAAAACTGAATGTAAAATTCTAATGCTTAGAAACAAGGCCTAGGGATCATACTTTCACTAGTGGACACTCTCAACAAATATAACATAATTGAACCCATAGATACTAACTTCACTATGCCACTCTAAACAATTCTCCAATAGAAAACAAACACTAATCATGTGTAGGGCTATGAAGCTCACCTCAAAGTTCGTATTTCCCCAAACTAGATTGCCCCACACTATCACAATGAGCGCACTAGATGGTTCCAACAAACACAAATAGTTCATAGATACATTAACCAAAAGAGACAGACATAGTGCGCACACTGTCACCTTCACATCATGATACAAGGTGTCTCCGTAGAGTACAAATATAAAGCACGGGAGTAGCATAATATCTGAAATATAGCATATACAAATTCAACTAGATACAAAGCTCACGATCACATATAGATCACATCATGGGAGAGAGAGATGAACCACATAGCTACCGGTAGAGCCCTTAGCCCCGAGGGAGAAATACTCCCTCCTCATCATCGGAGGCAGCAACGATGATGGAGATGGTGGTAAGGTCGATGGAGACGACGGAGACGGCGATGGAGACCGATGGAGATGGCTTCGGGGGCACTTCCCCGTCTGGTAGGGTTCCAGAATGGAGACTTCTGTCCCCCGAAATTCATCGGCGATGGCGACAGAGCTGCGGAACTCTTATAGAAAATTCGCTGATTGTTTTAGGGTTTTCCGTCCTGAGGCTTTTTATAGGCTAAAGGGCATCGTCAGGAGTGGAACAAGGTGGTCTCACCACCAGGGCGCGACCAGGAGGGGGGCGCGCCACCCTATGGTGAGCCTGCCCTCTGCCCCTCCCCCCGGCTCTCGTTCGGTCTTCGATCCTCTTCTAGGAAAAATAGGAGTTCTGGTCTTCATTTCGTCCAATTCCGAGAATATTTCCTATGTAGCTTTTCTGAAACACAAAAACAGCAGAAAACAGGGAACTGGCACTGTGGCATCTTGTCAATAGGATAGTTCTGGAAATCGCATAAAAATGCCATGAAGTGTAACGAAACACAAGGCAAATGGTGCAAAAACAAGCATGGAGCATCAAAAGTTATAGATACGTTTGGGACATATCACCCCTCTGCAGAGGTTTCAAACTATTCGAATAGCCGCCTCCGCGGTCATAGACAGTTGGTGAGCTGTACTTGATCTTTAGCAAGAGTTGAACAGCTATGAAGTGTACAAAGACATATGTGAATGATCTTACCTTGACGAATGAATGTGACCAACACTTGGGAGTTCTATTCTAGATTCAACTTAGAGAACTAAATGCTTTCTTACCTCTTAATGAATACTCTTTGGAGAGAAAATTAGCTTTGTGCAAATAAACCTAGAGCTATAGTCCACTATATGAACCATGCATTTTCCTTTTCATTTATTTATAAGATGGTTTGCGAGTGCATTCAATGTACTCATGGCTCTGTCCCTGGCTATTAACTTGGTCAGACTTTGAGGAGTAATATCTGGAGGAAGGATGTGATGAGGAGTACTAGAACTAAGATTCACTCCTAGTCGGTATTGCCTGTAGGGTGAAGGCATGGGCCTGAAGACGTTATTTCTGCTGCTATCTTGTGTTGTAATGTGAACTTGGTCACTATGACCATTTGTATTCGAACTACTCGTGTTGTAATGTCTATGGAACTGGTTACCAACTACGTTATGTGTATCACAACAATGATTCTGGGACTGTGGTGGAATACATAACGGGAACTTTGAATTTCTATAAATTCAGGTGTTACAGCATGGGATTGGGATGGAACCGCCGGTGGATTTCTAGGCAGAGGCGAGTGCATTGTGGGTGGCTGGGATACAAGTTAGAAGAGCAGGAGACGGGTGGGTGTTCCCAGATCAAGATTGCCTCTGGTAACCCTAGTTTCTCACCAAGGCGCCACCGCCAGTTTGCCTCTTCCTCCCCTCGTTTTCTTCCTCTTCTTCACGCTTCTGAACCCGACCACCACCTCCACATAGCTCTGCTATCTCGGGCCTCCCCGAGCTCTTCCACGAGCGCTTGAAGCTCTGCTGCACCGTCCTAGTTCTTCTAGAGCTTTGAATCGAGCCAAAGAAGATCCAATCAACGAGGAGGACCTCGTCTATAGCTGCCACTATTTTGGTGAAATTCATATAGGTACCCATCGTTGATGTCTGTTTCTCCCTATGTGTTTCCGCTATGGACAGAGTTGTCCCTTGACTTCATCCAAGCGCTTCAGAACTCGGCTCTGTCTCCACGATCATCCACGCCACGCTCTAGAAACTCCGTTCTATCGCCAGGAACGCCCATGCTCAAGTGGCGCTCGGGGCTCGACCGCTCGTTGACCTTGTTCGGCAGGCAAAGGCATCCCGAATAGCAGATCTTAGCGCTTCCAACATATTGAATTGGAGTCAGCGATGTACTCCTCCAATTCCCAGTCGTCTTTGTCCCCGACCTCGATGTCCTTCCGATCCATCTCCCTACTTATCTTCGATACCTCGGCGGCGCTCAATGGCATCCACCGGGAGCAGAGATCATGGGCGATGGGGGAGGCTTTAGATGTGCGACTTTTATTGAGGCGATCTAGGGTTCGGATAATAACGGCAGGAGGCGCAGTTGGGCCAGGGCCAAATCAATGACGAACGAAACGACGCCCGAACGCTTTGAACCGGATGGACGAATGAACCACGGGCATGATGCATACACGCCGCCTCCATTTTCTGCCAGCGGGGACGGGTCGTTGCCTCTCCTGTACGGCCGCCGAACACCAGCACCGCTAGGGCCATGTCCGCACCTCCTGCTACCTCCAGCGCCGCCTGTCACCGGCGAGCACCTCCTCCACTGCCTCTCCCAACGCCAGCACCCTCCTCTCCCCCTGTGCTCTCTACCATCCACAATCATTGGGTCGGCGGTGACCTGAAACAGATCGAAGCGATGGCCGGACGCGCCTCAGGGCTCGGGCGTAAGATAAATTGAGGGATGAAACATTTTTCTACACAGGCGGGGGCTATTGAAATCATTTTTTAACTTACGGGTGCAAAGGGGTGATAAATATTTGTTTTGAGAGGGTAAATCGGTTCAAAAAAGTGTTTGATGAACCAACCACGAAAACCTTACATCCTTTATATTAAAAAAAAGGATCATGGATACGCCCTGTAAAAAATATACTCGTAAATTTTGTCTTGACAAGCTAATGTGTTCACTTCTAGAGCTAATTATATCATGCACGTACATTGGTCTTTGAATTTTTTCCTCAGCCATTTATGGAGACGGATATAACGTGACACAGACAGGACATATATACATGGAAACATATTTACGCTATGTTATTTAATTCTATTCTAACCATAGATTTTAGATCTAAGTATTATAAATAACTTGATAATATATATTAACATAGTGCCTCGAAACGATAACCTCGTATTATGCTTTTAGTGTGTACTAGATTGAATTTTACCATATTTGAAATTGCTAAAAAATTAAACTAAAATGTTATGTGTGCATCTCTATGTCCTACGTGTCGACAAAGTGGTTATGAGAAAAAAATGACTTTTATGTGGATAATGTGTAAAAAGTTGCAAAATTCGATACTAAAATAAGCCTTTTTGCGATATGTTTTTTCGTCCTTTTTACAGCCCACAAATTTTTTTTTACGATCTAGTGTGTGAGCACATAAAATGTGGAGGTATATATGTATTTATAATTATTTTTGACATTTTAGAATTTATTTCTGGACTAAAGTAAGCATATGCACCCGAGGTATACATGTTTGCTGCTCGTAGTGTCCGGCAAGGGGATCATGCATGCATCAATTGCCTCTGAAAGATCAATACATTCGGGTTATCGAGATTCGGTCGGCCTTAGTTCCGAGCCGTTGAGATCTGTCGGTTGGATTATGGTGTACTAGTGCTAGCAGCTAGCAAAAGCTCCCGTATTCCATCTCTCCATTTTGATCAAATAAGTTCGACGGATAAGGAAGCCTTGATTAATGCTTTTGCTAGCTGCTTTTTTCTTTGACAATTTTTGCTAGCTGCTAGTATTTCCCGACAGGCATCATGCACGAATGGAGCGGCCCATGTTACATTTTCACTTTGGTCACGATTGATTGACAAGTATGCATCGGTTAATGGTTTTGCTAATTGCTAGCAGTAGTACTCGGCAAGCGTGGTGCACCTACGGAGCGGCGCATGTTACATCTCCATTTGGATCAAACAAATTTTGAGTTCTTATAGATGTCCCCATATACAACAATCCTCGTAAAAGTAACAAAAGAAGAACTCGTCACTGAGTTTCTGAAAATCCCTTGTTTAATTTTTTTTAGAACTGTCTTGTTTTATTTCATGAAAATCCACTATATTAATAAAATTTAACCTTGTTGATTTGCTAAACAGATGATTACATGAAGAATACAGGTTCAATTTTTAACAAAAGAAAGCAAGCAGAAGAGATCAATATTGCACGATGATTTCATGTCGTATAAGGTCTACATTGAACGATTATTAGGTAGCCTCCAAGCTAAATATTTTGTAAGGATCCAAAGAACGCTTAAGTACCTGCTAGGCCTCTTGTAATGCAGCTCCACTGGCGTTTGGTCATGTCGGTTCCTAATCCCTCCTGTGATTTTTGCAACGTCATGGCTGCCTGCGTGCCTAGAGGTCGAAGCCATGCCACCGTGATACCGTGCGTCTCCGTGTCTTCAAGTGGAGGCCATGCCGTCGCAGCTCGACTTGGCTGGAGCCGCTACTGCCGTGTCGGTGTCAGACGTTCCCCTGCCACGTCGGGAGGCTGTTATGGAGCTGCGGACTAGACGACTGGACGTTGCTCTGTGCCGCGCACTGTGGTGTACTGCTTATCTTGCAACTCCGGTGGACGCTGGCTAGCTATTTGAAATTGCTAAAAATTCAAACTAAAATTTTGTGTGTGCGTCTCTATGTGACCTACGTGTCGATGAAGTGGTTATGAGAAAAAATGACTTTTTAAAAGGATAATGTGTAAAAAGTTGCAAAATTCAATAATAAAATAAGCCTTTTTGCGACATGTTTTTTGTCTTTTTACACAGCCCACAAAAAATGTTTTACGATGTTGTGTGTGAGCACATAAAATGTGAAGGTATACATGTATTTCTAATTATTTTTGACACATTAAAATTAATTTTTCAGCTAAAGTAAGCATATGCACCGGAGGTCAAAGTGCATCTGTGGACAAGGATGCCTCTGTTAATGTTTTTTACTAGTTGCTGCTAGTAGTGTCCGGCAAGGGGATCATGCATGCATCAATTGCCTCTGAAAGATCAATACATTCGGGTTGTCGAGATTCGGTCGGCCTTAGTTCCGAGCCGTTGAGATCTGTCGGTTGGATTATGGTGTACTAGTGCTAGCAGCTAGCAAAAGCTCCCGTATTCCATCTCTCCATTTTGATCAAATAAGTTCGACGGATAAGGAAGCCTTGATTAATGCTTTTGCTAGCTGCTTTTTTCTTTGACAATTTTTGCTAGCTGCTAGTATTTCCCGACAGGCATCATGCACGAATGGAGCGGCCCATGTTACATTTTCACTTTTTTTTTGAGACATATAAACCATTCAATTCATAATGACAGGGTCACGATTACAATCAAAAGCCAAAGCCTTTGTTACAATTTCAGGGAAATTACTATTCCACACATGGTCTACTCCAGACTTCCTCACAAGCGCTGCTACCTCATGGGCAGCAGAATTTTGGGCTCTCCTAGCGAACACACACTCCCAGGTTTGTTGTGAGTTTGCAAAGGAGATAAAATCATGCAGAGTGCTCCTACAGGAAGACATCGATCCTTCCGTAGAATTTATTTCACTGACGATTGATTTGGAGTCGCTTTCAAAGATCATGTTGCTTCTTGTCCAGTTCGCCGCCAACTTTGCGCCTACAGCAAGAGCGGTAGCTTCAGCATCTTCGGCGTTTCGGCAGTGTTTCAACACCTTTCCTGCAGCTACCAATGTCTCTCCATTGTGATCACGTATTACTGCGCCCACGGCTGCTGCACCTGTTTCAGGAACAAAGGAACCATCAACGTTAGTTTTTAGCCATCCAATCGGAGGCGGATTCCATCTGCAAAGACTAGAGCTTGTAGTATGCTCTCCCGTTTTGCCCCCAGAATTTTGTCCCATATCTGTAACTTGATTCTTTCCTTTGTATTTTGCTTGGTTCTCTGAAACTGTATTTCCTTGAGTTCCAAGGCTAAAACTTGTGCTGGCATTTAAGGTCTCTGTGTAGGATATTAAGAATCTCACCGACTGATCAATAGTGGCTTTCCCTTTTGCATGCACTATATCATTTCGTAAATGCCAAGATCTCCATAGAGTCAAAAGGATACGTTGGTGCATCTCCTTTTTAGTGTTATTCAAGAGAATTAGCAGCCAGTCATTACCTGTTTTTAAAAATAATTCCTCCTTTGGAAGGTCCCAATATTCCCGCAGTCTAGAACGAAGTGCTCTTGCCTTAGTGCATTGTACTACAGCATGGAAACCATCTTCTGTTTCCACACCGCAGATTTTGCAAATGCTTTGCAGTTCCAGTGTTCTTCTACATTTATTCAGTTGAGTTGGGAGATTATCACAGGCAAGACGCCACCCGAAGATACGAACCTTATTGGGGACTGGTGCTGTCCAGATGTTCTTCCATAAACTTAGCTCCCCATTTGGAGCAATACTGCTTGCATTTGGCTGTATATTGTGCAGAGATTCAGCAAGTCTGTAAGCACTCTTAACCGTGAATTTGCCATTCTTTTCATAGTGCCAGGCGATGGCGTCATCGCATTCATGTGTTGGCACTTTTATCTTTACAATCTCATCAGCATCATGTGGTAGAAACATAGCTTGTACTAATTGTGTATTCCACCCGTTTGTTCCATTCCCAAACAAATCTTTCAGTCTTCTAATTCTGCAGTCTGTAATGCCTCCAGTGACCTTAAGGGCTCCATCACGAATTAGCCAATTATCTCTCCAAATATTAACTTTCTTTCCATTTCCTATGCGCCAAATAACTCTCTTTTTTAGCAGTTCTAAACCATGTTCCACCCCTCTCCAGCTGGCTGAAGCATCAGAAGCAAAAACAATATCTAAAATATTGCCATTTGGGTAATATTTAGATTTCAACAAACGAGCACACAAAGAATTTGGTCTGTCAAGTAGTCTCCAGGCTTGGCGCGCAAGGAGTGCTTGATTGAACAATTTGGTATCTTTAAAACCCATACCGCCCATGGTTTTTGGAGTGGTAAGAATATCCCAGGAGGCCCAGTGTACCTTTCTCCTTTTCTCATCCTCTCCCAACCAAAATTTTCTAATCATCTGCATGTAGTCTTCATGGAATCCAACAGGCATTTTGAAAACTCCCATGGCAAAAATAGCTAGTGCTTGGGCGACCGATTTTATTAAAGCTTCCTTTGCTGCCATTGATGTATATTTTTTGGACCAGTCCGTGAGTCTTTTCCCAAACCTTTCTTTTATTGGTTGGAATCTCGAAGCTTTCATTCTTCCTTCTGGTGTAGGCAGGCCCAAGTATTTTTCCTCAAAGGTACTGTGTTGTACTTCAAGAATCATTTTGATGTCATCTTGGGTTTGCTGCATGCTTCACTGAATAGGATAGAGCATTTAGAAGGATTCACTAGTTGTCCAGATCCTACTTCAAAGATACCCATCGCCGCCTTTATAACTCCAGCCTGTTCGGTATTTGCTTGGAAGAAAACCAAGCTGTCATCTGCAAATAGGAGGTGAGAAACTCCAGGGGCACGCCGGCAGATTTTGAACTCCTTTAGGGCCTTCAATTCAATAGCTCTCTGAATTATTTTGGAGAAGCCTTCAGAAACAAAAAGGAAAAGGTAAGGAGAGAGAGGATCTCCTTGCCTGATTCCCCTTGTAGGTTTGAAGCTTTGGGTGAGTGTTCCGTTTATTTTCACCTTATACTCGACGGAGGTTACGCAGCTCATGATCCATTCAACAAATTTACTATGGAATCCTAGTTTTGAAAGTGTCATTCTCAGGTAAGACCAATCCACTCTTTCATAGGCCTTGGACAGATCTAATTTGTATGCACAAAAGCCTCCGTCTATTTTCTTGTTTCTATGGATACTGTGGAAGCATTCAAAAGCTATAAGAGCATTGTTTGTTATTAGTCTTCCTGGTATGAAGGCACTTTGGGTTTCCGAAATCAAACCGTCCAACTCTGGTTTCAGTCTGTTTGCAATACACTTTGCCACGACTTTGTAAATCACATTGCACAGCGAAATAGGCCTATATTCCTTCAGACTCTCTGGCTGGTTGTTTTTTGGGATGAGTACAATGATTGTCTCGTTGACCTCCTGTGGCATGCAACCATCTCTGAAGAAATTTCTGACCGCATGTATAACTTCATTTTTTAAGAGCCCCCAATTCCTCTGAAAAAATCTGGCCGGGAACCCATCAGCTCCTGGAGCCTTTAGCGGCCCTATTTGGAATAAAGCATCACCAATTTCGTCATCTGTGAAATCTTGTATGAGGTTGTTGTTTGTTTCTTCATTCACCTTTTCAACAATCAACTCCTCAATTAGAGCTGGAGTAACAAGATTGTCCTTTGTGTACATTGCCTCGAAATATTCCTTGGCCATTCTTTTTAATTCCTCTGGTCATTCTTCAAAAGAGCCATCATCCTTCTTTAGTTTTTTAATCTTATTCTTTTTCGCTCTCCAAGTGGCCTTTCTGTGGAAAAAACGAGTGTTTTGGTCTCCATGCTTCAGCCATGTCACTCTTGATCTCTGTTTCCACATGATTTCTTCTCTCAAAAGCAATTCGTCTAGTCTCCTGTTGATGTTGGCGATCTTATTGGTGTTGGCTTGATAACCAGAGAGTTGAAGGATCTCTAATTCTTTTTTGAGCCGTGTTATTTCTTTTGTAACTGCACCAAATTTTAGACTACTCTAGCTTCTAAGGCAAGACATGGTGGCACTCAGTTTCTGTCTAATCCCTTGTAGATTCGTCGCTTGGTCATGTTTTTCCCATGCCAGGTTTATTTCATCTGTCAGAGACAAATCTCTCTCCCACATCATTTCATACCGGACAGTTTTTGGACCATTTGTGTAGAACTTTGCCTTCTCCAGCTCAATCAAAATTGGACAATGGTCTGATCTTGAGGAGACAAGGTGTCTCACGTCAGCTTCAGGGAACAAATTTGACCAACTTGGATTGGCAACTGCTCTATCTAGTCTAACTCTTACATTTTTCTTGTCCTTTTGTTTATTGTTGTAAGTCCAAGGTAGGCCTGAGTATCCCAGATCATGCAGGTTACAATCAGATAATGCTTCACGAAAAATTTGCATTTGCCTTTCATTTCTTTTAGTGGCTGAGAGGTGCTCATGTTGCCACATAGCCTCATTGAAGTCTCCTACCATTAGCCAAGGTTCTCTGACATCTGTTTTTATCCTACGGATTAGTTTCCACATTTCTGGTCTGTCTTGTGCTTTTGGTTCCCCATAGACAAAAGTACATCTCCATATCAAGCCATCTGGTTCTGTAATTTTCACATCAATATGATGGACACCAAAATTTATAAGGCTGACTACAGTATCTTCTTTCCAGTACAGTGCTAGTCCCCCTCCTTTTCCATCAAGACACACAGGGAGGAAATTTCGCAAACCAAGACGCGGACACAAGCTCTGAATTATTTCTTTATTCTGTCTCGCTTCAGAAACGAAGACAATACTAGGGCCAAACTTCCGCACCAGGCGGATCAGCTCTTGAACTGTGCAAGGTTGACCCAGCCCTCGACAGTTCCAGGCAAGGATCAACATTGATCCTGCCAGGCGCTATCTTTGGCGCCCGACAGTTTTCCAGCAGCCCCTGGGCTGGATGCTTCCATACCACCAGCTATCCCCTGCTGCACAGGCGCAGCAGTACCCACACTTACAGGTTTTTTGTACTCACTAACTAGCCTAGGCATGCTACCTAGTTCAGATACATGGATGTATTCTGAATCTGCAATGTCATCTGGTTTCCACACGTCTGGCCTCCACACTGGGCTAACTATCAGGACATCAGCCGAAGAGCTATTTGCATCCTGTACTGCTACATTTTCTTCAATTGGTAGCTTCAGGTCACCATCTGGTGAAGCCATTCGTTCTTCCTCCTCCTTTCTTATTTTTGCCACATTGTCCTTTCCCAAGCTCTTCTCCAAAGAGGGAACTTGCATCAGAACTTTTTTGGCCTTGGGTTCCATCGGCTGATCCTCATCCTCTACATCTGCTCTGGTCCGCGGAGCCCCCAGGGATAATCCCTGAGTTGTCAGCGGTGTCTTGTTTGCGTCGTTTCGCCGAATCCTTTTCCAACCTGGGCCCTTCTTCTGCTTGTTGGCGTCAAGTGGCACTGCTGTACTCCTGGTTGCGGCTGGATCTGTGCCCTGTGTACTCGGTGTAGTCTTTGATTGGTTTGCTTCAGACTTCTGAGCTGTTGTAGCATTGTCGTTGACGGTCTTGTTTAGGTTATTTTGCGTCGGGTTGTCGGAGATCTTGATGGCGGTCTTGAGGGCAGGCTTGGGCGCTCGCCTCCGGACCCATGTTGATAGTGTTCTTGGTCATCTTGGTAGCTTCTGTCTTGTTGGTGCTGATGGTGAGCTTGTTGCTGGCCTTCTGGTTCACCTCCTCTTTTTCCTGCACAGACAAATTCTCCACCCTCTCCGCAACATGAGACACGATGGCGAGATGACCTGTCTCACGTGTTGCCGCCTTTCTTGCATCAGTTTCCCTTCCCAAGCGCCAAGACAGAGCCTGGCTCGGAGAGCGTCTCTCTCCAATGTACTCCGGTAGGTACCAGCATCTAGGATCATTATAGTCAGTAGGTGGAGCACCAATACTGGGGCTATACCTGAGATTGTTATGTGTCTCCAGCTTGTTGCAGTCTTGCTTGTTGTGTCCGATGAGCCCGTAGAAGAGGCAGAAGGTGGGAAGCCTCTCATAGCGGAGAGATGCCTCAACCTCTTCCTCAGTGAACTCGTCCTCGATCATTATACCTCGGAGCAGGGGTCGACCAAGTGGCAGCAGCACCCGGGCGCGGAGAATTTTGTCGCAGATGTCCCCACGCGCGTTGTTGTCGATGCAGATGAAGCCTCCCGTCCTCCTTCCAAGGTCCCTTGCTAGGGCCTTTGTCAGGAGGTAGAAGGGGATGCCCTTGTACTGCACCCATATGGGCACAGAGTCGAATTGGGCTGTCTCCGGATCTTCGCCTTCCTTGAGCTTGCGGACGAGCACAACATCGTCCTTGTACCGCCACGGGCCGCCGCACGTGACATGCTCGAAGTCTCCTTCCTCATAAAACTCAATGACGAAACGTCTGTCAGCGAGTTGATGAGTTTCGATATTTCCCCTCACCTTCCAGATGTTTCGCATGTAGTTGATCAGATGTCTGGAGGTGATGGCGATGACGGAGAGGAAGACGCCCACAGCCAGGAGGCGCACATGTGCCACCCCCCGAGCTTTTGCCATGTTGACGATGATGGGTGGAACCACCTCTTTAGTTGTGTCCTTCATGATCTGCTTATCCTTCCGCCGGCTCGAGGAGCCTGCATGATCGGAGCCCCCAGTGGTTGCAAGGATCAAGGCGTTGTTGCTTGGGTTCAAAGTCTGGCTTTTGGAGGTTGCTTCTTTGGCGGAGGGCATGAGGGTGGAATTTGGGGCGGACATGTATGACAGAGCTGTGGTGATGTGGTGGTGAGGGCGATGGTGTGGAGGTGATGTGAGATCCCCTCCTCTGTTTATACTCGTTCCTCCGGGGTCTAGCAGCCATTGGGTTGTAATTCTTGCGGGATTCAATCCGAAATCACCGCAGCCATCAATTACAATTGTAATGCGGACAATTGCAAGCGTGAATTTCGCTTCTTCAAAGCTCGTCAAGACTCCCTCTTGAAAGTCCTTCAGACCAATCCCCTCGGTCACAGATTCAGGTTCGCTGGAATCGCGTCTCAACGGGGTTATTTTGTCGCAAAATTCCTGGGATTGAGATTCCACAGCCTTAAAAGCAGGGGAAACGGTAAGACTGCTATGCACGGGGCTGGGGGACGGTGGTATCTGGGGCGGAGCTGGGGAATCGGCATGAATAGGTGCTGGTTCGTCGATTTTGGTGGCGGTGAAGGATGTGTTAATGGTGTGGATTCTGGATCGGAAAGAATCGATGCTCTTCCGTGGATTTGGGGATCGTAAAATGATGGTCCTGAATCTTTCCCTTAATTCGTCGGGGAGAAAGTTCGGACCTGGAAAACTCGGACTGTCTGGAAAGCATGGGTCGGATGTGGTCGCCGGCAAGGGACCCACCGGATCGGCCACCTTTCTTCCGTCCTTGATCGTCGGGGGGGCCTGCGATTCGGTAGTATCGTGGGTCTGGAGATCGCCCCTGGAGGGGCAGGACAGATGAAGCGACATCTCCTGATTTTTGTGCCTTTTTATGTTACATTTTCACTTTGGTCACGATTGATTGACAAGTATGCATCGGTTAACGGTTTTGCTGGTTGCTAGCAGTAGTACTCGGCAAGCGTCGTGCACCTACAGAGCTGCCCACAGAACATGCTCACCACATGAACTTCCTTATAAATAATGCCTAGGGAGCAACAAACTCTCCACAGTCCGGTACAGACTATCCCACTCCACACACACATTGACCCGACGCAACACACTGACCGGTGAGGATGGCCAGCAGCATGTACGCGGTCTTATCGGCTATACTGCTTCCCTTAGCCATGGCAACGGGGAGCGCAATCCTTCCGAGGATGCCGCCGGCAGTGATGGACCTCATGGAACGAGGCAAGTGCTATTTCATTTTGACGCATCCACAACTTTTTAGCACTTCGAAATACTAATATTTGTGGCACTGCATGCAGGTACTCCGTACGCAGACTCACAGTCAGCACACCGCTACCACGAGAGCTGCGCATTTGTCTACGACAGCAACAATTTATGCAGCATGGACGAGGCTGTCCCTGTCACCTTCTTCCTGGAGGAGGAGAAGGTGCGGGTGGGGGCAAATATATCGGCATACTTCCCGAGGTCGTCCGCAGCACGTTTTGGTCTCCTGCAGCGTCATGTTGCTGAGGCCATACCCTTCTCCGCCAGCAACTTCACCATGATCCTCGACCACCTGCGCATCCCAGCGCAGTCGGAGGAGGCTCTCCAGATGCTGTCCACGTTGGAGTTCTGCGATGCTCCACCGCGCCACATGTACTGCGTTACCTCCTACGAGGACATGGCCGAGCGCGCGGTGAACATGCTGGGCACAACCAGCGTCCAAGCCATGGCCTCGGTGCTGCCCAGAGATGGTGCCTCGCTGCAGTCCTACACCGTGAGAGCGGTGAAGCCAATTGAAGGTTCATCTGAGTTCGTGGTATGTCACACTCAGCTATACCCATACTCGGTGTTCTCCTGCCACAGGTCCACCAACGCCACCGCCTACGTGCTGGACATGGCGAATACTTATGGTAGCGGCCTCACCATCAAGCTGCTGACCATGTGCCACCAAGACACCAGCGCTTGGGACAAGGGCCATGCCGCCTTCGACATACTTGGGTCCAAGCCTGGTGGGCAACCCATTTGCCACGTGATGCCCTATGGGCACCTGGCATTTGGCAAAGCGGGCCATACCATGTAACTGTTGTCCTGGTGCTGTCCTGGAGGCACTGCTGACCGCCTCCCATGATTCTTACGCTACTATGCTACCGCTGCACTCTACAGTGCAGTTAGTATGATGTGTACGAGGGGTGCTCTGGCCCTTATGGAGCTAGCTCTCGTATGTATGAATATTTGTGTGTGTGTGTGGGGATCCTCGTGAGATCCATGCTCTGGCCCTCCTATAGTGATTGTGGTTGGATTGTAATATGTACGAGATCCATGCTCTGGCCTTATACAGAGCATCTTATAATAAATAAAGTTTGTGCTATACTATTTTCGTGGACAAATAGGACAAGACGATTTCCCTTAACCCAGGGTCAATTCATAAGTAAATCATTCCGGATAACAAAAAATCATGTTCGTATGGGCTATGAGCAACATCCAACTATAAATCGTTTTGGCAAGTTTTCAAAACGATTCATATAGACGTTGACATATGTGTTTCATCGTGGTCCTCCTTCCGCCACTTCGACGCCATCCTCCCCCCTCCTCTACTTTGACGCAGCGGAGGCCAAGATCAAGAGAGCAAGCCACATTCCTCAATCTAAGATAATTTGCTCCTTTGGGTGAGATTTTACGAGCTATGGGGAGAACCACAAGGTGGAGCTGGTGTGTGCGTCATGTGAAGAATATTTCTTGTTGTTAAAAGCTACTGCCTAGCTTCTTGGCTGGGAGGATCTGAAATGACACGCAGTCTGGTAGCGTGTTCGTTCTCAGCGATGATCTGGTAGCGCGCTCGTCATCGTGTTGTTCCTAGCTATTCTGTTTTTGAACCAATCGATTAATACTCCAGGAAAAATTAGCGTCCGATCCCCGGATCCTCTAGCTTGCGAATAGACACTACAGGAATAGGCAGAGATGCCGACGGCCAACGCCTACGCCGACGACCAAATGTCTGTGCCGTCGGCGTAGGGGGCCTTCAGGAAACCCAGCCAAGGTCGCCGTCCGCGTAGAGATGCCCTCGACGTAGGAGGCCATACGCCGAAGGCCACCCTCGGCGTACTGCCGGCCGTCGGCGTAGTGGGTGGACATGTGTCCCGGAAGTCTAGGCCTATCGGGCGCCGTCACGGCGTTACTAATACGCCGACGGCCACCCTCGGCGTACTGCCGGCCGTCGGTGTATGCCCTGTATACGCCGACGGCCGCCCTCGGCGTACTGCAGGCCGTCGGCGTATACTCTGTGATGTATTTTATTTAATCACTGTCATGTATTGTATTTATACATATTTATTTAATAATATCAATAATTTAAACATGGTTATATTTTTTTTATCAGTTGGACAAATTCGTACCCTTCAATAACAGTCTCCACATGTCCGCATGAAATGACGTTTCGAATCTTGTCTCCCACAGCTACACGTTAACAGATAGTGTTAGTGTTATCGTATGCATGTGTTTGAATTTTATGTCTCACACATTTTGAAGAAGTTGTTCAAAGATTCCATGCTTTTCCTACGCCGGAGTGCGGTAGTTTCGAAACCCTGCCCCGCGCGCCCCGCATCGTCTCCTCCCCCCTAGATATTATCCGGATGGGTGGGGTACCCCGGTGGACATTTCTCCCTATTTGTGTTTGGTTAGGTCATAGCCCCATTCCAAAACAATATGCTAGTTCCACATGCACCAGAAGCCCCCTTTCCACCGAAACCCTAGCTCGTGCGTCCCGGGCATGGCCTTCTTCACAGACATGGGCTGTTAACACTTGGTGAAATCCAGGATCTCTACGTGGAAACTCTCGCTACTGGTCTACCGGAGCCTATTTCATGGTAAAGTGGGCCCAACCTTTGCTTTCCATGTATATATGTCCTAAACAAACCAAAATAAAGCTAAAGGTCCATCGATGAGGCCTCGTACGGAGAAAGCTATAGGGGTAGATCTCCGGACCCCCCGGTCTAGGGTTTCATCGAATAAAGACCACCGAAGCATCGTCCACCATAGGAAACTTCCATGCATGAGTCCCTAACATATGTGTATAGGTGTGACCCAAGGTTGGTACATGCAATATATATAGGTCCCGGGCATGGCCTTCTTTAGAGACAGGGGCTGTTAACACTTGGTGAAATCCAGGATCTGTACGTGGAAACTCCCGCTATGGGTCTATCGGAGCCTATTTCATAGTAAAGTGGGCCCAACCTTTGCTTTCCATGTATATATGTCCTAAACAAACCAAAATAAAGAAAAAGATCCATCGGTGAGTCCTCATACGGAGAAAGCTATAGGGGTAGTTCTCTGAACCCCCTCGGTCTAGGGTTTCGTCGGATAAAGACCAACGGAGCATCGTCCACCCTAGAAAACTTGCATGCATGTGTCCCTAACATATGTGTATATGTGTGACAGAAGGTGGGTACATGCAATATATATAGGTCCCGGGCATGGCCTTCTTCACACACATGTGTTGTTAACACTTGCTAAAATCTTGGATCTGTACGTGGAAACTCCCGCTACGGGTTTACCAGAGCGTATTTCATGGTAAAGTGGGCAAAACCTTTGCTTTCCATGTATATTTGTCCTAAACAAACCAAAATAAAGGTAAAGGTCCATCGGTGAGGCCTCATACGGAGAAAGCTATAGGGGTAGATCTCCGGACCCCCCTGGTCTAGGGTTTCATCGGATAAAGACCATCGAAGCATCGTCCACCCTAGAAAACTTGCATGCATGTGTCCCTAACATATGTGTATAGGTGTGATAGAAGGTTGGTACATGCAATATATATAGGTCCTGAGCATGGTCTTCTTCAGAGACATGGGCTGTTAACACTTGGTGAAATCCAGGATCGGTACGTGGAAACTTCCGCTACGGGTCTATCGGAGCCTATTTCATGGTAAAGTGGGCCCTACCTTTGCTTTCCATGTATATATGTCCTAAACAAACCAAAATAAAGCAAAAGATCCATCGGTGAGTCCTCATACGGAGAAAAGCTATAGGGGTAGGTCTTCGAACCCCCTCGGTCTAGGGTTTCATCGGATAAAGACCACCGGAGCATCGTCCACCCTAGAAAACTTGCATGCATGTGTCCCTAACATATGTGTATATGTGTGATAGAAGGTTGGTACATGCAATATATATAGGTCCCAGGCATGGCCTTCTTCGCACACATGGGTTGTTAACTCTTGCTAAAATCTAGGATCTGTACATGGAAACTCCCGCTACGGGTCTACCGGGGCCTATTTCATGGTAAAGTGGGCAAAACCTTTGCTTTCCATGTATATATGTCCTAAACAAACCAAAATAAAGCTAAAGGTCCATCGATGAGGCCTCATACGAAGAAATCTATAGGGGTAGATCTCCGGACCCCCCTGGTCTAGGGTTTCGTCGGATAAAGACCATCGGAGCATCGTCCACCCTAGAAAACTTGCATGCATGTGTCCCTAACATATGTGTATAGGTGTGATAGAAGGTTGGTACATGCAATATATATAGGTCCCGAGCATGGCCTTCTTCACAGACATGGGCTGTTAACACTTGGTGAAATCCAAGATCTCTACGTGGAAACTCCCGCTACGGGTCTATCGGAGCCTATGTCATGGTAAAGTGGGCCCAACCTTTGCTTTCCATGTATATATGTCCTAAACAAACCAAAATAAAGCTAAAGGTCCATCGCTGAGGCCTCCTACGGAGAAAGCTATAGGGGTAGATTTCTGGACCCCCCCCCCGATCTAGGGTTTCGCCGGATAAAGATCACCGGAGCATCGTCCACCCTAGAAAACTTGCATGCATGTGTCCCTAACATATGTGTATATGTGTGACCCAAGGTTGGTACATGCAATATATATAGGTCCTGAGCATGGCCTTCTTCACAGACATGGGCTGTTAACACTTGGTGAAATCCAGGATCTGTACGTGGAAACTCCCGCTACGGGTCTACCAGAGCCTATTTCATGGTAAAGTGGGCCCAACCTTTGCTTTCCATGTATATATGTCCTAAACAAACCAAAATAAAGCAAAAGATCCATCGGTGAGTCCTCGTACATAGAAAGCTATAGGGGTAGATCTCCAAACCCCCTCGGTCTAGGGTTTCATCGGATAAAGACCACCAGAGCATCGTCCACCCTAGAAAACTTGCATGCATGTGTCCCTAACATATGTGAATAGGTGTGACCCAAGGCTGGTACATGCAATATATATAGGTCCTGGGCATGGCCTTCTTCACACACATGCTGAAATCTAGGATCTGTACGAGGAAACTTCCGCTACTGGTCTACCGGAGCCTATTTCATGGTAAAGTGGGCAAAACCTTTGCTTTCCATGTATATATGTCCTAAACAAACCAAAATAAAGCTAAAGGTCCATCGGTGAGGCCTCATACGGAGAAAGCTACAGGGGTAGATCTCCTGACCCCCCTGGTCTAGGGTTTCATCGGATAAAGACCATCGGAGCATCGTCCACCCTAGAAAACTTGCATGCATGTGTCCCTAACATATGTGTATAGGTGTGATAGAAGGTTGGTACATGCAATATATATAGGTCCTGAGCATGGTCTTCTTCAGAGACATGGGCTGTTAACACTTGGTGAAATCCTGGATCTGTACGTGGAAACTTCCGCTACGGGTCTATCGGAGCCTATTTCATGGTAAAGTGGGCCCAACCTTTGCATTCCATGTATATATGTCCTAAACAAACCAAAATAAAGCAAAAGATCCATCGGTGAGTCCTCGTACGGAGAAAAGCTATAGGGGTAGATCTTCGAACCCCCTCGGTCTAGGGTTTCGTCGGATAAAGACCACCGGAGCATCGTCCACCCTAGAAAACTTGCATGCATGTGTCCCTAACATATGTGTATAGGTGTAACCCAAGGTTGGTACATGCAATATATATAGGTCCCGAGCATGGCCTTCTTCACAGACATGGGTTGTTAACACTTGGTGAAATCCAGGATCTGTACGTGGAAACTCCCGCTATGGGTCTACCAGAGCCTATTACATGGTAAAGTGGGCCCAACCTTTGCTTTCCATGTATATATCTCCTAAACAAACCAAAATAGATCCATCGGTGAGTCCTCGTACGGAGAAAGCTATAGGGGTAGATCTCCAAACCCCCTCGGTCTAGGGTTTCGTTGGATAAAGACCACCGGAGCATCGTCCATCCTAGAAAACTTGCATACAAGTGTCCCTAACATATGTGTATAGATGTGACCCAAGGTTGGTACATGCAATATATATAGATCCTGAGCATCGCCTTCTTCACAGACATGGGCTGTTAACACTTGGTGAAATCCAGGATCTCTACGTTGAAACTCGCGCTACAGGTCTACCGAAGCCTATGTCATGGTAAAGTGGGCCCAACCTTTTATTTCCATGTATATATGTCCTAAACAAACCAAAATAAAGATAAAGGTCCATCGGTGAGGCCTCCTACGGAGAAAGCTATAGGGGTAGATTTCCGGACCCCCCCGGTCTAGGGTTTTGCCAGATAAAGACCACTGGAGCATCGTCCACCCTAGAAAACTTGCATGCTTGTGTCCCTAACAAATGTGTATATGTGTGACCCAAGGTTGGTACATGCAATATATATAGGTCCCGAGCATGGCCTTCTTCACAGACATGGGATGTTATACTTGGTGAAATCCAGGATCTGTACGTGGAAACTCCCGCTGTGGGTCTACCGGAGCCTATTTCATGGTAAAGTGGGCCCAACCTTTGCTTTCCATGTATATATGTCCTAAACAAACCAAAATAAAGCAAAAGATCCATCGGTGAGTCCTCGTACGGAGAAAGCTATAGGGGTAGATCTCTGAACCCCCTCGGTCTAGGGTTTCACAGGATATAGACCACCGGAGCATCGTCCACCCTAGAAAACTTGCATGCATGTGTCCCTAACATATGTGTATAGGTGTGAACCAAGGTTGGTACATGCAATATATATAGGTCCCAAGCATGGCCTTCTTCACAGACATGGGCTGTTAACACTTGGTGAAATCCAGGATCTGTACGTGGAAACTCCCACTACGGTTCTACTGGAGCCTATTTCATGGTAAAGTGGTCCCAACCTTTGCTTTCCATGTATATATGTCCTAAACAAACCAAAATAAAGCAGAAGATCCATCGGTGAGTCCTCGTACGGAGAAAGCTATAGGGGTAGATCTCCGAACCCCCTTGGTATAGGGTTTCGCAGGATATAGACCACTGGAGCATCGTCCACCCTAGAAAACTTGCAGGCATGTGTGATGCGTGGTGAATGACCAGCCCGTTGGGAACCCCAAGAGGAAGGTGTGATGAGTATAGCAGCTAGTTTTCCCTCAGTTAAGAAACCAAGGTTTTATCGTTCAGGAGAAGAGCAAACAATACGACTGAAGATGATGCTTGCTAGTTTGCGACAGCTTCGGACAATTTATATATAGCGCCTCGTCCAAGCTTTACTTGCTCACTGCAATGCAGAACCTGCACACAACACAACCAAGTACTTTGCTCCCCACTTGCGATGAGGTTGTCAATCTCACCGGTTTGCTTGAAACAAAGGTTATGAGCGCATCGAGTGGAAAACAGTAGAAGTATGCGAGTAAAGTAAACAGTGCGAGTAAAGTAAATAGGTGATAGCAATATGATGGAAATAGGACCGGGGTCCACAGTTCACTAGTGGTGTCTCTCCATAAGATAAATAACACATGCTGGGTAAACAAATTATTGTTGGGCAATTGATAGAATACAGATAAACGTGATATGTCAAAAAGATCACTACGAGATTTACTCTGGGCATTACAACAAAATACATAGACCGCCATCCAACTGCATCTATGACTAATAATCCACTCACGGGGATATCGTCCGAACATCCCATGAGTATTAAGTTGCGAACAACAGAAAATTGCATTAAGCAAAGCGTGTAATGTAAACAAAGCATATGCCCTTGAGCATATGAATGTTGTTTTCTCCCTAGTAGCAACAGCACATCTACAACTGTCGATGGATTTCGTGTCGCAAGAACACGGGGTACCACGCGACGGACCCGAAGATTCGAACGCAGGGGGCTGAACGTGTGAGATCTTGGATCGCGACGAAACACGGTGACGGAAGCCTCGATTGTCGGACGCGCAACGCACTGCAGAGAGGGAGACCGAGCTTTACCCAGGTTCAAGGCCCTTGTGGTGAGGTAAAACCCCTACTTCCTGCCTTCTTGTATTACGACGCGACACCTCGCGAGGAGTACAAGGCCTTGGTTACAAAGCTCTAGTTGGCCAGAGGTTGAAGAACCTGCGTGCCCAACTAGCAGCTTGAAGAAGATGAAGATCAGATTAGACCGTATCCCCCCTAAGGGGTGGCCTCCCTTCCTCTTATAGCGCCAAGGTCCTCCTTCCCCTTATCTTCTTGGGGAAGGGGTTGCCACACACGGCCAAGGAGGGAGGACAGCTGTAGACTAGGTTCTTCTGTAGACTTGGTCTTCGTAGGGTAGCGGCGCCGGTCCACAGGAGTGGGTGGAGGAGGCTGACGTCCTCCTCTGGCGCCCTGCACCGTCCATGCTATATTTAGGGGGGTGGCCAACTGCCACTGTGCCGCTTTGGGCAGGCACAGAGAAAGTTGGTCTCCTCCCTGTCGGGGGTAGCGTGGGCGGTACGCGGTCTTCTGCCCGTTGCCTTCTTGCCCCGCACGAAAACGTGCTTGGCTAACGTGGGCGTACCTTCTCTCCTCACCAGCAGGGCTCGTGAGGAGGTCTTCTGGTCCTTAGCGGTTTCCGTCGTCGTTCTCCTCACGAGGCACCTCCTCGTGAGGGTCTTCTCCGTGCTGAAGATTGTTGATTATCCCCTGGGCTGAAGATGGGCCGATGACAGGGCCCAGGAGCAGGTGGACCGGGATACCCCGGTATCCATTCCACCGACAGTAGCCCCCGGGAGCCCGGCCCACAACGCGCCCTCTTGAGGAAGCGAAGGGACGGGGGCCCCCGAAGCGACTGGGCCCTCCGACGGCACGCGTCAACTGCGCGGTCAGAGGACCATGTGAAGACGCAGAGGCTGCGGACGCGTGGCGCGGCCGCAGCTGGCGAGACGAAACGGCGGGTGACGCTACGGTCTCCGAGGCGTCAACCTGCCGTAATGATGTTTCGCTTGACTGCAGAGTGCCGCGCCAACGCTTCGATTCCCGCGCAAGGATTTGACGCATCGACGCTGGATGATCCCCTTAAATAGGTCCTCCTCGAGACCGTCGGCACTTCACCTCCTTCTGCCAGTGCCACTTCCACTTCTTCTTCCCTGAGAGCATGGACCCCTCCAACTCCGCCGCCGCCGGTCCAAGCTCTGGGGCGAAGTGCCGTGGACGCCTGGCGCCGGCGGCCCCCTCCGCATTGGCGCACCGCGGCAGGGCGAGGCGAGCCGTGCCGCCGCGGGGACCTCCGGTGTCCTGACCCTCAGGGGTCCTGTGCGTGGAGGCGCCCTGAACTCGCCGTCGCCGCTGGCGGCGGCGCCTGCTCCCCGCGCCTCGGGGGGCATCGATCGGGCCCTCCGGGAGGTGGAGGCCGCCATGGGCCCCCCTCCCCCTGCTGCAGATCCTCTGGCGCCGCCGATGAACGGAGTGGTCGCCACTCCGCGCCCCTTGGCGGCGGCGCTGCTGGGACCCCTCATCGCCCCGGGGTCCCGCTTCCTGGAGCTCCTCGTCGTCGTCGAAGCCCCGGGCTTCAACTCCCTCCGGCTGCCCAACGCCATCCGGAGGGTGATTCACGCCCATGGCCCGGCCGCCGGGGAGATCGCCCTGGGGGAGCAAAGCAGGCCAGATCTCTTCTGGCCTGTGGACATCCTCTTCGGGGCGAACGGCAACGCTGTCCTCGCCGGCCGGTGGAGGCCCTTCGCCCTTGGCTGTCGCCTCCGCATCGGCGACCGCCTCGTCTTCCGCTTCAAGCTGGGGACGCTGGAGGCCACGGTGCGGATCTTCACCGCCGACGGCGTCCGCCGCACCTACCCCCCGCTCCCGGCGCAGTGAAGAGGAGGCCCTGGCGGGGTAGTCTTCTGGGGAGGGGAGCTAGTCTCCTCCCCTTTTCGTTGTGTAGTCCTTGCCGGCGGGGAATGCCCCGCCGTGCTTTGCTCCTTCCCCCTCTGGGGGCGCTTTAATGAAATCTCGTTGCTTAATCTTGCTGTCCTTCACTGTCCCGGCCATTTGCTTGCTCGAGAGCCCTGGCGAGCTGCAGGTATCGACGGGAAGCCTCCCTCCACCTCAGAGCTCGAGACGGGTTCGGCGTCGATGACACAGTGGACGATTCCTGAGACAAGAAGTTGAAGAAAAGGTTGGAAAACAAAAAACCCCAAATCCCCGAAAACGGAAAAACAAATCGATAAAACAAACAAAAAAAGAAGGCGAATAAGATGCCCCTGTGACCGGCACAGGGACCTTCTCCGTCGTGGAGGAGCGCGGCACTATCTGTGCCAGCAGCTAAGAGCAAATTGCCGCGCGTGGCGATTCACGGGGCCTTCCTCGTCGTTGAGGGAAGCTGGACCCTCACGGACGTGAAAACGTCGACGCTTAAGAGAGCCTAGAGACCGTCGACACCTCACAAGGGTTGCTCATGAGGTGAAGGGCCTGGCGCGGACCTCCGGATCTGCGTCTCCTTCGCAAGATTTATCGGAGCGGCCTTGGTCTTCAATAATCCTACCACGTTAGGCCTTCCTCGGGAGAGGGAATCTTCCTGCGGATGCTGATGCATCGACGCGTATTTGCTCCCTCGTGAGGGTTGCTCACGAGGGGTAGGTCCTTAGCGGGTGCCATGGGCACACCTTGGACTTTTCCTCGAAGATTTTTTATTTTCTGAAGCACTTCGCGAGGAACTAAGCACCATGGGCATCCAGAGGTGATCGTTAATGAGGCCGTCGCTCCCGACCAGAGCTCGCTCCCTTCGGGTTTTTCGGGCTTGCTGTTTTCCGGGCGAAGGCCCCAGCATAGACACCGTGCCTAGCCCCCTTCCGCGAGGAGTACAACAGAAAATAAATGGACTTCAAGCCATTTTGATGTCATGCCGAAGCAGAGGCGCTACATTGCGCGATAACTTAATATCAGTGCTTAAAAGCAGGTTGAGCTGATACAAGTGCCGTGAAAACGGTATTTTTCTCCTCGTGAGGAACCTAAGGGTAGAACTTTTGCAGATGAGCTATGTTCCACGGGTTCCCCACTGGCACGCCTTCTGCGGTTTCCAGCCGCGCCGAGCCAGGCCTGGCGATGTGCGTCACCTTGAAGGGTCCTTCCCACATTGGAGACAGCTTGTGCAGGCCCTCGCGAGAGAGTATTCTCCTCAGCACCAGGTCGCCGACCTCCAGAGTCCTTGCTCGAACATGGCGGCTATGATAGCGGCGCAGTCCTTGCTGGTACCTCGCGGCGCGGAGCGCGGCTTGGCACCGAGCTTCTTCGAGCAGAAGGAGGCGGTCCTTGATGAGGTCCTCTTGGCGAATTTCGTCGAAGGCGAGCACTCTTGGCGACCCGAACTTGACGTCGGTGGGAAGAACAGCCTCCGCCCCATAGACCAAGAAGAACGGGGTCTCTCTAGTGGGTTTGGTGGCGGTAGTCCTGATGGACCACAAGATGGATTGGAGGTTGTCTAACCATTTTTTGCCGCAAGCCTCGAGCTTGGCGTTGAAGCTTTTCGCCTTGAGTCCTTTGAGTACTTCGGCGTTGGCACGCTCAGCTTGGCCATTGCTCCGGGGGTAGGCGACGGAGGCGAAGCAGATTTTGATGCCAGTCGATGCGCAGTATTCCCGGAACAAGCCGCTGGTGAACTGGCTGCCGTTGTCGGTGATTATGCGGTTAGGCACACCAAAGCGACAGACCAGTCCACGGATGAACTTGACGGCGGACCTGGCCGGGATTGTGCACACCAGTTCCACCTCCACCCACTTGGTGAACTTGTCGATGGCGACGTAGAGGTAGCGATAGCCCCCTTGCGCTCTGGGAAATGGACCGAGGATGTCCAGCCCCCAAACTGCAAAGGGCCAAGTGAGTGGGATGGTGCGCATCTCTTGCGCCGGCTGATGTATCTGCTTGGCGTGGAATTGGCACGCCTCGCACCTCTTGACCATCTCCGCCGCATCTCCGAGCGCCGAAGGCTAGTAGAAGCCACTTCGATATGCCTTCGCGGCTAGAGTTGCAGCTGAGGCATGATGGCCACACTCGCCGGCATGGATGTCCCTTAGAAGCTCTTGGCCTTGGTGAGTAGATATGCACTTCAGAGCGACGCCATTTGGGCGACACCGGTACAAGTCACCATCCTTGACGCAGTAGCCCGAAGCTTGCCGCACAATCCTCTCAGCCTCCTCTTCATCCTCAGGAAGCCTGCTGCTGGTGAGGTAGGCCTTGAGCTCGATGATCCAATCCACTCCCTCCTGCCGGGCCAATGCCAGGAGGACGCGGTCACCCGAAGGAGGCCCGCAATCCGGAGCCCCCTGCTCCGGTGGTGGCGGCAAAGCGGAAGGAGGAGGTGGTTCGGATGTCGACGGAGAAGCGGACGGTTTGAAGAGACGCTCCTCGAAGACGCCGGCAGGCTGTGCCAGGCGATGAGAAGCGCGCTTGGCGATCTCGTCGGCCTCTACATTTTCCCCTCTCGGGATGTGCTTCAGCTCCAAGCCTTGAAAGTGTTTTTCCATCTTTCGATGCTCCTCGAGATAAGCCGCCATGTGCTCATCCTTTGGAGTGTAGCTCTTGTTGGAGAAGTTCACAACCAGCTGTGAATCTCCTTTGACGACGAGGTGTTTGATGCCCAAAGCATTCGCAGCCCTTAAGCCTGCAAGTAGTCCTTCGTACTCCGCGATGTTGTTGGAGACCTTGTGTTCCGACCCGAAGCAGAGCTGCACAGCGTAGAAAAGCTTGTCTCCAGAAGGAGAGGTTAAGACAGCGCCTGCTCCCGCGCCCGGAAGGTTGAAGGCGCCGTCGAAGTGCATGACCCAGAGGCCCGGGGCCTCCTCTCCAGGGAGAGTCGACTCCACCTCTGGAGGCTCGTCTACGAATGGATCAGTCCATTCTGCAGTGAACTCGGCCAAAGCCTTGCTCTTGATTACCTTTGTAGTTTCGAAGGAGATCTCGAAAGGCTGAAGCTCCACAGCCCACTCAGCCACCCGCCCGGTGACATTGGGGTTGCGCAGGACGGTTTCCAGGGGCCGATCGGTTACCACCTTAATCGGGTGACCCTGGAAGTAGTGGCGTAGCTTCCGCGAGGCGATGAGCAAGGTGTAGAGCAGCTTTTGCTGCATAGTGTAGCGTTCCCGCGCGTCGCGCAGTACCGTGCTGACGAAGTACACAGGCTTTTGCACCTTGACGACACCCTCGGTAGGCTCCTCCTCAGGAGGCTTTTGAGCGTTGCTCTGAGAGAGCGGCTCGGTCGGTGAAGACCCCTCGGGCGGTGATACGTCTCAAACGTATCTATAATTTTTGATGCTCCATGCTTTGTTTTACACCATTTGCCTATTGTTTCGTTACACTTAGTGGCATTTTTATACGCTTTCCGGAACTAACCTATTAACGAAGTGCCACAGTGCCAGTTTCCTGTTTTCTGCTGTTTTTGTGTTTCAGAGTGATACACAGGAAATATTCTCGGAATTGGACGAAACAAGTTCCAGAAGTCATATTTCATCGGGGAGCCTCCAGAGATCAGAAGACCTGACGGAGGGGGGCCACGAGGCCCCCACACACAGGGCTGGCGCGGCCTAGCCCCTGGCCGCGCCGGGCCTGTGTGAGGGACCGTGGTCCCTCCTCTGACAGTCCCCCTTCGCCTACATATACCCCCTGACGAGAAAAACCTAAGGCCCGATCAGTTTTCCAGAATACATCGCGATCCGCCGCCGCCGTTGACCCGAAGATCGGGAGGGTCCAGAAGCTCTTCCCGGCACCCTGCCGGAGAGGGGAATCGCCACCGGAGGTCTCCTTCATCGCCATGCTTGCCTCCGGAGCGATGAGTGAGTAGTCTACCTTGGACTATGGGTCCATAGCAGTAGCTAGATGGTTGTCTCCTCCACCATGTGCTTCATGTTTAGATCTCATGAGCTGCCCTACATGATTGAGATCACCGTTATGTAATACTAAGATGTTGGTTTGTTGGGATCCGATGAATATTGGTGTTTATGATTAAGTTGCTGTACTGAATTTTATCTTATGTTATCTCTATGATGTTTATGATCTTGCATGCTCTCCGTTGTTAGTAGCTATCTTGGCCGAGTAGTTGCTAGTGACTCCAAGAGGGGGTATTTATGCTCGATAGTGGGTTCATGCCTCTATTTCACCTGGGGGAGTGACAGAAACCTCTAAGGTGGTAGATGTGCTATTGCTACTAGGGAGAAAACAACATTCATATGCTCGAGGGCATATGCTTTGTTTACATTACACACTTTGCTTAATGCAATTATCTGTTGTTCGCAACTTAATACTTCTAGGGTGTTCGAATGATATCCCCGGGGGTGGATTATTAGTCATAGATGCAGTTGGATGGCAGTCTATGTATTTTGTTGTAATGCCCAGAGTGAATCTCATAGTGATCTTCTTGACATATCACGTTATCTTTATTCTATCAATTGCCCAACTGTAATTCGTTTACCCAGCATGTTATTTATCTATGGAGAGACACCACTAGTGAACTGTGGACCCCGGTCCTATTTTAATCATATTGCAATCAACTGTTTACTATTCCCGCACTGTTTACTTTACTAGCATTTTACTACTGTTTTCCACTCGATACACTCATAACCTTTGTTTCAAGCAAACCGGTGAGATTGACAACCTCATCGCAAGTTGGGAACAAAGTATTTGTTTGTGTGTGTGCAGGTTCCGCGTTGCTGCTGGCTGAAGACGAGTCAACAAGTATCGTTAACGGCGCCCTTGTTGGAGTGTTACTAAGCCAGTGCGCATCACCTTCAGTCGTCACCGTCTCTCCTTCTCCTGATCGACATTAAACCTTGGTTTCTTAACTGAGGGAAAACTAGCCGCTACACTCATCATACCTTCCTCTTGGGGTTCCCAACGGGCTGGTCAAGCACCACGCACAAGGAAGTCTGCTTTCACTAGTCATCACCGAAGTCAGCAGCTGATTTTCTGGCGCCGTTGCCGGGGAAGGAAGAGAGAAGACTTCTGCGAGGGGAGTTCTTCGCACACACATACTTTACTTTGTTATTTGTTTTGCTTTACTTTATTTTATTTTACCTGCATTGCTTTTATATCAAAAACCCAAAAAAATTAGAATCCTTGGTAGTTGTTATTTCTTTACTTTAGTTTATTATGTCGTTTCCTAAGTTCGTTCTGGAGGACCTCTCAGTAGGTAGTGGTTCTATTATTGGCAAAAGTAACATTGAGGAATTCTTTAATCACATTAGTATGCATGATGAAGTTGAGGAAAAGTCTTGGGTTGAGCTTGCTCCTAGTATTGAGGTTGCTTCTGTTATATTAATTGATATGTTGGAAACTAGGTTTGCTAGTCTCAATCCTTATATGCAATATATGTTCCTTAAGCTTCATGAAATTGAGGACCCCGAGAAGAAAGCTTTTATCTTGGAAACTTTGCGCCTAGAATTTAAGGATGTCGTTGTTGAAGCTAGGAAGGTTCTTAAACGTTTTAATAAACTCGGTTCACCTATAACGGTTGTTGATACACATGATGGGGAGGCCGAGATACCTATACCTTGCAAGCTTTTGGGATTGAATGATGCTTTCGAAAATAATTTTGCCTGGATTTGTCCTGAAAATCTTTTTGATGAGAATAGTGTACCAAAGCATGATCACAAAGGGTCTTCAAAAACTTATGTGGATGAAATACAATGCCTTATTGATAAGACCTCTTCTGTTGATCTTAATGCTTCTGTTGATAATACTTGATTCGCACTTTTCTGCGCCTAGCTCAAAGGCGTTAAAGAAAAGCACTCTTGGGAGATAACCCAATGTTTACCTTTCAGTACTTTTTCTTTTATTTGAGTCTCAGAAGTCATTACTACTGTAATGACCGCTCTTTATCTTGTTTATTTCGTTTTTGTGCCAAGAGAAGCCTCTAATTTGAGTGAGGTAAAGATTTGGGGTTATTGCTGTCCTGAAACTGTTTTCGGTGCTGCACCGTAAAAATTCGTGAAAATTCTCTGTTTATCTTTTGGACCTGCGATTTCTTGTGCATATGCCCCAGGTTATATCCAAACTTTTCTTAGTTGAACACTTTTTGATTTGAGCAACGGAAAATCCCTCAAAAATTCGTCCATTATCATCTGTCCAGTTTTGACAGATTTCTGCCAATATTCGTTTTTGCCACTTTATCGCTTTCTTTTGAGTTCTTTTTGATCATGGAACTCTTGTGGAAGTTGCTACAGTAGTATATACTTTATATGTGGTGGTTTTGGGTTGAAACCTGAAGCTAAAAGAGGTTGAATATATTTTATGCTTGCACTAATGTTGCTAATAGAATTGTGTTTAGTTTTGTATGAAGGAAGTTTTCAAGTGTAGGGATTGGAGAATGATGAGATGAGTTGAAGAATGGACAAAATCTCAAGCTTGGGGATGCCCAGCACCCCAAGAAATATCCAAGAAGTACAAGCGTCAAAGCTTGGGGATGCCCCCGAGGCACCCCTTCTTCATCGGCAAAAATCAGGTCACCTTTCAAAACACTATATTTTTATTGCTTCATGCATTATGTGTTTTTCTTGGAGCGTCAGTTGTTTTAGTTTTCTTAGTTTGTTTAGTTTGTTTATTTGCTGCAATAAATGGTTGGACCCCAACAAATTTCCTTTGGAGGTGATATACTCGTTTTCATTTGCAAAGAATGCTCTAGTTTTCACTCTTATCGTTCATCGAGCATTCTAGTTTTTCTGCTACTGCTTTTGGTTTTTGTTTTCGCCTTGATATGCATTCAGATCTTGTCATATCTTTTCATCAAGGTGTATTTTTGCCTCTGGTCTTTATTGGTTTTCATCAAAAGAGGTTGTTTTAAAAATTTCAAATGGTGTTGGAAAAGAGAAAAAGCTTTGTGCAAAATAGTGGTACAAGAAGGAGCTTGTGTAGACTGCGGCTTAGGCTTTTTCATGTCATGCTAGATGTCTTTTTGATAGTATGCTTAGTGGTTTTGCTGTAGCATGACTTGTCTCAAATAACTGAGATTGCTTAATGAGCCTTTGAAAAAATCATGCGTTGTTTTTATTGTATGGAAGCATTATTTTGGTTTTCTCCTTGATGCTTTATTTGGGTTGACTTGGCGCATGCTCACACATGTTAGACTCTTCCAAAGTCGCCTTTAGCCTTCACGATCATTTAGTTTTTGACTTTTGATGCCATCGTATGCTTCTTTTAATGTCGCTTTGTCGCTTTGCATGATTATGGCCATTATTGCTCTCTTAGTCGGTCGCTCCCAGTCTTTTGCTAGCCCTCACCTTGTACTGAGTATGAGCTCTACTCGTGCATCCAACTCCTTAAAGCCAAAGTTTTCCAAAGTGTCCACTATAAATTCCTATGCATGGTATTTGTAAGCCATTCCAAAGTAAAATTTTCGTGTGCTACCTTTCAAAACCCTTCAAAATACTTCTCGTTTTGTGACACTGTTTTCAGCTCATGGGGACGTAGTGGTCGGATTTGCTATCTTCCATATTGCTTATTCCAAAAAAGAAAAAAAAAGTGAAAAATAGAAAAAAGGCACTCCTCCAAGAATGTGAATGTTGGTGGGCACCCGATGGAATCGGTTAGCCATGGTATGTGAAAGGAAAAAGGTGGGGAGGAGTGCCAAGTTTTATAAAAAGAGCACCAAAGTGCCAATCTCTCTCTCAAAAACTTGCTTCATTTTTGTATGGAAGATAGTAAGAACCCCATTGCCAGTCGTTGACAAAGACAACCACCTCTCAAAATCAAGTTTTTATCTCTGTTTTACAAAATGAAAAGCTCTAGCACATGCTAAATCACTGCTTCCCTCTGCGAAGGGCCTATCTTTTACTTTTATGTTGAGTCACCACCATCTTTCTTTATGCACCATTAAGAGAGCATAGTTGTCATTCTTAGTGTGATATGCATTGTCCCAAGGTTCATTGATTGACTCATATTGTTGGTTTCACTTGTTCTTAAATTATTTGTATCTAGTCGCCCTCTTAAACTTTGAGGTGTCCTATGCATTTATGTTTTGCTCTCTTTGAAGGACAAGCTGTAAACCATTTGTATGTTTTTCCTTATGATTTGAACACACGTTTGACTTTCATTGTTTCATTACCATGATCTTTTGTTTGTGTTCATTTGCATGTTTACAACATGGTTGCTAAGTTCTTATTGTCATGATTATATCTTCATGCCCATGTTTTAAGTTCTATTGATCCCAGCTCATCAATGCTTACATTTATGATCAAGATTGTGTAGGTGCATGTCACCTCAAAAATTATTCTTTTGTTATCACTTACCTACTCGAGGACGAGCAGGAGTTAAGCTTGGGGATGCTTGATACGTCTCAAACGTATCTATAATTTTTGATGCTCCATGCTTTGTTTTACACCATTTGCCTATTGTTTCGTTACACTTAGTGGCATTTTTATACGCTTTCCAGAACTAACCTATTAACGAAGTGCCACAGTGCCAGTTTCCTGTTTTCTGCTATTTTTGTGTTTCAGAGTGATACACAGGAAATATTCTCGGAATTGGACGAAACAAGTTCCAGAAGTCATATTTCATCGGGGAGCCTCCAGAGATCAGAAGACCTGACGGAGGGGGGCCACGAGGCCCCCACACACAGGGCTGGCGCGGCCTAGCCCCTGGCCGCGCCAGGCCCGTGTGAGGGACCGTGGTCCCTCCTCTGACAGTCCCCCTTCGCCTACATATACCCCCTGACGAGAAAAACCTAAGGCCCGATCAGTTTTCCAGAATACATCGCGATCCGCCGCCGCCGTCGACCCAAAGATCGGGAGGGTCCAGAAGCTCTTCCCGGCACCCTGCCGGAGAGGGGAATCGCCACCGGAGGTCTCCTTCATCGCCATGCTTGCCTCCGGAGCGATGAGTGAGTAGTCTACCTTGGACTATGGGTCCATAGCAGTAGCTAGATGGTTGTCTCCTCCACCATGTGCTTCATGTTTAGATCTCATGAGCTGCCCTACATGATTGAGATCACCGTTATGTAATACTATGATGTTGGTTTGTTGGGATCCGATGAATATTGGTGTTTATGATTAAGTTGCTGTACTGAATTTTATCTTATGTTATCTCTATGATGTTTATGATCTTGCATGCTCTCCGTTGTTAGTAGCTATCTTGGCCGAGTAGTTGCTAGTGACTCCAAGAGGGGGTATTTATGCTCGATAGTGGGTTCATGCCTCTATTTCACCTGGGGGAGTGACAGAAACCTCTAAGGTGGTAGATGTGCTGTTGCTACTAGGGAGAAAACAACATTCATATGCTCGAGGGCATATGCTTTGTTTACATTACACACTTTGCTTAATGCAATTATCTGTTGTTCGCAACTTAATACTTCTAGGGTGTTCGGATGATATCCCCGGGGGTGGATTATTAGTCATAGATGCAGTTGGATGGCGGTCTATGTATTTTGTTGTAATGCCCAGAGTGAATCTCATAGTGATCTTCTTGACATATCACGTTATCTTTATTCTATCAATTGCCCAACTGTAATTCGTTTACCCAGCATGTTATTTATCTATGGAGAGACACCACTAGTAAACTGTGGACCCCGGTCCTATTTTAATCATATTGCAATCAACTGTTTACTATTCCCGCACTGTTTACTTTACTAGCATTTTACTACTGTTTTCCACTCGATACACTCATAACCTTTGTTTCAAGCAAACCGGTGAGATTGACAACCTCATCGCAAGTTGGGAACAAAGTATTTGTTTGTGTGTGTGCAGGTTCCGCGTTGCTGCTGGCTGAAGACGAGTCAACAAGTATCGTTAACGGCGCCCTTGTTGGAGTGTTACTAAGCCAGTGCGCATCACCTTCAGTCGTCACCGTCTCTCCTTCTCCTGATCGACATTAAACCTTGGTTTCTTAACTGAGGGAAAACTAGCCGCTACACTCATCATACCTTCCTCTTGGGGTTCCCAACGGGCTGGTCAAGCACCACGCACAAGGAAGTCTGCTTTCACTAGTCATCACCGAAGTCAGCAGGCGGCTCCTCTCGAGGGGCGGGAAGTGAAGCAGCCTCTTCCTCGCGAGGAGCCCCCGAGCTGGGAGGAGTGACCTCCTTCCTGGCGAGTACCTTGACGTCCCGCTCCGCGACGAGAACGGCACTTGCAGTCCTTGGAGTTGCCGCGATGTAGAGTAGCAAGGGCTCGCGGGGGGTAGGGGCAACCATGATCGGTGGACTCGTGAGGTACCTTTTTAACTCGGCGAAGGCCTTGTCGGCTTCCGGAGTCCACTCGAACTTCCCGGTGCGCTTCATGAGCTTGAAGAAGGGTAAAGCTTTTTCCCCACTCCTCGCGATGAAGCGCCCCAGGGCTGCCATGCACCCCGCGAGGCGTTGCATTTCCTTGAGATTACGCGGAGGACGCATTTCTTCGATGGCCTTGACCTTGTCGGGGTTCGCCTCTATCCCGCGATTGGACACGAGGAACCCCAACAATTTCCCCGACGGTACGCCGAAGGCGCACTTGGCGGGGTTGAGCTTGATGTTTACCTTCCTCAAGTTGACGAATGTCTCCTCCAGATCCTCGATGAAGGTGTGACCCTCGCGAGTCTTGACGACGATGTCGTCGACGTAGGCTTCCGCATTTCTTCCCATCTGAGCCCCCAGGGCCTTACGCATGAGCCTTTGGAATGTAGCTCCTGCGTTCTTCAGGCCGAAGGGCATGCAGACGTAGCAGTACATGCCGCAGGGCGTGATGAAGGCGGTCTTCTCTTCGTCCTCCTTTGCCATCTTGATTTGATGATAGCCGGAGAAAGCATCCAAGAAGCAAAGGAGGTCGCAGCCGGCGGTGGAGTCGACGATTTGATCTATCCTCGGGAGGGGATATGGATCCTTGGGGCAGGCCTTGTTGAGACTTGTGAAGTCCACGCAGAGGCGCCCACTGCCGTTAGCCTTTGGGACGACCACCGGATTAGCAATCCAGGTGGGGTGGGCCACCTCGCGTATCAACTTGGCCTTCTTCAGCTTCTCTATCTCCTTGACGATGAAGTCTTGCTTCTCTTGCGCTTGCTTCCTAGTCTTCTGCTTCACGGGGTGTGCCTTAGGACACACGGCTAGGTGGTGCTCAATCACCTCCCTGGGAACGCCGGGCATATCTGACGGAGTCCAGGCGAACATGTCAGAATTTGCCCGCAGGAAGGTGATGAGCGCGCTTTCCTATTTGGGGGAAAGCCCTGCCCCGATGGTGACGAAATTTTCGCAGCCCCCAGCCTGTAGCGGGACCTTCTTGGTTGCTGAGCGCTCTTGGGTAAACTGGGGCCTCCTGCCTGAGGGTACCGCAGCTTCCCCAATGCTCATGTCCATCATTGGATGGTCCAGGTCCTCGCTTGGGGTAGGCGACGCAGAGGCGGCGAACTTCTTCCCTGTCGAACCCAGAGGGAGGGGCTCGAGAGAGGCCTTCTTCGCTGCAGCCCGCTCTTGGGATACGAGCTGCTTCTTCCTCACGAGGTCGCCGGAGTGTTCCAGTAAATCTTCGTCGGCGGGGAACATGGCAGCGGCCTCGCGATAGACATGCTCAACTGATCGGAGAGCATCCTTCTCATTGCAGCGCACGGTGATCGTGCCATTGGCGCCCAGAATCTTGAGGACGTTGAAGCCATGATGCGTTGCTGCCATGAACCTAGCCAAGGCTGGGTAGCCGAGGATGGCATTGTATGGCAGGGCGATGTAGGCGATGTCGAAGTCGAGGCTTTCCGTCCTGTAGTTGTCCCGGATGCCGAAGGTGACGGGCAGGCTTACCTGCCCAATTGGCATTGTAGATCCCTCGGTTACCCCAAAGAACGGCCGAGTCGGCATGAGCCGATGGTACGGCACCTGCATTTTTTCGAAGATCTCGACGGAGATGATGTTGAGGCCCGCCCCTCCGTCGATGAGAGTGCGATTGACGGCGACGTTGTTGATGGTTGGCGTGCACAAGAGGGGGATTGTGCCCATGCCTCTTGTGGAAGCCGGATGATCCTCCTCGTCGAAGCCAATCTTGCACATCGACCACTTCATCAGGCGATTGCCGAAGTTGGGCTGCGCTGCCGCGATCTCTCGCGACAGCTGCTTGAAGTGTCGGTTTGACAGAGGAGCCTGAGCTCCGCCCAGGAGGCAAGCGACGAAGTCTCGTGGCTCTTGATAGCCCCCCTGGTTCTCTTCCCGACGATCGTTTGCTGGTGGGGGAAGCGGCAGCGGCTCGGGATCGTATCGAGACAGACCCCCACGGCGGCGACCTTCCTCGCGGTCGTCGTCGCGGCGATCGCCCCGGGATCCACTCTTGCCGTTGCTGCGGCCACCCCCACGACGCTTGGAGACACCGTTCTCCTCGTGAAACTTCCGGACAATCCAACAATCCTCGGTATTGTGGGTGTCCTTCTTGTGGATGAGGCAGTAGTGGCGACGGCGACCTTTATCGCGATCGGAGCGGTCCCCGCGGCGTTGCTTATGATCTAGCTCCGCCGCGAGGGCAGCAGCCTCCTTTCGCTTGGGGTCCTTGGACTTCGGCTTTGGGGGAAGCACCTCCGGCAGATTGTGCACGAAGAGCCTCCCCTCCTCAGCCTTGGCGCAGCGGTCGGCGATCTCGAAGAGCCTGACGACGGAAGTCAGCTCATCATTCACGGACAGCTTCTCCTGCATCTTGACGTCGGAGACGCCCGTGGAGAACGCGGAGATGACCTCCTCATTGGAGATCCTGGGAATCTTGTTCCTCATCTGACTGAAGCGCTGGATGTACTGACGAAGCGTCTCGCCCTTATACTGACGCACCGCTTTAAGATCGTTCTTAGTCGCGGGGCGCTCGTACGTGGGCATGAAGTTGGCAACGAACTGACGACATAAATCCTTCCACGAAGTCACGGATTCGTGAGGAAGATTCATGAGCCAAGTCCGCGGAGCGTCCTTGAGGGCCATGGGGAACCAATTGGCCATGGCGCGCTGATCTCCACGCGCAGCCTGGACGGCGACGACGTAGAGTTGGAGGAATTCGACAGGATTTGTGGTCCCGTCGTAGCGCGTGGCGATGTCGGGCTTGAACTTGTCAGGCCAGACGACGTAGCGCTGCTGGCGAGTGAGGGCGAGACACCCGGGGTTGTAGATCGGGACGCCGGGGGTCCTGACGTTCTTGCCAGCCTCGCCGATGTCATCGATGGCGCGATCATGATTTTCGCGGCGGCGCTCGAGGAAGACGCATGCGTCTTCCGGAGCGCGCTGGACGATTTGGCAGCTGGGCTCCCCGCGCGGCGAAGATGCGGCGCGGGAAACCACCTTTTTGGCCTTGTTGGCCATCCCATCTCCGGCGCCCGGGGCATGATGCCCCACCGCCGGATCTGGATGCCCCGCGCCCTGGGCTCCTCCCAAGGCCGGGTCTTCGTTGGCGATGGCGATGAGCTCGACGATTCGAGCGCGCCACCCCTCACGCCCGTCATCGGTGGGCTGATAGCGCAGCAGCTCCTGCGCCATGGAGAGTGCCTGCGCAGGAGACAGCTGACTCCCAGAACGAGCGCGAGAAGTAGCGGTGGCGGTGAAGGAGAGCGAAGGCTCTGTCCGCTGAGACGGGAGGTAGGAAGACTCCAGATCTTCCTCCTCTTCCTCCTCTGCCGAAGCTTCACGACGACGGAAGATGGGCTCGGTTTGCCCCCGAGCAGCGTTGCGATGGCGAAGACGCTCGAGCCTTGCATTGGCGTCGGCCATGTCGAAGCAGATCTAGAAGAAAAAACACCACAGCCCCCTACCTGGCGCGCCAAATGTCAATGGATTTCGTGTCGCAAGAACACGGGGTACCACGCGACGGACCCGAAGATTCGAACGCAGGGGGCTGAACGTGTGAGATCTTGGATCGCGACGAAACACGGTGACGGAAGCCTCGATTGTCGGACGCGCAACGCACTGCAGAGCGGGAGACCGAGCTTTACCCAGGTTCAGGGCCCTCGTGGTGAGGTAAAACCCCTACTTCCTGCCTTCTTGTATTACGACGCGACACCTCGCGAGGAGTACAAGGCCTTGGTTACAAAGCTCTAGTTGGCCAGAGGTTGAAGAACCTGCGTGCCCAACTAGCAGCTTGAAGAAGATGAAGATCAGATTAGACCGTATCCCCCCTAAGGGGTGGCCTCCCTTCCTCTTATAGCGCAAAGGTCCTCCTTCCCCTTATCTTCTTGGGGAAGGGGTTGCCACACACGGCCAAGGAGGGAGGACAGCTGTAGACTAGGTTCTTCTGTAGACTTGGTCTTCGTAGGGTAGCGGCGCCGGTCCACAGGAGTGGGTGGAGGAGGCTGACGTCCTCCTCTGGCGCCCTGCACCGTCCATGCTATATTTAGGGGGGTGGCCAACTGCCACTGTGCCGCTTTGGGCAGGCACAGAGAAAGTTGGACTCCTCCCTGTCGGGGGTAGCGTGGGCGGTACGCGGTCTTCTGCCCGTTGCCTTCTTGCCCCGCACGAAAACGTGCTTGGCTGACGTGGGCATACCTTCTCTCCTCACCAGCAGGGCTCGTGAGGAGGTCTTCTGGTCCTTAGCGGTTTCCGTCGTCGTTCTCCTCACGAGGCACCTCCTCGTGAGGGTCTTCTCCGTGCTGAAGATTGTTGATTATCCCCTGGGCTGAAGATGGGCCGATGACGGGGCCCAGGAGCAGGTGGACCGGGATACCCCGGTATCCATTCCACCGACAACAACCTTAGAGGTTTCTGTCACTCCCCCAGGTTAAATAGAGGCATGAACCCACTATCGAGCATAAATACCCCCTCTTGGAGTCACTAGCAACTACTCGGCCAAGATAGCTACTAACAACGGAGAGCATGCAAGATCATAAACAACATAGAGATAACATAAGATATATTTTAGTATAGCAACTCAATCATAACACCAATATTCATCGGATCCCAACAAACCAAACATGTAGAATTACATAACGGTGATCTCAATCATGTAGGGCAGCTCATGAGATCTAAACATGAAGCACATGGTGGAGAAGACAACCATCTAGCTACTGCTATGGACCCATAGTCCAAGGTAGACTACTCACTCATCGCTCCGGAGACAAGCATGGCGATGAAGAAGACCTCCGGTGGCAATTCCCCTCTCCGGCAGGGTGCCGGGAAGAGCTTCTGGACCCTCCTGATCTCGGGTCGACGATGGCAGTGGATCGCGATGTGTTTCTAGAAAATTGATTGGGTCCTTAGGTTTTTCCCGTCAGGGGGTCTTTATAGGCGAAGGGGCGATGTTAGAGGTGGAGCCAGGTGGCCTCATACCAGGGCGGTGCGGGCCAGGCCCTGGCCACGCCGGCCTGGCGTGTGGGGCCCCTGTGGCTCCCCTCCTACACTCCTTTGGATCTCTGGAAGCTCCCAGACAAAATAAGACTTCAGGAACTTGTTTTATCCAATTCTGAGAATATTTCCTGTGTATCACTTCTAAAACACAAAAACAGCAGAAAACAGGGAACTGGCACTGTGGCAACTTGTTAATAGGTTAGTTCTAGAAAATGCATAAAAGTGCCACGAAGTGTAACGAAACATTAGGCAAATGGTGTAAAAACAAGCATGGAGCATCAAAAATTATAGATACATTGGAGATGTATCAAGCATCCCCAAGCTTAACTCCTGCTCGTCCTCGAGTAGGTAAGTGATAACAAAAGAATAATTTTTGAGGTGACATGCACCTACACAATCTTGATCATATATGTAAGCATTTGTGAGCTGGGATCATAAGAACTTAAAACATGGGCATGAAGATATAATATTGACAATAAAAACTTAGCAACCATGTTGTAAACATGCAAATGAACACAAACAAAAGATCATGAAAATGAAACAATGAAAGTCAAACGTGTGTTCAAATCATAAGGAAAAACATACAAATGGTTTTCAGCTTGTCCTTCATGAAAGAGCAAAACATAAATGCATAGGACACCTTCAAGTTTAAGAGGGCGACTAGATACAAATAATTTGAGAACAAGTGAAACCAACAATATGAATCAATCAATGAAAACTTTTGGACAATGCACGTTATACTAAGAATGACAACTATGCTCTCTTAATGGTGCATAAAGATAGAAGGTGGTGACTCAACATAAAGGTAAAAGAAAGGCCCTTCGCAGAGGGAAGCAGTGATTGCAAGTTTTATAACCTTCAAAAATTATGGTACTTACCGGCTTTGAGCTCTCATTGCCCCCATCATAAGCATCTTGAATGGTTAAAGTTAATGCGAGAACAATTATGATGCATATGCTTGACAAATCATAAGTTGAAAACCTCGTGTCCCGTGAATACGAGTACCCAAACCTCATGCTACTTTACTTAGAGTCCCAAGCAAGGCTCTTGTCATTGTAAATATATGCATATCATTGAGAACCGCCAATGGGGTACCTCTGTGCCCGATGACATGGAACAAGCCCATATCAAAATGACAGGACAAGCAGACAATGAACAGCTCGACATCTCTTTTATTTGCCATTTGTTTAGCTTTTTATTATGAGATGCGTCGTCGAATGTCCACCATGGGTATGCTGCAAATTTTCACCATGAATTATGCATGGCTTAGATTGGTAGCCTGGTGTTTCCCTAACACATATACAAACTCCATGATCCCCACAAGATTCCCAATTCATTTCACACTGCGGGCATCCATAAACAAAAGATCACGATATCAACTCAAATAAGAAGTGCAATGTTGAAAGCTTGCCCATGACTGCATGGCTGGGCTAGTCTCTGACTTACAACTTGCAAGCATAACAACTCAACATAAGAGACCACAATGTCAAATTTTTTAGAACAGGAAAAAGTAAAGTGTGCCTTCCGGTTCGTGAGAGCTTTACTGACCGAATTTCGCATAACACTGGTAAGAGTTTAATTTGAAGAGAAAATAAAAGCAAGTCAAATTTACTTGGAATAGCAAATTGCTAGTAGGTATGTATGGTGGACACTTTGGAAGACTTGGTTTTTAGGAGTAGGATGCACGAGTAGAGCTCATACTCAGTACAAGGCGAGGGCTAGCAAAAGACTGGGAGCGACCAACTAAGAGAGCAATAATGGCCATAATCATTCAAAGCGACAAAGCGACATTAAAAGAAGCATAAGATGGCATCAAAAGTCAAAAACTAAATGATCATAGAGGCTATTGGCGACTTTGTAAGAGTCTAACATGTGTGAGCATGCGCCAAGTCAACCCAAATAAAGCGTCAAGGAGAAAACCAAAATAATGCTTCCATACAATAAAAACAACGCATGATTTTTTCAAAGGCTCATTAAGCAATCTCAGTTATTTGAGACAAGTCATGCTACAACAAAACCACTAAGCATACCATCAAAAAGACATCAAGCATGACATGAAAAAGCCTAAGCCGCAGTCTACACAAGCTCCTTCTTGTACCACTATTTTGCATAAAGCTTTTTCTCTTTTCCAACACTATTTGAAATTTTTATAAACACCTCTTTTGATGAAAACCAATAAAGATCAGAGGCAAAAATACACCTTGATGAAAAGATATGACAAGGTCTAAACGCAAATCAAGGTGAAAACGAAAACCAAAAGCAGTAGCAGAAAAAGAAGAACACTCGATGAACGATAAGACTGAAAAACTGAGTGTTCTTGGCAAATGAAAACGAGTACATCTCCTCCAAAGGAAATTTGTTGGGGTCCAACCATTTATTGCAGCGAACAAAACTAAACTAACTAAGAAAGCTAAAACAATTGATGCTCCAAGAAAAACACATAGTGCATGGAGCAATAAAAATATAGTATCTTGAAAGGTGACCTGATTTTTGCCGATGAAGAAGGGGTGCCTCGGGGGCATCCCCAAGCTTTGACGCTTGTACTTCTTGGATATTTCTTGGGGTGATGCATGGGCATCCCCAAGCTTGAGCTTTTGTCCATTCTTCAACTCATCTCATCATTCTCCAATCCCTACACTTGAAAGCTTCCTTCATACAAAACTAAACACAAATCTATTAGCAACATTAGTGTAGCATATCATATAATCAACCTTTTTTGATTCAGGTTTCAACCTAAAACAACCACATATATATCATATACTACTGTAGCAACTTCCCCAAAAGTTCCGTGATCAAATGAACTCAAAAGAAAGCGATAAAGCGGCAAACACAAATATTGGCAGAAATCTATCAAAACAGAAAAGCTGACAAAGGCCGAATTTTTAAGGGGTTTTCTATTGCTCAAATCAAAAAGTGTTCAACTAATGTAAGTTTGGATATAACCTGGGGCATATGCACAAAAAATCGTAGATCCAAAAGATATAAAGAGAAGTTATACGAATTTTTACGGTGCAGCACCAAAAACAGTTTCAGGACAGCAACATCCCCAAATCTTACCTCACTCAAATAAGAAGCTTCTCTTGGCACAACAATGAAATAAAAAGGATAAGGAGCGGTCATTACAGTAGTAATGACTTCCAAGACTCAAATAAAAGAAAAAGTACTGAAAAGAAAACATTGGGTTATCTCACAAGAGTGCTTTTCTTTAACGCCTTTGAGCAAGGCGCAGTAATTTGAGAAGATGCTCATATAAGAAATATGAATGGAAGCCAAAAAGAGCATCAAGGAGCAAATATAAAACACATTTAAGTCTAACCCACTTCCTATGCATAGGAATCTTGTAAGAAAATAAATCAAAGAAGCACATAGTCACAAGTATGGGTAGATAAAACAAGAGCAACTTCGGAACTTTCAATATAAAGAGAGGTATTTTAGTAACATGAGAATTCCAACAACCATATTTTCCTCTCTCATAATAATTTTTAGTAGCATCATGAACAAACTCAACAATATAAATATCACACTCATCCTCCTTTGTTAAGCATGGAGGGCTATCAAATAAGGTATTAGTTAAAGAGTTACTCTTATTGGGAGGTAGACATGGGTAGCTCCATTCTTCCTCCTCTTGATCATCACTCTCCTCCTCTTTTTCATCCAATGAGCTTCCAGTTTTGGCAATTTCTTCTTCCATAGGCTCCTTAAAGGCATTAGTCTCTTCCATTGGAGAGCATCTATTAAGATATTTAAGAATATAGCCATTTTCTTCCTTGTAATTATCAAAGCAAAATGTAAGTATATCATAAACCTCATATTTATAAGGTGCATCATCAGTATTTTCAAGCAAATAAGCAAGTTCGAATGCACCCTTCCAAGCAATAAATTCTTCAATTTGTTCCACATCATAAAAGTCATAATTTCCATTAATATAAGAAGATATGGTAACATCATCATTATACTCACATTGAAAAGGGAGGTGTTTATACCTCCTACAGCAACAAGATCTATCAAAGCAATAAGTAACATTATAAGTAGAGCACACATTTCTAGCAATGATATACAATCTATTGATTTGTTCCCATAAGTGTTTCCCTTTTTGTGACAAGCGCTGTTCCTCATAATAATTTTGCTGCTCTTTCGTGAACCCACCTTGCCAAAAAAGATTTAGTTTCAAAGAAACCAACCAGTGATAGAAAGCATGATAAAGCAAGACAAGTAAAAACAACTACAAAGGATACTAATTTTTTTGTGTTTTTGATAAAATGATGCAAGTAAAAATAAAGTAAAGAAAAGCTTAAAACAAAGTAAAGGATGTGCGTGCGAAAAACTCCCCTTGCAGAGGTCTTCTACTTCCTCCCCGGCAACGGCGCTAGAAAATTAGCTTGATGCGTGGTGAATGACCAGCCCATTGGTAACCCCAAGAGGAAGGTGTGATGAGTATAGCAGCTAGTTTTCCCTCAGTTAAGAAACCAAGGTTTTATCATTCAGGAGAAGAGCAAACAATACGACTGAAGGTGATGCTTGCTAGTTTGCGACAGCTTCGGACAATTTTTATATGGCGCCTCGTCCAAGCTTTGCTTGCTAGCTGCAACGCGGAACCTGCACACAACACAACCAAGTACTTTGCTCTCAACTTGCGATGAGGTTGTCAATCTCACCGGTTTGCTTGAAACAAAGGTTATGAGCGTATCGAGTGGAAAACAGTAGAAGTATGCGAGTAAAGTAAACAGTGCGAGTAAAGTAAACAGGTGATAGCAATATGATGGAAATAGGACCGGGGTCCACAGTTCACTAGTGGTGTCTCTCCATAAGATAAATAACACATGCTGGGTAAACAAATTACAGTTGGGCAATTGATAGAATAAAGATAAATGTGATATGTCAAGAAGATCACTATGAGATTTACTCTGGTCATTACAACAAAATACATAGACCGCCATCCAACTACATCTATGACTAATAATCCACTCATGGGGATATCGTCTGAACACCCCATGAGTATTAAGTTGCGAACAACAGATAATTGCATTAAGCAAAGTGTGTAATGTAAACAAAGCATATGCCCTTGAGCATATGAATGTTGTTTTCTCCCTAGTAGCAACAGCACATCTACAACCTTAGAGGTTTCTGTCACTCCCTCAGGTTAAATAGAGGCATGAACCCACTATCGAGCATAAATACCCCCTCTTGGAGTCACTAGCAACTACTCAGTCAAGATAGCTACTAACAACGGAGAGCATGCAAGATCATAAACAACATAGAGATAACATAAGATATATTTCAGTATAGCAACTCAATCATAACACCAATATTCATCGGATCCCAACAAACCAAACATGTAGAATTACATAACGGTGATCTCAATCATGTAGGGCAGCTCATGAGATCTAAGCATGAAGCACATGGTGGAGAAGACAACCATCTAGCTACTGCTATGGACCCATAGTCCAAGGTAGACTACTCACTCATCGTTCCGGAGGCAAGCATGGCGATGAAGAAGACCTCCGGTGGTGACTCCCCTCTCCGGCAGGGTGCCGGGAGGAGCTTCTAGACCCTCCCGATCTCGGGTCGACGACGGCGGCGGATTGCAATGTGTTTCTAGAAAATTGATCGGGTCCTTAGGTTTTTCCTGTCGGGGGGTCTTTATAGGCGAAGGGGCGATGTCAGAGGTGGAGCCAGGTGGCCTCACACCAGGGCGGCGTGGGCCAGGCCCTGGCCGCGCCGGCCTAGTGTGTGGGTCCCCTGTGGCTCCCCTCCTACTCTCCTTCGGATCTCTGGAAGTGATGACCCACAAGTATAGGGGATCGCAACAGTCTTCGAGGGAAGTATTACCCAAATTTATTGATTTGACACAAGGGGAGCCAAAGAATATATGTAAGCCTTAACAGATGAGTTGTCAATTCAGCTGCACCTGGAAACAGTCTTGCTCGCAGTGGTTTATCAGTGGCAATAGTTTATAGTGGTGATAGTAATGAAACAGTAACAGCAGTAGTAAAATAGCAGCGGTAATAGTAACAGTTGTAAATAGTAAGAACAAATACTGTAGGCATAGGGATGGATTACGGGCGTTGCATGGATAAGATAATTCATGAAATCAATGAGACATGGGCATTGTAGATAAATAATGATAAAGCATCCTAGTACAAACAATCATAGGCATGTGTTCCGTATATTGTCGTATGTGCTCACAAGCAGAAACTAGCACGACATCTTTTGTCCTACCAGCCTGTTGCAGCAGGGCCTCAAGGGAAACTACTGGTAATTAAGGTACTCCTTTTAATAAAGTACCAGAGCAAAGCATTAGCACTCAGTGAACATATGTGATCCTCACATCATAGCCATCCCCTCCGGTTATCCCAATTTCTGTCACTTTGGGGCCTCGGGTTCTGGACAACAATATGTGTATACAACTTGTAGGTAAGACCATAAACAACAAGTATCATCATAGAAGTAATAACATGTTCAGATCTGAAATCATGGCACTCGGGCCCAAAGTGACAAGCATTAAGCACAACAAGTTGCAACAATGTCATAGGCACTAAATAAAGATACTAGGTACTATGCCCTAACAATCTCATATCAAATTACATGAATGATCTCATCCAATCCCTACCATCCCCTCACCTACAGCGGGGGAATTACTCACACATGGATGGGGGAGTCATGGATGGTCGATGGAGGAGCGTCGGTGATGATGGTGATGAAGATCTCCTCCGAATCCCCGTCTCGGCAGGGTGCCAGAACGGAGTTTCTGGTTCCGAATCGCGGTTTCTGATGGCGGCGGCGCAGCGAAAGTCTATCTAGGAAAAACGCCATCTCCCCGATATTATGTCGTCAGAGGGTATATGTAGGCAAGTGGGGAGGCCGAGAGGATGGCTGGGGCCTCCTCACGCCAGGGTGGCGCGGCCAGGGCTGGGCCGTGCCACCAGTGTGTGAGGGGCCCTCAGGCCTCCTCTACCTCCTGTCTTCTGGCTCAGTGGGTCTTCTGGTGAAATAGGATTTTTCATGATTTTTCCCAAATTTTTACTGAAAGTTGATTTCTGCACAAAAACGAGACACCAGAGCAATTCTGCTGAAAATAGCGTCAGTCCATGTTAGTTGTATTCAAAACTCACAAATTAGAGGAGAAACAATAGAAAAAGTGTTCGAGAAAGTAGATACGTTTTGGACGTATCAACTCCCCCCAAGTTTAGCTATTTGCTTGTCCTCAAGCAATTCAGTTAATAACTGAGAGCGATAAAAGAAACTTTCACGAACACATTTGCTCATATGATGTATATATACTAACTATGTGATCAAGTACTCAGGCAATTCATAATAAGAAATATGCAACTAATGTCACCTCATAGTCAAGCAAGCTATGAAAGAGTGCCAATGCACTAATAACAAGTAACATGTACATAAGATGCTACAAGATTGTAATATGCATAAATGATATGAAAGAGTGGTATCCCGCTTGCCTTTATTTGTGGAGCAAAACATAAATGCTGAGGCACCTCTGAAGTCCAAGGGAAGACTAGAAGTAGAAATATCAAAGATACAAGCATCAAAGTTATACCACAATTAACCGTGTTCTGGGACAAGCACATTACACTAAGAATACCAGCTATGCTCTCAAGAAGTGCTTAAAAGTTAGAAGATGAAGACTCAACATAAAAGTAAACGAATGGCCCTTCGCAGAGAGAAGCAGGGATTTAACATGTGCTAGAGCTTTTCATTTGTAAAACAGAGATAAAAATTTATTTTGAGAGGTGGTTGTTCTATGTCAACGACTAGCAATGGGGACTTGCTATCTTCCATAATAAACAAGTGAGAGCGGTTCCGAGTTCTTTGAAATTTTGGCACATTGGTGCTCTTTTATAAAGCTTTGGCACTCCTCCCCACCTTTTTTTCCTTTCTCAAACCATGGCTAACCAATTCCATCGGGTGCCCACCAACTTTCACATTCCTTGGAGGAGTGCCTTTTTTCTTTCTTTTTAGAATTAGATTATAATGGTCTGACCAGCTCCCTTGCAAAATTAATGAAGCTGCCTAGTCGAGGGGTACTTAATTTAATATGGAAGATAGCAATTCCGACCACTACATCCCCATGAGCTAAAAACAGTGGCACAAAGTGAGAAGTAGTTGAAAGTTTTGAAAGGTAGCACATGAAAATTTACTTGGAATGGCTTACAAATACCATGCATAGGAATTTATAGTGGACTCTTTTGAAGACTTGGTTTTTGGTAATTGGATGCACGAGTAGAGCTCATACTCAGTACAAATGAAGGCTAGCAAAACACTGGGAAGCGATAATCGAGAGAGCAATAACTGTCATAATCATGCTTGCGACAAAACAAAATTAATATAGGCATAAAAATGATACAAGAACTCTGAGGCAAAATAAATCATCGAGGCTTAATTGACTTTTTGTTTAGTCATATGCATGCTTGAGCATGTGCCAAGTCGATTCAAATGAAGCTTTCAGAGGAGGATACCACAATAACATACCATATTATGAATAAAACAAAGCATGCAAGCGTCTACATGACATGCTACAAGCTATCAGTAAATTGAAACTAATCATATGAAAGCAAGAACTACAAAGCATCCATTAGATAACATATACCTTACACAAACCGACTAAGCATGTCCACATGGATGAGTATATGTACAAAAATGAAAGCAAATAGAGTTCATACCAACCTCTTACCACATCTCGGATTGTCATATGTCGTCATTATTGCTCTTCACTTGTGTGGCTTGAATAATATAAAGTGAATAGCAAGCTCCAATGGAGTAACGGGAGACTAAACTCTGCAACAAACTTTACAAAACCGAAGAAGAACAACAAATATTTTTGTGTTTTCGATTTTTGAAACAAAAGTAGAAGGAAAAAGCAAACAAAGCAAAATATTTTTGGATTTTTCAAATAGCAACCAAAAATATCAAGTAAAGCAAACCAAAGATAGAAAACTAAAGAGACAAACAAAGAGAAACAACGGAAATATTTTTGGTCTTTTTGTGTTTTGGAAAGCAGAAATAAGAACGAGAACACTAGAGAAAGGAAAACATGAATATACAAAGGACCGACAAAATATGATATGTAGATGAGTGAATCGTCGGCGTACCTCCCCCCAAGCTTAGGATTTTGGCCTAAGTGGAGATCAATTTTGACTCTGATAGCTGCCCCAGGCTGGTGGGTCATCATAGGTGTAATCGTACCCCGGCTCTCGTGAAGATGAAGCTGATGGCGCATAATCATAATAAGGTTGCTCATATGGGAAATTCGCAATGTTGGAGGGCTTACCCGACTCCTCGGCGCCCTCCTCATCGTGCACAGGCAGCAGGTGCTCCTCTACATATGCATCAAGCTTATCTTCCATAAGCGACCATCCATTCCTGCGATCAAGGTTAAACAAAAGAGGTGCAGGCAAATGGACTGATGGATCAGTCTTTACTACCCTCCAGGTAGTCTTCTTGAAAAAGTTTAGCTCAAATGTTAAATTAATCAAACTAGCTGGAGGAGAAATAAACTTATGATGAATCATAGAATTAAGATCAAGTTTCTCCTCGGGGAACTGCAGATCTAGAAAATGAGGCACAACACCATGCAAAGCTAACAGGCGTGAAGCTATAAGTACCCCACAGATTCCCCCTTTCTCACGATTAACATCAAGACGGAAAGCTATTAAGGCACCCAAATGGTAAGTCCTATCATGCCTCAAAGCAGCAGCAATAAAAGCTAGATCATGGAGAGATAATTTACTTGCAGATTTCCTAGCAAGAACACATTTGGTAATAAAGAAGGCAAAATATCGAATGGATGGGAAATGAATGTTTTGAGTTTTACCACCCTCTCATGTGAAGCTTCTTCCTTGACAAATCTCCTCGTATAGTTCTAACAATGGCCTAGGTTGTCCCCTTATCTTCTCAAGCGATCCCCACTGTGGTACTCTAATAGCTGTACAGAAAACATCTAGAGGCAAGTCCACAGATTTGTTATAAATTTTATAATGAACCATGGGGTTAGAAGTGGACCAACTAAATCTGAAATCCTGCACCACAGACATTGTTAGCTTAACATATTGGGGAGGTTCACCCTCAACAAAGTGTTCTAATCCTGCATTAGAGAGTAAGGTTTGAAAATCTTGCAGAATTCCGGCAGCATTCATGAACTCCAAGCATGGATAGTGTGAGGGGAAAACCTTCTCTTCACGGTGAAATTTCATAACTTCATGCACTTCTAGTTCATGTTGAGAGAGTTGATATGCATTCTCCTCCATTTCTGAAATTTTTAACAAACCTCATAAAATATGATTTTGAGACAAGCAAGTGTAGGAAACTACTATAGTGGGTTACTAGAGAGCTAACATGCATCAAAATAACAATTCTAAGCAATAGAACAAGCATGCATACTCATTTATCCTGCCACCTACAATGCTAAAATACTCAAGAAATACTTCACCAAAAGAAATTCTACTTGGACAAGCGGAGGAGTCACATACCGGAGAGCAAATGATCCAAATTTTAGCGGAAATGTTGGGCTGAGCAAGGAGATCGAAAAATCGAGGTGAAGAACAGCAAGAACTCGGGTTTGAGCTAGGTGTGTCGTTGTTTTTGGGAGAGAGAAAGAGCAGGGGAAGAAGAGATAAGTGAGGGGCCAGGTGGGGCCCTCTCACACCTGGGTGGCGCGGCCAGGGCTGGGCCGCGCCACCTATGTGTGAGGTGGCATGGCGGCCCCTCCTGGTGCCTCCCAGGTGTCTCTCTGCCCCATTTTTGACATAAAAGTTTATAAAGAATTTTCTGGAATTTTTCGAGAAACTTTATTTTCGAGGATTTTTTAGAAATTGGCATATCGATAAAAACTCAGAAATACGAAGATGAAATGATTTCAAGCAAATCAAAACTAAGCATGCAGCAGCTCTGAGATACTCTTAATCATGCAACTAAACTGAAGGAACAAAATTGATGAAAGTAAATACAAGTGAAGTGGAGTGGATGCGGTGAAAACGAAGTTTCGTTCATATAAAATCACTTTATTAACAAGGTTGATCAAGTCTTGTTCCCAAACTAACTTTATATGAGGCAAAACTTTGCACTTCACTAAATGCTTATGTTACCTCAACTTTGATTGGTATAGTCCCAACCATAACAATTTGATATTCTTCCTTGGGCTTTTGCTCTGAACAAATGATTTGACCAACTTTGATGGTCTCAACATGCTTGATTGAATTTAGAGCATTCTTCCTATCAATCTTCTTGGGAAAATAAACTGTGTACTCTTTCTCATTAACATTAAAAGTGACTTTTCCTTGATTGCAATTAATAACAGCACCTATGGTATTTAGAAAAGGTCTCCCAAGAATAATAGACATATTATCATCTTCAGGCATTTCCAACACAACAAAATCAGTTAATATTAAACAACTGTTAGCAACTTGAACAGGAACATTTTCACATATACCAATGGGAATAGTAGTAGACTTATCAGCCATCTGCAAAGATATATCAGTTGATACCAATTTTTCTAGATCAAGTCTCTTATAAAGAGAAAAAGGCATGACACTAACTCCAGTTCCCAAATCACATAAAGCAGTTCTAACATAGTTATTTTTAATGGAGCAAGGAATAGTAGGTATACCTGGATCTCCAAGCTTCTCTGGAACTTTACCATCAAAAGAATAATTAGCAAGTAGTGTGGAAATTTCCTCACTTGGAATTTTCCTTTTGTTAGTGACAATATCTTTCATATACTTTTCATAAGGAGGCATTCTAATAGCATCAGTCAAAGGAATTTGCAAAAATAAAGGTCTCATCCATTCACAAAACCTGTTGTAGTGTTCTTCTTCCTTGGACTTGTGTTTCTTACTAGGAAAAGGCATTGGTTTCTGTACCCAAGGTTCTCTCTCTTTACCATGCTTGTTGGCAATGAAGTCTTCTTTGGTGTACTTTGCACTTTTATCAATCTTTTCTGGTTCTTCCTCAACTTCTTCTTTATCGGAAGCATCTCCTGGTTTAGTTTCAGCATCAGAAATAGAAACACTGTTAGGATCTTTACCTGCATCAGATGATTCTGCAGTTGTTTTATGCTTCTTCTTCTTCTTCTTCTTAGAAGGAATATCATCACTTGCAGTTTGTTGAGAATCTTGCTCGACCCTCTTAGGATGTCCTTCAGGATATAATGGATCTTGAGTAGCAGCGCCACTTCTTGTGCGTATTTCACATGCTTGCTTCTCTCTTGCGGCATTAACTAGCAAGTCTTTTTGCACCTTGGTAAGCTGATCAATTTGTGTTTGAACCATTTGAAAATGTTTAACAAGTATCTTCACATCATTGGCAGTTCTCTCCACAATATCCTGCAACTTGTTAATAGCTCTAGAATATTTCCAACAGATGATTATGCACCATTCTATTAAAATTTTCTTGCTTAACAATAAAATTATCAAATTCATCTAAGCATTGATCAGGAGGTTTAGTATAAGGAATATCTCTTTCATCAAAGCGTTGGAGAGAGTGTACCTCAATGGTAGATGAGTGAGGGATTGGCTTACATAATTCTTCTATAGGAGGTAAATTCTTCACATCTTCGGCCTTAATACCTTTCTCCTTAAGAGATTTCTTAGCTTCCCTCATAACTTCATCATTTAATTCAATCATCCCTCTCTTCTTCGGCGTAGGCTCTGTAGATGGCGCATGGGTTGGTGCTGGTGTTGGCTCAACTAAAGTCCAATCATCATGATTCCGGCTTATTTTAGCCATTAATTCTTCAGCTTTGGTCGGAGTTCTTTCCCTGAAAACACAACCAGCACAACTATCCAAATATGACTTAGATTCATCCGTTAGTCCATTATAAAATATATCAAGGAGTTCATTTTTAGGCAATGGTTCTTTAGGCAAAGCTCTAATTAAAGAACAAAACCTTGTCCAAGATTCAGGCAATATCTCTCATTTTCCCTGTTCAAAATCAAAGATTTTCTGTACAGCAGCATGTTGAGCACTAGCAGGAAAATATTTCTGAAAGAAAGCATTAACCAAAGCAATAGGACTAGTAAGAGATCCAGCAGACAAGCTATTAAACCAATTTTTAGCAGCATCTTTCAACGAGAAAGGAAAAATGTTAGCAACAAAGTAAGTGCGGAGCTTAATATCATCAGAAAACAAATTACTCAAAGTAGAAAGCTCATTCATGTGCCCCATAGCACTCTCATCGTTAGTACCACAAAAAGGATTTTTCTCAACAATAGATATGTAAGATAAATCCAAAGAGAAATCATAATCCTTGTCTCTAATATTTATGGGAGAAGCAGCAAACTTAGGATCAGGAGATAAATTATATCTAACAGAACATCTTGCAAGAAGTTCTTTAACATTACCAGCATTACGAGCAGCACGTGCTTCAGCAATAAAATCATCATTAAGCTCAATATAAGCATCATCATCATAATCATCACTAGGACATTCCCTAGACTCAGGTGAACTAACAGGTGTAACAGTGGTATTTCCCAACTTAGCTCTAGCAATAGTAGCATCTAAAAAGGAACCTAGTGAACCACTCTCATCAAGCACAGTAGAAGCATCATCTAAATTATCAGTGGCATTTTCAATCTCAGCAGAAGTAGTAGCAGTAACATGTCGGTGTGGTGGTGTAAGCAACTTACTCATAACAGATGGCGAATCAAGAGCAACAGAAGTGTTGAGAGTCGTACCTCTTCTTGTAGTGGATGGCAATATATGAACTTTTCCATCACGAGGTTTACCCATGATGAAAGGATTGCAGCGAACAATATGAATACCAAGTGAACTTACAAATAAAGCTATGCTCCCCGGCAACGGCACCAGAAAATAGTCTTGATGACCCACAAGTATAGGGGATCGCAACAGTCTTCGAGGGAAGTATTACCCAAATTTATTCATTCGACACAAGGGGAGCCAAAGAATATATGTAAGCCTTAACAGATGAGTTGTCAATTTAGCTTCACCTGGAAACAGTCTTGCTCGCAGTGGTTTATCAGTGGCAACAGTTTTATAGTGGTGACAGTAATGAAACAGTAACAGCAGTAGTAAAATAGCAGCGGTAATAGTAACAGTTGTAAACAGTAGGAATAAATACTGTAGGCATAGGGATGGATTACGGGCGTTGCATGGATAAGATAATTCATGAAATCAATGAGACATGGGCATTGCAGATAAATAATGATAAAGCATCCTAGTACAAACAATCATAGGCATGTGTTCCGTATATAGTCGTACGTGCTCACAAGGAGAAACTTGCATGACATCTTTTGTCCTACCAGCCTGTTACAGCAGGGCCTCAAGGGAAACTACTGGTAATTAAGGTACTCCTTTTAATAAAGTACCAGAGCAAAGCATTAGCACTCGGTGAACACATGTGATCCTCACATCATAGCCATCCCCTCCGGTTATCCCAATTTTTGTCACTTTGGGGCCTCGGGTTCCGGAAACAATATGTGTATACAACTTGTAGGTAAGACCATAAACAACAAGTATCATCATAGAAATAATAACATGTTCAGATCTGAAATCATGGCACTCGGGCCCAAAGTGACAAGCATTAAGCACAACAAGTTGCAACAATGTCATAGGCACTAAATAAAGATACTAGGCACTATGCCCTAACAATCTCATATCAAATTACATGAATGATCTCATCCAATCCCTACCATCCCCTCACCTACAGCGGGGGAATTACTCACACATGGATGGGGGAGTCATGCATGGTCGATGGAGGAGCGTCGGTGATGATGGTGATGAATCTGCTCCGAATCCCCGTCCCGGCAGGGTGCCAGAACGGAGTTTCTGGTTCTGAATTGCGGTTTCTGATGGCGGCGGCACAGCGGAAGTCTATCTGGGAAAAACACCGTCTCCCCGATATTATGTCGTCAGAGGGTATATGTAGGCGAGAGGGGAGGCCGAGAGGATGGCTGGGGCCTCCTCACGCCAGGGTGGCACGGCCAGGGCTGGGCCGCGCCACCAGTGTGTGAGGGGCCCTTAGGCCTCCTCTACCTCCTGTCTTCTGGCTCAATGGGGCTTCTGGTGAAATAGGATTTTTCATGTTTTTTCCTGAATTTTTACTGAAAGTTGATTTCTGCACAAAAACGAGACACCAGAGCAATTCTGCTGAAAACAGCGTCAGTCCGTGTTAGTTCTATTCAAAACTCACAAATTAGAGGACAAACAATAGCAAAAGTGTTCGAGAAAGTAGATACGTTTTGGACGTATCAGGAAGCTCCCGAACAAAATAAGACATCAGGAACTTGTTTCGTCCAATTCCGAGAATATTTCCTGTGTATCACTTCTGAAACACAAAAACAGCAGAAAACAGGGAACAGGCACTGTGGCAACTTGTTAATAGGTTAGTTCCGGAAAATGCATAAAAGTGCCACGAAGTGTAACAAAACATTAGGCAAATGGTGTAAAAACAAGCATGGAGCATCAAAAATTATAGATACGTTGGAGACGTATCAATGTGTCCCTGACATATGTGTATAGGTGTGATAGAAGGTTGGCACATGCAATATATATAGGTCCTGAGCATGGCCTTCTTCAGAGACATGGGCTGTTAACACTTGGTGAAATCCAGGATCTGTACGTGGAAACTCCCGCTACAGGTCTATCGGAGCCTATTTCATGGTAAAGTGGGCACAACCTTTACTTTGCATGTATATATGTCCTAAACAAACCAAAATAAAGCAAAAGATCCATTGGTGAGTCCTATTACGAAGAAAGCTATAGGGGTAGATATCCGAACCCCCTCGGTCTAGGGTTTTGTCGGATAAAGAACACTGGAGCATCGTCCACCCTAGAAAACTTGCATGCATATGTCCCTAACATATGTGTATAGGTGTGACCCAAGGTTGGTACATGCAATATATATATAGGTCCCGAGCATGGCCTTCTTAACAGACATGGGATGTTAACACTTGGTGAAATCCAGGATCTCTACGTGAAAACTCCCGCTACGGGTCTACTAGAGCCTATTTCATAGTAAAGTGGGCCCAACCTTTGCTTTCAATGTATATATGTCCTAAACAAACCAAAATAAAGCTAAAGGTCCATCGGTGAGGCCTCCTACGGAGAAAGCTATAGGGGTAGATTTCTGGACCCCCCCCCCGGTCTAGGGTTTCACCGGATAAAGACCACCGGAGCATCGTCCACCCTAAAAAACTTGCATGCATGTGTCCCTAACATGTGTATAGGTGTGACCCAAGGTTGGTACATGCAATATATATAGGTCCCGAGCATGGCCTACTTCACAGACATGGGCAGTTAACACTTGGTGAAATCCAGGATCTCTACGTGGAAACTCCCGCTACGGGTGAAAGGAATATGCCCGAGAGGCAATAATAAAGTTGTTATTATATTATTCCGTGTTCATAATAGATATTTATTTCTCATGCTAGAATTGTATTAATCGGAAACATTAATACTTGTGTGATTAATAAACTAAAAGGGTTCCTAGTAAAGCCTCTCTTTTATACTAGCTCGTTGATTAACTGATGATCAAGGTTTCCTGATCATGAACATTGGATGTTGTTAATAACGGGGTCATATCATTAGAAGAATGATGTGATGAACACTCACACCCATAGTACGAATAGCAATTTGATCAAGTCATCAAGTTCATTGCTATATCAAACTCATGCGATGTAGTTCTAATCCTTAGACCATGAGATCATGTTAATCACTGATACCGGAAGGGTACTTTGATGATATCAAACGTCACACCGTAATAGGGTGATTATAAAGGTTGATTTGGGTACTCTGAAAGTATTAGTTGAGGCTCATGGATCAAGAGTGGGATTTGTCCATCCGGATGACGGAAAGATATTCTCTGGGCCCTTCTCGGTGATATTGCATTGGAATAGCTTGCAAGCATGTGACTAGGTCACGGGAATGCATTATCACGGAACGAGTAAATAGACTTGTTGGGAACGAGATCGAACTAGGTATGGTTGATACCAAATGATCGGATCTCGGACAAGTAATAATATCACGAGACAAAAGGAATTAACTATGTTCGTTACCGGTTCACACGATCACTAGTTCATCGTTGAGTAAGTGGGAGTCATCATGGATTTCTAGATCCCGTTGTTGATTATTGATCGGAGAGGAGTCTCGATCATGTCCACGTTATTCATGAACCGTAGGGTGACACACTTTAGGCTCGTCGTCGTTTTTTGAGTGGATACGATACTCCGATCGAATTACAGGACAGCATAAGGGTTGTTTCAGAAAAGCACCGAAACTGTTTCGGGATATCAAAATAACTCAAGGGTGTATTTGTTAATGTTTGTTAATTGAATGAATTAACAAATATTAAAGAAATAAAAATGTTTTATTAAATCAATAAGTGTGAATTTTAATTGGCATGAATGTCATGCATTAAAATGGGGGTTACCTCATGTTGATGAGGGAGTAATCACCATAAAAGGGAATGAAGAAGGGGCAATGAAGAGAGGGGGAGACCCTTGGCCGGCCACCCCTTGGTTGCCCTCCTCCTCTATATAAACCCCCCTTCTCTCCCTTGAAACACACTTCTTGATCCTCCCTCCCTTGCATAGTTGCTGCCCACTTTCCGTCTTGGCTTAGCGAAGCTCTGCCAGAATTGTAGTTCATAGTTCACACACTTGGAGAAGTGTGTGGAGGAGTGTCCGGCGGATCCCTTCTTCCGCTGCCCCGCTGGACCGAGGGCGTGGAGGAGTCGACGTCGAGCTGCACGTGTGTGCGAGTACGGGGGCGCTGCCACTTGTGGTGCCGAGTACACGATCTTGTGATCGTCAAGTGAACCACGACATCGACTACGTCAAGTGAAAAACTACGTCGACTACGTGCGTCTTCACCAACTCTCCATCGTCAACGTTTGTGCGGGAACGTAATCCCCGCTTACGGTCGTCGAGGGTGAGTATCCGTTGCTACCACCTCGTAGAGTATCTTGGCCAGTTTATGCGTTCATGCATAGGAAATTTTTTGTTTTCTATGCAACGAACCCATCAGTGGTATCAGAGCCATCTCTATGCGTAGTTGGTTTGCACGGTTAGAACACATGTGGATGTGGGCATTGATGATCATGTTATTGCAATTTTTTGGTATTTTGGATCATAGTGGCATAGTGGGATTGAAGCTGCCCGAGACTAACCTTATGTGACCGCGTTCACGAGACTTGTCCCACACTTGACATGCTTCGGCATATGTGGCTTTGCGGGTGCACGTTTCTCCCACTATAGTTATGATCTATTTTACAAAGAGTTGTTGATAATATTTTTATCATCATTGTGGTTCTTGTTCGTAGGTAAGAACGGTTCTTCCTAGAAAGCCCCAAACCACGTAAAATATGCAAGACAAATTAGAAACGTCTAACTTGTTTTTGCGGGGCATGTGATGTGATATGGTCAAATTGTTTATATTACAAATTGTATGCGATGATCCTTTTTGTAAGTTATAAACAACCGGTAGGAGCCATATGGTTGTCTTTACATTTAAATGGCCTGCGTGCCGTATATATATATCCAAGTGATATATTGTAATGGAGGAAGACAACCAAGGTGGCGCGCCATGGACCTTGGTGCTACGCCGGTGGAATGATGGAGATCATGCCATGATGCACGAGATGGAGATCGAGTGCATGAAGGACCATATCATATCTACATTTTATATGCATGTGATGTTTATCCTTTTATGCATCTTATTCTGCTTAGATTTGATCGCGCGGTAGCATTATAAGATGATCCCTCTCACATAAATATCAAGATAAAATGTGTTCTCCCATAACATGCACCGTCACGAAAGTTCGTCGTTTTGAGACACCTCGTGATGATCGGGTGTGATAGACTCTACGTTCACATATGACGGGTGTAAGACAGTTTTACACACGCAAATGTTATGGTTCTACTTGGCAAGCCTAGCATGTACAGACATAGCCTTGGAACACGAATCGAAAGGTTAAGCATGAGTCATATGGTTGATATGATGAACATGGTGATGTTCGCCTTTGAAACTATACCGTTGCACGTGATGATCGGTTGCGGTATAGTGGATTTGGTTCGTGTAATCACTTAAGAAAACTAGGAGGGATGTTGTTTTTAAGTGGGAGTTCACGTAGAATTTGATTTAACCTGAACTCATTCTATTATGAACTTAGTCTAAGTTAACTTTGCAAATAATTTGTAGATCATGGCACCACCTGCTCTGAATTTCAATGCGTTCATGGAGAAAGAAAAACTAGCCACCAACGGTAGCAACTTCACCAACTGGGCACTTAACTTGAGGATTCTCCTCAATGCCTCTCAAAAGGGCTATGTGCTTGAGGCACCGCTAGGTAACCCGCCTGCAGAAGATGCTCCCGATGAAGAGAAAAATGTTTTTCTGACTCGTAAGGAGGACCACAGTTTAGTTCATTGCGGCATACTGTATGGACTTGAGCCGGAGCTGCGAAAACGTTTCGAGAACAGCAACGCTTATGATACAATGGGAGAGTTGAAACTGATCTTCGACTCCCATACTGCCGTGGAGAGTTATGATGCTTCAGAAAAGTTCTTTAGCTACATGATGGAAGAGAACAGCTCCGTTAGCGAGCACGTACTCAAAATGTCTGGGTACGCCGATAAGCTCATCTCTTTGGGAATAACGATTCCCAATGAGTTGGGAATACATCGGGTTCTCCAATCTCTCCCACCTAGCTTCAAAAGCTTTGTGATGAACTACAACATGCAGGGCATGAGGAAGTCTCTCCCCGAGCTTCTCTCAATGCTTAAGACTGCAGAAGTGGAGATCAAAAAGGAACATCAAGTGTTGATGGTCAATAAGACCACTAGTTTCAAGAGAGGTAGAAAGGATAATAAGTCCAAGGGTAGAAACAAGAAGGACGGCAAATCTGTTGCCGGTTCTGAGAAGAAACCCAAGGCTGGTCCTAAACCTGAAACTGAGTGTTTCTACTGCAAGGAAACGGGGCACTGGAAGCGCAACTGCCCAAAGTATCTGGCGGATAAGAAGAACGGGAAGATTAACAAAGGTATATATGATATACATGTTATTGATGTGTACCTTACTAGTAGTCGCAATAGCACCTGGGTATTTGATACCGGTTCGGTTGCTCACATATGTAACTCGAAACAGGGGCTAAAGAATAGGCGGCAACTTGCGAAGGATGAGGTCACGATGTGCGTCGGCAATGGATCAAAAGTTCATGTGATCGCCGTCGGGATGCTACCTCTACATTTAACATCTGGATTAGTTTTAAACCTGAGTAAATGTTATTTGGTGCCTGCGTTGAGCATGAACATTATATCCGGATCTTGTTTAATGCGAGACAATTATTCATTTCAGTCTGAGAACAATGGTTGTTCGATTTATATGAATAATATCTTTTATGGACATGCACCTGAGAAGAAAGGTTTATTTCTTTTGAATCTTGATAGTAATGAAACACATATTCATAATGTGAATGCCAAAAGAATTAAGTCAAATGATGATATAGCTGCATACATGTGGCACTGCCGTTTAGGTCATATTGGTGTTAAACGCATGAAGAAACTTCATTCGGATGGACTTCTGGAATCACTTGATTATGAATCATTTGAAACATGCGAACCATGCCTTATGGGCAAGATGACTAGAACGCCGTTTTCCGGTTCTATGGAACGGGCGACGGACTTATTGGAAATCATACATACTGATGTATGTGGACCTATGAGTGTGCTGGCGCGTGGTGGATATCGTTATTTTGTTACTTTCACTGATGACCTAAGTAGATATGGGTATATTTACTTAATGAAACACAAGTCTGAAACGTTTGAAAAGTTCAAAGAATTTCAGAGTGAAGTAGAAAATCATCGTAACAGAAAGATTAAATTTCTACGATCTGATCGTGGAGGAGAATATCTTAGTTATGAGTTTGGCGCACATATGAGAGAATGTGGAATAGTTTCACAACTCACTCCCACTGGAACGCCACAACGAAATGGTGTATCCGAACGTCGTAACCGTACCTTATTGGATATGGTTCGGTCTATGATGTCTCTTACCGATCTGCCACTATCTTTTTGGGGTTATGCGCTAGAAACAGCCGCTTTCACTTTAAATAGGGCTCCATCTAAATCCGTTGAAACAACACCGTATGAATTATGGTTTGGAAACAAACCTAAGCTGTCATTTCTAAAAGTTTGGGGATGCGATGTTTATGTGAAGAAACTTCAGCCTGATAAACTCGAACCCAAAGCAGAAAAATGTGTCTTCATAGGATACCCTAAGGAAACAATTGGGTACACCTTCTATCACAGATCCGAGGGCAAAGTGTTTGTTGCTAAGAATGGATCCTTTTTGGAGAAGGAGTTTCTCTCGAAAGGTGTGAATAGTAGGAAGGTAGAACTCGATGAGGTTATTGAACCTCCTCTTCATGAATTGGCGAGTGGCGCAGCGCCAGAAACCGTTCCAGTGGTGACTTCACCAAATGAAGTGGGAGCTAATGATGAAGATCATGAAACTCCAAAAGAGGATACTACCGAACCTCGCAGGTCGACAAGAACACGCACCACTCCTGAATGGTACGGTGATCTTATCGTAAATGCCATTGTTGAGAACGATGACCCTGCGATGTATGATGAAGCGATGATGAGCCCAGATTCCAACAAATGGCATGAAGCCATGAAATCCGAAATGGAATCCATGTATGAAAACCAAGTATGGACTTTGGTGGAACTTCCCAATGACCGAAAGGCCGTTGAGAATAAATGGATTTTCAAGAAGAAAACAGACGCTGATGGTAATGTGACCATCTATAAAGCACGACTTGTCGCAAAAGGTTTCCGACAAATTCAAGGAATTGACTACGATGAGACTTTCTCACCCGTAGCGATGCTAAAGTCTGTTAGGATTATGTTAGCAATTGCTGCATTTTTCGATTACGAAATCTGGCAGATGGATGTGAAAACCGCGTTCCTTAATGGTAACATTGAGGAAGAGTTGTACATGGTACAGCCCAAGGGTTTTGTTGATCCTAAGGATGCTGACAAGGTATGCAAGCTTCAGCGATCCATTTATGGACTGAAGCAAGCATCCCGGAGTTGGAATCTCCGTTTTGACGAAGTTATCAAAGGGTTTGGATTTGTCAAAACTTATGGAGAAACTTGTATTTACAAGAAAGTGAGTGGGAGCTCTGTAGCATTTCTAATATTATATGTGGATGACATATTGCTGATTGGAAATGATACGGAACTTTTGAAGAGCGTAAAAGATTACTTAAATAGTAAGTTTTCAATGAAAGACCTTGGTGAAGCGGCGTATATTTTAGGCATCAAAATCTATAGAGATAGATCGAGACGCTTAATTGGGCTATCACAAAGTACATACCTTGACAAAATTCTAAAGAAATTTAGAATGGAAGATAGTAAGAAAGGGTTCTTACCTATGTTGCAAGGAAAGATATTGAGTAAGACTCAAGGTCCGGCTACAGCTAAAGATAGAGAGGAAATGAATAAGATTCCCTATGCCTCTGCCATAGGCTCTATCATGTATGCCATGTTATGTACAAGACCAGATGTGGCACATGCTATTAGTTTGACTAGTAGGTACCAATCTGATCCAGGTTTGGAACACTGGACGACGGTCAAGAATATCTTTAAGTACTTACGAAGGACTAAGGATATGTTTCTCGTATATGGCGATGAAGAAGAGCTCGTCGCAAGTTGTTACGTCGATGCTAGCTTCGACACTGATCCGGATGACTCTAAGTCTCAATCCGGGTACGTATTTGTTATGAATGGAGGAGCGGTAAGCTGGAGGAGTTCCAAGCAAAGCGTGGTGGCGAGATCAACTACAGAGGCGGAATACATTGCTGCTTCAGAAGCAGCAGAAGAAGCAGTTTGGATGAAGGAGTTCATATCCGAACTAGGTGTGGTTCCGAGTGCATTGGATCCAATGGTTATCTATTGTGACAACAATGGTGCCATAGCCAATACTCAGGAGCCAAGGTCTCACAGGAAATTCAAGCATGTAAAGCGCCGATTTCACTCCATCCATGAACATGTCGCGGATGGTGATGTAAAGATTTGCAAAGTGCACACGGATCTGAATGTGGCAGACCCGTTGACTAAAGCTCTCCCCAAGGCAAAACATGATCAGCACCAGAACTCAATGGGTGTTAGATTCATCACTATGTAATCTAGATTATTGACTCTAGTGCAAGTGGGAGACTGAAAGGAATATGCCCGAGAGGCAATAATAAAGTTGTTATTATATTATTCCGTGTTCATAATAGATGTTTATTTCTCATGCTAGAATTGTATTAATCAGAAACATTAATACTTGTGTGATTAATAAACTAAAAGGGTTCCTAGTAAAGCCTCTCTTTTATACTAGCTCGTTGATTAACTGATGATCAAGGTTTCCTGATCATGAACATTGGATGTTGTTAATAACGGGGTCATATCATTAGAAGAATGATGTGATGAACACTCACACCCATAGTACCAATAGCAATTCGATCAAGTCATCAAGTTCATTGCTATATCAAACTCATGCGAAGTAGTTCTAATCCTTAGACCATGAGATCATGTTAATCACTGATACCGGAAGGGTACTTTGATGATATCAAACGTCACACCATAATAGGGTGATTATAAAGGTTGATTTGGGTACTCTGAAAGTATTAGTTGAGGCTCATGGATCAAGAGTGGGATTTGTCCATCCGGATGACGGAAAGATATTCTCTGGGCCCTTCTCGGTGATATTGCATTGGAATAGCTTGCAAGCATGTGACTAGGTCACGGGAATGCATTATCACGGAACGAGTAAAGAGACTTGTCGGGAACGAGATCGAACTAGGTATGGTTGATACCAAATGATCGGATCTCGGACAAGTAATAATATCGCGAGACAAAAGGAATTAACTATGTTCGTTACCGGTTCACACGATCACTAGTTCATCGTTGAGTAAGTGGGAGTCATCATGGATTTCCAGATCCCGCTGTTGATTATTGATCGGAGAGGAGTCTCGATCATGTCCACGTTATTCACGAACCGTAGGGTGACACACTTTAGGCTCGTCGTCGTTTTTTGAGTGGATACGATACTCCGATCGAATTACAGGACAGCATAAGGGTTGTTTCAGAAAAGCACCGAAACTGTTTCGGTATATCAAAATAACTCAAGGGTGTATTTGTTAATGTTTGTTAATTGAATGAATTAACAAATATTAAAGAAATAAAAATGTTTTATTAAATCAATAAGTGTGAATTTTAATTGGCATGAATGTCATGCATTAAAATGGGGGTTACCTCATGTTGATGAGGGAGTAATCACCATAAAAGGGAATGAAGAAGGGGGCAATGAAGAGAGGGGGAGACCCTTGGCCGGCCACCCCTTGGCTGCCCTCCTCCTCTATATAAACCCCCCTTCTCTCCCTTGAAACACACTTCTTGATCCTCCCTCCCTTGCATAGTTGCTGCCCACTTTCCGTCTTGGCTTAGCGAAGCTCTGCCGGAATTGTAGTTCGTAGTTCACACACTTGGAGAAGTGTGTGGAGGAGTGTCCGGCGGATCCCTTCTTCCGCTGCCCCGCTGGACCGAGGGCGTGGAGGAGTCGACGTCGAGCTGCACGTGTGTGCGAGTATGGGGGCGCTGCCACTTGTGGTGCCGGGTACACGATCTTGTGATCGTCAACTGAACCACGACATCGACTACGTCAAGTGAACAACTACGTCGACTACGTGCGTCTTCACCAACTCTCCATCATCAACGTTTGTGCGGGAACGTAATCCCCGCTTACGGTCGTCGAGGGTGAGTATCCGTTGCTACCACCTCGTAGAGTATCTTGGCCAGTTTATGCGTTCATGCGTAGGAAAATTTTTGTTTTCTATGCAACGAACCCATCAACGGGTCTACCGGAGCCTATGTCACGGTAAAGTGGGCCCAACCTTTGCTTTGCATGTATATATGTCCTAAACAAACCAAAATAAAGCTAAAGGTCCATCGGTGAGGCCTCCTATGGAGAAAGCTATAGGGGTAGATTTCTGGACCCCCTTGGTCTAGGGTTTCGCCGGATAAATATCCCCGGAGCATCGTCCACCCTAGAAAACTTGCATGCATGTGTCCCTAACATATGTGTATATGTGTGACCCAAGGTTGGTACATGCAATATATATAGGTCCCGAGCATGGCCTTCTTCATAGACATGGGCTGTTAACACTTGGTGAAATCCAGGATCTGTACGTGGAAACTCCCGCTACGGTTCTACCGGAGCCTATTTCATGGTAAAGTGGGCCCAACCTTTTCTTTCCATGTATATATGTCCTAAACAAACCAAAATAAAGGAGAATATCCATTGGTGAGTCCTCGTACGGAGAAAGCTATAGGGGTAGATCTCCGAACCCCCTCGGTCTAGGGTTTCGCAGGATATAGACCACCGGAGCATCGTCCACCCTAGAAAAATTGCATGCATGTGTCCCTAATATATGTGTATAGGTGTGACCCAAGGTTGGTACATGCAATATATATAGGTCCCGAGCATGGCCTTCTTCATAGACATGGGCTGTTAACACTTGGTGAAATCCAGGATATGTACGTGGAAACTCCCGCTACGGGTCTATCAGAGCCTATTTCATGGTAAAGTGGGCCCAACATTTGCTTTCCATATATATAGGTCCTAAACAAACCAAAATAACGCAAAAGATCCATTGGTGAGTCCTCGTACGGAGAAAGCTATAGGGGTAGATCTCCAAACCCCCTCGGTCTAGGGTTTCGCAGGATATAGACCACCGGAGCATCGTCCACCCTAGAAAACTTGCATGCATGTGTCCCTAACATATGTTTATAGGTGTGACCCAAGGTTGGTACATACAATATATACAGGTCCCAAGCATGGCCTTCTTCACAGACATGGAATGTTAACACTTGGTGAAATCGAGGATCTCTACGTGGAAACTCCCGCTAGGGGTCTATCAGAGCCTATGTCATGGTAAAGTGGGCCCAACCTTTGCTTTCCATTTATATAGGTCCTAAACAAACCAAAATAAAGCTAAAGGTCCGTCGGTGAGGCCTCCTACGGAGAAAGCTATAGGGGTAGATTTTTGGACCCCCCGTCTAGGGTTTCGCCGGATAAAGACCACCGGAGCATCGTCCACCCTAGAAAACTTGCATGCATGTGTCCCTAACATATGTGTATAGGTGTGATAGAAGGTTGGTACATGCAATATATATAGGTCCTGAGCATGGCCTTCTTCAGAGACATGGGCTGCTAACACTTGGTGAAATCCAGGATCTGTACGTGGAAACTCCCGCTACGGGTCTATCGGAGCCTATTTCATGGTAAAGTGGGCCCAACCTTTGCTTTCCATGTATATATGTCCTAAACAAACCAAAATAAAGCACAAGATCCATCGGTGAGTCCTCGTACGGAGAAAGCTATAGGGGTAGATCTCTGAACCCCCTCGGTCTAGGATTTCATCGGATAAAGACCATCGGAGCATCGTCCACCCTAGAAAACTTGCATGCATGTGTCCCTAACATATGTGTATAGGTGTGACCCAAGGTTGGTACATGCAATATATATAGGTCTCGATCATGGCCTTCTTCACAGACATGGGCTGTTAACACTTGGTGAAATCCAGGATCTCTACGTGGAAACTCCCGCTACAGGTCTACCAGAGCCTATGTCATGGTAAAGTGGGCCCAACCTTTGCGTTCCATGTATATATGTCCTAAACAAACCAAAATAAAGCTAAAGGTCCGTCGGTGAGGCCTCCTACGGAGAAAGCTATAGGGGTACATTTCCGGACCCCCCCGGTCTAGGGTTTCACCGGATAAAGACCATCAGAGCATCATCCACCCTAGAAAACTTGCATGCATGTGTCCCTAACATATGTGTATATGTGTGACCCAAGGTTGGTACATGCAATATATATAGGTCCCGAGCATGGCCTTCTTCATAGACATGGGCTGTTAACACTTGGTGAAATCTAGGATCTATATGTGGAAACTTCCGCTACGGGTCTACCAGAGCCTATTTCATGGTAAAGTGGGCCCAACCTTTGCTTTCCATGTATATATGTCCTAAACAAACCAAAATAAAGCAAAAGATCCATTGGTGAGTCCTCATACGGAGAATGCTATAAGGGCAGATCTCCGAACCCCCTTGGTATAGGGTTTCGTCGGATAAAGACCACTGGAGCATCGTCCACCCTAGAAAACTTGCATGCATGTCTCCCTAACATATGTGTATAGGTGTGACCCAAGGTTGGTACATGCAATATATATCGGTCCCGAGCATGGCCTTCTTCACAGACATGGGCTGTTAACACTTGGTGAAATCTAGGATCTCTACGTGGAAACTCCCGCTACGGGTCTACCGGAGACTATGTCATGGTAAAGTGGGCCCAACCTTTGCTTTCCATGTATATCTATCCTAAACAAACCAAAATAAAGCTAAAGGTCCATCGGTGAGGCCTCCTACGAAGAAAGCTATAGGGGTAGATTTCCAGACCCCCGCCCCCGGTCTAGGGTTTTGCAGGATAAAGACCACCGGAGCATCGTCCACCCTAGAAAACTTGCATGCATGTGTACCTAACATATGTGTATATGTGTGACCCAAGGTTGGTACATGCAATATCTATAGGTCCCGAGCATGGCCTTCTTCACAGACATGGGCTGTTAACACTTGGTGAAATCCAGGATCTGTGCGTGGAAACTCCTGCTACGGTTCTACCAGAGCCTATTTCATGGTAAAGTGGGCCCAACCTTTTCTTTCCATGTATATATGTCCTAAACAAACCAAAATAAAGCACAAGATCCATCGGTGAGCCCTCGTACAGAGAAAGCAATAGGGGTAGATCTCCGAACCCCCTCGGTCTAGGGTTTCATCGGATAAAGACCACCGGAGCATCATCCACCCTAGAAAACTTGCATGCATGTGTCCCTAACATATGTGTATAGGTGTGACCCAAGGTTGGTACATGCAATATATATAGGTCTCGATCATGGCCTTCTTCACAGGCATGGGTTGTTAACACTTGGTGAAATCCAGGATCTCTACATGGAAACTCCCGCTACGGGTCTAGTGGAGCCTATGTCATGGTAAATGGGCCCAACCTTTGCGTTCCGTGTATATATGTCCTAAACAAACCAAAATAAAGCTAAAGGTCCATCGGTGAGGCCTCCTACGGAGAAAGCTATAGGGTTAGATTTCCGGACCCCCCGATCTAGGGTTTCGCCAGATAAAGACCATCGGAGCATCATCCACCCTAGAAAACTTGCATGCATGTGTCCCTAACATATGTGTATATGTGTGACCCAAGGTTGGTACATGCAATATATATAGGTCCCGAGCATGGCCTTCTTCATAGACATGGGCTGTTAACACTTGGTGAAATCTAGGATCTGTACGTGGAAACTTCCGCTACGAGTCTACCGGAGCCTATTTCATGGTAAAGTGGGCCCAACCTTTGCTTTCCATGTACATATGTCCTAAACAAACCAAAATAAAGCAAAAAATCCATTGGTGAGTCCTCATACGGAGAAAGCTATAGGGGTAGATCTCCGAACCCCCTTGGTCTAGGGTTTCTTTGGAAAAAGACCACCGGAGCATCGTCCACCCTAGAAAACTTGCATGCATGTCTCCCTAACATATGTGTATAGGTGTGACCCAAGGTTGGTACATGCAATATATATCGGTCCCGAGCATGGCCTTCTTCACAGACATGGGCTGTTAACACTTGGTGAAATCCAGGATCTCTACGTGGAAACTCCCGCTATGGGTCTACCGGAGCCTATGTCATGGTAAAGTGGGCCCAACCTTTGGTTTCCATGTATATATGTCCTAAACAAACCAAAATAAAGCTAAAGGTCCATCGGTGAGGCCTCCTACGGAGAAATCTATAGGGGTAGATTTCCAGACCCCCCCCCGATCTAGGGTTTTGCCGGATAAAGACCACCGGAGCATCGTCCACCCTAGAAAACTTGCATGCATGTGTCCCTAACATATGTGTATATGTGTGACCCAAGGTTGGTACATGCAATATATATAGGTCCCGAGCATGGCCTTCTTTACAGACATGGGCTGTTAACACTTGGTGAAATCCAGGATCTGTACGTGGAAACTCCCGCTACGGGTCTACCGGAGCCTATGTCATGGTAAAGTGGGCCCAACCTTTGCTTTCCATGTATAGATGTCCTAAACAAACCAAAATAAAGGTAAAGGTCCATCGGTGAGGCCTCTTACGGAGAAAGCTATAGGGGTAGATTTCCAGACCCCCCTGGTCTAGGGTTTCGCCGGATAAAGACCACCGGAGCATCGTCCACCCTAGAAAACTTGTATGCATGTGTCCCTAACATGTGTGTATATGTGTGACCTAAGGTTGGTACATGCAATATATATAGGTCCTGAGCATGGCCTTCTTCACAGACATGGGCTGTTAACACTTGGTGAAATCCAGAATCTGTACGTGAAAACTCCCGCTACGGTTCTACCGGAGCCTATTTCATTGTAAAGTGGGCCCAACCTTTGCTTTCCATGTATATATGTCCTAAAAAAACCAAAATAAAGCAGAAGATCCATCGGTGAGTCCTTGTACGGAGAAAGCTATAGGGGTAGATCTCCGAACCCCCTCGGTCTAGGGTTTTGCCGGATATAGACCACCGGAGCATCGTCCACCCTAGAAAAATTGCATGCATGTGTCCCTAACATATGTGTATAGGTGTGACCCAAGGTTGGTACATGCAATATATATAGGTCCCGAGCATGGCCTTCTTCATAGACATGGGCTGTTAACACTTGGTGAAATCCAGGATATGTACGTGGAAACTCCCGCTATGGGTCTATCGGAGCCTATTTCATTGTAAAGTGGGCCCAACCTTTGCTTTCCATGTATATAGGTCCTAAACAAACCAAAATAAAGCAAAAGATCCATCAGTGAGTCCTCGTACGGAGAAAGCTAAAAGGGTAGATCTCCGAACCCCCTCGGTCTAGGGTTTCACAGGATATAGACCACCGGAGCATCGTCCACCCTAGAAAACTTGCATGCATGTGTCCCTAACATATGTCTATAGGTGAGACCCAAGGTTGGTACATGCAATATATATAGGTCCCGAGCATGGCCTTCTTCATAGACATGGCCTGTTAACACTTGGTGAAATCCAGGATCTCTACGTGGAAAGTCCCGCTACGGGTCTATCGGAGCCTATGTCATGGTAAAGTGGGCCCAACCTTTACTTTCCATGTATATCTGTCCTAAACAAACCAAAATAAAGCTAAAGGTCCATCGGTGAGGCCTCCTACGGAGAAAGCTATATTGGTAGATTTCCGGACCCCCCCCCCGGTCTAGGGTTTTGCCGGATAAAGACCACCGGAGCATCGTCCACCCTAAAAAACTTGCATGCATGTGTCCCTAACATATGTGTATAGGTGTGATAGAAGGTTGGTACATGCAATATATATAGGTCCTGAGCATGGCCTTCTTCAGAGACATGGGTTGTTAACACTTGGTGAAATCCAGGATCTGTACATGGAAACTCCCGCTACGGGTCTATCGGAGCCTATTTCATGGTAAAGTGGGCCCAACCTTTGCTTTCCATGTATATATGTCCTAAACAAACCAAAATAATGCTAAAGGTCCATCGGTGAGGCCTCCTACGGAGAAAGCTATAGGGGTAGATCTCCGAACCCCCTCGGTCTAGGGTTTCGTCGGATAAAGACCACCGGAGCATCGTCCACCCTAGAAAATTTGCATGCATGTGTCCATAACATATGTGTATAGGTGTGACCCAAGGTTGGTACATGCAATATATATAGGTCCCGAGCATGGCCTTCTTTATAGACACGGGCTGTTAACACATGGTGAAATCCAGGATCTGTACGTGGAAACTCCCGCTACGGGTCTACCGGAGCCTATGTCATGGTAAAGTGGGCCCAACCTTTGCTTTCCATGTATATAAGTCCTAAACAAACCAAAATAAAGCTAAAGGTCCATCGGTGAGGCCTCGTACGGAGAAAGCTATAGGTGTAGATTTCCGGACCCCCGGTCTAGGGTTTCTCCGGATAAAGACCACCGGAGCATCGTCCACCCTAGAAAACTTGCATGCATGTGTCCCTAACAAATGTGTATATGTGTGACCCAAGGTTGGTACATGCAATATATATAGGTCCCGATCATGGCCTTCTTCACAGACATGGGCTGTTAACACTTGGTGAAATCCAGGATCTGTACGTGAAAACTCCTGCTACGGTTTTACCGGAGCCTATTTCATGGTAAAGTGGGCCCAACCTTTGCTTTCCACGTATATATGTCCTAAGCAAACCAAAATAAAGCAAAAGATCCATCGGTGAGTCCTCGTACGGAGAAAGCTATAGGGGTACATCTCCGAACCCCCTCGGTCTAGGTTTTTACAGGATATAGACCACCGGAGCATCATCCACCCTAGAAAAATTGCATGCATGTGTCCCTAACATATGTTTATAGGTGTGACCCAAGGTTGGTACATGCAACATATATAGGTCCCAAGCATGGCCTTCTTCACAGACATGGGCTATTAACACTTGGTGAAATCCAAGATATGTACGTGGAAACTCCCGCTACGGGTCTATCAGAGCCTATTTCATTGTAAAGTGGGCCCAACCTTTGCTTTCCATGTATATATGTCCTAAAAAAACCAAAATAAAGCAGAAGATCCATCGGTGAGTCCTTGTACGGAGAAAGCTATAGGGGTAGATCTCCGAACCCCCTCGGTCTAGGGTTTTGCAGGATATAGACCACCGGAGCATCGTCCACCCTAGAAAAATTGCATGCATTTGTCCCTAACATATGTGTATAGGTGTGACCCAAGGTTGGTACATGCAATATATATAGGTCCCGAGCATGGCCTTCTTCATAGACATGGGCTGTTAACACATGGTGAAATCCAGGATATGTACGTGGAAACTCCCGCTACGGGTCTATCGGAGCCTATTTCATTGTAAAGTGGGCCCAACCTTTGCTTTCCATGTATATAGGTCCTAAACAAACCAAAATAAAGCAAAAGATCCATCAGTGAGTCCTCGTACGGAGAAAGCAAAAAGGGTAGATCTCCAAACCCCCTCGGTCTAGGGTTTCACAGGATATAGACCACCGGAGCATCGTCCACCCTAGAAAACTTGCATGCATGTGTCCCTAACATATGTGTATAGGTGTGACCCAAGGTTGGTACATGCAATATATATAGGTCCCGAGCATGGCCTTCTTCATGGACATGGCCTGTTAACACTTGGTGAAATCCAGGATCTGTACGTGGAAAGCTATAGGTCCATCGGTGAGGCCTCCTACGGAGAAAGCTATAGGGGTAGATTTCCGGACCCCCCCCCGGTCTAGGGTTTGCCGGATAAAGACCACCGGAGCATCGTCCACCCTAAAAACTTGCATGCATGTGTCCCTAACATATGTGTATAGGTGTGATAGAAGGTTGGTACATGCAATATATATAGGTCCTGAGCATGGCCTTCTTCAGAGACATGGGTTGTTAACACTTGGTGAAATCCAGGATCTGTACGTGGAAACTCCCGCTATGGGTCTACCGGAGCCTATGTCATGGTAAAGTGAGCCCAACCTTTGCTTTCCATGTATATAAGTCCTAAACAAACCAAAATAAAGCTAAAGGTCCATCAGTGAGGCCTCCTACAGAGAAAGCTATAGGTGTAGATTTCCGGACCCCCGGTCTAGGGTTTCGAAGGATAAAGACCACCGGAGCATCGTCCACCCTAGAAAACTTGCATGCATGTGTCCCTAACATATGTGTATATGTGTGACCCAAGGTTGGTACATGCAATATATATAGGTCCCGATCATGGCCTTCTTCACAGACATGGGCTGTTAACACTTGGTGAAATCCAGGATCTCTACGTGGAAACTCCCGCTACGGGTCTACCGGAGCCTATGTCATGGTAAAGTGGGCCCAACCTTTGCTTTCCATGTATATATGTCCTAAACAAACCAAAATAAAGCTAAAGGTCCATCGGTGATGCCTCCTACGGAGAAAGCTATAGGGGTAGATTTCCGACCCCCCCCCCCGTCTAGGGTTTTGCCAGGATAAAGACCACCGGAGCATCGTCCACCCTAGAAAACTTGCATGCATGTGTCCCTAACATATGTGTATAGGTGTGACCAAGGTTGGTACATGCAATATATATAGGTCCCGAGCATGGCCTTCTTCACAGACATGGGCTGTTAACACTTGGTGAAATCCAGGATCTGTACGTGGAAACTCCCGCTACGGGTCTATCGGAGCCTATTTCATGGTAAAGTGGGCCCAACCTTTGCTTTCCATGTATATAGGTCCTAAACAAACCAAAATAAAGCAAAAGATCGATCGATGAGTCCTTGTACGGAGAAAGCTATAGGGGTAGATCTCTGAACCCCCTCGGTCTAGGGTTTCGCTGGATATAGACCACCGGAGCATCGTCCACCCTTGAAAACTTGCATGCATGTGTCCCTAACATACGTGTATAGGTGTGACCCAAGGTTGGTACATGCAATATATATAGGTCCCGAGCATGGCCTTCTTCACAGACATGGCCTGTTAACACTTGGTGAAATCCAGGATCTCTACGTGGAAACTCCCGCTACGGGTCTATCAGAGCCTATGTCATGGTAAAGTGGGCCCAACCTTTGATTTCCATGTATATATGTCCTAAACAAACCAAAATAAAGCTAAAGGTCCATCGGTGAGGCCTCCTACGGAGAAAGCTATAGGGGTAGATTTCTGGACCCCCCCGGTCTAGGGTTTCACCGGATAAAGACCAGCGGAGCATCGTCCACCCTAAAAAACTTGTGTGCATGTGTCCCTAACATATGTGTATAGGTGTGATAGAAGATTGGTACATGCAATATATATAGGTCCTGAGCATGGCCTTCTTCAGAGACATGGGTTGTTAACACTTGGTGAAATCCAGGATCTGTACGTGGAAACTCCCGCTACGGGTCTATCGAAGCCTATTTCATGGTAAAGTGGGCCCAACCTTTGCTTTCCAAGTATATATGTCCTAAACAAACCAAAATAAAGCACAAGATCCATCGATGAGTCCTCGTACGGAGAAAGCTATAGGGGTAGATCTCTGAACCCCCTCGGTCTAGGGTTTCGTCGGATAAATACCACCGGAGCATCGTCCACCCTAGAAAATTTGCATGCATGTGTCCCTAACATATGTCTATAGGTGTGACCCAAGGTTGGTACATGCAATATATATAGGTCCCGAGCATGGCCTTCTTCACAAACATGGGCTGTTAACACTTGGTGAAATCCAGGATCTCTACTTGGAAACTCCCGCTACGGGTCTATCGGAGCCTATGTCATGGTAAAGTGGGCCCAACCTTTACTATTCATGTATATATGTCCTAAACAAACCAAAATAAAGCTAAAGGTCCATCGGTGAGGCCTCCTACGGAGAAAGCTATAGGGGTAGATTTCCGGACCCCCCCCCGGTCTAGGGTTTTGCCAGATAAAGACCACCGGAGCATCGTCCACCCTAAAAAACTTGCATGCATGTGTCCCTAACATATGTGTATAGGTGTGATAGAAGGTTGGTACATGCAATATATATAGGTCCTGAGCATGGCCTTCTTCAGAGACATGGGTTGTTAACACTTGGTGAAATCTAGGATCTGTACATGGTAACTCCCGCTACGGGTCTATCGGAGCCTATTTCATGGTAAAGTGGGCCCAGCCTTTGCTTTCCATGTATATATGTCCTAAACAAACCAAAATAATTCTAAAGGTCCATCGGTGAGGCCTCCTACAGAGAAAGATATAGGGGTAGATCTCCGAACCCCCTCGCTCTAGGGTTTCGTCGGATAAAGACCACCGGAGCATCGTCCACCCTAGAAAATTTGCATGCACGTGTCCCTAACATATGTGTATAGGTGTGACCCAAGGTTGGTACATGCAATATATATAGGTCCCGAGCATGGCCTTCTTTACAGACATGGGCTGTTAACACTTGGTGAAATCCAGGATCTGTACGTGGAAACTCCCGCTACGGGTCTACCGGAGCCTATGTCATGGTAAAGTGGGCCCAACCTTTGCTTTCCATGTATATAAGTCCTAAACAAACCAAAATAAAGCTAAAGGTCCATCGGTGAGGCCTCCTACGGAGAAAGCTATAGGTGTAGATTTCCGGACCCCGGTCTAGGGTTTCGCCGGATAAAGACCACCGGAGCATCATCCACCCTAGAAAACTTGCATGCATGTGTCCCTAACATATGTGTATATGTGTGACCCAAGGTTGGTACATGCAATATATATAGGTCCCGATCATGGCCTTCTTCACAGTCATGGGCTTTTAACACTTGGTGAAATCCAGGATCTGTACGTGAAAACTCCCGCTACGGTTTTACCGGAGCCTATTTCATGGTAATGTGGGCCCAACCTTTACTTTCCACGTATATATGTCCTAAACAAACCAAAATAAAGCAAAAGATCCATCGCTGAGTCCTCGTACAGAGAAAGCTGTAGGGGTAGATCTCTGAACCCCCTCGGTCTAGGTTTTTACAGGATATAGACCACCGGAGCATCATCCACCCTAGAAAAATTGCATGCATGTGTCCCTAACATATGTTTACAGGTGTGACCCAAGGTTGGTACATGCAACATATATAGGTCCCGAGCATGGCCTTCGTCACAGACATGGGCTATTAACACTTGGTGAAATCGAGGATATGTACGTGGAAACTCCCGCTACGGTCTATCAGAGCCTATTTCATTGTAAACTGGGCCCAACCTTTGCTTTCCATGTATATAGGTCCTAAACAAACCAAAATAAAGCAAAAGATCGACCGATGAGTCCTCGTATGGAGAAAGCTATAGGGGTAGATCTCTGAACCCCCTCAGTCTAGGGTTTCGCTGGATATAGACCACCGGAGCATCGTCCACCCTAGAAAACTTGCATGCATGTGTCCCTAACATACGTGTATAGGTGTGACCCAAGGTTGGTACATGCAATATATATAGGTCCCGAGCATGGCCTTCTTCACAGACATGGCCTGTTAACACTTGGTGAAATCCAGGATCTCTACGTGGAAACTCCCGCTACGGGTCTATCAGAGCCTATGTCATGGTAAAGTGGGCCCAACCTTTGATTTCCATGTATATATGTCCTAAACAAACCAAAATAAAGCTAAAGGTCCATCGGTGAGGCCTCCTACGGAGAAAGCTATAGGGGTAGATTTCTGGACCCCCCGGTCTAGGGTTTCACCGGATAAAGACCAGCGGAGCATCGTCCACCCTAAAAAAACTTGCGTGCATGTGTCCCTAACATATGTGTATAGGTGTGATAGAAGATTGGTACATGCAATATATATAGGTCCTGAGCATGGCCTTCTTCAGAGACATGGGTTGTTAACACTTGGTGAAATCCAGGATCTGTACGTGGAAACTCCCGCTACGGGTCTATCGGAGCCTATTTCATGGTAAAGTGGGCCCAACCTTTGCTTTCCATGTATATATGTCCTAAACAAACCAAAATAAAGCACAAGATCCATCGATGAGTCCTCGTACAGAGAAACCTATAGGGGTAGGTCTCTGAACCCCCTCGGTCTAGGGTTTCATCGGATAAATACCACTGGAGCATCGTCCACCCTAGAAAATTTGCATGCATGTGTCCCTAACATATGTGTATAGGTGTGACCCAAGGTTGGTACATGCAATATATATAGGTCCCGAGCATGGCCTTCTTCACAAACATGGGCTGTTAACACTTGGTGAAATCCAGGATCTCTACTTGGAAACTCCCACTACGGGTCTATCGAAGCCTATGTCATGGTAAAGTGGGCCCAACCTTTGCTTTCCATGTATATAAGTCTTAAACAAACCAAAATAAAGCTAAAGGTCCATCGGTGAGGCCTTCTACAGAGAAAGCTATAGGGGTAGATTTCTGGACCCCCCGGTCTGGGGTTTCGCCGGATAAAGACCATCGGAGTATCTTCCACCCTAGAAAACTTTCATGCATGTGTCCCTAACATATGTGTATATGTGTTACCCAAGGTTGGTACATGCAATATATATAGGTCCCGATCATGGCCTTCTTCACAGACATGGGTTGTTAACACTTGGTGAAATCTAGGATCTCTACTTGGAAACTCCCGCTACGGGTCTATCGGAGCCTATGTCATGGTAAAGTGGGCCCAACCTTTACTTTCCATGTATATATGTCCTAAACAAACCAAAATAAAGCTAAAGGTCCATCGGTGAGGCCTCCTACGGAGAAAGCTATAGGGGTAGATTTCCGGACCCCCCCCCCCCCGGTCTAGGGTTTTGCCAGATAAAGACCACCGGAGCATCGTCCACCCTAAAAAACTTGCATGCATGTGTCCCTAACATATGTGTATAGGTGTGATAGAAGGTTGGTACATGCAATATATATAGGTCCTGAGCATGGCCTTCTTCAGAGACATGGGTTGTTAACACTTGGTGAAATCTAGGACCTGTACATGGAAACTCCCGCTACGGGTCTATCGGAGCCTATTTCATGGTAAAGTGGGCCCAACCTTTGCTTTCCATGTATATATGTCCTAAACAAACCAAAATAATTCTAAAGGTCCATCGGTGAGGCCTCCTACGGAGAAAGCTATAGGGGTAGATCTCCGAACCCCCTCGGTCTAGGGTTTCGTCGGATAAAGACCACCGGAGCATCGTCCACCCTAGAAAATTTGCATGCACGTGTCCCTAACATATGTGTATAGGTGTGACCCAAGGTTGGTACATGCAATATATATAGGTCCCGAGCATGGCCTTCTTTACAGACATGGGCTGTTAACACTTGGTGAAATCCAGGATCTGTACGTGGAAACTCCCGCTACGGGTCTATCGGAGCCTATGTCATGGTAAAGTGGGCCCAACCTTTGCTTTCCATGTATATAAGTCCTAAACAAACCAAAATAAAGCTAAAGGTCCATCGGTGAGGCCTCCTACGGAGAAAGCTATAGGTGTAGATTTCCGGACCCCGGTCTAGGGTTTCGCCGGATAAAGACCACCGGAGCATCATCCACCCTAGAAAACTTGCATGCATGTGTCCCTAACATATGTGTATATGTGTGACCCAAGGTTGGTACATGCAATATATATAGGTCCCGATCATGGCCTTCTTCACAGACATGGGCTGTTAACACTTGGTGAAATCCAGGATCTGTACGTGAAAACTCCCGCTACGGTTTTACCGGAGCCTATTTCATGGTAATGTGGGCCCAACCTTTGCTTTCCACGTATATATGTCCTAAACAAACCAAAATAAAGCAAAAGATCCATCGCTGAGTCCTCGTACAGAGAAAGCTATAGGGGTACATCTCCGAACCCCCTCGGTCTAGGTTTTTACAGGATATAGACCACCGGAGCATCATCCACCCTAGAAAAATTGCATGCATGTGTCCCTAACATATGTTTATAGGTGTGACCCAAGGTTGGTACATGCAACATATATAGGTCCCGAGCATGGCCTTCGTCACAGACATGGGCTATTAACACTTGGTGAAATCGAGGATATGTACGTGGAAACTCCCGCTACGGGTCTATCAGAGCCTATTTCATTGTAAACTGGGCCCAACCTTTGCTTTCCATGTATATAGGTCCTAAACAAACCAAAATAAAGCAAAAGATCGATCGATGAGTCCTCGTATGGAGAAAGCTATAGGGGTAGATCTCTGAACCCCCTCGGTCTAGGGTTTCGCTGGATATAGACCACCGGAGCATCGTCCACCCTAGAAAACTTGCATGCATGTGTCCCTAACATACGTGTATAGGTGTGACCCAAGGTTGGTACATGCAATATATATAGGTCCCGAGCATGGCCTTCTTCACAGACATGGCCTGTTAACACTTGGTGAAATCCAGGATCTCTACGTGGAAACTCCCGCTATGGGTCTATCAGAGCCTATGTCATGGTAAAGTGGGCCCAACCTTTGATTTCCATGTATATATGTCCTAAACAAACCAAAATAAAGCTAAAGGTCCATCGGTGAGGCCTCCTATGGAGAAAGCTATAGGGGTAGATTTCTGGACCCCCCCCCCGGTCTAGGGTTTCACCGGATAAAGACCAGCGGAGCATCGTCTACCCTAAAAAACTTGCGTGCATGTGTCCCTAACATATGTGTGTAGGTGTGATAGAAGATTGGTACATGCAATATATATAGGTCCTGAGCATGGCCTTCTTCAGAGACATGGGTTGTTAACACTTGGTGAAATCCAGGATCTGTACGTGGAAACTCCCGCTACGGGTCTATCGGAGCCTATTTCATGGTAAAGTGGGCCCAACCTTTGCTTTCCATGTATATATGTCCTAAACAAACCAAAATAAAGCACAACATCCATCGATGAGTCCTCGTACAGAGAAAGCTATAGGGGTAGATCTCTGAACCCCCTCGGTCTAGGGTTTCGTCGGATAAATACCACTGGAGCATCGTCCACCCTAGAAAATTTGCATGCATGTGTCCCTAACATATGTGTATAGGTGTGACCCAAGGTTGGTACATGCAATATATATAGGTCCCGAGCATGGCCTTCTTCACAAACATGGGCTGTTAACACTTGGTGAAATCCAGGATCTCTACTTGGAAACTCCCACTACGGGTCTATCGAAGCCTATGTCATGGTAAAGTGGGCCCAACCTTTGCTTTCCATGTATATAAGTCTTAAACAAACCAAAATAAAGCTAAAGGTCCATCGGTGAGGCCTTCTACGGAGAAAGCTACAGGGGTAGATTTCTGGACCCCCCGGTCTAGGGTTTCGCCGGATAAAGACCATCGGAACATCGTCCACCCTAGAAAACTTTCATGCATGTGTCCCTAACATATGTGTATATGTGTTACCCAAGGTTGGTACATGCAATATATATAGGTCCCGATCATGGCCTTCTTCACAGACATGGGTTGTTAACACTTGGTGAAATCTAGGATCTGTACGTGGAAACTCCTGCTACGGGTCTACCAGAGCCTATTTCATGGTAAAGTGGGCCCAACCTTTGCTTTCCATGTATATATGTCCTAAACAAACCAAAATAAAGCAAAAGATCCATTGGTGATTCCTCAGATGGAGAAAGCTATAGGGGTAGATCTCCGAACCCCGTTGGTCTAGGGTTTCGTCGGATAAAGACCACCGGAGCATCGTCCACCCTAGAAAACTTGCATGCATGTCTCCCTAATATATGTGTATAGGTGTGACCCAAGGTTGGTACATGCAATATATATCGGTCTTGAGCATGGACTTCTTCACAGACATGGGTTGTTAACACTTGGTAAAATCCAGGATCTCTACGTGGAAACTCCCGCTACGGGTCTACCAGAGCCTATGTCATGGTAAAGTGGGCCCAACGTTTGCTTTCCATGTATATATGTCCTAAACAAACCAAAATAAAGCTAAAGGTCCATCGGTGAGGCCTCCTATGGAGAAAGCTATAGGGGTAGATTTTGGACTCCCCCGGTCTAGGGTTTTGCAGGATAAAGACCACTGGAGCATCGTCCACCGTAGAAAACTTGCATGCATGTGTACCTAACATATGTATATATGTGTGACCCAAGGTTGGTACATGTAATATATATAGGTCCCGAGCATGGCCTTCTTCACAGACATGGGCAGTTAACACTTGTTGAAATACAGGATCTGTACGTGAAAACTCCCGCTACGGTTCTACCGGAGCCTATTTCATGGTAAAGTGGGCCCAACCTTTCTTTCCATGTATATATGTCCTAAACAAACCAAAATAAAGCAGAAGATCCATCGGTGATTCCTCGTACGGAGAAAGCTATAGGGGTAGATCTCTGAACGCCCTCGGTCTAGGGTTTTGTAGGATATAGACCACCGGAGCATCATCCACCCTAGAAAAATTGCATGCATGTGTCCCTAACATATGTGTATAGGTGTGACCCAAGGTTGGTACATGCAATATTTATAGGTCCCGTGCATGGCCTTCTTCACAGACATGGGCTGTTAACACTTGGTGAAATCTAGTTATGGTCAACAAACAAGGTAGTTGAACGGCTGGAGGATGGCGTCTCCCACCGCACCCCTCCCCCCTCCCACCCCAAACCCTAACCATGGCGTCAAGATCTAGTTTGCAATGGAGGCTCTCTTGCACTGGGATTTCTCCCCAGGGCTGGCGTTTGCAGATCAGGTGCATCGACATTTTGGATCTACGGTGCATTTCTCCTCCTCTCCTTCCTCCAAAGCGTTCTTCTTGGTGGTTTCTTTCTCTTCGGCCTCGTTTCCTCTCAATGAAGAATCTGTCGGTGTGGTTTTACAATGCTGTTTGGGTGGAGACCGAATTGGTTATCGTGTGTTTCAACAAAGTGATCATCTTTTTCGTTTCTCAGTGAATAATAATAAGGTGGGACATTTTGTCTATGGCCTCAAAGATCGCATCTGGCCTGATTTTGTTTGTCACTTCTCATTATTTCGTGGAGTTCATCCGAATATATCTGGTTTTCGAGGCTCTGAATCACAGGATCAAGGTTATACTCATTGGAGATCTACTGAAGAAAATTGGGCTGTTTCTTCTCGGAGTTCTCTTCATTTTAAGCCACATCTGGAATTTCTTCGAGAAAATGCATTTTCATCTCCAGAAGCTAGGGCTGAATTATTGAAATTTGATCTATCTGGTACTCAACAGCTCTTTCCAGACAAGGCCATTCAGGATGATTTTGATCATGATTCTGTAACATCTACGACTGCTTTCAAGGATCAATCTATTCAATCTGATAATAAATTGATGAAGTTTGGATTATTTCCTCTAATTTCTTTGAGCAAGGTTCCTCAGATTGAAGGTGTTTCTTTTGCAAGTGAGAAGTTCAAGTTTTTGTATTATGATCGAATCAAATTGGAGATCTTTCCGCAAATTTTGGATTTTAAACATGCTGGATATTCGGATCAGGAAATTGGGAACACATTAAGGATCAAATTTGTCCCGCCCAATGATTATATCCAGAAACGTTTAAATTCATGTGACAATTGTGGTGCTTTTGGACATAAGGCCCATCAGTGTAACTTGGTTGAATGTGCGGATTGTTCACGTTTGGGCTTCACTTGCTGGGCTTGCAAAAGATCTTCTGGCCCGACTAAGGTTTGGGTTCTGGCAACTTGTAGAAGTTGTACGACAAAGGGCATTTGGCCAAAAATTGTCAAAAACAATCTGATTTGATTCGTGCGGAATTTTCAGTTCAGAACAGTTTTCCTAGGGAAAATATAGCTGCATTTAATAAGCAGATTTGGAGAGAGAAAAAACCTAGGGCAGAGATAATTGCATTAGCAGATCTTTTTCCCCTTGCACAAGCTATAGTATCGTCCTTTGTTCTGGGCGACTCTCCCTCTGATCAAGGCGGCGGCGCAATGGCAAATTTTCCGGTGAACCCACTGGCATTTCTGCCAGAGGGAATGACCATTGACCAAGGTCCAGCTGATCGTAAGGTTCATTCTCATCTGGTGGTCAATCCAATCTCTCCTCTCTAGCACGATAATGTAGTCATTGCGGAGCCTAGTCGGTTTATTCCGATTCAGTTGAGGGAAGATATGAGAGAGGAGATTGCAAATATGATTACTGAGGCTGGGTTTACGGTGACTGCTTTTGATGATCACCGTCTCGGGCTAGGAGTGTTTACGATGATTGATACGTTAGCTACTGATGGTGTTGTTGGAACCAACTTTCAGTTAGATGAGGATACTGTGGTCACTTTTGTTAAGCATGATCAAGCTAGAAACATGAGGCTAACCACGTTTGGTAGAGAGATCTGGGTCTTGTTCTTAGGGTTTCCTCTTGATTATCAGACTAGCTACTATGTTAGCAGAGCATGTGACAATTTTGGTCTGCTGTCTGAATGGTACCAGCCAAGGGCTAACAAGAAATTTGTACTTGTTAAAGTGCAAATTGTGGATCCAAAGTTTGTGCCTAAAAGCCTTGTTATTCAGCAGCTGGGTGGGCCTAGAAGATCTTGGGGAATTCCTGTTATTATGCTTAGGAGTGCTGATTGGAATGCACATCATGATCACATTCCACCTCCTGAAGATCCTGCCCCTAACAATGGAAATCCTCACCCTATGCATGGTGTCGAAGTTACTGCTGAACAGATTTACCAAAATCAGCTAAATATTTGGCTACAGCAGCAAGGCTTTCAACCTGGTGCACCACAGAATGGACAGCAGAATAACCAACATGCTCCTTTAGTTCAGAACCTGGAAATTATGGCTGATCCTCCTCTGTTTAATTTTCAAGCTATGCTTGCTGAGCAGGGAGTGCCTTTTTATGCAGGTCTTCCTCCACCAACTTCAAATATAACTGACAGTCCTCTGCAGGCATGGACTGATAATATATCTGGTTCAGACTCAGAAAATTCTGTGATGACTGGGCAGCAAGATGAAGATTATGAGGTTTCAACTGTTCTCTCTCTGAATATGTATCTGGGTGACTATAGGGCTTTTGACTTGGCCAATGCCTCTCTTCTGGCTAATTTCTCAATTGCTAAGTCTGTGTGGGAGAAGACCTTTTCTCCAAATCTGGGACTAGACAATGGAAAATTTCTGAACTGTGAATGGCAGATTTCTCCTTCTATGGCTTTTGAACTGGTTGGTGAGGCCTTCTTTTTAATAAAAAAGCAAGGGTATGTGCTCCTGCTCAGCACCTCTCTCCTAGTCTGAATATTGCTGCACAGATAGAAGCGTTTACAGGGCAGAAGGGTGAAACACCTCTGGTGACTACTCAAGTCAGAAGGAGTGCAAGGGCCAATAAATATGATGGTTTTAAAATTCATCTAATATCTGACACAAAGATAGCCAAATCTAAGGTGAAGGCAAGAGTGGTCCCTGCTGTCAAAGAGACTATGAAGAAGAAGAAGTCTAGAGGTGAGAATACTGCTCAGATGGCTGTTGAGCACTATATTCCTCCTCCTACTCCAATTGCTACTCTGCAGTCTATAGGGGTGAATCTTTGTGGAGTGCCTCCTGAAGATGTTTCTCCAATGAAGCTTCTTGCTCTGCCTCAGGAGGAGGAAACCTCTCCAATGAAGCTGCTTGCTCAGCCTCTGGAGGAAGAAGTCTCTGAAGGCTTCTAAGTTATCTCTTATGTCTTCATTTAAAAAGCGGCTTGTTTTGTGTTGGAACATTCGTGGTCTTAATGCGAAATCCAAACAGTTAGCTTTATATAATGCTATTATCACTAGTGGTTGTTCAGTGGTATATCTGCAAGAAACTAAGAAAACCTCTTTTGATCATGCTTTTATTAAGGAATGTTGCCCTAGAGGCTTTGATGATTATGTTTATGTACCTTCTAATGGTGCTTCTGGTGGGCTTATTATTATTTGGAAAAGTGCTGTATTCTCTGGAATGGTCATGCATTGTAATACATTTGCAGGGTCAGTTCACTTTTCCTCTACATAATCAGCTCATAAATGGACCCTAGTAAATATTTATGGGCCATGTCAGGGAGAGGCAAGAGAAGAATTTGTTGAATGGCTCTTTGATTTATACATTCCAGATGAAGAGGATTGGCTCCTAGTGGGTGATTTTAATTTTATTAGATCACCTTCTAACAGGAATAAACCAGGGGGAGATGTTAATGACATGTTAACTTTTAATAATTTTATCAGAAAGCAACATCTGACTGAACGAGCTATTCAAGGCAGGCAATTCACCTAGAGTAATATGCAAAATGACCCCCTGCTTGAGCAACTTGATTGGTTCTTTACCTCACTGCATTGGACTTTGAGCTTCCCAAATACAACTGTTCACCCACAAGGCAAACCAACCTCAGATCACTTTCCTCTGGTGGTTTCAATTCAAACTAATATTCCAGCCAGTGAAGTGTTCTGATTTGATAATTATTGGGTAGCCCACCCTGGTTTCCATGATATAGTTTCAGTCAGTTGGAATAAGCCAGTATATAAATCCAATAGTGCAGTTGTATTGAATCATAAATTTAAACGGCTAAGATATGATCTGAAGAAATGGAGTAAATCTATATCCAAATTGTCCATATGTATTGAGAATACAAACAGAGCTCTTTTGGAGTTAGACAATATTGAGGACAGTAGAGGTCCTACAATTCCAGAAACTAACTTCAGAAGAATTCTAAGGAAGCATCTTCTTTGTTTGCTGGACTATCAAAAGCAATATTGGAAGAAAAGATGCACAATTAGATGGACTAAATTTGGTGATGAAAATTCAAAGTTCTTTCAAGCAATGGCCACTGAAAGATATCATAGAAATTCTATTTCTGCTCTTATAAATGACCAGGGACAGCAGATTTCTGATCATGCAGGGAAAGAAGAAATTATTTATGATTCTTTCAAGGCAAGATTGGGAACCAAATGCAACCCTCAGATGGCCTTTAATTTGGAGGAATTAATCTCCCCTATTGAGGGACTTGGAGAGCTTTCTTCTCCTTTTACTCACTCTGAAATTGATGAAGTGGTTAGGCATATGCCTCTTGACAAATCTCCTGGACCAGATGGCTTTAATGGGCAGTTTCTGAAGAGTTGTTGGAATATAATCAAACATGATATTTATAGATTGTGCAATGATTTCTATGAGGGCAAGATGGATTTGGAAAGCATAAATATGGGCTATATTACCCTGATTCCAAAAATTCCAGTACCTATTGGAGTGAATGATTACAGGCCTATCACTCTTTTAAACTGCTGTCTGAAACTCATTACAAAAATCCTTGCTAATAGATTGCAGAAAATTGTTCTTAAGATTGTGCACAAGAACCAATATGGTTTTTTGAAAGGAAGATCAATACAGGATTGTCTAGCTTGGGCATTTGAATTTCTGTATCAATGTGAAGCTTCCAAGAGAGAGATCCTAATTTTGAAATTAGACTTTGCCAAAGCACTTGATACTATTGATCATGGGGCAATGATTAAAATTATGAGGCAGATGGGGTTTGATGAGAAGTGGCTCAGTTGGATTTCCATTATTTTCCAATCTGGTAAATCTTCAGTGCTCCTCAATGGCACCCCTGGCAGACAATTTCATTGTCTAAGAGGGGTTAGGCAGGGTGATCCATTGTCACCTCTGATTTTTGTGCTTGCTGCTGATTTGCTTCAATCTGCCATCAATAGAGCTTTTAGAGCCGGAGTAATTTCCACTCCTCTTCCTATACACTCTGATATGGACTATCCCATAACTCAGTATGCTGATGACACCCTTATTATCATGCCTGCCTGTGCTACTCAGCTTGAAGTTATGAAAGGCTTGCTGGATGATTATGCCACTTCTACTGGTCTGAGAATAAACTATAGCAAATCTATGTTGGTTCCTATTAACCTATCTACAGAAAGAACTCAAAGTCTGGCACATGGCATTGGATGTATTGCTGGAAAATTGCCCTTTACTTATTTGGGCTTGCCACTGGGAACTACAAGACCCACAATTCTGGAACTAATGCCTTTAGTGGACAGAATTGAGAGGAAGATGTATGCTTCTTTCAGGATGATGGCTTACAGTGGTAGAGTAACTGTGATTAACTCTTTACTCACTTCCATTGCTATGTTCCCCATGTGCTCCCTGAATATTCCCCCCCAAAGTGCTTGAGCATATTGATAAACTAAGAAGGCACTGTTTGTGGAATAAGAAAACTGAGGAAGGAGAGAAATGCTCCTCTCTAATTGCTGGGATAGAGTTTGCATACCTAAAGAGAATGGAGGAGTTGGTGTGTTAAACCTTAAAATTCAGAATGAAGCTTTGCTTCTCAAGTTCTTGCACAAATTCTATAATAAAGAGGACACTCCTTGGGTAACAATTCTCTGGAAGTCTTATTATGAGGGGAAAATTCCACATGCTGTTGATCCCTGTGGCTCTTTCTAGTGGAAAGATGTTATGAAATTATCTCCTATCTTCAGAGGGATCACATCATGTGTCATTGGCAATGGTGATACTGCCTTGTTTTGGAAAGATGACTGGCTGGACCAAATTATTTCAGAGAAATTCCCTAGAGCATTTTCCTACTGCCTTCATGAGGATATCTCGGTTCAGAAGTTCCTTATTGCTCCCACACTGTCTGATAATTTCAGCTTGCCTCTATCTCTAGAGGCTTTGCAAGAAATTAAGGATTTACAGGATGAGGCTGCTTCCACTGTTCTATCCCCTGCTGACAAAGATGCTTGGATTTATGTGTGGGGTTCTGCTTTTTATACTTCAAGGAGGTATTATAAATACTGCTTCAGGGAAATTGTTCCACATGAAGCTTTCAAATTGATTTGGAAATCGAAATGCACACCGAGAGTAAAATTCTTCTATTGGATAGTGTTCTCTGATAGGCTGAACACAAGAGGAATGTTGAAAAGGAGAAACTTTAAGCTGAATTCTGGATATAATTGTGTGTGCTGTGATTCTCCTGTAGAGGAAACCATTGAACATTTATTCTTACGGTGCCCTTTCAGCACTTCATGTTGGGCAAAGCTGAATATTTTCTGGCAAGCACAAGGCCCATTTCTGGATATTATTGTTGCAAATAGATCTCTTTGGGGCAAACCTTTATTCATGGAAATTTTCATGCTAGCAGCCTGGAATATCTGGAAAGTGAGGCATAATATGGTCTTCAATGGTATTACACCTGAGCTCGAAGTGTGGAAGGACAAATTCAGAGCTGATGCCAAGTTGCTGATTCACAGAACAAAACCAGAATTACACTCCTTTATTTTTAGTATAGCTGGTTCTTTGTAAAGTTGTAAAGTTGTATAGCTCCTTTCTCCTTTAGGTCTCCCTCTCAAAGGCCTATGTAATCCCCTTGTATTTTACACTCCCTTCCCCCCCATTTTATTTTAATATATCAAAGGCAGTAGGGCCCCTCCCCTACTGTCACAAAAGTTTCAAAAAAAAAAATCCAGGATATGTACATGGAAACTCCTGCTACGGGTCTATAGGAGCCTATTTCATGGTAAAGTGGGCCCAACCTTTGCTTTCCATGTATATAGGTCCTAAACAAACCAAAATAAAGCAAAAGATCCATCGGTGAGTCCTCGTACGGAGAAAGCTATAGGGGTAGATCTCCGAACCCCCTCGGTCTAGGGTTTCGCAGGATATAGACCACCGGAGCATCGTCCACCCTAGAAAACTTGCATGCATGTCCCTAACATATGTGTATAGGTGTGACCCAAGGTTGGTACATGCAATATATATAGGTCCCGAGCATGGCCTTCTTCACAGACATGTGTTGTTAACACTTGGTGAAATCTAGGATCTCTACGTGGAAACTCCCGCTACGGGTCTATCGGAGACTATGTCAGGGTAAAGTGGGCCCAACCTTTGCTTTCCATGTATATATGTCCTAAACAAACCAAAATAAAGCTAAAGGTCCATCAGTGAGGCATCCTATAGAGAAAGCTATAGGGGTAGATTTCTGGACCCCCCGGTCTAGGGTTTCACTGGATAAAGACCACCAGAGCATCGTCCACCCTAAAAAACTTGCATGCATGTGCCCCTAACATATGTGTATAGGTGTGATAGAAGGTTGGTACATGCAATATATATAGGTCCTGGGCATGGGCTTCTTCAAAGACATGGGCTGTTAACACTTGGTGAAATCCAGGATCTGTACGTGGAAACTCCCGCTACGGGTCTATCGGAGCCTATTTCAAGGTAAAGTGGGCCCAACCTTTGCTTTCCATGTATATATGTCCTAAACAAACCAAAATAAAGCACAAGATCCATCGGTGAGTCCTCGTACGGAGAAAGCTATAGGGGTAGATCTCCGAACCCCCTCGGTCTAGGGTTTCGTCGGATAAAGACCACCGGAGCAACGTCCACCCTAGAAAACTTGCATGCATGTGTCCCTAACATATGTGTATAGGTGTGACCCAAGGTTGGTACATGCAATATATATAGGTCCCGAGCATGGCCTTCTTCACACACATGGGCTATTAACACTTGGTGAATTCGAGGATCTCTACGTGGAAACTCCCGCTACGGGTCTACCGGAGCCTATGTCATGGTAAAGTGGGCCCAACCTTTGCTTTCCATGTAGATAAGTCCTAAAAAAACCAAAATAAAGCTAAAGGTCCGTCGGTGTGGCCTCCTACGGAGAAAGCTATAGGGGTAGATTTCCGGACCCCCCCCCCCGGTCTAGGGTTTCACCGGATAAAGACCACCGGAGCATCATCCACCCTAGAAAACTTGCATGCATGTGTCCCTAACATATATGTATATGTGTGACCCAAGGTTGGTACATGCAATATATATAGGTCCCGATCATGGCCTTCTTCACTGACATGGGCTGTTAACACTTAGTGAAATCTAGGATCTGTACGTGGAAACTCCTGCTACGGGTCTACCAGAGCCTATTTCATGGTAAAGTGGGCCCAACCTTTGCTTTCCATGTAGATATGTCCTAAACAAACCAAAATAAAGCAAAAGATCCATTGGTGAGCCCTCATACGGAGAAAGCTATAGGGGTAGATCTCCGAACCCCCTTGGTCTAGGGTTTCGTCGGATAAAGACCACCGGAGCATCGTCCACCCTAGAAAACTTGCATGCATGTCTCCCTAACATATGTGTATAGGTGTGACCCAAGTTTGGTACATGCAATATATATCGGTCCCGAGCATGGCCTTCTTCACAGACATGGGCTATTAACACTTGGTGAAATCCAGGATCTGTACGTGGAAACTCCCGCTACGGGTCTACCGGAGCCTATTTCATGGTAAAGTGGACCCAACCTTTGCTTTCCATGTATATATGTCCTAAACAAACCAAAATAAAGCAAAAGATCCATCGGTGAGTCCTCGTATGGATAAAGCTATAGGGGTAGATCTCTGAACCCCCTTGGTCTAGGGTTTCATCGGATAAAGACCACCGGAGCATCGTCCGCCCTAAAAAACTTGCATGCATGTGTCCCTAACATATGTGTATAGGTGTGACCCATGGTTGGTACGTGCAATATATATAGGTCCTGAGCATGGCCTTCTTCATAGACATGGGCTGTTAACACTTGGTGAAATCTAGGATCTCTACGTGGAAACACCTGCTACGGGTCTACCGGAGCCTATGTCATGGTAAAGTGGGCCCAACCTTTGCTTTCCATGTATATATGTCCTAAACAAACAAAAATAAAGCTAAAGGTCCATTGGTGTGGCCTCCTACGGAGAAAGCTATAGGGGTAGATTTCTGGACCCCCTGGTCTAGGGTTTCGCCAGATAAAGACCACCGGAGCATCGTCCACCCTAGAAAACTTGCATGCATCTGTCCCTAACATATGTGTATATGTGTGACCCAAGGTTGGTACATGCAATATATATAGGTCCCGAGCATGGCCTTCTTCACAGACATGGGCTGTTAACACTTGGTGAAATCTAGGATCTATACGTGGAAACTCCCGCTACGGTTCTACCGGAGCCTATTTCATGGTAAAGTGGGCCCAACCTTTGCTTTCCATGTATATATGGCCTAAACAAACCAAAATAAAGCAAAAGATCTATCGGTGAGTCCTCGTATGGAGAAAGCTATAGGGGTAGATCTCTGAACCCCCTTGGTCTAGGGTTTCGCAGGATATAGACCACCGGAGCATCGCCCACCCTAGAAAAATTGCATGCATGTATCCCTAACATATTTGTATAGGTGTGACCCAAGGTTGGTACATGCAATATATATAGGTCCCGAGCGTGGCCTTCTTCACAGACATGGGCTGTTAATACTTGGTGAAATTCAGGATATGTACGTGGAAACTCCCGCTATGGGTCTATCGTAGCCTATTTCATAGTAAAGTGGGCCCAACCTTTGCTTTCCATGTATATATGACCTAAACAAACCAAAAGAAAGCAAAAGATCCATCGGTGAGTCCTCGTACGGAGGAAGCTATAGGGGTAGATCTCTGAACCCCCTCGGTCTAGGGTTTCGCAGGATATGGACCACCGGAGCATCGTCCACCCAATAAACTTGCATGCATGTGTCCCTAGCATATGTGTATAGGTGTGACCCAAGTTTGGTACATGCAATATATATAGGTCCCAAGCATGGCCTTCTTCACAGACATGGGCTATTAACACTTGGTGAAATCCAGGATCTGTACGTGGAAACTCTCGCTACGGTTGTACCAGAGCCTATTTCATGGTAAAGTGGGCCCAACCTTTGCTTTCCATGTATATATGTCCTAAACAAACCAAAATAAAATAGAAGATCCATCGGTGAGTCCTCGTACGGAGAAAGCTATAGGGGTAGATCTCTGAACCCCCTCGGTATAGGGTTTCGTAGGATATAGACCACCGGAGGATCGTCCACCCTAGAAAACTTGCATGCATGTCTCCCTAACATATGTGTATAGGTGAGATAGAAGGTTGGTACATGCAATATATATAGGTCCTGAGCATGGCCTTCTTTAGAGACATGGGCTGTTAACACTTGGTGAAATCCAGGATCTGTAGGTGGAAACTCCCGCTACGGGTCTATCGGAGCCTATTTCATGGTAAAGTGGGCCCAACCTTTGCTTTTCATGTATATATGTCCTAAACAAACCAAAATAAAGCACAATATCCATCGGTGAGTCCTCGTACGGAGAAAGCTATAGGGGTAGATCTCCGAACCCCCTCGGTCTAGGGTTTTGTCAGATAAAGACCACCGGAGCATCGTCCACCCTAGAAAACTTGCATGCATGTGTCCCTAACATATGTGTATAGGTGTGACCCAAGGTTGGTACATGCAATATATATAGGTCCCGAGCATGGCCTTCTTCACAGACATGGGCTGTTAACACTTGGTGAAATCCAGGATCTCTACGTGGAAACTCCCGCTACGGGTCTACCGGAGCCTATGTCATGGTAAAGTGGGCCCAACCTTTGCTTTCCATGTATATATATCCTAAACAAACCAAAATAAAGCTAAAGGTCCATCGGTGAGGCCTCATACGGAGAAAGCTATAGGGGTAGGTTTCTGGACCCCCCCCGGTCTAGGGTTTCGCCGGATAAAGACCACCGGAGCATCATCCATCATAGAAAACTTGCATGCATGTGTCCCTAACATATGTGTATATGTGTGACCCAAGGTTGGTACATGCAATATATATAGGCCCCGAGCATGGCCTTCTTCACATACATGGGCTGTTAACACTTGGTGAAATCCAGGATCACTACAAGAAATGTGTTGACTAGTGACCCTCTATTTTCATCACTGAATCGTCACAATGGTTAATCTATGACGATTTTATGACAAAAAAACGATCGTCAAAAACGGGGCGTCGTTGATTAATGAACCTGACGAATCTGCTGAAATCGCCATAGCCGTCTATGACGATATTGGACCGTCATAACGGTTGTGACGATTCAGTATCGTCATGGGCATTTTGAGGAGGCCACATCAGCAATCCAACGTGGCATACACGTGGCAGAAGGCCACATCAGCAATCCGACGTAGGATACATGTGGCATATACGTAAATCAAAATCAGCCCGGTCCATTTTAATGATCTATATGGGCCAAGCCCAATAAGTCTAGCCTTTTTTTCTTGGGCCTTGGCCTTCTTTTGGTCAATATCTCTATTGGACCGTATAGGTTTTTTACATCCTTTTTCTATTTTGGGCCTAGGCCTTTTACAGTCAATTTTTTACTAGGCTGGTCCGTTCTTAATTTTCACACTGATCCCACTTGTCAGTTTGTATTATCATACTGGTCCCAACAGTCAGGCCTTATTTTCCCACAATTTGACAACAATTAAATAACAAATAAGAAACAGTGAATAGATAACATTCTTTTCACAGGCATAACAAAATTTCCACAGATAGATATATACAATATATACAAGGCTGGAACTGATTCTAGCCAAATATGTAAATCCACCGCATGAACATATCCTACAGCAATATCACAGAACCCAAAGCATGTCCTTCTAGCCAACGAAATGCTATACCACAAACTTGGCTCCCCACCTCCAGGTCCGTGGCAGGGATCTCTGTCCTCCACCAAAGCAATAGCAACCTGAATGTGGCTTCAACCTTTTCTCTCCTGGAATCGTCTTTACTGCGCTTATCATCCATGGTAACCGGCTGAATTTTCAGAGGACGGTAGATACTATCATCACCCTGAAATTCAAGCAGTTCAACATCAGACAAAATGAACTTAAATAAACTGAACATGATAGGCCAATCATGAAATGACCATTACTGATACAAAACACAGGGAACCTAATCGTAATTCTAATAAGGCAGTATTTAATTAAAACAAGGCACATATAAGCGTGGTGATCTTTCGTAATTTGCATGACATAAAAGCTACCCATCCTTACCAGCCTGTTTTCTGTAATATTGTTGTCACTTGGAGTTGCAATCAAAAATCATCATTTAATCAGAATTCTGTATAAGCTGTTATTTGGGTGCCTTCAGATGAATAAGGGATTTACTTGGAACATGATGGTATATGTGCCTTGCTTCAAGTCAACACTATTATAACTTCCATTTTTGGTTCTGGGGACCAAAAATGTTACAGAAAACAGGCTGGTAAGGATGGGTAGCTTTTATGTCATGCAAATTTCGAAAAGATATATCAATTTACGTTTGGTCTAAATCAACGAGTTAATCAAGTCAATGCAGATAAATGGATGAACACAAAAATCAAAGGCAGTCTAATCTATGTGTGCACATTATCACCTCAGGGGAACATAACCAACAATATAAGTACAAGTTAGTGAAAAAAACACACACCTGTCCACCAGGAGCAAGCTTCGGATCCATCATATCCGGGTTCGGCCGATGTCTCAACAGGTCTTCATCAACCTGTTGCTCACCCTACCCATTCACCTCAGCATCTGGTGCCTTACCCTGGGCAGCCACAGTATCTGCAGCGTTGGTGAGCTTCTGGATCTTGTAATCCATTTTCTTGTCTATCGGGCGAATCTACGGCACATAATTCGACAAAGCACCATCAGTTGTTTTTTGACAGCTAAATAAACGGAGACTGGCAGCTCAACGATAGGCATATGCACGCACCTTCTCGAGAAAGAGCCTGATCTCAACGAGGCTGCGCACGACTGGGTGGCCGTCGACGGAGAGCCCCTTGGCCTTGCGGAGCAGGTAGTAGACGAGGTCCTGGCAGTAGCTGAGCAGCAGGTGGTGCTTCGCCTCCAGGTACCCGATTCCGTCGCCCGTCGGCAACTGGTTCTTCCGCACCTACAAACACACCACCACATACAGAAAAATGAGTACAACTGTAAGTTTCACGCCATGCCCACGGGACTCTATTTGCTCGTCATCTCCAGTTCTGGCTGTTATGGGAGGGGAAAACTGCGGGTACCTTCCGGGTGAGGGACTCGACTTTGGTCCTGACGAGGTCGAGCCCATCCTTCATCTCCTTTAGGGCGGCAGTATACACACATCAGCAGTATACTAGCAGTATACTCGCATATATATTCAAAGCAACAGAAGATGGCAGTATATTCAGTACCAACAGTAGCAAGAAAGTACCAAAAGTATACTAGCAGTATACTAGCAGAAGATGGCAGTATATTCAGTACCAACAGTATACTAGCAGAACAAGTGCAGTGCACAGCTAGAATTGCAGAGCATACTATTATAGCACTCCTCCATTTGCAAAAGAAATGTATGCATCAAAATGAATCGGTTCTACGCATGTAAGAGAACAAATTATTTACATTGAGGAGCCAGATAGTAACAACAACATTCAGTTATCGTGGTTGCAGATAAATTATCAATACAGAGGTAAAGACCAGAATACTACGAAATGAAAAGCAAACTAGAAACTATACAAGGAACCCCAATCTAAAGCACCTGACATGGTAGCATAAGCTTTTTCAGTAAGAGTCGTAACATTCAGCATTGTTACTTCAGCCAGTGCCAGACCACTCAACAGCTTCCTGAGATCCCTAGAACTCTAACATTGGCTGATTGATAATCACACAAACCATCAAGCTGATTGAAGCAAGTCTATTTCAGGTGGAAGATGCCTGAAATAGTAGATCTTTAACATGGCTTAACCAGTACGGGGTTTGGCACTGTGTTCAGGGATCTAAGTATGTAACCATAGTTCTATGATCATTATCTCTGAGAGCACTATCATGTAGGGAATTCAGAGTCGGGCAGATGGATCCTAGATTGACATACCCGTGTTCCTCCTGTTCATGACAATAAACTGGAATCTCGGATGCGTGTTCCTACAACAACAGAAAACCAATCAGATACCCAGATCCTGACCGCAGCCTCACACAAGAGCAAAACCCCCAACTCTACCAGCCCTTGCTCAACTCTTCATGATGAACAGCGACCCCTCCACATCCTTGCGGCTCTGCGCAACACAAAGCGAGCAAATCGGATTGGATCAGGTTTCAGGTGAATCACGAAAGGGGGAGGGAGGAGGAACACAGGAGGAGAGGGACTGGGGCAGAGAGATTTATGACCCATTGGTTGAGGTCAATGTTGAAGTCGTAGAGGGTGACGTGGGCGGCGGTGATGAGGATGTCCTCGACGGCGGGGTCGAGACGCTGCAGGATGGTAAGGTTGAGCAGGCGCGTGCCCTCGGCGTCCATCGCCAGGTTCGGGGTCACCTTGCCCCCGTTCGACGGCGGCGGCATGGGCGTCGGCGGCATCGATCGTTCCCCAGGTGGGCTGCGGTGGATCAGAGCAGAGCATGGAGTAGCTCGGGATCTGACGCGGTGGACACAATGAAGGGAAAACAGGAGGTGGCGGCGGCGGTGGGGGAGGGTTAGGGTTAGTGTTTGTGGGTTCTGTCGCTCCTCTGCAAATTAATAGGTGAGGTGAGGGACGTTGTATCAGAGCATGGACGGTCCAGATCAGTTTTAGGGTGTGATCCGTGGGAGGAGGGGTTATGCCTTGTGATTGGTCCGAGAAAACTAGTTTTGACCACATTTTGAATTCAACCCAAATAATTCAAAAAGATAGAAAACCTCTGCATAGTTTGTACAAAGGACTTCATATTGTGCACATGTGTGCGAATTAAAATGCCAAACAATATTTCTATATAAATTTTTTATTTTATTTACACAAAAAATTTAATTTTCATTTTTAGAGTGCTAAAAATGGCTTTTTTGTGAAGCACTGATGACCCACAAGTATAGGGGGTGTATCGTAGTACTTTCGATAAATAAGAGTGTCGAACCCAACGAGTAGCAGAAGGTGTTGATGAGTGGTTTTGATCAAGGATTCACTGTAAATACTAGCAAACAGGTTTTCAGGGGTATTTGGTAATACGAGTAAATAAAGTGCGAGTAAATAAAAGACAGTAGTAAGAATTGCAGCAGGTGGCCCAATCCTTTCTTCAGCAAAGGACAAGCCGGTTGTGTAACTTATAATAACCAAACGTTCTCGAGGACACACGGGAGTTTCTGTCAAGAGCTTTCGCTTCATAAAGCCAATAGTCTTTATTGGTTTGATAGGTGTTATGGGGGTGAACCTGTGCTAGCGCACTACCCTTACTAGGATAAATACACACTTGCTATTATACCCTCCTGCAAGCATCCGAAAATACAAGAAAGTAATTAAGATAAATCTAACCACAGCCTTAAACTCTAGGATCCTACGCTCCCTGGTGCAACGGTTTCCCAATGGAGGTTTAGGTTTCTGTCACTCCAGCAACCCTACAATTGGTAGCCAAATACACAATGCATCTCACTAGGCCCATAAATGGTGAAGTATCATGTAGTCGACGTTCACATGACACCACTAGTGAAATAGCACCACAACAATATCAAACCATTAAATATTTCTCAACAATAATTCACTACTAACATCTTGACTTCTCCCATGTCCTCAAGAACTAAATGAACTACTCACAAGACATCATATGGATCATGATCAGAGGTTAAATAATGGTAAATAACAATCTGGACATAAACCTTAATTCAATGGTTCCACTCAATAGCATCAACTACAAGAGTAATCAACACCGGGAAAGTTTCCCCTATGAATATAACAAGATCCAACTCAAGATGTTACAGCGGGATGGCGTGGTGATGGTGGAGATGAAGGTGCTGGTGATGGAGATGATGATGATGATGATCCCGATGAAGTCCGGTGCAATGGTGATGACGATGGCAACGATCTCCCCTCTCCACGAAGGAATTTCCCTGGCAGATTTCTGCCTGCCGGAGAGCTTTTTTCTCTCTGGTGTTTTCCGCCCCGCAGAGGCGGTGGTGTCTAACTCCGAGCCCCTCCCTTGACTTAGGTTTTTGGGGACGATGAAGTGCGCGAAGGGGTGAGACCAGAAGTGGGCCAGGGTGGCCTCACACAGGGCTGGCACGGCCAGGGGTCAGGCCGCGCCACCCTAGCGTGAGGGCCCCTCCTGGCTCCTCTTGACTCCTCCTTCTGGCTTTCTGAGTCTTCTGGGAAAATATAATTTCCTGGTATTTTTTTGGAATTTTCCTGATCTTCAAAATATGGTCCCTTGATGGTCCTTTTTCTAGCAGAATCCTGACTCCGGCAGCAAATCCTCCAATGATCATCAAACATGTGAAAACAAAGGAAATAACATAAGTATCATATCTAAATATGAAATATATCAATGAATAACAGTAAATTATGATATAAAATAGTGATGCAAAATGGACGTATCAACCCCCCCAAGCTTAGACCTCGCTTGTCCCAAGCGAAAACTAAACTCGGTAAACATGACCACAGGTTTATGGAGTGAAGTGTCGATAATCAAAATACGGACAAGAAGCATCACATTTACCAAGACACAAATTATAATAGACAGCAACTTCCCTTTATAAGATATAGACTTGCAATAAGTAAAGAGAATCACATATAAAGATGCACAAAGTAAACTATAATTGGTGATGGCAAACATTAGTTCTTGGTCAGAAAACAATGAACAACTATACTAGCCTTTTGAATGGAGCCTTTTTAAAACAGATCTAATATAGCAAAAACCATATGCTCAACAAAACAACATTTTTGCATTCATAGAAAGCTTTCAAAGATATATTCCTTCAGACAAAAGCATTATACAAAACAAGGAAGATAGTAAACATGATTAAACGGATCAACATATGGATGAGTGAAACATAACAACTCAAATGCTTGCTGGAGACAGAGGGAGATAGGTTGACTCAACATAAATATAAAAGATAGGCCCTTCGCAGAGGGAAGCAGGGATTAAACATGTGCTAGAGCTTTTCATTTGTAAAACAGAGGTAAAAAGTTATTTTGAGAGGTGTATGCTTTTGTCAATGACTAGCAACGGAGTTCTTGATATCTTCCATACTAAACAAGTGAGAGCGGTTCCGAGATGTTTGATTAGTTGGCACATTGGTGCTCTTTTATAGCTTTGCACTCCTCCCCACCTTTTTCCTTTCTCAAGCCATGGCTAACCGATTCCATCGGGTGCCAACCAACTTTCACATACCATGGAGGAGTGCTTTTCTTTTTCTTTTCTTTTTGAGATTCTAATGGTCTGACCAGCTCCCTTGCAAAATTAATGATGAGCAGATGAAGCTGCCTAGTCGAGGGGTACTTAATTTAGTATGGAGGATAACAAACCCATCCACTACGTCCTCATGAGCTAAAAACTATGGCACAAAATGAGAAGTGTTTGAAGGTTTTTTTGAAAGGTAGCACATGAAAATTTACTTGGAATGGCTTGAAATACCATGCATAGGAATTTATAGTGGACTCTTTGGAAGTGACTTGGCTTTTAGGAATTGGATGCACGAGAAGTATTTCCTCTCAGTACAGGTTTTTGGCTAGCAAGGCTGGGTAGCAAGCATAAGAGTTGCATGAAACAGACAAACATACATATAATAAGAACAATCAGGCCAACTCCTTTGAAGGTACAATGATTTTGACTTCAGGAATAACAATGCTTATAAGCCAAACATGAAGGATAAACTGAAGTGATATAACTACAAGCACTTCTTTATTCTTTTCTACTCAAACCTTAAGGTAAAGTTGCTACTGACCAAGCTAGGTTTGCTAAAACCAACTAAATTTACTCATGCTCCCAAAGTGATACCAATACCAATCAACAAGACTAGTCATACAAGAGAGATTGCAAACTAAGATAAAGTGTACGGAAAGTAAACGGTAAAACTTCTCATTAATATTTTATTACCGCAACTCACACCAAGGGATACATAAATAACCAACTAAGGAGGATATTTCCAAACTGCAAACTATTCTATAAGATAACTTCTCTATTCATGATATGACTCTACTTGAAAAGTAAATGAGCAAAAGGTAATGATGTGATACCGCGACACTCCCCCAAGCTTGGAACAAGCCAAGGGGATACTTATACCAATGACGAGTTACTCCTTTGGTGGTGGCGGTGGATAATCTTTAATAAGCTTCTCAATCAAATCTTTTAGATCATCAATCTTGTGACTGAGGTTACGAATCATCTCAGAATTGTGCTCAACACGGTTCATGAACCAGTCAGCAAGAGAATCCCAGCTCTTGGAATTATTTCCCCATCCTTCCTCATTCTTGGAACTTTCTTTTCCTGCACTGTTAGAACGATCTATATCCCAACCAGATGGTAATCATGACCTAGGCACCCTTTGAAACTGATGTCCATGGAGCTAAGGTGTGACGCGGCACACCCCCTCCGGTCCTTATGCGTGCACTCTTCTTGAACTTGTCATGATCTGTCACCACCCCTATGCTGGCAATCATGGTGTTTGGCCTTGAACTTTGATCTTCCTCCTCGTCTTCACTTTTAACCTCTTCTTTCAGCCAAAAGTCTTTGGTGTCATCTTCCGGAGGTGTCTTCTTCTTGTCATCGCTTGAAGAGGCCATGGCTCCCCCAAGCTTAAGATAAACTCCTGACAAAAATAGCTCGAAACAAAATATGATGATAAAACGATATACAGACCTCGGGGACTCCGGGGGGTTAAATAGGCGAAAATTATACATCGAAATGAAATCACAGGAGGAAACTAGGACGGAAACGAGTTCCGGGGTGCTCTCACACCTGGGTGGCGCGGCCAGGGGTGGGCCCACGCCACCTATGTGTGAGAAGCACACGAACTCCTTTTCCTGCCCATTTTCGTCTCTTGATTTTTCATATTTAGTAAAAATAGCAAAAATATTAAAGAAAGAACTTTTTGCGAAACTTCTCTGACTAGACCTGTTACCTATTCAAAAATGAACTCTGCAGGTACCTGCAATTTGTCTTGGATGAATTCTTCCGGAGAAACTATTTCAATAACATCAACATCTTCATTATAAGAATCTCCAGAAATATAATATTTGAGTCTTTGCCCATTCACCACTTGTGTAGAGTCATCTTTCAATGAAGCAATCTTAATAGCACCTGAGCGGTACACTTCCACAATAACATATGGTCCTTCCCATTTAGAGAGTAATTTTCCTGCAAAAAATCTGAGATGAGACCTATACAATAGAACTTTCTCACCAACATGAAACTCTCTCTTAAGAATTCTCTTATCATGCCATTGCTTGACTTTCTCTTTAAAAAGCCTGGCATTCTCATACGCTTCATTTCTCCACTCATCTAGAGAACTCAAATCTAACAACCTTTTCTTACCGGCTAGTTTAAATTCTCTATTAAGCTCTCTCACTGCCCAAAAAGCTTTGTGTTCTAATTCTAAGGGCAAGTGACATGCTTTTCCATAAACCATCTTATAAGGGGACATACCCATGGGGTTCTTATAAGCAGTTCTATAAGCCCATAAAGCATCGTTTAACTTACTAGCCCAATTTTTCCTAGATCTATTGACAGTCTTCTGCAAGATAGACTTGATTTCTCTATTAGAAAGCTCTACCTACCTACTAGTTTGGGGATGATAAGCAGAAGCAATTCTATGATTAACATCATATTTAGCAAGAGTTTTTCTAAAACCACCGTGAATAAAATGAGAACCTCCGTCAGTCATAAGATATCTAGGCACACCAAACCTAGGAAAAATAACATCCTTAAGCATTTTTAACGAGGTCTCACCATCGGCACTCTTTGTAGGTATGGCTTCTACCCATTTAGTAACATAATCAACAGCAACAAGTATGTGGGTATAGCCTCTTGAAGGAGGAAAAGGACCCATAAAGTCAAATCCCCAACAATCAAATGGTTCAATAACAAGAGTGTAACTCATAGGCATTTCATTGCGTCTAGAAATATTACCAACTCTTTGACATTCATCACAAGATAAAACATACCTTCTGGAATCTTTAAAGAGGGTTGGCCAATAAAAACCTGATTGTAGAACCTTTTGCGCGGTTCTATCTCCAGCATGATGCCCTCCATAAGCACTACCATGGCATTTTCTTAATATCTCTTGTTGCTCATATTCTGGTACACATCTTCGCATAATACCATCAACTCCTTCTTTATATAAGTGTGGGTCATCCCAAAAATAATGCCTCAAATCATAGTAGAATTTTCTTCTTTGCTGAGCTGTAAAAGTTCGAGGTAAATACTTGGAAACAATAAAGTTAGCATAATCAGCATACCAAGGAAGGTCTCGCGAAGTTACAATTATTGCAGCCAACTGTTCATTTGGGAAACTATTATTAATAGGAATAGGATCAAAAGAAATGTTTTCCAATCTAGACAAGTTGTCAGCCACAGGATTTTCAGCACCTTTCCTATCTACGATATGCAAATCAAATTCTTGTAAAAGCAACACCCATCTAATAAGCCTAGGCTTAGCATCCTTCTTAGTCATAAGATATCTAATAGTAGCATGATCAGTATGAATAGTAACTTTAGAATCAACAATGTAAGATCTAAACTTATCATATGCAAAAACAACAGCGAGAAACTCTTTCTCAGTAGTAGCATAATTCTTCTGAGCAGCATCAAGAGTCTTACTGGCATAATGAATAACATTCAACTTATTATCTACTCGCTATCCAAGAACAGCACCAACAGCAAAATCACTAGCATCACACATAATTTCAAAAGGTAAATTCCAATCAGGTGGTTGAACAATAGGAGCAGTAGTTAAAGCCTTCTTAAGAGTTTTAAAAGCTTCCTTACAATCATCATCAAAGACAAATGGTACATCTTTTCGAAGAAGATTAGTAAGAGGCTTTGAAATCTTAGAGAAATCTTTAATAAACCTCCTATAGAAACCAGCATGACCAAGAATACTACGAATACCTTTAACATCTCTGGGACAGGTCATTTTCTTAATTGCCTCCACTTTTGCTCTGTCAACTTCAATACCTCTTTCAGAAATTTTATGTCCAAGGACAATTCCTTCATTCACCATAAAGTGGCATTTCTCCCAATTAAGAACAAGGTTAGTTTCTTCGCACCTCTGCAAAACTTTATCAAGGTTGTGCAAACAATTATCAAAAGAAGTTCCATAGACGGAGAAATCGTCCATGAAGATCTCCACAATTTCTTCACAAAAGCCATGAAAAATAGCAGACATGCATCTTTGAAAAGTAGCAGGAGCATTGCATAGACCAAACGGCATACGTCTATAAGCATAAGTTCCATAAGGACAAGTAAAAGTGGTTTTCTCTTGATCTTCCTTTTTAACAGCAATTTGAGAAAAACCAGAATAACCATCAAGGAAACAAAAATGAGTCTTCTTAGACAACCTTTCTAACAACTGATCTATAAACGGTAAAGGGTAATGATCTTTCTTAGTAACTTTGTTTACCTTCCTATAATCAATGCACATTCTATAACCAACTACTACCCTTTGAGGAATAAGCTCATTATTCTCATTAGGCACAACAGTCATACCTCCTTTCTTAGGAACATAATGAACAGGACTAACCCATCTATTATCAGCAATAGGATAAATAATACCAGCATCAAAGAGTTTTAATACCTCATTTCTTACCACATCCTTCATCTTGGGAATTAGGCGGCGTTGATGCTCCACGACTGGCTTCGCGTCTTTCTCCATATTAATGGCATGCTGACATAAAGTGGGAGAAATCCCTTTTAAATCATCAAGAGTATATCCCATAGCTCCTCGGTGTTTCCTCAATATCTCCAATAATCTTTCTTCTTCCTTTCCTGAAAGTTTAGAGCTAATAATAACAGGATATATTTTCTTATCATCTATATAAGCATATTTAAGATTATCAGGCAAAGGCTTTAATTCAAACACAGGATCTTCCTTAGGCGGCAAAGTGGTACCAAGATCCTCCACAGGAAGATTATGCTTGATTAATGGTGGTTGACGAAGAAGGATATCGTCAATCTCTTCTCTTTCCTTACTGAAAACATCACTTTCGTGATCTTCCATGAATTGCTGCAAGGCATTATTAGGAGCAAGCGCAATAGAAGCAACCTGTTCAACTCAAAAATATTCATTAGGCGTGTCATTTTCATAAGAAGTCTTAGCAAACTTGGAAAAATTAAACTCATAAGACTCTCCATTAAACTTAGTAAAAAATTTCTCCTTCTTACAATCTATCACGGTGCCACAAGTGTTCAAAAATGGTCTACCAAAAATAATAGGACAAGTTTTACTAGCCTCCTTACCAAGTACTAGAAAATCAGTAGGGTATTTAGTCTTACCAAAAAGAACTTCCACATCTCGAACAATACCAAGAGGCCAAACAGTCTCTCTGTTAGCAAGCTGAATAACCACATCAATATCTTCAAGTTCACAAGCGCCAATCTCATGCATAATTTCTTTGTAAAGCTCTAAAGGAATAGCACTTGCACTAGCACCAATATCACATAAACCATAATAGCATTGATCTCCAATCCTGACAGAAATAACAGGAACACTTGTTTTCCTATGCTTTTTAGGATGTGAGAGAATGTTAGAAGCATCTTCACAAAAAAGAATATATTCATCCCCTACATCGTTAGTAACAAGATCCTTCAATATAGCTACAGGAGACTTAATAGTAATTTGCTCATCAGGTTCTGCAGCTTTCTTAGTACTTTTATTAGACACACTTACCAAAGTAGAATACTTCTTTACCTTAGCAGGGAAAGGTGTCTTCTCAAAATAAGGTTCAGGCACAATGCTATCAATAGTACAAACTTCAGTAGCTGCAGCAGGTAAATGACTAATAGAATCTTTATAAGGCGCATGATATTTGTTCCAATCTTTCTTTGGAACATCAAGATAAGAGGCAAAGGCCTTAAGACAATTAGCAAGTATTTGTGAATCAAGACCATAAGTAGTGCTAACACTATGAAAGTCATCGGTTCCCATAAAAGATTTAATGCATTCATAATCATAGTTTATACCTGACTTCCTACCTTTGTCGTTTTCCCAACCTTCAGCATTCTCTTGTATACGGTCAAGAAGTTTCCACTTAGCATCTTCTTTCATATGAGTAAATGATCCAAAGCAAGAAGCATCCAAATAATCCTTATCAGGAAGAGTAAGCCGCGCATAAAAATTATCAATAACAATATTATTGGGGAGCTCATGAATGGGGCATTTGAGCATTAGTAACTTCAATCTCCCCCATGCTTGGGCAATACTTTCTCCATCATGAGGCCAAAAATTATATATCCGGTTATGGTCTTTATGAATTTCACTTGGAGGATAAAACTTGGAATAAAAGAGAGGTACAATGTCCTCCCATGCCATAGATGGACCATCTTGGAGTAGTCGATACCACTCTTCAGCTCTGCCTTTCAATGATAAAGAGAATAATTTCTTCTTGACCTGGCTTGGTGAAATACCTGCACACCTAAACAACTCGCATAATTCATGTATAAATAATAAGTGATCACCCGGATGGACAGTTCCATCTCCTGAATAGCCGTTATCCATAATACGCCCAACAAATTTCATAGGTATTTTAAAAGGATCAATTTCAGCAGGTGGTGGCAGTGGTGGTTCATCCACATGTGCAGTAGTAGTAGAAGTGTTTCCAAATAGGAAACCAAATGGAGAGTTCTCCATAGCAGAGTAAAATAAAAATAAAAGATAAAATAAAAACAATACTCACAGCGACGGTTACCTTTACCAATTCCACTCTTCAATAGCGCTACACTCCCCGGCAACGGCGCCAGAAAATAGTCTTGATGACCCACAAGTATAGGGGGTGTATCGTAGTACTTTCGATAAATAAGAGTGTCGAACCCAACGAGGAGCAGAAGGTGTTGATGAGTGGTTTTGATCAAGGATTCACTATAAATACTAGCAAACAGGTTTTCAGGGGTATTTGGTAATATGAGTAAATAAAGTGCGAGTAAATAAAAGACAGTAGTAACAATTACAGCAAGTGGCCCAATCCTTTCTCCAGCAACACACAAGCCGGTTGTGTAACTTATAATAACCAAACGTTCTCGAGGACACACGAGAGTTTCTGTCAAGAGCTTTCGCTTCATAAAGCCAATAGTCTTTATTGGTTTGATAGGTGTTATGGGGGTGAACCTGTGCTAGCGCACTACCCTTACTAGGATAAATACACACTTGTGATTATACCCTCCTGTAAGCATCCGCAAATACAAAAAAGTAATTAAGATAAATCTAACCACAGCCTTAAACTCTAGGATCCTACGCTCCCTGGTGCAACGGTTTCCCAATAGAGGTTTAGGTTTCTGTCGCTCCAGCAACCCCACAATTGGTAGCCAAATACACAATGCATCTCACTAGGCCCATAAATGGTGAAGTATCATGTAGTCGACGTTCACATGACACCACTAGTGAAATAGCACCACAACAATATCAAACCATTAAATATTTCTTAACAATAATTCACTACTAACATCTTGACTTCTCCCATGTCCTCAAGAACTAAATGAACTACTCACAAGACATCATATGGATCATGATCAGAGGTGAAATAATGGTAAATAACAATCTGGACATAAACCTTAATTCAACGGTTTCACTCAATAGCATCAACTACAAGAGTAATCAACACCGGGAAAGTTTCCCCTATGAATATAACAAGATCTAACTCAAGATGTTACAGCGGGATGGTGTGGTGATGGTGGAGATGAAGGTGCTGGTGATGGAGATGATGATGATGATGATCCCGATGAAGTCCGGTGCGATGGTAATGACGATGGCGATGATCTCCCCTCTCCGGGAGGAATTTTCCTGACAGATTTCTGCCTGCCGGAGAGCTTTTTTCTCTCTGGTGTTTTCCGCCCCGCAGAGGCGGCGGTGTCTAACTCTGAGCCCCCCTTGACTTTGGTTTTCGGGGACGATGAAGTACGCGAAGGGGCGAGACCAGAAGTGGGCCAGGGTGGCCTCACACAGGGCTGGCGCAGCCAGGGGTCAGGCCGCGCCACCCTGGCATGAGGGCCCCTCCTGTTTCCTCTCAACTCCTCCTTCTAGCTTTCTGAGTCTTCTGGGAAAATATAATTTCCTGGTATTTTTCTGGAATTTTCCTGATCTTCAAAATATGGTCCCTTGATGGTCCTTTTTCCAGCAGAATCCTGACTCCGGCAGCAAATCCTCCAATGATCATCAAACATGTGAAAACAAAGGAAATAACATAAGTATCATATCTAAATATGAAATATATCAATGAATAACAGTAAATTATGATACAAAATAGTGATGCAAAATGGACGTATCAAGCACCTACCAAAAATATGTTGCAAAAACGCACCTAGAAAATTTTAGAAAATATTATACCATATTTGATGCACACTAAACCAGTTGTTTGCATGGAAGAAGTTTTATAGTCACTCCTCAAGAAAATTGACAAATATCCGCCGATTCAGCTGGAAGCGGGTCAAATTTGAAATACAGGTGCTTTATAGTTTGGTCATGTTATTTCAAAAAATCATTTTTAGATACACAAGTATCTTTTTCATCATAGATCCATAAAGAGTTTGCCAAGATTCTTTCCCGACCTAGGAGCGGTCCCGCCCACTATTTCGGCTGCATTTTGAAATGGGCATAAGAATTTAAAAAAAAAATCAAAAAAATACAAAACCTTCGTGTTGTGTCATGTTATGTGACCTAGTTTCTAGGGAAAATAATAAATTTGAAATATTGCAATCATTTCGAAAAAGTGTTCACAAAAGAAGCTATCTTGTATGAAGTTTCATGGCTTTCAAGCCAGATGAGCTAGTTATGGCCATAAACACGGCATAGTTTGTCCAAATGACCCCATATTGTGCACATGTGTGCCTTTTGGGATAGCAAACAATGTTGATTTTGGGTGTTTTCCTTTTCTTGGCATAAAAGGTTCATTTTTCATTTTCTTAGCATAAATAATGGTTTTTTTTGTGAAGCACCTAGGAGCGGTCACGCCAACCGTTTTGGACGCGTTTTGAAATCAGCATAAAAAATTCAAACAAAATCAAAAAATACAAATCCTTCGCGTTGTGTCATGTTATGTGACCTAGTTTCCAGAAAAAATAATAAATTTGGAATATTGCAATCATTTTGAAAAAAGTGTTCACAAAAAAGAGCTATCTTGTATGAAGTTTAATGGCTTTCAAGCCAAATGATCTAGTTATGGCCATAAACACGGCATAGTTTGTTGAAATGACCCCATATTGTGCACATGTATGCCTTTTGGGATAGCGAACAATGTTGATTTTGGGTGTTTTCCTTTTCTTGGCATAAAAACTTCATTTTTCATTTTCTTAGCGCAAATAATGGTTTTTTTTGGAAGCACCTACCAAAACAATGTTTCAAAAATATACCTAGACAATTTTAGGAAATATTATACCATATTTTATGCACAAACAACCAGTTGTTTGCATGGAAGAAGTTTTATAGCCACCCCTCAAGAAATTGACAAATATCTACCGATTCAGTTGGAAGCGGGTCAAATTTGAACTACAAGTGCTTCATAGTTTGCTCATATTTTTTAAAAAAAGTATTTTTAGATAAACAAGTGTCTATTTCATAAGAGATCCATAAAGATTCTGGCAAGATTATTTCCCAACCTAGGAGCGGTCACGCCCACCGTTTTAGACGCGTTCTGAAATCGGCATAAGAAATTCAAAAATTAAAAAAAATCCTTCGCGTTGTGTCATGTTATGTCACCTAATTTTCAGGAAATATAATAAATTTGGAATATTATAATCGTTTTGAAAAAAGTGTTCACAAAAAAGAGCTATCTTGTATAAAGTTTCATGACTTTCAAGCCAGATGAGCTAGTTATGGCCATAAACATGTTATAGTTTGTTCAAATGACTCCATATTACGCACATGTGTGTATCTTGGGATGGCAAACAATGTTTATTTGGGAAGTTTTAATATTCTTTGCACAAAAAATTCATTTTTTATTTTCTTAATGCTAAAAATGGTTTTTTGTGAAGCGCCTACCATAATTATGTCTCAAAAATTGACCAACACAATTTTAAAAACTATTATACCATATTTAATGCATAATTCACCAGTTTTCTAGCATGCAAAAAGTTTTCTATATACCCCTTAAGAAATAGAAAAAATTCTACTAACTCAGCAGGAAGCGGGTCAAATTTGAACTACATGTACTTCATAGTTTGCTCATGTTTTTCTTGCAAAAGTAATTTTTAGTTACAAAAGTATATATTTCATCAAAGATCCATAAAAAGTTTTGCTATTCTATCCCGATCTAGGAACGGTCATGCCCGCCGTTTTGACCGCGTTGAATACACCATAATGGCATTATTGTGATTAAATTTTGTTATTTTTTTGTGGAGAAAAAAGTTTAATGTTATTATATGCAATAAACAAAATTTATAAAGTTTATATGAATTTATTTGGCCTTGTCTTAAATCTTCTTCAAATCTTTTTTGTCAAAATCGTAAAGGAAATAGAAAAGAAAAAGAGGGAAAAAACATCACTCCGCGCCTTTGTCCACTGCGGCCCAGGTCATGTGCACTGTGGCCCAGGCCCAACTTAAAGAAATTCTTATATTAAAAAGACGTATCACATGTATCTTTCGCCAGTGCGGCATTAGCTTGGCTGTAATGTGCGGTGCCCTAGGATGGTGAGGTCCTGGGTTCGATCCTTGATGCTCCCATTTATTTTGCTGATTTCTCAAGGTCGCCGGTGGGATATGTTGTCAGGTCCTCTTGCGGGACCCGTCTGTCAGGAAGTCAGTGGAACCGGCCCGTCAGCTTTGTGGGACCTTCCTGCCAGGTTGGTGGTGGGACCCGCCCATCAGTTCAGCCGTGGGACCCGCTGTCAGGTCCGTCCATAGGACCGCCTGTCAACTCGGCCCATGAAAGCCCAGCCCAATCGAGACTTTGTACCTATAAGAAAATACTCTGCCGACCTGTACCAGAAATCAGTTGTAGACTGGGTGGTTTGCTCCTTATGTATGGCGGGTTGGCGGTTGTGGGTGGGTTCGAATCCCTTTGGTTACTCCTTTTTGTTTTGATACTTTTATTTTAGTAAGTTGTCTTCTGGTCCGTATGGCAGGTTGGTGGAACCCGTATGTTTGGTGGGTCTTGCTTGTCATGGTAGGTTGGTAGGACCCACAAATCAGGTAGAGTTTGTGGAACCCGCGTGTAGGTGATGACAGATGGGTCCCACAGATGACGTGGAGAGACGACATGTCAGTGTAAGTTGACACAAGAGATAACACATAAGCGAAGTAGTTGACATGGCAGTCCAGTAATTTTAATATATCTTAAATTATTTAAATTATTGGCTATGATGATCTATTTTCGTCGTAAGCGGCTCCGGATAAGGTCTGAAATTATATGGGATAGGTTATGACGATTTTGTGTCTATTGGATTATGACGTTTCTGGTTTAAATCGTCGTAATTTTTAGGGCTATTGGCCTCCCCAATTAGCCCATGACGATCTGGTATAAAATTGTCACTACTTTATGACACTTTTCTCTAGGGTCATGAAGAAAAGGTCACTAGTCAACACATTTGTTGTAGTGGATCTATACGTGAAAACTCCTGCTACGGGTCTACCGGAGCCTATTTCATGGTAAAGTGGCCCCAACCTTTGCTTTCCATGTATATATGTCCTAAACAAACCAAAATAAAGCAAAAGATCCATTGGTAAGTCCTCCTACGGAGAAAGCTATAGGGGTAGATTTCCGGACCCCCCGGTCTAGGATTTCGCCGGATAAAGACCACCGGAGCATCGTCCACCCTAGAAAACTTGCATGCATGTGTCCCTAACATATGTGTATATGTGTGACCCAAGTTTGGTACATGCAATATATATACGTCCCGAGCATGGCCTTCTTCACAGACATGGATTGTTAACACTTGGTGAAATCCAGGATCTGTACGTGGAAACTCCCGCTACGGGTCTACCAGAGCCTATTTCATGGTAAAGTGGGCCCAACCTCTGCTTTCCATATATATATGTCCTAAATAAACCAAAATAAAGCAGAAGATCCATCGGTGAGTCCTCGTACAGAGAAAGCTATAGGGGTAGATCTCCGAACCCCCTCGATATAGGGTTTCGCAGGATATAGACCACCGGAGCATCATCCACCCTAGAAAACTTGTATGCATGTGTCCTTAACATATGTGTATAGGTGTGATAGGAGGTTGCTATATGCAATATATATAGGTCCTGAGCATGGCCTTCTTCAGAGACATGGGCTGTTAACACTTGGTGAAATCCAGGATCTGTACGTGGAAACTCCCGCTATGGGTCTATCGGAGCATATTTCATGGTAAAGTGGGCCCAACCTTTGCTTTCCATGTATATATGTCCTAAACAAACCAAAATAAAGCACAAGATCCATCGGTGAGTCCTCGTACGGAGAAAGCTATAGGGGTAGATCTCCGAACCCCCTCGGTCTAGGGTTTCGTCGGATAAAGACCACCGGAGCATCGTCCACCCTAGAAAACTTGCATGCATGTGTCCCTAACATATGTGTACAGGTGTGACCCAAGGTTGGTACATGCAATATATATAGGTCCCAAGCATGGCCTTCTTCATAGACATGGGCTGTTAACACTTGGTGAAATCGAGGATCTCTATGTGGAAACTCCCGCTACGGGTCTACCGGAGCCTATGTCATGGTCAAGTGGGCCCAACCTTTGCTTTCCATGTATATATGTCCTAAACAAACCAAAATAAAGCTAAAGGTCCATCGGTGAGGTCTCCGATGGAGAAAGCTATAGGGGTAGATTTTTGGACCCCCCCCCCCGGTCTAGGGTTTCGCCGGATAAAGACCACCGGAGCATCGTCCACCCAAGAAAACTTGCATGCATGTGTCCCTAACATATGTGTATATGTGTGACCCAAGGTTTGTACATGCAATATATATAGGTCCCGAGCATGGCCTTCTTTACAGACATGGGCTGTTAACACTTGGTGAAATCCAGGATCTGTACGTGGAAACTCCCGCTACGGGTCTACCGGAGCCTATTTCATGGTAAAGTGGGCCCAACCTTTCTTTCCATGTATATATGTCTTAAACAAACCAAAATAAAGCAAATGATCCTACCTTGACGAATGAATGTGACCAACACTTGGGAGTTCTATTCTAGATTCAACTTAGAGAACTAAATGCTTTCTTACCTCTTAATAAATACTCTTTGGAGAGAAAATTAGCTTTGTGCAAATAAACCTAGAGCTATAGTCCACTATATGAACCATGCATTTTCCTTTTCATTTATTTATAAGATGGTTTGCGAGTGCATTCAATATACTCATGGCTCTGTCCCTGGCTATTAACTTGGTCAGACTTTGAGGAGGAATAACTGGAGGAAGGATGTGATGACGAGTACCAGAACTAAGATTCACTCCTAGTCGGTATTGCCTGTAGGGTGAAGGCATGGGCCTGAAGACATTATTTCCGCTGCTATCTTGTGTTGTAATGTGAACTTGGTCACTATGACCATTTGTATTCGAACTACTCGTGTTGTAATGTCTATGGAACTGGTTACCAACTATGTTATGTGTATCACAACAATGATTCTGGGATTGTGGTGGAATATATAACGGGAACTTTGAATTTCTATAAATTCGGGTGTTACAACATGGGATTGGGATGGAACCGCCGGTGGATTTCTAGGCAGAGGCGAGTGCATTGTGGGTGGCTGGGATGCAAGTTAGAAGAGCAGGAGACGGGTGGGTGTTCCCAGATCAAGATTGCCTCTGGTAACCCTAGTTTCTCACCAAGGCGCCACCGCCAGTTTGCCTCTTCCTCCCCTCGTTTTCTTCCTCTTCTTCACGCTTCTGAACCCGACCACCACCTCCACGTAGCTATGCTATCTCGGGCCTCCCCGAGCTCTTCCGCGAGCGCTTGAAGCTCTGCTGCACCGTCCTAGTTCTTCTAGAGCCTTGAATCGAGCCAAAGAAGATCCAATCAACGAGGAGGACCTCATCTATGGCTGCCACTATTCCGGTGAAATTCATATAGGTACCCATCGCTGATGTCTGTTTCTCCCTATGTGTTTCCGCTATGGACAGAGTCGTCCCTCGACTTCATCCAAGCGCTTCAGAACTCGGCTCTGTCTCCACGATCATCCACGCCACGCTCTAGAAACTCCGTTCTGTCGCTAGGAACGCCCATGCCCAAGTGGCGCTCGGGGCTCGACCGCTCGTTGACCTTGTTCGGCAGGCAAAGGCATCCCAAATAGCAGATCTTAGCGGTTCCAACATATTGAGTTGGAGTAAGCGATGTACTCCTCCAATTCCCAGTCGTCTTTGTCCCCGACCTCCATTTCCTTCCGATCCATCTCCCTACTTATCTTCGATACCTCGGCGGCGCTCAATGGCATCCACCGGGAGCAGAGATCATGGGCGATGGGGGAGGCTTTAGATGTGCGACTTTTATTGAGGCGATCTAGGGTTCGGATAATAACGGCGGGAGGCGCAGTTGGGCCAGGGCCAAATCAATGACGGACGAAACGACGCCCGAACGCTTTGAACCGGATGGACGAACGAACCACGGGCATGATGCATATGCGCCGCCTCCATTTTCTGCCAGCGGGGACGGGTCGTTGCCTCTCCTGTACGGCCGCCGAACACCAGCACCGCTAGGGCCATGTCCGCACCTCCTGCTACCTCCAGCGCCGCCTGTCACTGGCGAGCACCTCCTCCACTGCCTCTCCCAACGCCTGCACCCTCCTCTCGCCCTGCGCTCTCTACCATCCACAATCATTGGGTCGGCGGTGACCTGAAACAGATCGATGCGATGGCCGGACGCGCCTCAGGGCTCGGGCGTAAGATAAATTGAGGGATGAAACATTTTTCTACATAGGCGGGGGCTATTGAAATCGTTTTTTAACTTACGGGTGGCAGAGGGGTGATAAATTTTTTTTTGAGAGGGTAAATCGGTTCAAAAAAGTGTTGGACGAACCAACCATGAAAACCTTACATCCTTTATATTAAAAAAAGGATCATGGATACGCCCTATTAAAAATATACTCGTAAATTTTGTCTTGACAAGCTAATGTGTTCACTTCTAGAGCTAATTATATCATGCACGTACATTGGTCTTTGAATTTTTTCCTCAGCCATTTATGGAGACGGATATAACGTGACACAGACAGGACATATATACATGGAAACATATTTACGCTATGTTATTTAATTATATTCTAACCATAGATTTTAGATCTAACTATTATAAATAACTTGATAATATGTATTAACATAGTGCCTCGAAACGATAACCTCGTATTATGCTTTTAGTGTGTACTAGATTGAATTTTACCATATTTGAAATTGCTAAAAAATCAAACTAAAATGTTATGTGTGCATCTCTATGTCCTACGTGTCGACGAAGTGGTTATGAGAAAAAAATTACTTTTATGTGGATAATGTGTAAAAAGTTGCAAAATTCGATACTAAAATAAGCCTTTTTGCGACATGTTTTTTCGTCTTTTTTACAGCCCACAAAAAATGTTTTACGATCTAGTGTGTGAGCACATAAAATGTGGAGGTATATATGTATTTATAATTACTTTTGACATTTTAGAATTTATTTCTGGACTAAAGTAAGCATATGCACCCGAGGTATACATGTTTGCTGCTAGTAGTGTCCGGCAAGGGGATCATGCATGCATCAATTGCCTCTGAAAGATCAATACATTCGGGTTATCGAGATTCGGTCGGCCTTAGTTCCGAGCCGTTGAGATCTGTCGGTTGGATTATGGTGTACTAGTGCTAGCAGCTAGCAAAAGCTCCCGTATTCCATCTCTCCATTTTGATCAAATAAGTTCGACGGATAAGGAAGCCTTGATTAAAGCTTTTGCTAGCTGCTTTTTTCTTTGACAATTTTTGCTAGCTGCTAGTATTTCCCGACAGGCATCATGCACGAATGGAGCAGCCCATGTTACATTTTCACTTTAGTCACGATTGATTGACAAGTATGCATCGGTTAATGGTTTTGCTAATTGCTAGCAGTAGTATTCGGCAAGCGTGGTGCACCTACGGAACGGCGCATGTTACATCTCCATTTGGATCAAACAAATTTTGAGTTCTTATAGATGCCCCCCTATACAACAATCCTCGTAAAAGTAACAAAAGAAGAACTCGTCACTGAGTTTCTGAAAATCCCATGTTTAATATTTTTTTTAGAACTGTCTTGTTTTATTTCATGAAAATCCACTATATTAATAAAATTTAACCTTGTTGATTTGCTAAACAGATGATTACATGAAGAATACAGGTTCAATTTTTAACAAAAGAAAGCAAGCAAAAGAGATCAATATTGCACGATGATTTCATGTCGTATAAGGTCTACATTGAACGATTATTAGGTAGCCTCCAAGCTAAATATTTTGTAAGGATCCAAAGAACGCTTAAGTACCTGCTAGGCCTCTTCTAATGCAGCTCCACTGGCGTTTGGTCATGTCGGTTCCTAATCCCTCCTGTGATTTTTGCAACGTCATGGCTGCCTGCGTGCCTGGAGGTCGAAGCCATGCCACCGTGATACCGTGCGTCTCCGTGTCTTCAAGTGGAGGCCATGCCGTCGCAGCTCGACTTGGCTGGAGCCGCTGCTGTCGTGTCGGTGTCAGACGTTCCCTTGCCACTTCGGGAGGCTGCTATGGAGCTGCGGACTGGACGACTGGACGTTGCTCTGTGCCGCGCACTGTGGTGTACTGCTTATTTTGCAACTCCGGTGGACGCTGGCTAGCTATTTGAAATTGCTAAAAATTCAAACTAAAATTTTGTGTGTGCGTCTCTATGTGACCTACATGTCGACGAAGTGGTTATGAGAAAAAATGACTTTTTAAATGGATAATGTGTAAAAAGTTGCAAAATTCAATAATAAAATAAGCCTTTTTGCGACATGTTTTTTGTCTTTTTACACAGCCCACAAAAAATGTTTTACGATGTTGTGTGTGAGCACATAAAATGTGAAGGTATACATGTATTTCTAATTATTTTTGACATATTAAAATTAATTTTTCAGCTAAAGTAAGCATATGCACCGGAGGTCAAAGTGCATCTGTGGACAAGGATGCCTCTGTTAATGTTTTTTACTAGTTGCTGCTAGTAGTGTCCGGCAAGGGGATCATGCATGCATCAATTGCCTCTGAAAGATCAATACATTCGGGTTGTCGAGATTCGGTCGGCCTTAGTTCCGAGCCGTTGAGATCTGTCGGTTGGATTATGGTGTACTAGTGCTAGCAGCTAGCAAAAAGCTCCCGTATTCCATCTCTCCATTTTGATCAAATAAGTTCGACGGATAAGGAAGCCTTGATTAATGCTTTTGCTAGCTGCTTTTTTCTTTGACAATTTTTGCTAGCTGCTAGTATTTCCCGACAGGCATCATGCACGAATGGAGCGGCCCATGTTACATTTTCACTTTGGTCACGATTGATTGACAAGTATGCATCGGTTAACGGTTTTGCTGGTTGCTAGCAGTAGTACTCGGCAAGCGGTGCACCTACAGAGCTGCCCACAGAACATGATCACCACATGAACTTCCTTATAAATAATGCCTAGGGAGCAACAAACTCTCCACAGTCCGGTACACACTATCCCACTCCACACACACACTGACCCGACGCCACACACTGACCGGTGAGGATGGCCAGCAGCATGTACGCGGTCTTATCGGCTATACTGCTTCCCTTAGCCATGGCAACGGGGAGCGCAGTCCTTCCGATGATGCCGCCGGCAGTGATGGACCTCATGGAACGAGGCAAGTGTTATTTCATTTTGACGCATCCACAACTTTTTAGCACTTTGAAATACTAATATTTGTTGCACTGCATGCAGGTACTCCATACGCAGACTCACAGTCAGCACACCGCTACCACGAGAGCTGCGCATTTGTCTACGACAGCAACAATTTATGCAGCATGGACGAGGCTGTCCCTGTCACCTTCTTCCTGGAGGAGGAGAAGGTGCGGGTGGGGGCAAATATATCGGCATACTTCCCGAGGTCGTCCGCAGCACGTTTTGGTCTCCTGCAGCGTCATGTTGCTGAGGCCATACCCTTCTCCGCCAGCAACTTCACCATGATCCTCGACCACCTGCGCATCCCAGCGCAGTCGGAGGAGGCTCTCCAGATGCTGTCCACGTTGGAGTTCTGCGATGCTCCACCGCGCCACATGTACTGCGTTACCTCCTACGAGGACATGGCCGAGCGCGCGGTGAACATGCTCGGCACAACCAGCGTCCAAGCCATGGCCTCGGTGCTGCCCAGAGATGGTGCCTCGCTGCAGTCCTACACCGTGAGAGCGGTGAAGCCAATTGAAAGTTCATCTGAGTTCGTGGTATGTCACACTCAGCTATACCCATACTCGGTGTTCTCCTGCCACAGGTCCACCAACGCCACCGCCTACGTGCTGGACATGGCGAATACTTATGGTAGCGGCCTCACCATCAAGCTGCTGACCATGTGCCACCAAGACACCAGCGCTTGGGACAAGGGCCATGCCGCCTTCGACATACTTGGGTCCAAGCCTGGTGGGCAACCCATTTGCCACGTGATGCCCTATGGGCACCTGGCATTTGGCAAAGCGGGCCATACCATGTAACTGTCGTCCTGGTGCTGTCCTGGAGGCACTGCTGACCGCCTCCCATGATGCTTACGCTACTATGCTACCGCTGCACTCTACAGTGCAATTAGTATGATGTGTACGAGGGGTGCTCTGGCCCTTATGGAGCTAGCTCTCGTATGTATGAATATTTGTGTGTGTGTGTGTGTGGGGATCCTCGTGAGATCCATGCTCTGGCCCTCCTATAGTGATTGTGGTTGGATTGTAATATGTACGAGATCCATGCTCTGGCCTTATACAGAGCATCTTATAATAAATAAAGTTTGTGCTATACTATTTTCGTGGACAAATAGGACAAGACGATTTCCCTTAACCCAGGGTCAATTCATAAGTAAATCATTCCGGATAACAAAAAATCATGTTCGTATGGGCTATGAGCAACATCCAACTATAAATCGTTTTGGCAAGTTTTCAAAACGATTCATATAGACGTTGACATATGTGTTTCATCGTGGTCCTCCTTCCGCCACTTCGACACCATCCTCCCCCCTCCTCTACTTTGACGCAGCGGAGACCAAGATCAACAGAGCAAGCCATATTCCTCAATCTAAGATAGTTTGCTCCTTTGGGTGAGATTTTACGAGCTATAGGGAGAACCACAAGGTGGAGCTGGTGTGTGCGTCATGTGAAGAATATTTCTTGTTGTTAAGAGCTACTGCCTAGCTTCTTGGCTGGGAGGATCTGAAATGACATGCGGTCTGGTAGCGTGTTTGTTCTCAGCGATGATCTGGTAGCGTGCTCGTCATCGTGTTGTTCCTAGCCTATTCTGTTTTTGAACCAATCGATTAATACTCCAGGAAAAATTAGCGTCCGATCCCCGGATCCTCTAGCTTGCGAATAGACACAACAGGAATAGGCAGAGATGCCGACGGCCAACGCCTACGCCGACGACCAAATGTCGGTGCCGTCGGCGTAGGGGGCCTTCAGGAAACCCAGCCAAGGTCGCCGTCGGCGTAGAGATGCCCTCGACGTAGGAGGCCATACGCCGACGGCTACCCTCGGCGTACTGCCGGCCGTCGGCGTAGTGGGTGGACACGTGTCCCGGAAGTCTAGGCCTATCGAGCGCCGTCACGGCGTTACTAATACGCCGACGGCCACCCTCGGCGTACTGCCGGGCGTCGGTGTATGCCCTGTATACGCCGACAGCCGCCCTCGGCGTACTACAGGCCGTCGGCGTATACTCTATGATGTATTTTATTTAATCACTTTTATGTATTGTATTTATATATATTTATTTAATAATATCAATAATTTAAACATGGTTATATTTTTTTATTAGTTGGACAAATTCGTACCCTTCAATAACAGTCTCCACATGTACGCACGAAATGACGTTTTGAATCTTGTCTCCCACAGCTACACGTTGACAAATAGTGTTAGTGTTATCGTATGCATGTGTTTGAATTTTATGTCTCACACATTTTGAAGAAGTTGTTCAAAGATTCCATGTTTTTCCTACGCCGGAGTGCGGTAGTTTCGAAACCCTGCCCCGCGCGCCCCGCATCGTCTCCCCCCCTAGATATTATCCAGATGGGTGGGGTACCCCGGTGGACATTTCTCCCAATTTGTGTTTGGTTAGGTCATAGCCCCATTACGAAACAATATGCTAGTTCCACATGCACCAGAAGCACCCTTTCCACCGAAACCCTAGCTCGTGCGTCCCGAGCATGGCCTTCTTCACAGATATGGGCTGTTAACACTTGGTGAAATTCAGGATCTCTACGTGGAAACTCCCGCTATGGGTCTACCGGAGCCTATTTCAAGGTAAAGTGGGCCCAACCTTTGCTTTACATGTATATATGTCCTAAACAAACCAAAATAGAGCTAAAGGTCCATCGGTGAGGCCTCGTACGGAGAAAGCTATAGGGGTAGATCTCCGGACCCCCCTGGTCTAGGGTTTTGTCGAATAAAGACCACCGGAGCATCGTCCACCATAGGAAACTTGCATGCATGTGTCCCTAACATATGTGTATAGGTGTGACCCAAGGTTGGTATATGCAATATATATAGGTCCCGGGCATGGCCTTCTTCAGAGACATGGGTTATTAACACTTGGTGAAATCCAGGATCTGTACGTGGAAACTCCCGCTACGGGTCTATCAGAGCCTATTTCATGGTAAAGTGGGCCCAACCTTTGCTTTCCATGTATATATGTCCTAAACAAACAAAAATAAAGAAAAAGATCCATCGGTGAGTCCTCGTACGGAGAAAGCTATAGGGGTAGATCTCCGAACCCCCTCGGTCTAGGGTTTCGTCGGATAAAGACCAACGGAGCATAGTCCACCCTAGAAAACTTGCATGCATGTGTCCCTAACATATGTGTATATGTGTGATAGAAGGTTGGTACATGCAATATATATAGGTCCTGGGCATGGCCTTCTTCACACACATGGGTTGTTAACACTTGCTGAAATCTAGGATCTGTACGTGGAAACTCCCGCTACGGGTTTACCGGAGCCTATTTCATGGTAAAGTGGGCAAAACCTTTGCTTTCCATGTATATATGTCCTAAACAAACCAAAATAAAGCTAAAGGTCCATCGGTGAGGCCTCATACGGAGAAAGCTATAGGGGTAGATCTCCGGACCCCCCCCTGGTCTAGGGTTTCGTCGGATAAAGACCATCGGAGCATCGTCCACCCTAGAAAACTTGCATGCATGTGTCCCTAACATATGTGTATAGGTGTGATAGAAGGTTGGTACATGCAATATATATAGGTCCTGAGCATGGTCTTCTTTAGAGACATGGGTTGTTAACACTTGGTGAAATCCAGGATCTGTACGTGGAAACTTCCGCTACGGGTCTATCGAAGCCTATTTCGTGGTAAAGTGGGCCCAACCTTTGATTTCCATGTATATATGTCCTAACCAAACCAAAATAAAGCAAAAGATCCATCGGTGAGTCCTTGTACGGAGAAAAGCTACAGGGGTAGATCTTCGAACCCCCTCGGTCTAGGGTTTCGTCGGATAAAGACCACCGGAGCATCGTCCACCCTAGAAAACTTGCATGCATGTGTCCCTAACATATGTGTATAGGGGTGACCCAAGGTTGGTACATGCAATATATATAGGTCCCGAGCATGGCCTTCTTCACAGACATGGGCTGTTAACACTTGGTGAAATTGAGGATATCTACGTGGAAACTCCCGCTATGGGTCTATCGAAGCCTATGTCATGGTAAAGTGGGCCCAACGTTTGCTTTCCATGTATATATGTCCTAAACAAACCAAAATAAAGCTAAAGGTCCATCGGTGAGGCCTCCTACGGAGAAAGCTATAGGGGTAGATTTTCGGACCCCCCCCCCCGGTCTAGGGTTTCGCCGGATAAAGATCACCGGAGCATCGTCCACCCTAGAAAACTTGCATGCATGTGTCCCTAACATATATGTATATGTGTGACCCAAGGTTGGTACATGCAATATATATAGGTCCCGGGCATGGCCTTCTTCACAGACATGGGCTGTTAACACTTAGTGAAATCCAGGATCTGTACATGGAAACTCCCGCTACGGGTCTACCAGAGCCTATTTCATGGTAAAGTGGGCCCAACCTTTGCTTTCCATGTAAATATGTCCTAAACAAACCAAAATAAAGCAAAAGATCCATTGGTGAGTCCTTGTACAGAGAAAGCTATAGGGGTAGATCTCCAAACCCCCTCGGTCTAGGGTTTCATCGGATAAAGTCCATCGGAGCATCGTCCACCCTAGAAAACTTGCATGCATGTGTCCCTAACATATGTGTATAGGTGTGACCCAAGGTTGGTACATGCAATATATATAGGTCCCAAGTATCGCCTTCTTCACAGACATGGGCTGTTAAAACTTGGTGAAATCCAGGATCTCTATGTTGAAACTCGCGCTACGGGTCTACCAGAGCCTATGTCATGGTAAAGTGGGCCCAACCTTTTCTTTCCATGTATATATGTCCTAAACAAACCAAAATAAAGATAAAGGTCCATCGGTGAGGCCTCCTACGGAGAAAGCTATAGGGGTAGATTTCCGGACCCCCCCCCCGGTCTAGGGTTTCGCCAGAAAAAGACCACCGGAGCATCGTCCACCCTAGAAAACTTGCATGTATGTATCCCTAACATATGTGTATATGTGTGACCCAAGTTTGGTACATGCAATATATATAGGTCCCGAGCATGGCCTTCTTCACAGACATGGGCTGTTATACTTGGTGAAATCCTGGATCTGTACGTGGAAACTCCCGCTACAGGTATACCGGAGCCTATTTCATGGTAAAGTGGGCCCAACCTTTGCTTTCCATGTATATATATCCTAAACAAACCAAAATAAAGCAAAAGATCCATCGGTGAGTCCTCGTATGGAGAAAGCTATAGGGGTAGATCTCCGAACCCCCTCGGTCTAGGGTGTCGCAGGATATAGACCACCGAAGCATTGTCCACCCTAGAAAACTTGCATGCATGTGTCCCTAACATATGTGGATAGGTGTGAACCAAGGTTGGTATATGCAATATATATAGGTCCCGAGCATGGCCTTCTTCACAGACATGGGCTGTTAACACTTGGTGAAATCCAGGATCTGTACGTGGAAACTCCCGCTACGGTTCTACTGGAGCCTATTTCATGGTAAAGTGGTCCCAATATTTGCTTTCCATGTATATATGTCCTAAACAAACCAAAATAAAGCAGAAGATCCATCGGTGAGTCCTCGTACGGAGAAAGCTATAGGGGTAGATCTCCGAACCCCCTCGGTCTAGGGTTTCGCAGGATATAGACCACCGGAGCATCATCCACCCTAGAAAACTTGCAGGCATGTGTCCCTGACATATGTGTATAGGTGTGATAGAAGGTTGCACTACAAGAGAACCACCCATATAGCAACAAATATTTGTCAACGCTCCAAATATATGCTGCAAAAAATTATAGTAGATACAGATATATGTGTTGCGCTTTGAGTCGTTGCACAACCTTCACCTTGGCAAGAAAAAGGCTCCCCACGGCCCCCGTCTTTTTAATAAACTTCTCCCCGCGCGTGATTAGATATTTAGATCTGTGCAAACAGAGCCACGGAGGTCTTTTTTCCGAGGACCGAGTTCTCTCTTCTCAGATCTACGAGAAAATATCCGCCGCCGCACTGCAGGTTACGCGCCGTCGACGTGATTGTTCATTCCTCCTTCCTCACCACTACGACATGTCCCAGCAGCTGAATGTTGATGCCTAGGGTATCATGGACATGATGCCGTTGCCGGTCACGCATGGTCGGACAGTACTGCGCCATGTCGATCTCGCCGGAGAGGTCGTGCCACCCTCTATCGTGTATGCAGGTAGTCTAAATTCTCTCTTACCCCTTCAATTCATGTGTAGTTCTACCCAAAAATTGTCCACTAATCTCTCGTCAAAAAGAATTTCAGGGATCTGCAGTTATTGCGACCTTGCGGAGCTGCTGTTGATTCTTTCTTTCTCCATGCCTATGGTTGCTAATCAAGTGCGGCCTATCTCCGTCCCCCTCAAATTGTCAAATCCCCCGCAGGTGACTTAATGTGTGTATCTCCGTCCATCTATTAGAGTAATTTATCTGTACGCGTGATTGGACAATATACTGCTTGATCAATTTCGTTATATTTTTGCGTATATCCTGTTATGTACTATGGGTACGAAATTATCCTAAATCTTGGTAGTAATTATCTAACAGACAGTGCATTCTTGTTGACTACACATGTGCAGATAGGTGAAGAAATAGGATTAATTATCGTATTCTTCTTACCCCATCATATCCACTGAAGTTCTGTTTTACAAGTATCGATCCTGTACCTTCATTCTCTACAGCATTGTTCCATTAAAAAATGACTATATTGAGATGCAAGTTATTACATTATTTAAAAGGTTCTTTTGGAAGTTTCAGCTTAAAGGTTAAGAGGATGATTCAATCAAAATATATAAGAGATGAATCAGGCAAATCAGCCTGAGGCTATGGGTCATCTTAGGTCAGTGATTCAGATCAGGTACATCGCTCTCCCCCAACCTGTTCGAGACCTGATTGGAGAATTGGACAAACCCTTCAACATAAATTCAGTTAGTAAATTGAGTCTCTAGATTTATGTCAAATACTATTTGTGGTGCTTTATATCTGACACTACGTATTCTGCCTTTTAATTCTAGACATCATTTTTTTATGTCCTCAATTATTCAATTGCATAATACGATAAAATTTGTTAATAACTGGCTACTTTTCTTGTAACAAACTGTGTATTTATAAGATATGTGCTTTATTTCATGAGTAGTGTAAGGTCAGCTGACTATCATGGCTGAAACCATAGTGAAGTTTAAACTACCTAATGTGGATTGGCAATGCGCTAGGTTTCTCTCTAGGTTATGTAATGTTCATAACCTTGAGCTGGTCCTGTTATGTCATGCAAGACATGTGTGAACTTGTACTTTCACCTCTGAGATTGACCGATAAGTTTCATGATACTTTGATTGACCATTATATGTACGTAGTTAATTAAGAATTTGATATGTTGATAGATAGGTTATTTTGTATTTTTTATCTTCTGTTTGACGTATTTGTTCAGATATCATCGTGGTTTTTTCTTTAGCCAGATTTCCTTTTGCAATTTCATCTGTGTCGTAAACACTATGACTTGTGGGTCTGAAAATCTATTTCAATTGCACAAGATAGCAATAACAAATTTAATCAAGCACATAGTAGAATTCACTATACCACTGCCTTTGGACACTTTGATAATGATGAATACAAAATTTTGTTTTTGCAGGCCCCAAAGATCAGCAAGACTTGCTATAAATGGATATCAGCTATGCACATTTTCAACAAATATTGCAAGGATTATATATATAGGATTAGGTAGAATAATTATATTTTGACACGAGATTGTAAAATGTGCACTGTTTAAACAATTTCCATGTATGGGATGGTATTTGAATAATAAATATTGAATTCTTTGTCAATGCATTTGTATTCCATTATATGATTTCTGTGTGATGTGGTATGGTTTTCCCGCCAAGAAAAATATCTACTTATCTTCTGGAGCGATCAAACCATCCAATCTAGAAATAATAATAATAAATTGAAATATTTGAAACAAATATTTCAATCCGTATAGCATGTCTCTACCAACGCATACAATTGTTGCTTGAACTATGTTGCTACGTTGCAACGCTTATTCTATTGGCTACCAACGCACCTATATGCGTTGCATTGTATGCTAGCAACGCCCAAAAACGCAACGCAATTTTATCTGTTGGTAAAGTCTCTAGAAACGCCTATTTAGGCATTTAGATACATATAAATGCGTTGCTGTAGAGGGGGTCCTCTTGTAGTGTTGGTACATGCAATATATATAGGTCCTGAGCATGGCCTTCTTTAGAGACATGGGCTGTTAACACTTGGTGAAATCCAGGATCTGTACGTGGAAACTCCCACTACGGGTCTATCGGAGCATATTTCATGGTAAAGTGGGCCCAACCTTTGCTTTGCATGTATATATGTCCTAAACAAACCAAAATAAAGCAAATGATCCATCGGTGAGTCCTCGTACGAAGAAAGCTATAGGGGTAGATCTCCGAACCCCCTCGGTCTAGGGTTTTGTCGGATAAAGACCAGTGGAGCATCGTCCACCCTAGAAAACTTGCATGCATGTGTCCCTAACATATGTGTATAGGTGTGACCCAAGGTTGGTACATGCAATATATATAGGTCCCGAGCATGGCCTTCTTAACCGACATGGGCTGTTAACACTTGGTGAAATCCAGGATCTGTACGTGGAAACTCCTGCTATGGTTCTACTAGAGCCTATTTCATGGTAAAGTGGTCCCAACCTTTGCTTTCCATGTATATATGTCCTAAACAAACCAAAATAAAGCTAAAGGTCCATCGGTGAGGCCTCCTACGGAGAAAGCTATAGGGGTAGATTTCCGGACCCCCCTGGTCTAGGGTTTCGCCGGATAAAGACCACCGAAGCATCATCCACCCTAGAAAACTTGCATGCATGTGTCCCTAACATATGTGTATATGTGTGACCCAAGGTTGGTACATGCAACATATATAGGTCCAGAGCATGGCCTTCTTCACATACATGGGTTGTTAACACTTGGTGAAATCCAGGATCTATACGTGGAAACTCCCGCTACGGTTCTACCGGAGCCTATTTCATGGTAAAGTGGGCCCAACCTTTGCTTTCCATGTATATATGTCCTAAACAAACCAAAATAAAGCATAAGATCCATCGGTGAGTCCTCGTACGGAGAAAGCTATAGTGGTAGATCTCTGAACCCCCTCGATCTAGGGTTTCGCAGGATATAGACCACCGAAGCATCATCCACCCTAGAAAAATTGCATGCATGTGTCCCTAACATATGTGTATAGGTGTGACCCAAGGTTGGTACATGCAATATATATAGGTCCCGAACATGGCCTTCTTCATAGACATGGGCTGTTAACACTTGGTGAAATCCAGGATATTGTAACAACTCAGAAATTGTAATCCACTTCTTAGTAATTAAAAGTACCAAATTTTGGACCCAGATAAAACTTTTTATCTCTTATTTCATGCATACATGTATTTTCTATTATATGTCTTTTATGATTTCATGTGTGTTATTATTTGTTGTGCAATAGTTAGTTAATTCTAACTTAACTAACAGAAGTTTTTGAGAAGAATTATAGGAACCAAAGAAATCAGAAATAAAATTAATAAAGAAAAAGAGAAGAATAAGTGGATCTAGGAAATCTTATTGAATACCCTACTTTGAGCCCTTAGATTAAGAAATCTGTAACTCAACTCAGTGTTTGGCCAGTTAGTTGAGCTTAACCAAGTTACATACTAACTCAACCAAGAAGTTGCTACCCAAAATTCACATCAGAACATCACTCAAACTTCTGTCAAACTTTGAATCTGAATCAGTGACCAAACTTCAAATTCGAAATAAGATTTCTGCAAAACCCAACATTTCTTTGTAACAAAAGTATGACTAGAAACCTTGGCCAATATGTTGATCACCCAAAGTGGAAATTTTCAAAATTTCAAATTTGAATTTCTTGCGGGCAATTCGTCGAACACCTGGAGGATGAAAATCGAGCAAATCCTGATCACTGTGAGCTTCACTGTTCTTGCTCGCTCAAACCCTGTTGCCATGCTCCTAGACGGTGCCACGGTCGAACCCAGCCCCCTCTGCCCCGACCCGAGCCGTGAGAAAGGGAGGAGAAGAGGAGACAGCACCCGGGACCCCCCTCTCTTCTTCCCCAGCTCACTGCATGTCGCCGACCACCGTGACTGCGCCAGCACCGACCCACACCACGCCGCAGCCAAGACCAAAGCCCCCCAGCACGCGAGCGAGGTCGCCGTGCCCGGTGCTGCTGGATGCGCATCGCCAGGGCCCCCGAGCCGGCGAGCTTCTGGACACCCTCTCCCCCGACGCTCAGACCTATATAAACCCCCGCCGATCAAACGAGGAGACGCACCCCACTCCCGGCTACCGCCCAGACACCATCTCTCCCTCCCTCTCGCTCTGGTTCGTCGACGCCTGCAACGCCGGCGAGGTACTGGACGCGGAGAGCGCCGCCATGTTCGACCACCCTGGAGCAAGCCGCCGCTGGGAATCGGAGAAGGAGCCACGCCGGAGTCATTTCCACCCCTCGCCGTCAAGTTCTTCTTCCTCTACGCACGCCGCCGTCGCCGTCGTCGTCTTCACTGCTCTCAGGTGAGCTCCGCCCCTCTCCGTCGAGCACAATGGCTGTGAGCCGTTAGATCGGGATCGATCGGTAGCGTACCGGTTCAGGAAAGTTAAGTGACCTGACGGGTGGGACCCCCCCTGTCAGGTTCAGTTTTATTCATTTCCCGCCCCGCGCGAAATGTTATCGGGCCGGCCCGTTCGGGTTCTGTTGAGATTCGGCCCTTTCGTTTAGAATTCGGTCCGTTTGATTTTATTTATTTCCCGCTCGATTTCGAATTAATTCAAATATGATTCAGATATGTTTTTCAAACTTTAATTCCCAGAGATTTACAACTCCTTTTCTAGCAAATGAATATGCGTTGGAAAGCTTGTAAAATGCTCTATACTGTAGAACTGGTTAGAATTCAATTTGAGTTAGGAATTTAAATAAATAAGAATAGTGTGACCATAGCCTTGTTAATCATAGGAAAATTCTAGAAAATTATTTAAACCTCCTAAAACCTTGAAACTTGATTTGTGAACTCACTAATCAACTGGTCCACTGTTTAGTCAACCCTAATCAACTCAAACCTTGTTAGTGGTACCCATTTAGACCCTAACCAAATCCTATCTTGTAGCATAAAATAATAGACCTCTAAAATACACTAGATTGGTTCTTCCCTCAATACCAATCCACTTAGTTAATCCCTCCCCACTTGAACTAGCCCTATTAACCATAGTACTTATCCATACTCCAAAAAGTAAACCACACATGGCATATGGTAGAAAATTTAACTTGCACACTCAATGCAAACTTGGAAGAAAAACTTGCAATCCAACTTCATAAAATGCAACATAAATGCTATTGTTAGCAAACAAGTATGTGTGCTTAGTGTGTTGTTAGCAGTGTGTAGTGATTGTGTGTTTTGTGTTGGTTTCGTTATTAGACGCTAGTGTTGCTGAGGAGGATATTGAGGGGGGATATTATCAAGAAGAAGAAGAAGAATACCCCAGACACTTTGCCAACCAAGGCAAGCCATCTTTTGAATCATACTCCAAATGCCTAGTTTTACTATTGCATTCTACTTGTTTTAAGTAAATTGCATGATTGAATTGCTAGAGTAGAATGATAGAAGTGTAGTGATATCTTGCTTAGCAAGAGCATCAGGCTGAGTTTATCCAATCATATTTAGTGGTATCACCACTCAATATAGTTGCTTAGTCGCTAATAAAATTGAGGCCATCTATAAGGGGAACCCTATTGGAAAAGTGGTGACTTGAACTTGAAACTTGAATTGGAGATTGCTCCTACATGATGGCTTTATGAAAGAAATCAATCTTGACTAAGAACTATGAAATGTATTTCTAAATGACAACGAGTGATGTACTATGGGAGCCAACCATACCGTACGACCACATTACCCCTGAATGGGAAGGGGCTTAGTCCGTAGTTTGCTTGTTTTAGTATGGGAGACCTCATTTGAACTTATAGAAGCGTGGACCCCGAGGGGACGCTTCCAAAGCCGGGACTTCCCATAGCTGTGACGGAGGATACCACAGTCTATGGGAGTCCAAAATATAGCACTCTATAGCCGGAAAAACTATGAGTTCCATTTCGTATCTGGACTCATAGGGAGGATCCCCATACTAAGGTAGGCAAGTGAAAGAGTTTGTTTGATTATCTGAACCCCGCATACTTGTGTATGGCGATCCATGGATTTCTCCCGGCAGATGTATCGAATCTTGTGGGTAAAGTGTACCCCTCTGCAGAGGTTTTCAAAACTATTCGAATAGCCGCGTCGGCGGTCATGGACAGTTGGCAAGCTGTACTTGACTTTTGTCAAGAATAAAAATAACAATGGTGAACTTGGTGAAGGACTTGACTTGACATTGATGTTGACACACTTGAAGTCCCTCTTTAGATGGAACTTAGAGACCTAAACTTCTTTTCTACCAATGAACATTCTTGGGAAATAAAACTAGCTTTTGCAAATAAACTTAGTGCTTAGTCCACCATACCAACCTCATATCTACCTCATCATTTCATTTATAAGATGGTTTGCGAGTGCATCCAATGTACTCATGGCTCTGTCCCTGGCTATCAACTTGGCCAGACTATGGGGAAGAGTACCAGGAGGAAGGGTATGAAGAAGAGTACCAGAACTAAGCTCGTCTCCATGAGTCGCCATTGCCTATAGGGTGAAGGCATGGACCCGCTGCTATATTGTGCTGTAATATGAACTTGGTCACTATGACCATTGTATTTGAACCATCGTATTGTAATGTCTATGGAACTGGTTACCAACTACGTTATGTATATCGCAACAATGGTTCTGGGATTGCGGTGGAATACATAACGGGCACTTCGAATTTGTTATCAAATTTGAGGTCGTCACAGATATGTACATGGAAACTCCCGCTACGGGTCTATCGGAGTCTATTTCATGGTAAAGTGGGCCCAACCTTTGCTTTCCAATTATATAGGTCCTAAACAAACCAAAATAAAGCAAAAGATCCATCAGTGAGTCCTCGTACGGAGAAAGCTATAGGGGTAGATCTCCGAACCCCCTCGGTCTAGGGTTTCGCAGGATATAGACCACCGGAGCATCGTCCACCCTAGAAAACTTGCATGCATGTGTCCCTAACATATGTGTATAGGTGCGACCCAAGGTTGGTACATTCAATATATATAGGTCCCGAGCATGGCCTTCTTCACAGACATGGGTTGTTAACACTTGGTGAAATCGAGGATCCCTATGTGGAAACTCCCGCTACGGGTCTATCGGAGCCTATGTCATGGTAAAGTGGGCCCAACCTTTGCTTTCCATTTATATATGTCCTAAACAAAACAAAATAAAGCTAAAGGTCCATCGGTGAGACCTCCTATAGAGAAAGCTATAGGGGTAGATTTCTGGACCCCCCCCCGGTCTAGGGTTTTGCCGGATAAAGACCACCGGAGCATCGTCCACCCTAGAAAACTTGCATGCATACGTCCCTAACATATGTGTATAGGTGTGATAGAAGGTTGGTACATGCAATATATATAGGTCCTGAGCATGGCCTTCTTCACAGACATGGGCTGTTATACTGGGTGAAATCCAGGATCTGTACGTGGAAACTCCCGCTACAGGTCTACCGGAGCCTATTTCATGGTAAAGTGGGCCCAACCTTTGATTTCCATGTATATATGTCCTAAGCAAACCAAAATAAAGCAAAAGATCCATCGGTGAGTCCTCGTAAGGAGAAAGCTATAGGGGTAGATCTCCGAACCCCCTCGGTCTAGGGTTTCGCAGGATATAGACCACCGAAGCATTGTCCACCCTAGAAAACTTGCATGCATGTGTCCCTAACATATGTGTATAGGTATGAACCAAGGTTGGTACATGCAATATATATAGGTCCTGAGCATGGCCTTCTTCACAGACATGGGCTGTTAACACTTGGTGAAATCCAGGATCTGTACGGGGGAACTCCCGCTAAGGTTCTACTGGAGCCTATTTCATGGTAAAGTGGTCCCAACCTTTGCTTTCCATGTATATATGTCCTAAACAAACCAAAATAAAGTAGAAGATCCATCGGTGAGTCCTCGTACGGAGAAAGCTATAGGGGCAGATCTCCGAACCCCCTCGGTCTAGGGTTTCGCAGGATATAGACCACCGGAGCATCATCCACCCTAGAAAACTTGCAGGCATGTGTCCCTGACATATGTGTATAGGTGTGATAGAAGGTTGGTACATGCAATATATATAGGTCCTGAGCATGGCCTTCTTTAGAGACATGGGCTGTTAACACTTGGTGAAATCCAGGATCTGTACGTGGAAACTCACGCTACGGGTCTATCGGAGCCTATTTCAAGGTAAAGTGGGCCCAACCTTTGCTTTCCATGTATATATGTCCTAAACAAACCAAAATAAAGCAAATGATCCATCGGTGAGTCCTCGTACGAAGAAAGCTATAGGGGTAGATCGCCGAACCCCCTCGGTCTAGGGTTTTGTCGGATAAAGACCAGTGGAGCATCGTCCACCCTAGAAAACTTGCATGCACGTGTCCCTAACATATGTGTATAGGTGTGACCCAAGGTTGGTACATGCAATATATATATAGGTCCCGAGCATGGCCTTCTTAACAGACATGGGCTGTTAACACTTGGTGAAATCCAGGATCTATACGTGGAAACTCCCGCTACGGTTCTACTAGAGCCTATTTCATGGGAAAGTGGTCCCAACCTTTGCTTTCCATGTATATATGTCCTAAACAAACCAAAATAAAGCTAAAGGTCCATCGGTGAGGCCTCCTACGGAGAAAGCTATAGGGGTAGATTTCCGGACCCCCCCTGGTCTAGGGTTTCGCCGGATAAAGACCACCGAAGCATCGTCGACCCTAGAAAACTTGCATGCATGTGTCCCTAACATATGTGTATATGTGTGACCCAAGGTTGGTACATGCAACATATATAGGTGCCGAGCATGGCCTTCTTCACAGACATGGGTTGTTAACACTTGGTGAAATCCAGGATCTGTACGTGGAAACTCCCGCTACGGTTCTACCGGAGCCTATTTCATGGTAAAGTGGGCCCAACCTTTGCTTTCCATTTATATATGTCCTAAACAAACCAAAATAAAGCAGAAGATCCATCGGTGAGTTCTCGTACGGAGAAAGCTATAGTGGTAGATCTCTGAACCCCCTCGGTCTAGGGTTTCGCAGGATATAGACCACCGAAGCATCATCCACCCTAGAAAAATTGCATGCATGTGTCCCTAACATATGTGTATAGGTGTGACCCAATGTTGGTACATGCAATATATATAGGTCCCGAGCATGGCCTTCTTCACAGACATGGGCTGTTAACACTTGGTGAAATCTAGGATATGTACGTGGAAACTCCCGCTACGGGACTATCGGAGCCTATTTCATGGTAAAGTGGGCCCAACCTTTGCTTTCCATGTATATAGGTCCTAAACAAACCAAAATAAAGCAAAAGATCCATCGGTGAGTCCTCGTACGGAGAAAGCTATAGGGGTAGATCTCCGAACCCCCTCGGTCTAGGGTTTCGCAGGATATAGACCACCGGAGCATCGTCCACCCTAGAAAACTTGCATGCATGTGTCCCTAATATATGTGTACAGGTGCGACCCAAGGTTGGTACATGCAATATATATAGGTCCCGAGCATGGCCTTCTTCACAGACATGGGCTGTTAACACTTGGTGAAATTGAGGATCTCTACGTGGAAACTCCCGCTACGGGTCTATCGGAGCCTATGTCATGGTAAAGTGGTCCCAACCTTTGCTTTCCATTTATATATGTCCTAAACAAAATAAAGCTAAAGGTCCATCGGTGAGACCTCCTACGGAGAAAGCTATAGGGGTAGATTTCTGGACCCCCCCCCCCGGTCTAGGGTTTTGCCGGATAAAGACCACCGGAGCATCGTCCACCCTAGAAAACTTGCATGCATGCGTCCCTAACATATGTGTATAGGTGTGATGGAAGGTTGGTACATGCAATATATATAGGTCCTGAGCATGGCCTTCTTCAGAGACATGGGCTGTTAACACTTGGTGAAATCCAGGATCTGTACGTGGAAACTCCCGCTACGGGTCTATCGGAGCCTATTTCATGGTAAAGTGGGCCCAACCTTTGCTTTCCATGTATATATGTCCTAAACAAACCAAAATAAAGCACAAGATCCATCGGTGAGTCCTCGTACGGAGAAAGCTATAGGGGTAGATCTCCGAACCCCCTCGGTCTAGGGTTTCGCAGGATATAGACCACCGGAGCATCGTCCACCCTAGAAAACTTGCAGGCATGTGTCCCTGACATATGTGTATAGGTGTGATAGAAGGTTGGTACATGCAATATATATAGGTCCTGAGCATGGCCTTCTTCAGAGACATGGGCTGTTAACACTTGGTGAAATCCAGGATCTATACGTGGAAACTCACGCTACGGGTCTATCGGAGCCTATTTCATGGTAAAGTGGGCCCAACCTTTGCTTTGCATGTATATATGTCCTAAACAAACCAAAATAAACCAAATGATCCATCGGTGAGTCCTCGTACGAAGAAAGCTATAGGGGTAGATCTTCGAACCCCCTCGGTCTAGGGTTTTGTCGGATAAAGACCAGTGGAGCATCGTCCACCCTAGAAAACTTGCATGCATGTGTCCCTAACATATGTGTATAGGTGTGACCCAAGGTTGGTAGATGCAATATATATATAGGTCCCGAGCATGGCCTTCTTAACACACATGGGCTGTTAACACTTGGTAAAATCCAGGACCTCTACGTGGAAACTCCCGCTACGGGTTTACCAGAGCCTATTTCGTGGTAAAGTGGGCCCAACCTTTGCTTTCCATGTATATATGTCCTGAACAAACCAAAATAAAGCTAAAGGTCCATCAGCGAGGCCTCCTACAGAGAAAGCTATAGGGGTAGATTTCTGGACCCCCCCCGGTCTAGGGTTTCGCTGGATAAAGAGCACCGGAGCATCGTCCATCCTAAAAAACTTGCATGCATGTGTCCCTAACATATGTGTATAGGTGTGACCCAAGGTTGGTACATGCAATATATATAGGTCCCGAGCATGGCCTTCTTCACAGACATGGGCAGTTAACACTTGGTGAAATCTAGGATCTCTACGTGGAAAGTCCCGCTACGGGTCTACCAGAGCCTATATCATGGTAAAGTGGTCCCAACCTTTGCTTTCCATGTATATATGTCCTAAACAAACTAAAATAAAGCTAAAGGTCCATCGGTGAGGCCTCCTACGGAGAAAGCTATAGGGGTAGATTTCCGGACCCCCCCTGGTCTAGGGTTTCGCCGGATAAAGACCACCGAAGCATCGTTCACCCTAGAAAGCTTGCATGCATGTGTCCCTAACATATGTGTATATGTGTGACCCAAGGTTGGTACATGCAACATATATAGGTCCCGAGCATGGCCTTCTTCACAGACATGGGCTGTTAACACTTGGTGAAATCCAGGATCTGTACGTGGAAACTCCCGCTACGGTTCTACCGGAGCCTATTTCATGGTAAAGTGGGCCCAACCTTTGCTTTCCATGTATATATGTCCTAACCAAACCAAAATAAAGCAGAAGATCCATCGGTGAGTCCTCGTACGGAGAAAGCTATAGTGGTAGATCTCTGAACCCCCTCGGTCTAGGGTTTCGCAGGATATAGACCACCGAAGCATCATCCACCCTAGAAAAATTGCATGCATGTGTCCCTAACATATGTGTATAGGTGCGACCCAAGGTTGGTACATGCAATATATATAGGTCCTGTGCATGGCCTTCTTCACAGACATGGGCTGTTAACACTTGGTGAAATCGAGGATCTCTACGTGGAAACTCCCGCTACGGGTCTATCGGAGCCTATTTCATGGTAAAGTGGGCCCAACCTTTGCTTTCCATGTATATAGGTCCTAAACAAACCAAAATAAAGGAAAAGATCCAATGGTGAGTCCTCGTACGGAGAAAGCTATAGTGGTAGATCTCTGAACCCCCTCGGTCTAGGGTTTCGCAGGATATAGACCACCGGAGCATCGTCCACCCTAGAAAACTTGCATGCATGTGTCCCTAACATATGTGTATAGGTGCGACCCAAGGTTGGTACATGCAATATATATAGGTCCTGTGCATGGCCTTCTTCACAGACATGGGCTGTTAACACTTGGTGAAATCGAGGATCTCTACGTGGAAACTCCCGCTACGGGTCTATCAGAGCCTATGTCATGGTAAAGTGGGCCCAACCTTTGCTTTGCATTTATATATGTCCTAAACAAAAAAAAATAAAGCTAAAGGTCCATCGGTGAGACCTCCTACGGAGAAAGCTATAGGGGTAGATTTCTGGACCCCCCCCGGTCTAGGGTTTTGCTGGATAAAGACCACCGGAGCATCGTCCACCCTAGAAAACTTGCATGCATGCGTCCCTAACATATGTGTATAGGTGTGATAGAAGGTTGGTACATGCAATATATATAGGTCCTGAGCATGGCCTTCTTCAGAGACATGGGCCGTTAACACTTGGTGAAATCCAGGATCTGTACGTGGAAACTCCCGCTACGGGTCTATCGGAACCTATTTCATGGTAAAGTGGGCCCAACCATTGCTTTCCATGTATATATGTCCTAAACAAACCAAAATAAAGCACAAGATCCATCGGTGAGTCCTCGTACGGAGAAAGCTATAGGGGTAGATCTCTGAACCCCCTCGGTCTAGGGTTTCGCAGGATATAGACCACCGGAGCATCGTCCACCCTAGAAAACTTGCAGGCATGTGTCCCAAACATATGTGTATAGGTGTGATAGAAGGTTGGTACATGCAATATATATAGGTCCTGAGCATGGCCTTCTTCAGAGACATGGGCTGTTAACACTTGGTGAAATCCAGGATCTGTACGTGGAAACTCACGCTACGGGCCTATCGGAGCCTATTTCATGGTAAAGTGGGCCCAACCTTTGCTTTGCATGTATATATGTCCTAAACAAACCAAAATAAAGCAAATGATCCATCGGTGAGTCCTCGTACGAAGAAAGCTATAGGGGTAGATCTTCGAACCCCCTCGGTCTAGGGTTTTGTCGGATAAAGACCAGTGGAGCATCGTCCACCCTAGAAAACTTGCATGCATGTGTCCCTAACATATGTGTATAGGTGTGACCCAAGGTTGGTAGATGCAATATATATATAGGTCCCGAGCATGGCCTTCTTAACACACATGGGCTGTTAACACTTGGTAAAATCCAGGATCTCTACGTGGAAACTCCCGCTACGGGTCTACCGGAGCCTATTTCGTGGTAAAGTGGGCCCAACCATTGCTTTCCATGTATATATGTCCTGAACAAACCAAAATAAAGCTAAAGGTCCATCGGTGAGGCCTCCTACAGAGAAAGCTATAGGGGTAGATTTCCGGACCCCCCCCCCCGGTATAGGGTTTCGCCGGATAAAGACCACCGGAGCATCTTCCACCCTAAAAAAACTTGCATGCATGTGTCCCTAACATATGTGTATAGGTTTGACCCAAGGTTGGTACATGCAATATATATAGGTCCCGAGCATGGCCTTCTTCACAGACATGGGCAGTTAACACTTGGTATAATCCAGGATCTCTACGTGGAAAGTCCCGCTACGGGTCTACCGGAGCCTATGTCATGGTAAAGTGGTCCCAACCTTTGCTTTCCATTTATATATGTCCTAAACAAAATAAAGCTAAAGGTCCATCGGTGAGACCTCCTACGGAGAAAGCTATAGGGGTAGATTTCTGGACCCCCCCCGGTCTAGGGTTTTGCCGGATAAAGACCACCGGAGCATCGTCCACCCTAGAAAACTTGCATGCATGCGTCCCTAACATATGTGTATAGGTGTGATGGAAGGTTGGTACATGCAATATATATAGGTCCTGAGCATGGCCTTCTTCAGAGACATGGGCTGTTAACACTTGGTGAAATCCAGGATCTGTACGTGGAAACTCCCGCTACGGGTCTATCGGAGCCTATTTCATGGTAAAGTGGGCCCAACCTTTGCTTTCCATGTATATATGTCCTAAACAAACCAAAATAAAGCACAAGATCCATCGGTGAGTCCTCGTACGGAGAAAGCTATAGGGGTAGATCTCCGAACCCCCTCGGTCTAGGGTTTCGCAGGATATAGACCACCGGAGCATCGTCCACCCTAGAAAACTTGCAGGCATGTGTCCCTGACATATGTGTATAGGTGTGATAGAAGGTTGGTACATGCAATATATATAGGTCCTGAGCATGGCCTTCTTCAGAGACATGGGCTGTTAACACTTGGTGAAATCCAGGATCTATACGTGGAAACTCACGCTACGGGTCTATCGGAGCCTATTTCATGGTAAAGTGGGCCCAACCTTTGCTTTGCATGTATATATGTCCTAAACAAACCAAAATAAACCAAATGATCCATCGGTGAGTCCTCGTACGAAGAAAGCTATAGGGGTAGATCTTCGAACCCCCTCGGTCTAGGGTTTTGTCGGATAAAGACCAGTGGAGCATCGTCCACCCTAGAAAACTTGCATGCATGTGTCCCTAACATATGTGTATAGGTGTGACCCAAGGTTGGTAGATGCAATATATATATAGGTCCCGAGCATGGCCTTCTTAACACACATGGGCTGTTAACACTTGGTAAAATCCAGGACCTCTACGTGGAAACTCCCGCTACGGGTTTACCAGAGCCTATTTCGTGGTAAAGTGGGCCCAACCTTTGCTTTCCATGTATATATGTCCTGAACAAACCAAAATAAAGCTAAAGGTCCATCAGCGAGGCCTCCTACAGAGAAAGCTATAGGGGTAGATTTCTGGACCCCCCCCCCGGTCTAGGGTTTCGCCGGATAAAGAGCACCGGAGCATCGTCCATCCTAAAAAACTTGCATGCATGTGTCCCTAACATATGTGTATAGGTGTGACCCAAGGTTGGTACATGCAATATATATAGGTCCCGAGCATGGCCTTCTTCACAGACATGGGCAGTTAACACTTGGTGAAATCTAGGATCTCTACGTGGAAAGTCCCGCTACGGGTCTACCAGAGCCTATATCATGGTAAAGTGGTCCCAACCTTTGCTTTCCATGTATATATGTCCTAAACAAACTAAAATAAAGCTAAAGGTCCATCGGTGAGGCCTCCTACGGAGAAAGCTATAGGGGTAGATTTCCGGACCCCCCTGGTCTAGGGTTTCGCCGGATAAAGACCACCGAAGCATCGTCCACCCTAGAAAGCTTGCATGCATGTGTCCCTAACATATGTGTATATGTGTGACCCAAGGTTGGTACATGCAACATATATAGGTCCCGAGCATGGCCTTCTTCACAGACATGGGCTGTTAACACTTGGTGAAATCCAGGATCTGTACGTGGAAACTCCCGCTACGGTTCTACCGGAGCCTATTTCATGGTAAAGTGGGCCCAACCTTTGCTTTCCATGTATATATGTCCTAACCAAACCAAAATAAAGCAGAAGATCCATCGGTGAGTCCTCGTACGGAGAAAGCTATAGTGGTAGATCTCTGAACCCCCTCGGTCTAGGGTTTCGCAGGATATAGACCACCGAAGCATCATCCACCCTAGAAAAATTGCATGCATGTGTCCCTAACATATGTGTATAGGTGCGACCCAAGGTTGGTACATGCAATATATATAGGTCCTGTGCATGGCCTTCTTCACAGACATGGGCTGTTAACACTTGGTGAAATCGAGGATCTCTACGTGGAAACTCCCGCTACGGGTCTATCGGAGCCTATTTCATGGTAAAGTGGGCCCAACCTTTGCTTTCCATGTATATAGGTCCTAAACAAACCAAAATAAAGGAAAAGATCCAATGGTGAGTCCTCGTACGGAGAAAGCTATAGGGGTAGACCTCCGAACCCCCTCGGTCTAGGGTTTCGCAGGATATAGACCACCGGAGCATCGTCCACCCTAGAAAACTTGCATGCATGTGTCCCTAACATATGTGTATAGGTGCGACCCAAGGTTGGTACATGCAATATATATAGGTCCTGTGCATGGCCTTCTTCACAGACATGGGCTGTTAACACTTGGTGAAATCGAGGATCTCTACGTGGAAACTCCCGCTACGGGTCTATCAGAGCCTATGTCATGGTAAAGTGGGCCCAACCTTTGCTTTGCATTTATATATGTCCTAAACAAAAAAAAATAAAGCTAAAGGTCCATCGGTGAGACCTCCTACGAAGAAAGCTATAGGGGTAGATTTCTGGACCCCCCCCCGGTCTAGGGTTTTGCTGGATAAAGACCACCGGAGCATCGTCCACCCTAGAAAACTTGCATGCATGCGTCCCTAACATATGTGTATAGGTGTGATAGAAGGTTGGTACATGCAATATATATAGGTCCTGAGCATGGCCTTCTTCAGAGACATGGGCCGTTAACACTTGGTGAAATCCAGGATCTGTACGTGGAAACTCCCGCTACGGGTCTATCGGAACCTATTTCATGGTAAAGTGGGCCCAACCATTGCTTTCCATGTATATATGTCCTAAACAAACCAAAATAAAGCACAAGATCCATCGGTGAGTCCTCGTACGGAGAAAGCTATAGGGGTAGATCTCTGAACCCCCTCGGTCTAGGGTTTCGCAGGATATAGACCACCGGAGCATCGTCCACCCTAGAAAACTTGCAGGCATGTGTCCCTAACATATGTGTATAGGTGTGATAGAAGGTTGGTACATGCAATATATATAGGTCCTGAGCATGGCCTTCTTCAGAGACATGGGCTGTTAACACTTGGTGAAATCCAGGATCTGTACGTGGAAACTCACGCTACGGGCCTATCGGAGCCTATTTCATGGTAAAGTGGGCCCAACCTTTGCTTTGCATGTATATATGTCCTAAACAAACCAAAATAAAGCAAATGATCCATCGGTGAGTCCTCGTACGAAGAAAGCTATAGGGGTAGATCTTCGAACCCCCTCGGTCTAGGGTTTTGTCGGATAAAGACCAGTGGAGCATCGTCCACCCTAGAAAACTTGCATGCATGTGTCCCTAACATATGTGTATAGGTGTGACCCAAGGTTGGTAGATGCAATATATATATAGGTCCCGAGCATGGCCTTCTTAACACACATGGGCTGTTAACACTTGGTAAAATCCAGGATCTCTACGTGGAAACTCCCGCTACGGGTCTACCGGAGCCTATTTCGTGGTAAAGTGGGCCCAACCATTGCTTTCCATGTATATATGTCCTCAACAAACCAAAATAAAGCTAAAGGTCCATCGGTGAGGCCTCCTACAGAGAAAGCTATAGGGGTAGATTTCCGGACCCCCCCCGGTATAGGGTTTCGCCGGATAAAGACCACCGGAGCATCTTCCACCCTAAAAAAACTTGCATGCATGTGTCCCTAACATATGTGTATAGGTTTGACCCAAGGTTGGTACATGCAATATATATAGGTCCCGAGCATGGCCTTCTTCACAGACATGGGCAGTTAACACTTGGTATAATCCAGGATCTCTACGTGGAAAGTCCCGCTACGGGTCTACCGGAGCCTATATCATGGTAAAGTGCGCCCAACCTTTGCTTTCCATGTATATATGTCCTAAACAAACTAAAATAAAGCTAAAGGTCCATCGGTGAGGCCTCCTATGGAGAAAGCTATAGGGGTAGATTTCCAGACCCCCCTGGTCTAGGGTTTCGCCGGATAAAGACCACCGGAACATCGTCCACCCTAGAAAGCTTGCATGCATGTGTCCCTAACATATGTGTATATGTGTGACCCAAGGTTGGTACATGCAACATATATAGGTCCCGAGCATGGCCTTCTTCACAGACATGGGCTGTTAACACTTGGTGAAATCTAGGATCTGTACGTGGAAACTCCCACTACGGTTCTACCGGAGCCTATTTCATGGTAAGGTGGGCCCAACCTTTGCTTTCCATGTATATATATCCTAAACAAACCATAATAAAGCAGAAGATCCATCGGTGAGTCCTCGTACGGAGAAAGCTATAGGGGTAGATCTCTGAACCCCCTCGGTGTAGGGTTTCGCAGGTTATAGACCACCGGAGCATCGTCCACCCTAGAAAACTTGTATGCATGTGTCCCTAACATATGTGTATAGGTGTGACCCAAGGTTGGTACATGCAATATATATAGGTCCGGAGCATGGCCTTCCTCACAGACATGGGCTGTTAACACTTGGTGAAATCGAGGATCTCTACGTGGAAACTCCCGCTACGGGTCTATCGGAGCCTATGTCATGGTAAAGTGGGCCCAACCTTTGCTTTCCATTTATATATGTCCTAAACAAACCAAAATAAAGCTAAAGGTCCACCGGTGAGGCCTCCTATGGAAAAAGCTATAAGGGTAGATTTTTGGACCCCCCGGTCTAGGGTTTTGTCGGATAAAGACCACTGGAGCATCGTCCACCCTAGAAAACTTGCATGCATGTGTCCCTAACATATGTGTATAGCTGTGATAGAAGGTCGGTACATGCAATATATATAGGTCCTGAGCATGGCCTTCTTCAGAGACATGGGCTGTTAACACTTGGTGAAATCCAGGATCTGTACGTGGAAACTCCCGCTATGGGTCTATCGGAGCCTATTTCATGGTAAAGTGGGCCCAAACTTTGCTTTCCATGTATATATGTCTTAAACAAACCAAAATTAAAGCACAAGATCCATAGGTGAGTCCTCGTACGGAGAAAGCTATAGGGGTAGATCTCTGAACCCCCTCGGTCTAGGGTTTTGCAGGATATAGACCACCGGAGCATCGTCCACCCTAGAAAACTTGCAGGCATGTATCCCTGTCATATGTGTATAGGTGTTATAGAAGGTTGGTACATGCAATATATATAGGTCCTGAGCATGGCCTTCTTCAGAGACATGGGCTGTTAACACTTGGTGAAATCCAGGATCTGTACGTTGAAACTCCCGCTACGGGTCTATCGGAGCCTATTTCATGGTAAAGTGGGCCCAACCTTTGCTTTGCATGTATATATGTCCTAAACAAACCAAAATAAAGCAAAAGATCCATCGGTGAGTCCTCGTGCGAAGAAAGCTATAGGGGTAGATCTCCGAACCCCCTCGGTCTATGGTTTTGTCGGATAAAGACCACTGGAGTATCATCCACCCTAGAAAACTTGCATGCATGTGTCCCTAACATATGTGTATAGGTGTGACCCAAGGTTGGTACATGCAATATATATAGGTCCCGAGCATGGCCTTCTTAACAGACATGGGATGTTAACACTTGGTGAAATCCAGGATCTCTATGTGGAAACTCCCGCTACGGGTCTACCGGAGCCTATTTTATGGTAAAGTGGGCCCAACCTTTGCTTTCCATGTATATATGTCCTAAACAAACCAAAATAAAGCAGAAGATCCATCGGTGAGTCCTCGTACGGAGAAAGCTATAGGGGTAGATCTCCGAACCCCCTCGGTCTAGGGTTTCGCAGGATATAGACCACCGGAGCATCGTCCACCCTAGAAAAATTGCATGCATGTGTCCCTAACATATGTGTATAGGTGTGACCCAAGTTTGGTACATGCAATATATATAGGTACCGAGCATGGCCTTCTTCACGGACATGGACTGTTAACACTTGGTGAAATCCAAGATATGTACGTGGAAACTCCCGCTATGGGTCTATCAGAGCCTATTTCATGGTAAAGTGGGCCCAACCTTTGCTTTCCATGTATATAGGTCCTAAACAAACCAAAATAAAGCCAAAGATCCATCGGTGAGTCCTCGTACGGAGAAAGCTATAGGGGTAGATCTTCGAACCCCCTCGGTCTAGGGTTTTGCAGGATATAGACCACCGGAGCATCGTCCACCCTAGAAAACTTGCATGCATGTGTCCCTAACATATGTGTATAGGTGCGACCCAACGTTGGTACATGCAATATATATATAGGTCCCGAGCATGGCCTTCTTCACAGACATGGGCTGTTAACACTTTGCGAAATCGAGGATCTTGATACGTCTCAAACGTATCTATAATTTTTGATGCTCCATGCTTTAATTTATACCATTTGCCTATTGTTTCGTTACACTTAGTGGCATTTTTATGCATTTTCTGGAACTAACCTATTAACGAAGTGCCACAGTGCCAGTTTCGTGTTTTCTGCTGTTTTTGTGTTTCAGAAGTGATACACACGAAATATTCTCGGAATTGGACGAAACAAGTTCCTGAAGTCATATTTCACCGGGGAGCTCCCAAGCATCCAAAGACCTGACGGAGAGGGGCCACGTGGGCCCCAGACATAGGGGCGGCGCGGCCACCCCCTGGCCGCGCCAGCCCCGTGTGAGGGGGCGTGGGACCCCCTCTGACATCATCCTTTCGCCTATATATACCCCCTGACGAGAAAAACCTAAGGGCCTGATCAGTTTTCCAGAATACATCGCGATCCGCCGCCGCCGTCGACCCGAAGATCGGGAGGGTCCAGAAGCTCTTCCCGGCACCCTACCGGAGAGGGGAATCGCCACCGGAGGTCTTCTTCATCGCCATGCTTGCCTCCGGAGCGATGAGTGAGTAGTCTACCTTGGACTATGGGTCCATAGCAGTAGCTAGATGGTTGTCTTCTCCACCATGTGCTTCATGTTTAGATCTCATGAGCTGCCCTACATGATTGAGATCACCGTTATGTAATACTATGATGTTGGTTTGTTGGGATCCGATGAATATTGGTGTTTATGAATAAGTTGCTGTACTGAATTATATCTTTTGTTATCTCTATGTTGTTTATGATCTTGCATGCTCTCCGTTGTTAGTGGCTATCTTGGCCGAGTAGTTGCTAGTGACTCCAAGAGGGGGTATTTATGCTCGATAGTGGGTTCATGTCTCTATTTCACCTGGGGGAGTGACAGAAACCTCTAAGGTGGTAGATGTGCTGTTGCTACTAGGGAGAAAACAACATTCATATGCTCAAGGGCATATGCTTTGTTTACATTACACACTTTGCTTAATGCAATTATCTGTTGTTCGCAACTTAATACTTTCGGGGTGTTCGGATGATATCCCTGGGGGTGGATTATTAGTCATAGATGCAGTTGGATGGCGGTCTATGTATTTTGTTGTAATGCCCAGAGTGAATCTCATAGTGATCTTCTTGACATATCACGTTATCTTTATTCTATCAATTGCCCAACTGTAATTTGTTTACCCAGTATGTTATTTATCTATGGAGAGACACCACTAGTGAACTGTGGACCCCGGTCCTATTTTAATCATATTGCAATCACCTGTTTACTTTTCCCGCACTGTTTACTTTACTAGCATACTACTATTGTTTTCCACTCGATACACTCATAACCTTTGTTTCAAGCAAACCGGTGAGATTGACAACCTCATCGCAAGTTGGGAACAAAGTATTTGCCTGTGTGTGTGCAGGTTCCACAAACACCTTCAGTCGTCATCGTCTCTCTTCTCTTGATCGATAAACCTTGGTTTCTTAACTGAGGGAAAACTAGCCGCTACACTCATCATACCTTCCTCTTGGGGTTCCCAACGGGCTGGTCATCACCACGCACAAGGACAGTTTGCTCCCACATCAACTTGGAGTAGCAGCTTATTTTCTGGCGCCGTTGCCGGGGAAGAGAGAAGACTTCTGCGAGGGGAGTTCTTCGCACACACATTCTTTACTTTGTTATTTGTTTTGCTTTACTTTATTTTATTTTACCTGCATTGCTTTTTATATCAAAAACCCAAAAAAATTTAGAATCCTTGGTAGTTGTTTTTACTTTACTTTAGTTTATCATGTTGTTCCCTAAGTTCGTTCTGGAGGACCTCTCTGTAGGGAGTGGTTCGATTATTGGCAAAAGTAATATTAAGGAGTTCTTTAATCACATTAGTATGCATAAGGAAGTTGAGGAAAAGTCTTTGGTTGAGTTAGCTCCTAGTATTGAAGTTGCTTCTGTTTGGTTAATTGATATGTTGGAAACCAGGTTTGCTAGTCTTAATCCCTATATGCAATACATGTTCCTCAAACTTCATGAAATTGAGGATCCCGAAAAGAAAGCTTTTATCTTAGAAACTCTGCGCCTAGAATTTAAGGATGTCGTTGTTGAAGCTAGGAAGGTTCTTAAACGTTTTAATAAACTCGGTTCTCCTATAAATGTTATTAGTACAGATGATAAAGAGCCCGAAATACCTATTCCTTGCAAGCTTTTGGGATTGAGTGAAGCTTTTGAAAATAATTTTGACTGGATTTGTCCTGAAAATCTTTTTGATGAAAGTAGTGTGCCAAAGAATGATCACAAAGGGTCTTCAAAAACTTATGTGGATGAAATACAATGCCTTATTGACAAGACCTCTGCTGTTGATCTTAATGCTTCTTCTGAAGGTACTTGATTCGCAATTTTCTGCGCCTAGCTCAAAGGCGTTAAAGAAAAGCACTCTTGGGAGATAACCCATTGTTTACTTTTCAGTACTTTTTCTTTTATTTGAGTCTTGGAAGTCATTACTACTGTAATGACTGCTCCTTATCTTGTTTATTTCGTTTTTGTGCCAAGAGAAGCCTCTAATTTGAGTGAGGTAAAGATTTGGGGTTATTGCTGTCCTGAAACTGTTTTCGGTGCTGCACCGTAAAAATTTGTGAAAATTCTCTGTTTATCTTTTGGACCTGCGATTTCTTGTGCTTATGCCCCAGGTTATATCCAAACTTTTCTTAGTTTAACACTTTTTGATTTGAGCAACAGAAAATCCCTCAAAAATTCGTCCATTTTCAGCTGTCCAGTTTTGACAGATTTCTGCCAATATTTGTTTTTGCCACTTTATCGCTTTCTTTTGAGTTCTTTTTGATCATGGAACTCTTGTGGAAGTTGCTACAGTAGTATATACTTTATATGTGGTAGTTTTGGGTTGAAACCTGAAGCTAAAAGAGGTTGAATATATTTTATGCTTACACTAATGTTGCTAATAGAATTGTGTTTAGTTTTGTATGAAGGAAGTTTTCAAGTGTAGGGATTGGAGAATGATGAGATGAGTTGAAGAATGGACAAAAGCTCAAGCTTGGGGATGCCCATGCATCACCCCAAGAAATATCCAAGAAGTACAAGCGTCAAAGCTTGGGGATGCCCCCGAGGCACCCCTTCTTCATCGGCAAAAATCAGGTCACCTTTCAAAACACTATATTTTTATTGCTTCATGCACTATGTGTTTTTCTTGGAGCGTCAGTTGTTTTAGTTTTCTTAGTTTGTTTAGTTTGTTTGTTTGCTGCAATAAATGGTTGGACCCCAACAAATTTCCTTTGGAGGAGATGTACTCGTTTTCATTTGCAAAGAATGCTCTAGTTTTCACTCTTATTAAAAATCGAGCATTCTAGTTTTTCTGCTACTGCTTTTGGTTTTCGTTTTCGCCTTGATATGCATTCAGATCTTGTCATATATTTTCATCAAGGTGCATTTTTGCCTCTGAACTTTATTGGTTTTCATCAAAAGAGGTGTTTATAAAAATTTCAAATGGTGTTGGAAAAGAGAAAAAGCTTTGTGCAAAATAGTGGTACAAGAAGGAGCTTGTGTAGACTGCGGCTTAGGCTTTTTCATGTCATGCTTGATGTCTTTTTGATAGTATGCTTAGTGGTTTTGCTGTAGCATGACTTGTCTCAAATAACTGAGATTGCTTAATGAGCCTTTGAAAAAAATCATGCGTTGTTTTTATTGTATGGAAGCATTATTTTGGTTTTCTCCTTGATGCTTTATTTGGGTTGACTTGGCGCATGCTCACACATGTTAGACTCTTCCAAAGTCGCCATTAGCCTTCATGATCATTTAGTTTTTGACTTTTGATGCCATCGTATGCTTCTTTTAATGTCGCTTTGTCGCTTTGCATGATTATGGCCATTACTGCTCTCTTAGTTGGTCGCTCCCAGTCTTTTGCTAGCCCTCACCTTGTACTGAGTATGAGCTCTACTCGTGCATCCAACTCCTAAAAAGCCAAAGTTTTCCATTGTATCCACTATAAATTCCTATGCATGGTATTTGTAAGCCATTCCAAAGTAAAATTTTCGTGTGCTACCTTTCAAAAACCTTCAAAATATTTCTCGTTTTGTGACACTGTTTTCAGCTCATGGGGACGTAGTGGTCGGATTTGCTATCTTCCATATTGTTTATTCCAAAAAGAAAAAAAAAGGAAAAAAGAAAGAAAAAGGCACTCCTCCAAAGAATGTGAATGTTGGTGGGCACCCGATGGAATCGGTTAGCCATGGTATGTGAAAGGAAAAGGTGGGGAGGAGTGCCAAGTTTTATAAAAAGAGCACGAAGTGCCAATCTCTCTCTCAAAAACTTGCTTTATTTTTGTATGGAAGATAGTAAGAACCCCATTGCCAGTCATTGACAAAGACAACCACCTCTCAAAATCAAGTTTTATCTCTGTTTTACAAATGAAAAGCTCTAGCACATGTTTAAATCACTGCTTCCCTCTGCGAAGGGCCTTTCTTTTACTTTTATGTTGAGTCACCACCTTCTTTCTTTATGCACCATTAAGAGAGCATAGTTGTCATTCTTAGTGTGATATGCATTGTCCCAAGGTTCATTGATTGACTCATATTGATTGGTTTCACTTGTTCTTAAATTATTTGTATCTAGTCGCCCTCTTAAACTTTGAGGTGTCCTATGCATTTATGTTTTGCTCTCTTTGAAGGACAAGCTGAAAACCTTTTGTATGTCTTTCCTTATAATTGTAACACACGTTTGACTTTCATTGTTTCATTATCATGATCTTTTGTTTGTGTTCATTTGCATGTTTACAACATGGTTGCTAAGTTCTTATTGTCATGATTATATCTTTCATGCCCATGTTTTAAGTTCTATTGATCCCAGCTCACCAATGCTTACATATATGATCAAGATTGTGTAGGTGCATGTCACCTCAAAAATTATTCTTTTGTTATCACTTACCTACTCGAGGACGAGCAGGAGTTAAGCTTGGGGATGCTTGATACGTCTCAAACGTATCTATAATTTTTGATGCTCCATGCTTTGTTTTACACCATTTGCCTATTGTTTCGTTACACTTAGTGGCATTTTTATGCATTTTCCGGAACTAACCTATTAACGAAGTGCCACAGTGCCAGTTTCCTGTTTTCTGCTGTTTTTGTGTTTCAGAAGTGATACACAGGAAATATTCTCGGAATTGGACGAAACAAGTTCCTGAAGTCATATTTCACCGGGGAGCTCCCAAACATCCAAAGACCTGACGGAGAGGGGCCACGTGGGCCCCAGACACAGGGGCGGCACGGCCACCCCCCTGGCCGCGCCAGCCCCGTGTGAGGGGGCGTGGGACCCCCTCTGACATCGTCCTTTCGCCTATATATACCCCCTGACGAGAAAAACCTAAGGGCCTGATCAGTTTCTAGAATACATCGCGATCCGCCGCCGCCGTCGACCCGAAGATCGGGAGGGTCCAGAAGCTCTTCCCGGCACCCTGCCGGAGAGGGGAATCGCCACCGGAGGTCTTCTTCATCGCCATGCTTGCCTCCGGAGCGATGAGTGAGTAGTCTACCTTGGACTATGGGTCCATAGCAGTAGCTAGATGGTTGTCTTCTCCACCATGTGCTTCATGTTTAGATCTCATGAGCTGCCCTACATGATTGAGATCACCGTTATGTAATACTATGATGTTGGTTTGTTGGGATCCGATGAATATTGGTGTTTATGAATAAGTTGCTGTACTGAATTATATCTTTTGTTATCTCTATGTTGTTTATGATCTTGCATGCTCTCCGTTGTTAGTGGCTATCTTGGCCGAGTAGTTGCTAGTGACTCCAAGAGGGGGTATTTATGCTCGATAGTGGGTTCATGTCTCTATTTCACCTGGGGGAGTGACAGAAACCTCTAAGGTGGTAGATGTGCTGTTGCTACTAGGGAGAAAACAACATTCATATGCTCAAGGGCATATGCTTTGTTTACATTACACACTTTGCTTAATGCAATTATCTGTTGTTCGCAACTTAATACTTTCGGGGTGTTCGGATGATATCCCTGGGGGTGGATTATTAGTCATAGATGCAGTTGGATGGCGGTCTATGTATTTTGTTGTAATGCCCAGAGTGAATCTCATAGTGATCTTCTTGACATATCACGTTATCTTTATTCTATCAATTGCCCAACTGTAATTTGTTTACCCAGTATGTTATTTATCTATGGAGAGACACCACTAGTGAACTGTGGACCCCGGTCCTATTTTAATCATATTGCAATCACCTGTTTACTTTTCCCGCACTGTTTACTTTACTAGCATACTACTACTGTTTTCCACTCGATACACTCATAACCTTTGTTTCAAGCAAACCGGTGAGATTGACAACCTCATCGCAAGTTGGGAACAAAGTATTTGCCTGTGTGTGTGCAGGTTCCACAAACACCTTCAGTCGTCATCGTCTCTCTTCTCCTGATCGATAAACCTTGGTTTCTTAACTGAGGGAAAACTAGCCGCTACACTCATCATACCTTCCTCTTGGGGTTCCCAACGGGCTGGTCATCACCACGCACAAGGACAGTTTGCTCCCACATCAACTTGGAGTAGCAGATCTCTACGTGGAAACTCGCGCTACGGGTATATCGGAGCCTATGTCATGGTAAAGTGGGCCCAACCTTTGCTTTCCATTTATATATGTCCTAAACAAAACAAAATAAAGCTAAAGGTCCATCGGTGAGACCTCCTATGGAGAAAGCTATAGGGGTAGATTTCTGGACCCCCCCCGGTCTAGGGTTTTGCCGGATAAAGACCACCGGAGCATCGTCCAACCTAGAAAACTTGCATGCATGCATCCCTAACATATGTGTATCGGTGTGATCGAAGGTTGGTACATGCAATATATATAGGTCCTGAGCATGGCCTTCTTCAGAGACATGGGCTATTAACACTTGGTGAAATCCATGATCTGTACGTGGAAACTCCCGCTACAGGTCTATCGGAGCCTATTTCATGGTAAAGTGGGCCCAACCTTTGCTTTCCATGTATATATGTCCTAAACAAACAAAAATAAAGCACAAGATCCATCGGTGAGTCCTCGTACGGAGAAAGCTATAGGGGTAGATCTCCGAACCCCCTCGGTCTAGGGTTTCGCAAGATATAGACCACCGGAGCATCGTCCACCCTAGAAAACTTACAGGCATGTGTCCCTGACATATGTGTATAGGTGTGATAGAAGGTTGGTACATGCAATATATATAGGTCCTGAGCATGGCCTTCTTCAGAGACATGGGCTGTTAACACTTGGTGAAATCGAGGATCTGTACGTGGAAACTCACGCTACGGGTCTATCGGATCCTATTTCATGGTAAAGTGGGCCCAACCTTTCCTTTGCATGTATATATGTCCTAAACAAACCAAAATAAAGCAAATGATCCATCGGTGAGTCCTCGTACGAAGAAAGCTATAGGGGTAGATCTTTGAACCCCCTCAGTCTAGGGTTTTGTCGGATAATGACCAGTGGAGCATCGTCCACCCTAGAAAACTTGCATGCATGTGTCCCTAACATATGTGTATAGGTGTGACCCAAGGTTGGTAGATGCAATATATATATAGGTCCCGCGCATGGCCTTCTTAACACACATGGGCTGTTAACACTTGGTAAAATCCAGGATCTCTACGTGGAAACTCCCGCTACGGGTCTACCGGAGCCTATTTCGTGGTATAGTGGGCCCAACCTTTGCTTTCCATGTATATATGTCCTGAACAAACCAAAATAAAGCTAAAGGTCCATCGGTGAGGCCTCCTACAGAGAAAGCTATAGGGGTAGATTTCCGGACCCCCCCGGTATAGGGTTTCGCCAGATAAATACCACCGGAGCATCGTCCACCCTAAAAAACTTGCATGCATGTGTCCCTAACATATGTGTATAGGTGTGACCCAAGGTTGGTACATGCAATATATATAGGTCCCGAGCATGGCCTTCTTCACAGACATGGGCAGTTAACACTTGGTGAAATCCAGGATCTCTACGTGGAAAGTCCCGCTATGGGTCTACCGGAGCCTATATCATGGTAAAGTGGGCCCAACCTTTGCTTTCCATGTATATATGTCCTAAACAAACTAAAATAAAGCTAAAGGTCCATCGGTGAGGCCTCCTATGGAGAAAGCTATAGGGGTAGATTTCCGGACCCCCCTGGTCTAGGGTTTCGCCAGATAAAGACCACCGGAGCATCGTCCACCCTAGAAAGCTTGCATGCATGTGTCCCTAACATATGTGTATATGTGTGACCCAAGGTTGGTACATGCAACATATATAGGTCCCGAGCATGGCCTTCTTCACAGACATGGGCTGTTAACACTTGGTGAAATCTAGGATCAGTACATGGAAACTCCCACTACCGTTCTACCGGAGCCTATTTCATGGTAAAGTGGGCCCAACCTTTGCTTTCCATGTATATATATCCTAAACAAACCAAAATAAAGCAGAAGATCCATCGGTGAGTCCTCGTACGGAGAAAGCTATAGGGGTAGATCTCCGAACCCCCTCGGTGTAGGGTTTCACAGGATATAGACCACCGGAGCATCGTCCACCCTAGAAAACTTGTATGCATATGTCCCTAACATAGGTGTATAGGTGTGACCCAAGGTTGGTACATGAAATATATATAGGTCACGAGCATGGCCTTCTTCACAGACATGGGCTGTTAACACTTGGTGAAATCGAGGATCTCTACGTGGAAACTCCCGCAACGGGTCTATCGGAGCCTATGTCATGGTAAAGTGGGCCCAACCTTTGCTTTCCATTTATATATGTCCTAAACAAACCAAAATAAAGCTAAAGGTCCACCGGTGAGGCCTCCTATGGAGAAACCTATAGAGGTAGATTTTTGGACTCCCCGGTCTAGGGTTTTGTCGGATAAAGACCACCGGAGCATCGTCCACCCTAGAAAACTTGCATGCATGTTTCCCTAACATATGTGTATAGGTGTGATAGAAGGTTGGTACATGCAATATATATAGGTCCTGAGCATGGCCTTCTTCAGAGACATGGGCTGTTAACACTTGGTGAAATCCAGGATCTGTACATGGAAACTCCCGCTATGGGTCTATCGAAGCCTATTTCATGGTAAAGTGGGCCCAACCTTTGCTTTCCATGTATATAGGTCCTAAACAAACCAAAGGTCATGGAAGACAGACAGGGGCAGAGAGGTAATGCCTGCTACTGACGGCCAAGCAAAGGTTTGTTGTCTCCATGCTCAAGGACCGGATTAATAGTCTGACCTGACCGAAAAGAAAAGATGGTCGCGCAGCTGCACAAAGCTGTGCCCGTCTGGCGAATCAAAATAGGAGATGAGCACCAAAGTTCTGTCCTGTGTTTGACGCTATCTATCTCCGTGCCGCGCCCGAAAGGGAAAGGCCCCACCGACACGTGCTCGGCCCTCGGGTAACATGATAACTCTATGACCGTGCAAAATACAGCAAAACCAGCAATGCACTAGGGTTTTTTGTTCACTACTACTAAACCTTCCTGAGAGCGCAAGAAGCCACCCCACGCCCATATATCTTCGTCTTGTACTTGGAGTTCGGAGGTGGAAGGCAGGCGAGCGAGGAGCCCTAACACTAAGGTAGGCATTAAAATTCTATCGAAACTAGGAAATATGCCCGTGCGTTGCTACGGTAAAGAAATACATAGATAACAGTGATTTAATTTTTTTGAGCACCGTAAGTACAAAGCTTATAATTTTCGAATACCCACGCTATAAATTATATTTTCTCCTTTCAAACCCTATTGTAACATCCCATGCTTGTTAAATAAATAAGGCACTTTGTCATCATCATTGCATGCATTTTGTTCTGCACTTGAGTAAAACTTGAATTCAAAACAAAGAAGAAAACCCTACTTCTTCATTTTCCTCTCCATATAATTTTGCTCAAAAATGGACCCAAAAGTTTCAAATAAAAATCTGTGGAGCTTCTACTATTTCTCTAAAAAACCCCTGCCAAATTTCATATTTTTTGGACTCCGTTTGATTCACCAAATCTTAAAAAGGGTGTTGTTTTAAAGTTCCCAGAAACTTCCAAAAGTTAGGGGGCTATTTGCAAAATAGTCTGTCTTCTTCGCAGGGACAGCAAGCTCCTGCGTGTCCTGCGCAGGGCCGAGCGCAGCCACCTCCTGCTTGCCGTTCCAAGACAAGGAGAACCCCCTGGAGCCGTCCAGCAGCGCCACGACGCCCTCTCTCTCCCTCTTCCTCGCTCTTTCTTTTCTTCTCCAGCACACCTGTAGGCACCTGAGCTCGCCGCCATGGCCGTCGCCTGTCGCCGTCGCTAGGAGCCTCCCCGGCCTCCTCCGAGCTAGCCCCAGCACCGCCTCGCCTCCCTCGTCCTCCTCGCCCAAGGAATCGGTCGGAACCACCCAGAATCACCGCCGTTCGCCGCCGTTTCCCTGCAGGAACCGACCTCACCGCCGCCAAAATACGCCACCGTCCGTCCTCCTCCGGCCGAGCAGACCCCACCGCCGACCTCCTGGTGAGGTTCCGGTCCCCTGGACTCTTTTCACCTTGGTCTCCCGCGCCGGAGCTCTCTCCTCGGCCGGTTGCCGCCGGCGCCAGTGAGCCGGTCGAGCTGGGTCATTGCCCAGCCGACCTGGCCAGGCTGGCCTGGCATGTGGGCCTCGGGCCCCACTGGCCAGTGACCGTGGGTCAACTTGACCCCGGTGTAAAAAGTTCTGTAACATGTTTCTTTTTCCAAGAATTTTAGATTTTGAATAGAAACTTTCATACCTAATTCTCTGGTTATCAGAAAAAGATGAATTACATATCAAAATGCTCAGAAAAATGAACTCTACCTGTTTGTGTCAATATCATGCATTGCTAATCAACTTTGAATCTGCTTAACTTAGAAGAACCAAATTGTACCCCCTCCGGCTTACTTTAGGGTTTGTCGGATCACTGCTTCGGAGTCGTCCGAAAACCCCGCTACCTGACTAGCTAGTATTAGGGTTTATTTTGAGCATCCTAAACTTGTCATATCATCATGCTTGTTTGCGCATCAATGCATTATGTTGATTGTGTCCTTCCTTTCTGGTATTTGGTTCTTCGCGATAGGAACCGAGCCCGAGTTCGAGCCGAACACCGCTGAAGATCCGTACTCATCCACTGAAGGACAAGGCAAGCAATCATATCTGAACCTATGATTTAAAAGTATCTTAAGCTCTGCTATTTATCGCATACGATTCAAATGTCTTTTATCGATAGTTAGAGTTATCCTCTCTGATGCATGTTTCTATCTTTGTCGCCTAAATTACCTGATCCACTGCTCCCAGCATGACTAGGTTTCGCATGTGCGCATTGCTAGAGCCTCTTTATCTACTATGCTGAGCCATGCTAGTTGGTAACCTCTGATCCATCTAGTTGATGAGTCTGAGCTGTGAATGAACCTAGTATGACAGGATGTTGTGGTATGATCTGTGAGGTTTGTTGAAACATGCTTAAAGGCTGGGATGAGCCACCACATTGGGATGTGGTTATTTGAATCACTCTTGCCGACCCTAGGACACGAGTTCTCGCCTCTTGAACCAAGACCGAGCGTACAACCACACGAGGCCCTATAATGGCACCCTCTCGACTAACTAACTTGCCTAGTCTGTTCCATGAGTCACCTTATTTGGGTGTTTAAGCTTTGTTTTGAACGTGGCCGGGGTTGCTTGAATTGCGGCCTCTGGTAAACCAACCCCTACGCACAATTAGAGGGACCGACTTTGGGACTGGACCTGTTACGGCGGAGCTTCCCTCTTTTAGTGAACTCATGGTTTGGACGAAAGTAAGGTAAAGGTCGTGGTCAACCACCCTCTGCCGGCTTTCCAAGAAGAAAGCTATAATGTTGGCATTAAGAGTCGGTTGGCACGTGTGGGTAAAGTTGTGCACCCCTGCAGGGTTAAATCTTTTCGAAAAGCCGTGTCCACGGTTATGGACGACTTGGGAACGGATTCTGTGATCATAGACAACTTTAACCAAATGGTAAAACTTGGCAACTTAAAGTGTGAATAGGATTACTTCCTCAGGGTGATAGAGGGGTGATCCTAGTTGATAGGTTCAGGTGAAGATGATTCGGTGGATATCTTATGGTGATCGGTAGAGCTGGTGTCGCTCTCTCCCTCTTTTAAAATGATCTGAGTAGACAAGCTTCTATTCTTATCTGTCTTGCAAATAAAACTTGCTTTATGCAAAGAAACTCCAAAGAAAGCCTTTCTAACCAAGCATTTAGCTAATAGGTAGCTAATAGGTTAGTAAGTCTTGTTGAGTACCTTAAGTACTCACCCTTGCCTCGTTGTTGTTTTTCCATAGAGGAAGTTGCTCCAGCCGAAGGTGGTTTCTATGTTGACATCGATGAGTAGTTGGGAGTTCCCAGGCAGCAGCCTGAGACTTAAGGGTTGGACGCTGCTTTATGTTTAAGGCCTCTTAGGCCATTTGCTATCTTGTTATGTAGCATAACATAATTTGCTTTCCGTTGCTTGTTGTATTGTGGTCAGTGACCTCTGCGTGCAATAATTTGGATCTTTACTCTGCTAAGAGTTTGAACTACTAATGCTTTGAGTCGTAGAGTCACTATTGTGCTATCAGTTGTGGTTACCCATCTCGTGCATGATGCGTGTATGTTTATAATGTGCACGAGAGGGGTTTAAGGCTCTCGAGCTCTCTGTTATACAGTCTTGGTTATGATTAGTTTCACGGCGCTTTGAGATGTGTGGAGCCGATGTTTAATTCTGGCCTGCCTGCCGATGGTGTTCCGGCCTGGGATTGGTAACCCTAGTATCACTCATTGCTAGCGTGACTAATACACATAACATATCTGTATAGCTTAGATCCCGGGTCCCGATAGCTTTTGGTATCAGAGCAGGACTGCCTGTAGGAAACCCTTACTACTGGTCGTTGTTGTGTCTAGTGTTGTGAAAACTATTTGAAAGTTAAACCTTATGTGCAAAAACTTTGAGTAGGATTCTTTTTACTCCTTACCTGGTGTAACTCTGCTTCCAAGTTATCTTTCCTAAGTTTGATTGAAAACGGTTTTATCTTCTGCCTACGATTTCAAACCTCTAGGATCAACGGGTTTGGGTAGTTTTTCTTTGGTACTCCGTACCTGGTTGCAAGTCTCAGAGTTCCAAGTTCTTGAGTTAATCTGAAGCATTGTCCAAAATCTCTGCTTCAGATGAGTAGACTCCAACAGTTGGTCTCTCAATGCTCCTTTGCTAAATTTATCCTATCCGACAGGACTTGGTGATTATATATCATCCCTACTTCCATTGTCATGGGTTGCAAGCCATTTGGTAGTGTATACATTTTGTATGCCCTTCTACTGCCATGTTTGATGCGATGATATATCTTTACATCACATGTCTTGTTTTCCATCAAGTGCCTTAAATTTGGTATATGTTATCTTCCGTTGAATTCTTCCGGTGGATCTATATCTCATGGTTCTTGTCTTCTTCTCAGGATGTCAAGTGGTACTCGCAGTGGTGGTAATCATGGTCGTGGTCGTGGAGATGGTCCAGAGGATAATGTTGACCTTCCTCCACCGCCATCTATGGTCCAACTGATGGCCATGTATGAAGCCAATCGCGCTGACAACATAAGGCTCCTTGAGAGGATTGAACGCAATACTGCTCAACGTCAGGATGAAGGAGTCGGAATCAAAAGCTTCATCCGCCTCACCCCACCAGTGTTCAGTTACTCTACTGAGCCATTGGATGCTGACTACTGGCTCCGCACCATCGAGCGTAAGCTTGAGGTTGCCCATGCTGCTCAAGCTGATTGGGTGACTTTTGCTGCATACCATCTTGAGGGAGCTGCTGGTTCATGGTGGGAGAATTTCCTGTTGTTGCAGCCTGCCAATCATGTTGTGACTTGGCAAGAGTTCAAAACTGCCTTCCGAGGGTATCACATTCCAGAGGGTTTGATGGAGCTTAAAAGGGAGGAGTTTCTAAAGCTAAAGCAGGGCAGTGGTTCTGTTTGCGATTACCATGGTCACTTCAATCGCCTTGCTTGCTATGCTCCTGAAGAGGTGTCTACGGATGCCAAGAAATAGGACTTGTTCCGCAAGGGACTGGATCCTGAACTTCATCGTGGTCTTCATCTCCTGGACTTCAATACTCTACAAGATCTCATGAATAAAGCCATGAAGGCAGAAAGAGGAAAGGTTGAGTATGAGGAAACACGTAAGCGTCCTTCAGAGGCTGCTCAACCTTCTGGTTCAAGCACTCGGCATCGCCGTGTATTTATCCCCTACAGTGTTGTGCCTCGTGCTCCTTATGCACCCAAGCCTTCTGGTTATGCTCCTCGTCCGCCTACACCAAATGCTCCACCAAAGAACTCAGGTGGGCCTTCTGATGGCTCTCGTCTGGCAGGTCTCATTTGCTACGCTTGCAGACAGCCTGATCACTACTCATATGAGTGCCCTCAAAAGAATTCTGGTCATGGAGTTCCTCCACCAAAGAAAGTTGACAAGCCTACTGTTGCTGGACGTGGTCGGCTGAATCATGTCTCTATTGAGGAAGCTGAGGAAGATCCAAGCGTCATTCTGGGTACGCTTCATATCAACTCAATTCCAGCTACAGTTTTATTTGATTCTGGAGCATCACATTCATTCATCTCTCAAGAGTTTGCACAGATGCACGGCATAGCTTTTGAGACAATGTCTTCCCCCTTGGAAATTAAAACTCACGGGTCTCGTTGGCAAACCATCTGGGTTACTCATGAGGTCATAGTTTGAAAGAGCATTTGCCCCCATGTGTGGTTTTGGTAATTAATGACAATCCCTATGGACTAATGTTTGCATCGAGTTATATTTGTAGGACATGTCCATAGATAATGTTTGAGCCATATGTTGGCTTCAAGGTTGTAATTTGAAGAATGAAGTCGTGTTTGATCAACACATCTAGAAGACTATGAAGTGCAAGTTCAATATGATCCATCTCGGAAGATATCATTTGATTGAAGCTTGCAATGGATTATTGAAGATTGACCTAAGCAAGGCTCTCCCATATTGGTGTATGGGGGAGTATTTTGAGATGTCTTCATGAAGCTCGTGCAAGCAAGCATGATCAAGAAAGCTGTTCAATCTTGAGGGTGTCAAGACCGTCATCATCTAGCTCAAGTGGATTGACAAGGCAAAGGTTTGTTCTTGATAGGTTTTCTCTTCTACCGGTCTCGTGTGTTAGTTTGGAGACCGGGTTATAGGATTGGTAGCCGTACTATTAAGAGGGGCTCTCGAGTGAGTAACTTAATCGTATCGTTCAGAGAGAGCTCAAACCTTTGCATACTTGGCATTATTTTTCTTGGTTCTTATTTGGCTTTTATCCATATGAGGTTCTATAGCTTGTGGTTATTTCCATGACAAGCTCTAGCTCATCAAAAACGGATTTCGTATGGAACTCTAATTGCATTTTTGGTGTTTGGAGGTTTTACCGGTTCATCTCTTTAGCTAAGTCAAACCTTTTATCATTTGGTTTCATCCTCCTTTGTTGGACTATGATGTTTCTATGGATGATGTTGTAGAGCTCATTGTGGTGATTCCAACGAGCCCAAGATCATCGAAAACGGAGTTCGGATGCAAAAGTTATCGCTGTTTTCGTATTGCTCGCTCTTCCTGGGCGGATTATCCGGCCCAGTTTTGGAAATATCCGGCCGAAATATCCGGCCTTAAATCTGAGTGACGCGCACTTTGCCAACTTCTGGTCCTTAGCCATTTTCAGGGGTGGCCGGATTATCCGGCCCAGTTTTGAAATATTCGGCCGAAATATCCGGCCCCAGATCAGGACGACGCGCGCGAAGTCCTTAGCATTTTTTGGGGGGAAGGGCGGAATATCCGGTCCAAACTTGGACCGGAATATCCGGCCCTGTAGTACAGCAACGGCTACATTCCCGGGAGGGGTATAAATACCCCTCCCCTTCTTCAAGCTTGGGTTAGCTCGTTTTTCCTTCTCTCTCCCTCCATTGTTGACCTTGGAAAGCTTGCCCATCTCTCAATTCCTCCCATGATTCTTGCATATCTTTGAGGGAAAAAAGAGAGGAGATCTAGATCTATATTTCCACTAATCATTTTCTCCTCTTTGTGAGGGGAACCCATTGGATCTAGATCTTGGAGTTCTTTGTGGATTTCTTCCTTTGTTCTTCCTCTCATATCCCTCCATAGCATTTGTTGCTTTGGTAGGATTTGGAAGAGAAGGATTTGAGCACTTCGTGTGTCCTTGCCATTGCATCGGTTGCATCAGTTTGAGTTCTCCTCGGAGATTCGGTAGTGAAAGTTCGTTGAGCTTTTTACTCTTGGGTTCTTGGAACCCTAGATGGCTTAGTGGCTTAGTGGTTACTTGGGGACCTCCAATTAAGTTGTGGAGATCTTCCCAAGCTTTGTGGTGCCTCCGTGGCAATTACTTGAGGACCTCCAATTAAGTTGTGGAGATCTTTCCAAGCTTTGTGGCGCCTCAGTGGTGATTCTTGGGAGCCTCCAATTGAGTTGTGGAGATTGCCCCAAGCTTGTACGGGTTCAGTGACCGCCCTCAAGTGTCCCATAGTGGTCGGGTCTTCCATCTTGGTGGGAGGGCTCGAGGAGATTACGGTGAGCCTCCATGGCGTTTGGGGAGCCTTGTGCCTCCACACCGCTCCAACGGAGATTAGCACTCGCAAGGGTGTGAACTTTGGGATACATCGTTGTCTCTGCGTCCCTCGGTTATTTCTATACCCTAGCTCCTTTACTTATGCAATTTACTTTGTGATAGCCTTCGTGCTTGAAGTTATATATATCTTGCTATCTCATAGTTGCTTATCTTGTCTAGCATAAGTTGTTGGTGCACATAGGTGAACCTAGTTTGTTTAGGTTTTGTATGCTTGGCAAATTAATCATTAGTTTTATTCCGCATTTGTCAAGCCACTCGTAAAAGTTTTAAATCGCCTATTCACCCCCCCCCCTCTAGGTGACATCCTTGTACTTTCATTTGGTATCACAGCGAGGTCTCTCATTTTAAGGCTTCACCGCCTTGAGAGCAAAGATGTCGGCTAAGGGATTAGTGCACAATGACACCTTTATATTTGATGGCACTAATTATGATATATGGAAAATTTGCATGCTTAATCATTTTCGTGATATGGACCCAAATATAGAGAGAATTCTAGATATGGGTTTTTCTCCTCCTAAGGATTCCCAAAGTCTATCTTTAGAGGAGAAGAGAAACTCTTATCTTAATTCTCGAGCTACTAATGTGCTTGTTGATTTTGTGAGCGATGCAGTTATTCTTGCAATCATGCCTTTCCGTAGCGCTCATGAGTTTTGGACAAAGATTCAAGACAAATATAACATGTCCAACAAGATTGAGGATGATTGTATTCCCTCCACTTCCGGTCATGATGAACTCTCTTCCACTTCACCAAATTGTAGCAAGACACAAGGTAACTCTATGGTGAATGGTGATGGAAATTGCAATGTTGATAGTGAGCTTACTTGTGATGATCATTCATCTTTATCTCATTGCCATGCTTCATCTTTGGACTTAAACACTTCTAGCACCATAAATACTTTACATGCTTGTGTTGATTGTCCTTGCATATCATGTGTATGCTCCTTGAACACATCTCATAATGATATGCTTACTTTGTCTTGTTGCCATGATATAAATGCCTCTAGTTCCTCTAGTTGTTGTGTGTCTAACAATGTAGAGGAAACCGGAAATTCTATTGGCCAAGACATGATCTCGCTTGGTGCTTCAAGTATTTATTCATCATCATCAATTGCTTCCCACATTTTCCTTATGGCTAGGGCTTCAAAGGTAACTCCTTCTTTGGAACCCAATATATCTAGTGATGATGAGAATGAGGATAATGAAGAAGAATATGATGATCTTGCTTCTTTATTTGAGAAGAGTGAAATGTTTTTTCATGCTATTTGTAAGAATAAAATTGCTTGCTCTTACTTCTAGAAGATTTTGTCTATTGCCACCGAGAGCAATAAAATTATTGAGGAGCATGAGAATACCATTTTTAAAATGCAAGGTCATGCCCGTGATTACGCGAATGAGATTGCGGATCTAAAAGAAGCTCTAGAAGAAGAACAAACCACCAAGGAATCTCTTGAGGAGACCTTTACTTTAGAATTATCTAAAATAAATAAATCCTATGATAGAACTCTTGTGGTGGCAAATGATTTTGAAACTAAATATGAAGAGCTTGTAGTTACTTATGCTAAACTCCTTGAGAATGTTGTGCTTCTTAAAAATGACTCTAGGGTCATTTCGTGTGAGCCCATCATTCTCACCGAGTCGCATGAGCAACTTAAAGCTTCAAATTCAAATGAGCTTACTAAATTGTCTTCTCCACTTTCCATTAGTGATGATGCTTGTGCTACTAACTCTACTTCTTGTGAAGCATCCATCTTGAAGGAGAATGTTGAGCTAAGGGCTCAACTTGATTTGCTAACTAGCAAATATGGGAAATTGGAAGAAAATCATGGAAAGCTCTCTAGCTCCCATGAGGATCTTCTAGCTTCCCATGATAGGCTAAAATTAGCTCATGAGGCTATTTTGTCAAAGGTAACATCTAGTGAGCCTCATGTGGACATTTGCACTACTTCTCAAAATGCCATATTGCCTTGTGCTAGTCCTAGTAATTCATCCACTCATAACATTGCTACATCTTGTGATGAATTACTTTCCTTTCCTTGTTGCTCTAACAATGAAGCTTCTACTTCCTCTAGTACTTGTGTTGTTACTAACCATGTAGAGGAAATCGAAGAGCTCAAGGCCCAAGTCTCTTCTTTGAAGAAAGACTTGGTAAAGAGTCATGAAGGGAAATCCAAACTCGATAATATGTTGAGTGTGCAAAAATCCCCCAATGACAAGAGTGGACTTGGGTTTATCTCCAACAACAACAAGAAGTCCACGGTTAACAAGAAGAAGAAGGGCCAAGGACAAGTCAAAGATCCGGCCAAGATTGTTTGCTTCAAGTGCAAAATTGAAGGGCACCATGTTAGATCTTGCCCTTTGAAGAAGAAGGCATTAGTTGAGAAGCAACAAGGGAAGCGGCCTCAAGTTCAAGGGCACGCTCAACCTCGAGTTGAAGAAATGCCACTTCCCAAGAAGAATCAAGCTAATGCTCCCATTGCGGAGAAATCAAGTGAGAAGAAGGTGAAGAAAAAAACTTGCTACATATGCCGTGAGAAGGGTCACCTTTCTTCTTCATGCACTATGGGTAACTCATCCAACCCTATCATAATTGATGATGCTTATTCCCTTTGCAAGGATAAGGTTGGCAATGTGTTTGCCAAATTTGTTGGTACTCCATGTGGTGTCAAGAAAAGAACCATTTGGGTGGCCAAGCCTATTGTGACTAACCTCTTAGGACCCAACTTAGTTGGGGACCATCACACCAAAACTTGATCAATAGGTTTGTTGGAGGGCATTGGAGACTTGGCTATATCATGAAGAATTAAGGGATCTTCATCAATATATTGTCTCAAGTCAAGTCAATTGGATTATCTTGTTTATATCATATATCCAATGTTCCTCTTTGCGGTAACATGTACTCAACTTATCTACATTGAAAGTTACTCGCCCCTTTTGCATGTGTTGGTTGTGTTCCATTACATGTGTTGGTATATATTGTGCTACCTACTTGTTTTATTTTGATTAATCAAGTATGTACTTGTGGGTTTGCATACCATGTATGTGTGTTTGTGTTTGAGCCTTATTGCATCTTCGTTTATATTATTTGGCTTTTTTTTCTGAGACTAATGGACTATCCATTTTGGGGGAGTGATATGCTTTGGCACTTCACAATCCTAAATATATGTGCACATGAGGCATACCACTTAGTGTTTATATTTTAAATTATCTAGTCTCTATGTGGTATGTCATGCTCATGAGAAATTCAAATTCTAGAATGTCCATTAATCATCTCATGTTGGATTTTATTTGCCTCTTGTGAAAATAAATGCTTTATCACATTATGGGGGGAGAAATATGCTTTGTGCATACTACAAACTAATAAAATGTGTATATTTGAGGTTGTGTCACATAGTGTTGATATTGCAAATTATCTTTCTTCTATGTAACATGTTTGCTCAAACAAGTTTCAATTTGCCAAATTGTTTTATTGCTCTTGTTTTGGATCTTGTTTGTGAGATACATTCTTGGTAGGGTTTTCCTAAAATGTGGAATTCTATATCAAAGTTGGAAAACCATTTGGTTCAAGTTATTCTAATCACTGCTTTGCATAATTGTTTAACTATTTGAGTCTATCAAGAATATCTTCTTTAGCATCGTGTTTAATTCTTATCATTTTCCTATGATTATTGTTGTGAAGATGATCTTGGATTTATGTGTAAAATATCACCAGGAAATTAATAACTCCAAATACCTCTTGTCCTTGGACAATTGGTACTTTATCATGTGGTATGTATATATTGATCATCTTTACATTGGCTATTGCTTTTAATTACCTTATCTCTTGCCAAGAAATGTATTTGTTTTATTTCCCATTGTCTTCCTTGACTCTTGTGAGTCCATTTGATTTTGTTGAACTTGTTTTGTGTTATTTTTAATATAGTAGAGATGATGATCCCATTTCTGTGAATTTTGTATTCAAATGCAAAATCATAAATAATGCACTAATCTTGGGGGAGCTCTCCTATATTTTCTATAACATACTCTTGCAGCTTATTTCAATTGGTATTGGTTATTGTTGGAAGACAAATCTTTTTGTTTTTGGTACTTAGTGTGCCATCATAAAAGGGTGGAGAGTTTGGTTTGTTTGATGGAACCTTGCTCTCTTTGGGAGAATGGCTATCTCTTTTCTTGATTTTGCTCTATATTCTTAAAATGAGATAAGTCATTGGGTATGTGTGTTTTAGTGATCCTTTATGCTCATTGGCGTTTGCTTTGTTCACTTGGTGGACTTTGGAGTCAATCTTGTGTTGAGTTGATTCTTTGATATAATTTGGACAACCTTTAGTTCTTCACACCTTTGTGTGACTTCTTGGTCTTCTTGGTGTTTTGTCCAAATTGTATCTCTTTTGGCTCTTGAAAGTCTTGTGCATGCATATTTACTAAATGTATACTTTATGGCATGCTTTGCTTTCTTTGATCCAATATATAGGGTAAACTCCAATAAATCCTAAATCGGCTAAGATGTGCATGAAATTCAAGTTCATATCTATATGCACATATTTATGTGGAGCTTGTCCTATATATTGTAGTGTCTCTAACTACTTTGGACCCAATGAGTTTGTGGACCATATTGTACTTGAACATGTTTTAGGTACATGAGAGATATATTGGTGCTTGTCTCAATAATAAGCATGAAGCGGTGACTAGTTGATAATTTGTGGCAAGCTAGGATTATTGAAGAACTCCTATCTACTACATCCTTCCAATGGTATCTCGGTAACAATTATCTTATTCATGCATACTTTTCTAGCATCTAACCTTGTGTGGGTCATTTCATGGCATGAAAATCTTTATTTGCAAAGATCTTAATGAAATCTCTCTATTGAAAATGTGATTAATTTGAGATGAGTGCATATTTTAGGGAATATATAAAATCATGCTCATGATTCACCCTTCCCAAATATGTATATCTAGCAATTTTATTGCATATCATTTCCTCAAGTTCCTCACATGTGCAATATTGATAAAAGTGCAAATTTAGTTCTTTATTTTGGTATACTTATTCATGATACTTGTTGCTTTTCTCAAAACATCCCAACTATCTTCTTTCCCTTGTTGATATTTGTGATGTCTTTGACATGTTTGTGGTTGAAGTTCTTCAATATGCAATAAGATAAATTGAGCCTTTGGCCATGCTTTAAAAGCAAAAATCTCATTGGTATATTGCATGAACTTGTTTAGATATCATGTTCTTCTCTTTGTATCTATTTTATGTGTATATGTTTCTTTGTGATAATTATCTTTGTGATGTTGTCTACTTAGAAACTTATACACATGAGAGATGATATCTCCTTATTTGATATCTTTTTTAAACCTTGTGTGTTGGGATGGAATGCTAAGCAATATTATTCATTGAGGACTATGTGGATGCTCTATGTACATCTTTATACTAGTCTTATAATATGCTTTGTCATTCCTATCACACATTCCTTTGGTTGAGCTGTTTAATATGTTGGTTCCTTATTTGTTGCTCAACCATTTCCTTGATGCAAGTGTTAAGCTTGATTTCTTTTCTATGATCTCTTGCTAATGGTTCCTTTTAAATGGTATTGAGGGAGTAAGGATTCCATGTTGTGCAAATTGTATTCAAATGCAAATATTCTATCTTGTGCATGCACCTTGGGGAGCTTCCTCATTTCATTTTAAAGCACCATTTTGTGGTTATCATAGTATTTGATGTCACTTGGTATCATTATGTTTTGAATAATATCGAGGGAGTGATGATTCCATGTTTGTGCACCTTATACTTTAATTCAAATGGAATATGTTGTGCACAAACCTTGGGGAGCTTCTTCATATTATTTAGAGCATTGTTTTGGTCTTCTCATAATATCTTTATTTTATTCGCTATTTGGATCTTTTGATTGCTATCTTCATTTGTTGGAAGTTTAACCATCATGTCATCCTATTTTTTTTGCAATCTTTGATCCTCAATATAGTTTGATTTCCTCCAAATTTTTGTCCTTGAATTTATGCATGTGTTTTCACTTTTTTTGTGCCATGCACACCTTGAGGAGGAACTCTCACTATATTGGCCTTCTAAGCCTTTCCGCCCATTTTGGCAATGGATGCCAATGGGGGAGAAGTTTCGAGGGTTTGAAGGGAATTGGGTTTCATGCTTTTGTTTTGTTCTTAAGCATTTGCCTTGCATGCTTTGCATGGTTGAGTATATATAGTGGAAACTCCACCAACAACATTGGTTGGCAATATATACAATGAAATTCAAGTTCATTCACACGTGCATAGATTGTGGGGGAGTTTGCTCTATATATGATGGTTCTACTAACATCACATACTTTTGTAGTATTTGATGTTAGTGTAACCATCTTAGTTCTTTAAATTCATTATATAAACCCTCTCAAAGAGATTGTCATCAATTACCAAAATGGGGGAGATTGAAAGAGCATTTGCCCCCATGTGTGGTTTTGGTAATTAATGACAATCCCTATGGACTAATGTTTGCATCGAGTTATATTTGTAGGACATGTCCATAGATAATGTTTGAGCCATATGTTGGCTTCAAGGTTGTAATTTCAAGAATGAAGTCGTGTTTGATCAACACATCTAGAAGACTATGAAGTGCAAGTTCAATATGATCCATCTCGGAAGATATCATTTGATTGAAGCTTGCAATGGATTATTGAAGATTGACCTAAGCAAGGCTCTCCCATATTGGTGTATGGGGGAGTATTTTGAGATGTCTTCATGAAGCTCGTGCAAGCAAGCATGATCAAGAAAGGTGTTCAATATTGAGGGTGTCAGGACCGTCATCATCTAGCTCAAGTGGATTGCACAAGGCAAAGGTTTGTTCTTGATAGGTTTTCTCTTCTACCGGTCTCGTGTGTTAGTTTGGAGACCGGGTTATAGGATTGGTAGCCGTACTATCAAGAGGGGCTCTCGAGTGAGTAACTTAATCGTATCGTTCGGAGAGAGCTCAAACCTTTGCATACTTGGCATTATATTTCTTGGTTCTTATTTGGCTTTTATCCATATGAGGTTCTAGAGCTTGTGGTTATTTCCATGACAAGCTCTAGCTCATCAAAAACGGATTTCGTATGGAACTCTAATTGCGTTTTTGGTGTTTGGAGGTTTTACCGGTTCATCTCTTTAGCTAAGTCAAACCTTTTATCATTTGGTTTCATCCTCCTTTGTTGGACTATGATGTTTCTATGGATGATGTTGTAGAGCTCATTGTGGTGATTCCAACAAGCCCAAGATCATCAAAAACGGAGTCCGGATGCAAAAGTTATCACTGTTTTCGTATTGCTCGCTCTTCCTGGGTGGATTATCCGGCCCAGTTTTGGAAATATCCGGCCTTAAATCTGAGTGACGCGCACTTTGCCAAATTCTGGTCCTTAGCCATTTTCAGGGGTGGCCGAATTATCCGGCCCAGTTTTGAAATATCCGGCCGAAATATCCGGCCCCAGATCTGGATGACGCGCGCGAAGTCCTTAGCATTTTGTGGGGGGAAGGGCGGAATATCTGGTCCAAACTTGAACCGGAATATCCGGCCCTACAGTACAGCAACGGCTACATTCCCGGGAGGGGTATAAATACCCCTCCCCTTCTTCAAGCTTGGGTTAGCTCGTTTTTCCTTCTCTCTCCCTCCATTGTTGACCTTGGAAAGCTTGCCCATCTCTCAATTCCTCCCATGATTCTTGCATATCTTTGAGGGAAAAGAGAGAGGAGATCTAGATCTATATTTCCACCAATCACTTTCTCCTCTTTGTGAGGGGAACCCATTGGATCTAGATCTTGGAGTTCTTTGTGGATTTCTTCCTTTGTTCTTCCTCTCATATCCCTCCATAGCATTTGTTGCTTTGGTAGGATTTGGGAGAGAAGGATTTGAGCACTTCGTGTGTCCTTGCCATTGCATCGGTTGCATCGGATTGAGTTCTCCTCGGAGATTCAGTAGTGAAAGTTTGTTAAGCTTTTTACTCTTGGGTTCTTGGAACCCTAGATGGCTTAGTGGCTTAGTGGTTACTTGGGGACCTCCAATTAAGTTGTGGAGATCTTCCCAAGCTTTGTGGTGCCTCCGTGGCAATTACTTGAGGACCTCCAATTAAGTTGTGGAGATCTTTCCAAGCTTTGTGGTGCCTCAGTGGCGATTCTTGGGAGCCTCCAATTGAGTTGTGGAGATTGCCCCAAGCTTGTACGGGTTCGGTGACCGCCCTCAAGTGTCCCATAGTGGTCAGGTCTTCCATCTTGGTGGGAGGGCTCGAGGAGATTACGGTGAGCCTCCGTGGCGTTTGGGGAGCCTTGTGCCTCCACACCGCTCCAACGGAGATTAGCACTCGCAAGGGTGTGAACTTCGGGATACATCATTGTCTCTGCGTCCCTCGGTTATTTCTATACCCGAGCTCCTTTACTTATGCAATTTACTTTGTGATAGCCTTCGTGCTTGAAGTTATATATATCTTGCTATCTCATAGTTACTTATCTTGTCTAGCATAAGTTGTTGGTGCACATAGGTGAACCTAGTTTGTTTAGGTTTTGTATGCTTGGCAAATTAATCATTAGTTTTATTCCGCATTTGTCAAGCCACTCGTAAAATTTTTAAATTGCCTATTCACCCCCCCCCCTCTAGGCGACATCCTTGTACTTTCATAGTTGACATAGGGTATCTCTTGTTTCCAACCTCTCTCATTGCCCTCAAGTCAACTGATATCGATGTCATCTTGGGCATGAACTGGCTGACAAAGTATCAAGCTGTCATCGATTGTGCAGCCAGGTCTATTAGCATAACCGATCTTTCTGGCAATACAGTTTTGTATTGGTCTTCGCCAGCAACTGCTCCATCAGCAAGATTTGTTCCGGAGGCTGAGTTGTATGCCATTGATGTCCTACCTCCACCTGAAATTCATGATGTACCGGTGGTCTGTGACTTTCCAGATGTCTTTCCTGAAGAATTACCTGGCATGCCACCTGATCGAAGTGTGGATTTTGTCATCGAGTTGGTTCCTGGAACCGCTCCTATTTCCCGGAGACCTTATCGTATGCCTCTAGAAGAATTGGTTGAACTAAAGAAGCAACTAGAAGAGTTAGAGGAGAAAAAGTTCATCCAACCTAGTACCTCTTCTTGGGGATGTCCTGCACTCTTTGTCAAGAAAAGGGATACCAACATTCCACGACTGGTTGTTGATTACCGGCCACTCAATGCTGTGACAATCAAGAATAAGTATCCTCTTCCTCAGATCAATGATCTTTTTGATCAATTGACTGGTGCCACAGTTTTCTCCAAGATGGACTTAAGATCAGGGTACCATCAAATTAAAATCGGAATCGAAGACATTCCAAAAATGGCGTTCATGACTCGTTATGGTCTTTACGAGTACACTGTCATGTCCTTTGGCCTCACCAATGCTCCAGCCACATTTATGCGGCTCATGAACTCTGTGTTCATAGAGTATCTTGACAAGTTCATTGTGGTCTATATTGACGATATCCTAATCTATTCCAAGACCGAAGAAGAACATGCTGAACATCTACGTCTAGCTTTAACAAAGCTTCGTGAACATCCTCTCTATGCCAAGTTCTCTAAATGTGAGTTCTGGTTGCAAGAGCTCATCTTCCTTGGTCATGTTGTCTCTGCAAATGGTGTTGCAATGATTCCAGACAAAGTTCAATCTGTTCTTGACTGGGAGACCCCTAAGTCAGCTAAGGACATCCAAAGTTTTCTTGGACTGGCTGGTTATTACCGTCGATTCATTGAAAATTTCTCTAAAATTGCCAAGCCGATGACTGATCTTCTTAAGAAGGATAAGAAGTTTGAGTGGTCAGAAAAGGCACAAGAAAGTTTCTAGGTTTTGAAAACCAAACTGACTACTGCTCCTGTGCTTGTCCTCCCGGACACTAGCAAGGACTTTGTCATCTTCTGTGATGCATCTCTTCAAGGGCTCGGATGTGTGTTGATGCAAGATGGCCATGTGGTTGCCTATGCCTCTCGACAATTGAAATCACACAGGATCAATTATCCAACTCATGATCTAGAGCTTGCAGCTGTGGTACATGCTCTTAAGCAATGGCGACATTACCTTCTTGGTAGTCATTGCGAGTTATACTCAGATCATCAAAGTCTGAAGTATCTTTTCACCCAACCGGATCTGAATCTCAGACAAAGAAGATGGTTGGAACTCATTAAAGATTATGATCTTGGTCTCAACTATCAACTCGGCAAAGCCAATGTCGTTGCTGACGCGCTAAGTCAGAAATCCTATTGCAACAATCTCATGATCCAGCAGGATCAACCTTCTCTCCATGAGGAATTTGCACGTCTTAATCTCGAAGTTGTACCTCGTGGTTTCCTGGCAAACCTAGAGGTTAAACCCTCTCTTGAAGACCAGATCAAGGATGCTCAGAAGCATAGCTTGGGTATTTCTAAGATGAAGAAGAGCATTGCTAGCGGAAAGGCTAAATGTTTCTCCATCGATGATCATGGTGTAGTCTACTTTGGTAACCGTCTGGTTGTGCCAAAGAAATAGAAGCTAAGAGAGCTAATCCTCCAAGAAGCTCATGAGTCACCTCTCTCTATTCATCGTGGAACTACAAAGATGTATCGGGATCTCCGCCAAAGGTTCTGGTGGACCCGGATGAAACGATAAATTGCTCGCTTTGTTGCTGAATGCGACGTTTGTCGTCATGTAAAAGCTGAACATCAAAGACCAGTGGGTACTCTTCAACCTCTATCTATTCCCGAGTGGAAATGGGATAAGATTGGCATGGATTTCATTACTGGCCTTCCCAAAACTCAAAGGGGAAGCAATGCTATATGGGTGGTCGTTGATCGCCTATCTAAGGTTGCTCACTTCCTTCCTATTCGAGAAGACATTACTGCTAGCCAATTGGCGGATCTGTATGTTTCCCAGATAGTCACTCTTCATGATGTTCCAAAGAAAATCATCTTTGATTGTGGAAGCCTTTTTACCTCCAAGTTCTGGGCTAGTTTTCAACAAGCTATGGGAACTCGTCTTTCCTTCAGCACGGCCTATCATCCTCAAACTGGTGGTCAAACCGAAAGAGTGAATCAAATTCTTGAAGACATGCTTAGAGCCTGTGTTATATCTTTCGGCAAGAATTGGGAAAAGTGCCTTCCATTAGCTAAATTTGCCTATAACAACAGCTTCCAGTCTAGCTTGGGCATGGCACCTTTTGAAGCTCTATATGGAAGAAAATGTCGAACACCGCTAAATTGGTCTGAAACCGGAGAAAGACAATTCTTTGGACCGGATATGATCCAAGAAGCAGAAGAACAAGTTTGCATCATCCGAGAGCGCCTGAAAACTGCTCAATCTCGTTAGAAGAGCTAATATGATCATTGATACGTCTCAAACGTATCTATAATTTTTGATGCTCCATGCTTGTTTTTACACCATTTGCCTATTGTTTCGTTACACTTAGTGGTACTTTTATGCATTTTCCGGAACTAACCTATTAACGAAGTGCCACAGTGCCAGTTTCCTGTTTTCTGCTATTTTTGTGTTTCAAAAGTGATACACAGGAAATATTCTCGGAATTGGACGAAACAAGTTCCTGAAGTCTTATTTCACGGGGAAGCTTCCAGACATCCGAAGAAGAGACAGAGGAGGGCCACATGGGCCCCACACACACAGGCGGCGCGGCCAGGCCCCTGGCCGTGCCAGCCATGTGTGAGGAGGCCTGGTCCCACCTCTGACATCGCCCCTTCGCCTATAAGTACCCCCCGACGAGAAAAACCTAAGGGCCCAATCAGTTTTCTAGAATACATCGCGATCCACCGCCGCCGTCGACCCGAAGATCGGGAGGGTCCAGAAGCTCTTCCCGGCACCCTGCCGGAGAGGGGAATCGCCACCAGAGGTCTTCTTCATCGCCATGCTTGCCTCCGGAGCGATGAGTGAGTAGTCTACCTTGGACTATGGGTCCATAGCAGTAGCTAGATGGTTGTCTTCTCCACCATGTGCTTCATGTTTAGATCTCATGAGCTGCCCTACATGATTGAGATCACCGTTATGTAATTCTATGATGTTGGTTTGTTGGGATCCGATGAATATTGGTGTTTATGATTAAGTTGCTGTACTGAATTATATCTTTTGTTATCTCTATGTTGTTTATGATCTTGCATGCTCTCCGTTGTTAGTAGCTATCTTGGCCGAGTAGTTGCTAGTGACTCCAAGAGGGGGTATTTATGCTCGATAGTGGGTTCATGTCTCTATTTCACCTGGGGGAGTGACAGAAACCTCTAAGGTGGTAGATGTCCTGTTGCTACTAGGGAGAAAACAACATTCATATGCTCAAGGGCATATGCTTTGTTTACATTACACACTTTGCTTAATGCAATTATCTGTTGTTCGCAACTTAATACTTTTGGGGTGTTCGGATGATATCCCCGGGGGTGGATTATTAGTCATAGATGCAGTTGGATGGCGGTCTATGTATTTTGTTGTAATGCCCAGAGTAAATCTCATAGTGATCTTCTTGACATATCACGTTATCTTTATTCTATCAATTGCCCAACTGTAATTTGTTTACCCAGCATGTAATTTTATCTATGGAGAGACACCACTAGTGAACTGTGGACCCCGGTCCTATTTTAATCATATTGCAATCACCTGTTTACTTTTCCCGCACTGTTTACTTTACTCGCATATTACTACTGTTTTCCACTCGATACACTCATAACCTTTGTTTCAAGCAAACCGGTGAGATTGACAACCTCATCGCAAGTTGGGAACAAAGTATTTGTTTGTGTGTGTGTAGGTTCCACAACACCTTCAGTCGTCATCGTCTCCCTTCTCCTGTTCGATAAACCTTGGTTTCTTAACTGAGGGAAAACTTGCTGCTGCACTCATCATACCTTCCTCTTGGGGTTCCCAATGGGCTGGTCATTCACCATGCACAAGGACTGTCTGTTGCCACATTCACTTGGAGCATCAGCTATTTTTCTGGCGCCGTTGCCGGGGAAGAGAGAAGACTTCTGCGAGGGGAGTTCTTCGCACACACATTCTTTGCTTTGTTATTTGTTTTGCTTTACTTTATTTTATTTTACCTGCATTGCTTTATATCAAAAACCCAAAAAAATTAGAATCCTTGGTAGTTGTTATTTCTTTGCTTTTAGTTTATCATGTTGTTTCCTAAGTTCGTTCTGGAGGACCTCTCAGTAGGTAGTGGTTCGATTATTGGCAAAAGTAGCATTGAGGAGTTCTTTAATCACATTAGTATGCGTAAGGAAGTTGAGGAAAAGTCTTTGGTTGAGTTAGCTCCTAGTTATGAAGTTGCTTCTGCTCATTTAGTTCACATGTTAGAAGCTAGGTTTGCTAGTCTTAATTCTTCTATGCAATACATGTTCCTTAAGCTTCATAAAATTGAGGATCCCGAAAAGAAAGCTTTTATCTTAGAAATTTTGCGCCTAGAATTTAAGGACGTCGTTATTGAAGCTAGGAAAGTTCTTAAATGTTTTAATAAACTCGGTTCACCCATAAAGGTTATTGATACTAATGATGAGGGGACCGAGATACCTATACCTTGCAAGCTTTTGGGATTGAATGATGCTTTCGAAAACAATTTTGCCTGGATTTGTCCTAAAAATCTTTTTGATGAGAATAGTGTACCAAAGCATGATCACCAAGGGTCTTCAAAAACTTATGTGGATGAAATACAATGCCTTATTGATAAGACCTCTTCTGTTGATCTTAATGCTTCCGCTGATAATACTTGATTCGCAATTTTCTGCGCCTAGCTCAAAGGCGTTAAAGAAAAGCACTCTTGGGAGATAACCCAATGTTTTCTTTTCAGTACTTTTTCTTTTATTTGAGTCTTGGAAGTCATTACTACTGTAATGACCGCTCCTTATCTTGTTTATTTCGTTTTTGTGCCAAGAGAAGCCTCTAATTTGAGTGAGGTAAAGATTTGAGGATGTTGCTGTCCTGAAACTGTTTTCGGTGCTGCACCGTAAAAATTCGTGAAAATTCTCTGTATATCTTTTGGACCTGCGATTTCTTGTGCATATGCCCCAGGTTATATCCAAACTTTTCTTAGTTGAACACTTTTTGATTTGAGCAACGGAAAATCCCTCAAAAATTCGTCCTTTGTCAGCTGTCCAGTTTTGACAGATTTCTGCCAATATTTGTTTTTGCCACTTTATCGCTTTCTTTTGAGTTCTTTTTTATCATGGAACTCTTGTGGAAGTTGCTACAGTAGTATATACTTTATATGTGGTGATTTTGGGTTGAAACTTGAAGCTAAAAGAGGTTGAATATATCTTATGCTTACACTAATGTTGCCAATAGAATTGTGTTTAGTTTTGTATGAAGGAAGTTTTCAAGTGTAGGGATTGGAGAATGATGAGATGAGTTGAAGAATGGACAAAAGCTCAAGCTTGGGGATGCCCATGCATCACCCCAAGAAATATCCAAGAAGTACAAGCGTCAAAGCTTGGTAGATGCCCCCGAGGCACCCCTTCTAAATCGGCAAAAATCAGGTCACCTTTCAAAACACTATATTTTTATTGCTTCATGAACTATGTGTTTTTCTTGGAGCGTCAGTTGTTTTAGTTTTCTTAGTTTGTTTAGTTTGTTTGTTTGCTGCAATAAATGGTTGGACCCCAACAAATTTTCCTTTGGAGAAGTTGCCTTGCTTTTCATTTGCGTAGAACGCTCGATGAATTTAATAAGAGTGAAAACGGAGTTGTTCTAGTGTTCTTCTTTTTCTGCTACTGCTTTTGGTTTTCGTTTTTGCCTTGATTTGTGTTCAGATCTTGTCATATCTTTTCATCAAGGTGTATTTTTGCCTCTGATCTTTATTGGTTTTCATCAAAAGAGGTGTTTATAAAAAATTTCAAATGGTGTTGGAAAAGAGAAAAAGCTTTATGCAAAATAGTGGTACAAGAAGGAGCTTGTGTAGACTGCGGCTTAGGCTTTTTCATGTCATGCTTGATGTCTTTTTGATAGTATGCTTAATGGTTTTGCTGTAGCATGACTTGTCTCAAATAACTGAGATTGCTTAATGAGCCTTTGAAAAAATCATGCGTTGTTTTTTATTGTATGGAAGCATTATTTTGGTTTTCTCCTTGATGCTTTATTTGGGTTGACTTGGCGCATGCTCACACATGTTAGACTCTTACAAAGTCGCCATTAGCCTTCATAATCATTTAGTTTTTGACTTTTGATGCCATCTTATGCTTCTTTTAATGTCGCTTTGTCGCTTTGCATGATTATGGCCATTATTGCTCTCTTAGTTGGTCGCTCCCAGTCTTTTGCTAGCCCTCGCCTTGTACTGAGTATGAGCTCTACTCGTGCATCCAACTCCTAAAATCCAAAGTTTTTCAAAGTGTCCACCATACATACCTATTAGCAATTTGCTATTCCAAGTAAATTTGACTTGCTTTTATTTTCTCTTCAAATTAAACTCTTACCAGTGTTATGCGAAACTCGGTCAGTAAAGCTCTCACGAACCGGAAGGCACACTTTACTTTTTCCTGTTCTTAAAATTTTGACATTGTGGTCTTTTATGTTGAGTTGTTATGCTTGCAAGTTGTAAGTTGGATTCTAGACCAGCCATGCTGTCATGGGGCAAGCTTTCAACATTGCACTTCTTATTTGAGTTGATATCGTGATCTTTTGTTTATGGATGCCCGTTGTGTGAAATGAATTGGGGATATTGTGAGGATCATGGAGTTTTTATATGTGTTAGGGAAATGCCGGGCCGCCAATCTAAGCCATGCATAATTCATGGTGGAAATTTGCAGCATACCCATGGTGAACATTCGACGACGCATCTCACAATAAAAAGCTAAACAATATAGCAAATAAAAGAGATGTCGAGGTGTTCATTGTCTGCTTGTCCTGTCATTTTGGTGTGGGCTTGTTCCATGTCATCGGGCACGGAGGTACCCCATTGACGGTTCTCAATGATATGCATATACTTGCAATGACAAGAGCCTTGCTTGGGACTCTAAGTAAAGTAGCATGAGGTTTGGGTACTCGTATTCACGGGGCACGAGGTTTTCAACTTATGATTTGTCAAGCATATGCATCATAATTGTTCTCGCATTAACTTTAACCATTCAAGATGCTTATGATGGGGGCAATGAGAGCTCAAAGCCGGTAAGTACCATAATTTTTGAAGGTTATAAAACTTGCAATCACTGCTTCCCTCTGGGAAGGGCCTTTCTTTTACTTTTATGTTGATTCACCACCTTCTTTCTTTATGCACCATTAAGAGAGCATAGTTGTCATTCTTAGTGTGATATTTATTGTCCCAAAGTTCATTGATTGATTCATATTGTTGGTTTCACTTGTTCTTAAGTTATTTGTATCTAGTCGCCCTCTTAAACTTTGAGGTGTCCTATGCATTTATGTTTTGCTCTCTTTGAAGGACAAGCTGAAAACCATTTGTATGTTTTTCCTTATGATTTGAACACACGTTTGACTTTCATTGTTTCATTATCATGATCTTTTGTTTGTGTTCATTTACATGTTTACAACATGGTTGCTAAGTTCTTATTGTCATGATTATATCTTTCATGCCCATGTTTTAAGCTCTATTGATCCCAGCTCACCAATGCTTGCATATATGATCAAGATTGTGTAGGTGCATGTCACCTCAAAAATTATTCTTTTGTTATCACTTACCTACTCGAGGACGAGCAGGAGTTAAGCTTGGGGATGCATGATACGTCTCAAACGTATCTATAATTTTGATGCTCCATGCTTGTTTTTACACCATTTGCCTATTGTTTTGTTACACTTTGTGGTACTTTTATGCATTTTCCGGAACTAACCTATTAACGAAGTGCCACAGTGCCAGTTTCCTGTTTTCTGCTGTTTTTGTGTTTCAGAAGTGATACACAGAAAATATTCTCGGAATTGGACGAAACAAGTTCCTGAAGTCTTATTTCACGGGGAAGCTTCCAGACATCTAAAGAAGAGACGGAGGAGGGCCACGTGGGCCCCACACACACAGGCGGCGCGCCAGGCCCCTGGCCGCGCCAGCCATGTGTGAGGAGGCCTGGTCCCACCTCTGACATCGCCCCTTCGCCTATAAGTACCCCCCGACGAGAAAAACCTAAGGGCCCGATCAGTTTTCCAGAATACATCGCGATCCGCCGCCGCCGTCGACCCGAAGATCGGGAGGGTCCAGAAGCTCTTCCCGGCACCCTGCCGGAGAGGGAAATCGCCACCGGAGGTCTTCTTCATCGCCATGCTTGCCTCTAGAGCGATGAGTGAGTAGTCTACCTTGGACTATGGGTCCATAGTAGTAGCTAGATGGTTGTCTTCTCCACCATGTGCTTCATGTTTAGATCTCATGAGCTGCCCTACATGATTGAGATCACCGTTATGTAATTCTATGATGTTGGTTTGTTGGGATCCGATGAATATTGGTGTTTATGATTAAGTTGCTGTACTGAATTATATCTTTTGTTATCTCTATGTTGTTTATGATCTTGCATGCTCTTCGTTGTTAGTAGCTATCTTGGTCGAGTAGTTGCTAGTGACTCCAAGAGGGGGGTATTTATGCTCGATAGTGGGTTCATGTCTCTATTTCACCTGGGGGAGTGACAGAAACCTCTAAGGTGGTAGATGTCCTGTTGCTACTAGGGAGAAAACAACATTCATATGCTCAAGGGCATATGCTTTGTTTACATTGCACACTTTGCTTAATGCAATTATCTGTTGTTCGCAACTTAATACTTTTGGGGTGTTCGGATGATATCCCCGGGGGTGGATTATTAGTCATAGATGCAGTTGGATGGCGGTCTATGTATTTTGTTGTAATGCCCAGAGTAAATCTCATAGTGATCTTCTTGACATATCATGTTATCTTTATTCTATCAATTGCCCAACTGTAATTTGTTTACCCAGCATGTTATTTTATCTATGGAGAGACACCACTAGTGAACTGTGGACCTCAGTCCTATTTTAATCATATTGCAATCACCCGTTTGCTTTTTCCGCACTGTTTACTTTACTCGCATATTACTACTGTTTTCCACTCGATACACTCATAACCTTTGTTTCAAGCAAACTGGTGAGATTGACAACCTCATCGCAAGTTGGGAACAAAGTATTTGTTTGTGTGTGTGCAGGTTCCACAACACCTTCAGTCGTCATCGTCTCCCTTCTCCTGTTCGATAAACCTTGGTTTCTTAACTGAGGGAAAACTTGCAGCTGCACTCATCATACCTTCCTCTTGGGGTTCCCAACGGGCTGGTCATTCACCACGCACAAGGACTGTCTGTTGCCACATTCACTTGGAGCATCAATCATCATCATCATCAAGATGTGAGCTATGAAATCGGCGAGAAAGCTTATCTCCGAGTCACTCCTCTAAAAGGAGTTCACCGCTTCGGTATTAAGGGCAAATTGGCTCCTCGCTATGTCAGTCCCTTCCTCATTCTCGCTAAGCGTGGAGAGCTTCCCTATCAATTGGAGCTACCATCAACTTTTCCAAAAATCCATGATATCTTCCATGTGTCGCAACTCAAGCATTGCTTCAAAGATCCCATCCGTGGTGTTGACCACAAGGCACTTGATCTCCAAGATGATCTAACTTATCAGGAGTATCCTGTTCGTATCCTTGACGAAGCCGAGCGTAAAACTCGACGTCAAAGCATCAAATTCCTAAAAGTTCAATGGTCTCATCACTCTGAGCAGGAAGCAACCTGGGAACGAGAAGATCGTCTTCGATTTGAGTACCCTACCTTCTTTTCTAAAACTTAGGAATCTCGGGATGAGATTCTTGTAAGGGGGGTAGAGTTGTAACATCCCATGCTTGTTAAATAAATAAGGCACTTTGTCATCATCATTGCATGCATTTTGTTCTACACTTGAGTAAAACTTGAATTCAAAACAAAGAAGAAAACCCTACTTCTTCATTTTCCTCTCCATATAATTTTGCTCAAAAATGGACCCAAAAGTTTCAAATAAAAATCTGTGGAGCTTCTACTATTTCTCTAAAAAGCCCCTGCCAAATTTCATATTTTTTGGACTCCGTTTGATTCACCAAATCTTGAAAAAGGGTGTTGTTTTAAAGTTCCCAGAAACTTCCAAAAGTCAGGGGATATTTGCAAAATAGTTTGTCTTCTTCGCAGGGACAGCAAGCTCCTGCGTGTCCTGCGCAGGGCCGAGCGCAGCCACCTCCTGCTTGCCATTCCAAGACAAGGAGAACCCCCTGGAGCCATCCAGCAGCGCCACGACGCCCTCCCTCTCCCTCTTCCTCGCTCTTTCTTTTCTTCTCCAGCACACCTGCAGGCACCCGAGCTCGCCGCCATGGCCGTTGCCTCTCGCCATCCCTAGGAGCCTCCCCGGCCTCCTCCGAGCTAGCCCCAGCACCGCCTTGCCTCCCTCGTCCTCCTTGCCCAAGGAATCGGTCGGAACCGCCCGGAATCACCGCCGTTCGCCGTCGTTTCCCTGCAGGAACCGACCTCACCGCCGCCGAAATACGCTGCCGTCCGTCCTCCTCCGGCTGAGCAGACCCCACCGCCGACCTCCTGGTGAGGTTCCGGTCCCCCTGGACCCTTTTCCCCTTGGTCTCCCGCGCCGGAGCTCTCTCCCCGGCTGGTTGCCGCCGGCGCCAGTGAGCCGGTCGAGCTGGGTCATTGCCCAGCCGACCTGGCCAGGCTGGCCTGGCATGTGGGCCTTGGGCCCCACTGGCCAATGACCGTGGGTCAACTTGACCCCGGTGTAAAAAGTTCTGTAACATGTTTCTTTTTCTAGGAATTTCAGATTTTGAATAGAAACTCGTTAAATTCATAACTAATTCTCTGGTTATCAGAAAAAGATGAATTACATATCAAAATGCTCAAAAAAATGAACTATACCTTTTTGTGTCAATATCATGCATTGCTAATCAACTTTGAACCTGCTTAACTTAGAAGAACCAAATTGTACCCCCTCCGGCTTACTTTAGGGTTTGTCAGATCACTGCTTCGGAGTCGTCCGAAAACCCTGCTACCTGACTAGCTAGTATTAGGGTTTATTTTGAGCATCCTAAACTTGTCATATCATCATGCTTGTTTGCGCATCGATGCATTATGTTGATTGTGTCCTTCCTTTCCGGTATTTGGTTCTTCGCGATAGGAACCGAGCCCGAGTTCGAGCCGAACACCGCTGAAGATCCGTACTCATCCACTGAAGGACAAGGCAAGCAATCATATCTAAACCTATGATTTCAAAGTATCTTAAGCTCTGCTATTTATCGCATACGATTCAAATGTCTTTTATCGATAGTTACAGTTATCCTCTCCGATGCATGTTTCTATCTTTGTCGCCTAAATTACCTGATCCACTGCTCCCAGCATGACTAGGTTTCGCCTGTGCGCATTGCTAGAGCCTCTTTATCTACTATGCTTAGCCATGCTAGTTGGTAACCTCTGATCTATCTAGTTGATGAGTCCGAGCTGTGAATGAACCTAGTATGACAGGATGTTGTGGTATGATCTGTGAGGTTTGTTGAAACATGCTTAAAGGCTGGGATGAGCCGCCACATTGGGATGTGGTTATTTGACTCATTCTTGCCGACCCTAGGACCCGAGTTCTCGCCTCTTGAACCAAGACCGAGTGTACAACCACACGAGGCCCTATAATAGCACCCTCTCGACTAACTAACTTGCCCAGTCTGTTCCATGAGTCACCTTATTTGGGTGTTTAAACTTTGTTTTGAACATGGCCGGGGTTGCTTGAGGTGCGACCTCTGGTAAACCAACCTGTGCGCACAATTAGAGGGACCGACTTCGGGACTGGACCCATTACGGCGGAGCTTCCCTCTTTTAGTGAACTCATGGTTTGGACGAAAGTAAGGTAAAGGTCGTGGTCAACCACCCTCTGCCGGCTTTCCAAGAAGAAAGCTATAACGTTGGCATTAAGAGTCGGTTGGCACGTGTGGGTAAAGTTGTGCACCCCTGCAGGGTTAAATCTTTTTGAAAAGCCGTGTCCACGGTTATGGACGACTTGGGAACAGATTCTGTGATCATAGACAACTTTAACCGAATGGTAAAACTTGGCAACTTAAAGTGTTAATAGGATTACTTCCTCGGGGTGATAGAGGGGTGATCCTAGTTGATAGGTTTAAGTGAAGATGATTCGGTGGATATCTTATGGTGATCGGTAGAGCTGGTGTCGCTCTCTCCCTCTTTTAAAATGATCTGAGTAGACAAGCTTCTATTCTTATCTGCCTTGCAAATAAAACTTGCTTTATGCAAAGAAACTCCAAAGAAAGCCTTTCTAACCAAGCATTTAGCTAATAGGTAGCTAATAGGTTAGTAAGTCTTGTTGAGTACCTTAAGTACTCACCCTTGCCTCGTTGTTGTTTTTCCACAGAGGAAGTTGCTCCAGCCGAAGGTGGTTTCTACGTTGACATCGACGAGTAGTTGGGAGTTCCCAGGCAGCAGCCTGAGACTTAAGGGTTGGACGCCACTTTATGTTTAAGGCCTCTTAGGCCATTTGCTATCTTGTTATGTAGCATAACATAATTTGCTTTCTGTTGCTTGTTGTATTGTGGTTAGTGACCTCTGCGTGTAATAATTTGGATCTTTACTCTGCTAAGAGTTTGAACTACTAATGCTTTGAGTCGTAGAGTCACTGTTGTGCTATCAGTTGTGGTTACCCATCTCGTGTATGATGCGTGTATGCTTATAAAGTGCACGAGAGGGGTTTAAGGCTCTTGAGCTCTCTGTTATGCAGTCTTGGTTATGATTAGTTTCACGGCGCTTCGAGATGTGTGGAGCCGATGTTTAATTCCGGCCTGCCTGCCGATGGTGTTCCGGCCTGGGATTGGTAACCCCAGTATCACTCGTTGCTAGCGTGACTAATACACATAACATATCTGTATAGCTTAGATCCTGGGTCCCGACACCTATGCAATAATATTGAGCAAGAAGATTAAATGCAAAGTAGTTAGAAAGAAAAATAGTAAAGCGCCTCTCTTTTTTATACAGCGTCAACACTTTTTAATAGAGAAGCAGTATATAAGTAGCTCACACGATGCATCAGTAAGATCATGAGCACTTGCAGATTGGTACATATACCGGCAATAGAGAAAGATAGTTTATTACAACTTTAGGTAGAAAACAACACTTAAGAGAGAACACAATCAAAATCAGACAGACCCATGATCATTTCGCAAGATCAGTAAGCTCAATTTGCGCATATCAGTAGCCATTTGAAAATAATACACATTATTAGCATAAATTTGCTGAAGAAACCTTAACAGTAGAGCATAAAATCTTTAGGTATGAAGAATAAAACAATGTTTTATAAAATATCACTGTGAAGATTTCTTCCAGATATTAATTACCACAGAAATATTGATATTAGATTTCTTAAAGATATTTTTTCACGCAAAAATTGATATTATATGCATCTATAAACTTGCAAATGTCTCAAAAGTTCCATTTTTTTCTCAATACACCCAAACATTAGCAAGTGAGTATAGTCAAAGATGATTACATGAGTTGTATGATTCATTACCTTATGGTAAGAGCCGATACTTCTGCCATTAAAAATTCAGGCAGTGAAGAGATGTCATCGTAAAGAATAACAATGCTTCTACAGAATTATACTTGAATTTACACATTTTGACAAGCTTGATCAAATTACTGAAATGCTTAAGCAATTCCTCCTGCAGAGATACTTATGCATCAAAGTAGCCTATACCAATTACCAGCCCACGAATGTGGCTACAAATTTTTAGACATGACATGGACATGTTCAGCAGTCTATTGTCGTCGACCTGTGTTTATTGTGGTTGCCTAGTTCAACTCTACCAACAATTTCATTAATCTTAATCTATAAACGTAGTAAGCAGTATCTCACTAACCATAAACAAATTCCTCTCCATCAATAAGACAAAGTACATACCATAGAAATTGCAATGTTGCTCTCGAGAACCTTCTCGAGGTGAAGTTGTGCATTCCTTCAGTCAGTGCAAGCCTACTGTAGTATGGATCATTTCCATCAGAAATAGTTGGCAATTGTGATACCAACTAAATAGTACCAAACTTCAATACGGCAAAACGTTAAATGACATTTTTTATCAGGGAAAACGGATTGCAATTTTGGTTTGGGGAACATTTTGGCCAACTTAACAAGCAAGTCCTCAACAACCACCTAATAACTATTCCACATTAAAATCAAGCTTTAAATGTACAAACCACTTTTTAGAACTTCTATGGGCTACTATAATGGTCTTTCTACTGCATGGCACATTGGAGAATAACATTGGAAATGGTGAACAATTGGATAGACCTAGATGCGATCAACTGACCTGACCATCCCCACATTCAAAATTGAGATGAACAAAAGATGCTCTAGAATTCAGCATACGTACAACATCCTTCCAAAGAGTCCTAATATTAGCACTCTGCAAGCTGCTCAGATGCAAGTTAAAGATCATCTTGAAGTGAGGCCAAAGTGACACATTATCTTGTCCATTATGCAAAACATTAAAGATGATCAAAATAATTCTAAAATGTGGAATAGAAGACAGACTCGATGTATGACACATCTCAAACGTATCTATAATTTTTGATGCTCCATGCTTGTTTATGCACCATTTGCTTTGTGTTTTATTACACTTCGTGGCATTTTTATGCATTTTCCAGAACTAACCTATTAACGAGATGTCACAGTGCTAGTTCCTTGTTTTTTGCTATTTTTGTGTTTCAGAAAAGTTACACAGGAAATGTACTCAGAATTGGACGAAACAAAAGCCGAAGTTTCTATTTTCCCGAAGCAAGACGGAGTCCAAAGCTGAGACGGAGGGGGACCAGGGGCCGCCCACACCATGGGGTGGCACGGGCCAGCCCCTGGCCGCGCCACCAGGTGGTGGGGCCACCTGGCCCACCTCCTGACACCGCCCTTCCGCCTATATATTCCCCTCGACGGAAAAACCCTAAAGGCCAAATCAATTTTCCACAAAACATACTGTAAGCCGCCGCCATCATCGACACAAGATCGGAAGGGCCCAGAAGCTCTTCCCGGCACCCTTCCGGAGAGGGGAATCACCACCGGAGGCCTTCTTCATCACCATGCCTGCCTCTAGAGTTATGTGTGAAGAGTCTACCTTAGACTACGGGTCCATAGCCATAGCTAGATGGTTGTCATCTCCTTCATGTGCTTCATATTTAGATCTTGTGAGCTGCCTATCATGATCAAGATTATCGTTGTGTAATTCTGTATGTTGTGTTTGTTGGGATCCGATGAATATTGGTACTTGGTCAAGTTGATCTATTGATTTATCATCTTTATGTTATCTCTATGTTATTTATGATCTTGCATGCTCTCCGTTGCTAGTAGATATCTTGGCCGAGTAGATGCTAGTGACTCCAAGAGGGACTATTTATGCTCGATAGTGGGTTCATGCCTCTAGTAACTTGGGGGAGTGACAGAAACCTCTAAAGGTATAGATGTGTTGTTGCTACTAGGGAGAAAATAACAATCTTGTGTTCAAGGACATTTGTATTGTTTACATTACACACTTAACTTAAGGCGATAATCTGTTGCTTACAACTTAATACCCAACGGTTGCTCGGATGACATCCGGTGGGTAGATTATTAGTCATAGATGCAGTTGAATTATGGTCTATGTATTATGTTGTAATGCCCAAGTGAATCTTATAGTGATCCTCATGACATTTATACGCTTGCTTTATTCTATCAATTTCCCAACTGTAATTTGTTTACCCAGTATGTTATTTATCTTATGGAGAGACACCACTAGTGAACTAAGGACCCCGGTCCATTCTTTTACATTATTATTACCGTTTACCATTTACTCGCTTTATTTACATTCTTGCAAACTACTATCTTTTACCACTTGATACGCTTAATCTTTTGTTTACAGCAAACCGGCGAGATTGACAACCTCACTGTAATTTGGGGCAAAGTACTTGGTTGTGTTGTGTGCAGGTTCCATGTTGCTGCTGGTGCAAAGCTACGCCCTGGACGAGGCGCCATATATAAATTGTCCGGAGCTATCGCGAAGCTAGCGAGTATCAACCTTTGGAAGTTGGTTCTTTCTCCTACTGGTTTGATAAACCTTGGTTTCATACTGAGGGATGACTTGCTGCTGTGTTCATCATACCTTCCTCTTGGGGTTCCCAACTGGGCGGTCATCTACACGCAATCAAGCAATTTTTCTGGCACCGTTGCCGGGGAGAAAGAGAATTTCTGGAAGGGGATTCTCTTGCTTCCAATCTTTTACTTTGTTATTGTTTTTCTTTATTTTATTTTTGCTTGCATCATTTTATCAAAAATACAAAAAAAATAGTTCCTTTATAGTTGTTATTTTTACTTGTCTGCTTTTTGTCTTGCTAGAATGAGTAATCCTGAAGTTGAGGTTCGTACTTTTAAGCAACAAGGGGATGAGAGTTTGAAAGATGCTTGGTACCGAATTAGTAATGCTCATCATAGGTGTACAAAGAAGCATTCTACCATGATCCTCCATATGAATTTTTATGTTGGTATATCTAGTTGGCATAGGTACATTCTTGATACTCTCGCAGGAGGTAATTTTCTGGATACTCCTGCTTTGGAAGCTTGCACTTTAATTAAAAGTTTAGTGGGAGTACCACCTATTAATATTGTTAAAACTGAGATCACTTTGGAGGAAGATTTGGAAAAACTTAGCTCTTTAGAGAAGAGTTTGCCAAATATCCTTGAAGACGCTAGCCAGGTTAATCAATCGATAAAAAGTATCAATAAGAGAATCACTATTTTAGAGGCTAGTACTACTCAAGATAGTCAAATCCTTAGGATTGGTAAACTAGAGGAGTCTATGGAAACTTTAAGTTCAATTTTCTCTTCAATTAAATTTAAGAAGGAGAAAGCTTTTGTTAGAAAGGAGCAAAAATTTATGTATGTTCCCAAGGTATCTGTGCCAAAATCGCAGCATGTTTTTAAGATTGGTAAGACTTTTAGTTCAACTAAGAGTGACTTGCAGGTTGAATCATCTTTAGAGGCTTCTAAAGTGCCTAGTGTGGTAAGTGGTGCTCTTGAGGAAACAATTGAACTTGATGCTTCATCGCTTGATATTACTTGATTTCCACTTTCTGCACCTAGCTCAACGGCGTTAAAGAAAAGCACTCTTGGGAGATAACCAAATATTTTATTTTCAGTACTTTCTCTTTTTGTTGAGTCTTGGAAGTTATTACTACTGTAATGAACTCTCATTATCATTTTTATTTTGTTTTTGTGCCAAGAAGAACCTCTAATTTGAGGAAGGTAAGATTTGGGGAAGTTGTTGTCCTAAAACAGATTTCTGCGCTGCACTATAAAAATTTGTGAAAATTCTCAGAATATCTTTTTGATCTGAGATTTCTTGTGCATATGACCCAGGTTATTTCCAAACTTTTATTAGTTTTGCACTTTTCGATGTGAGCAACAGAAGGTCCTCCAAAAAATCGATCTTTGTCAGCTGTTCTGTTTTGACAGATTTCTGCCACTATTTATATTTGCCTCTCGATCGCTTTCTTTTTGAGTTCTTTTGATCACGGAACTTTTGAGGAAGTTGCTATTGTAGCTTATGATTTAATGGATGGTATATTTGAGTTTAAAACTGAACCAAAAGAGTAGATTTACTATCATGCTTACACTAATGTTGCTAATAGAATTGTGTGAAGTTTTGTGTGAAGGAAGTTTTCAAGTATAGGGAAAGGAGAGTGATGAGATGAGATGAAGTATGGACAAAAACTCAAGCTTAGGGATGCCCATGGCACCCCAATAAATATCCAAGAGGTATAAGCATCAAAGCTTGGGGATGCCCCGAGGCACCCCTTCTTCATCGGCAAAAATTAGGTCACCTTTCAAGACACTATATTTTTATTACTTCATATACTATGCATTTTTCTTGGAGCGTCTTTACTTTTGCTTTCAGTTTTTTTTGTTTTGTTTGCTGCAATAAATGGTTGGACCCCAACAAATTTCTTTTGGAGAAGACATACTCCATTTTTCATTGCAAAGAACACTCTAGTTTTCACTCTTATCGTTCAACGAGTGTTCTCTTTTTCTAGTACTGCATTTAGCTTTTGTTTTTCGCTTTGATTTTTGTTCACATCTTGTTATATATTTGTTTCAAGTTGTATTTATACCACTGGTCTATATTGGTTATCATCTCAAAAGAGTGGTTATAAAAAGGTTGAATGGTGTTGGAAAAGAGAAAAAAGTTTCATGCCTATAGTGGTACAAATGGGAGCTTGTTTAGAGTGTGGCTTAGACTTTTGCATGTCATGCTTGATGTTATTTTGATAGTATGCTTAGTAGTTTTTGTTGTAGCATGAATTGTCTCAAATGACTGAGATTGCTTAATGTGCCTTTGAAAGAATCATGTGTTGTTTTTATTATATGGGAGCATATTATTGTGGTTTTCTCCTTTGATGCTTTATTTGGGTTTACTTGGCACATGCTTACAACATGTTTGACTCTAACAAGTCGCCATAAGCCTCTATGATGATTTGATTTTTGACTTGTGATACCACTTTATGCTTCAGTTAATGATGTTTTGTCGCTATGCATGATTATGGCCGTTATTGCTCTCTTAGTTGGTCGCTCCCAGTCTTTTGCTAGCCTTTATTTTATACTGAGAGTGACAAGGGTATAGATAATAGAGCCCGTTACTTGAGTACTCCTGAGGCCCGTTAAGCTAGGCCCAAGTGTAATCCTAGTCGAGATACGAGTTCATGTCATATGCCGATGTTGCCAATATTGTAATATGTATCGGACCCCTCCCGTACCTTGAGACCTGTCCACCTATATATAGGGGCCAGGAGAGGATGGTGAGGGACAGATCAAAAAGCAAGCCAAGTTCACAACCACGTTTACTTTCGTCACGCACCTTGTTTGATTAAGTTTACCTTCAAGTTCATCCGATGCCCTATTCCCCCGATCCTAAGTCCTTCATATTGGACATTTGTCGAGTTAACCCTCGTCAATTGGTGCCAACTGTGGGGACTCTAGGCGTTGGAATCTTGAATTCGATGGCTTTTTTGCTTTTAGCCAACAACAATTCAGAAGTCGACAAAAACTAGATATCTTTTGGAACCGTCGATTTTTAGCCTCACCTGCCAAACTTCACTCCAAAATTCGAGAGCATGGATCAAGACATGGACCTGACGATCGAAAGCCTAAACTTCCGCATCGGATCCTTAGGTTCGATTCGCCTTTCAGATCCAGTCTCGTCGGATTTGTCGGCAAGCGAAGCTAAGACAGCTGTAATGCCAGAATCATCAGTGGGCTCTTCCAGCGAAGCAAATTCGCCAGTCAGCTTCGCAGCAACAGAAATCGCAGAAGGAAAAATCACAGAAATCGACAAAAACATGGAAATTTTTGACTTAGGAGATCAACTCGAAGACCTCATGATCTGCCATGGGGATGCTTCAGATAAGTCAACAAACACCTGGGAAACAAGACTAGAGCTTCATGAGGATAGCGACTCGATCTTCTCAAGCTTCAGCAGCAAGTTCGACAATCGATATCAAGTACTCGCCATTGTTGGAGAAAATTTAGAAGAATTTGATGAAAACAACAATCCAGTGCTCAACCCGGCAAACATAAATAGAGGAGCAAATCACTTAGCAGAAGGAGAAACTGCGGACTCCCTTGCAAATACGGAAAAAATTTGACTATCAGCCGAAGAATGGAGGATAATAAAAATAGCCGTGGAACACGGCGCGCCAATACCAGTGGATGCAAGCAAGAATATGTTGTTCGGGTACCATTACGCTTTAAGACAGCAGTCAAAGCAATTAGCAAAGGAAAGAATCGAAATACAGAAGAGGAAAGATTCAGCCATCGCAGCAAGCATAGCTTATCATAAAGCACGCAGCGACGCATCATACACAAATAGCAAAAGGCATCATCGACATGGATCAAGGTTTGAAAACCTCGAACACTCCGAAAGGCAAAGCCTCTCCAAAAATCTTGACTCGTCCTTCCTATCAGTCGACGAGCAAGGAAATATCATACCAAAGACACCAGAGGCAGCGCTCATGGCAGCGCAAACATATCTATACACAACACAGCCAAGCCCAGGAGACCCGAAAGAACATATGCACTGAGCAGCACTACAAGGCCTAAGGATGGTAGGCAATAAATTGACAGCGAAAGAAGAAGAGGCACATCGCAACAAAGGAATGCATCAATCAAGATCACCACACCATCACGTCAGTCCTTGGCATAGAAGTGGCAACCGACGATCTAGGACACCATCACCGAGGCAACACAAAAGACCGAAGCATGGAGGAACCCAAAGATCCAGGACCCCCACCAAAGCATAAGACTACGAAGACGATAAAAAAGAGATGGGGGCATCATTCTTTACTCATAGGGTTCACACCACACCAGTACCCAAGGGTTTTAAACTACCTCATGATCAAAAAAATACAATGGATCTCAGGAACCCCAATCATGGCTTTCGAATTACCTACAATCAGTGAAAATATTAGGAGGAACAAAGGAAACAGCAATGCAAAGTTTGCAACTACACCTCACCGGTGCAGCAAGGTCATGGTTGAGCAAGTTAGAAAAAGAAACAATTGGAAGCTGGGAGGAACTCACAAGACAGTTCATGAGTAACTTCAAGTCGACATACAAGTGGCCAGCATCGATAGAAGAAGTCAAAGCCTGCGTATAGCAGCGTAATGAGACACTAAGGTCGTATATCCAAAGGTGGAGCATTATCAAAAATTCTGCAGTCAAAGTTTCAGACGAAAGAGCAATAGACGCTTTCATGCTCGGGTTGCAGCGAGGAGACCTAGTCGAAGAAATGGGCAGAATCAAGCCAAAGACAGTGTCTGATCTAATGGACATAGCAAATAGATTTGCAGATGGCGAAGATGCGTGCAACAACAAACGAACGCGATCACCAGAAGACGACAAAGGAAACAGATACGGTGGCCAAAGGAGGAGAGCCCGCAACTACGATAACCAGGGCTCCCACAGTCAAGTAGTTGTAGGATACAAAGATAATACTTATCAAGGAAGCGATCGCAGAAAGTCGGGATACCGCAGTAGCGGGAGAGAAGATTACAGCAAAAGGTTTCAGACAAGAGAACCTAGAGAATACAACCCATCACCAGAGGATAACCTAAACGGACCATGCCATATACACTCCGCGTTCGTTGATGGAAAACAAGTGTCCAGACACGCAATAAAAGATTGCACAATGTTCTTGAAACTCCAGGAGGCAGCAATGAGCAAACATGCCGAAGCAAAGAGACAAGGATACGACGGGAACACCAACAACGTGCCTACAAAAGATCAACACGTAAACAATGGAGCCTCTCAAGGTCAAGAGCAACCAAATTAGGGACACGACAATGATGGAGGATATATCCCATCCAAAGGGCACATCCTAGCAATGATACAACCAGTGCGAAAGTCGAACAAAGAAGAAAAGAGCATAACTCATCAAGTTAACCTAGTAGTAACATCGCCTCCAGCAACAACGGAATATCTGCACTTGTCGGAACAACCCATAGAATTCAACAGGGACGACCACCCCATAATAGTACCTCGGCCGAGAAACGCGCCTCTGGTACTCAAAGCTCAAATTGGGACATATGACATTGACAGAGTATTCATGGATGCAGGAAGTGGAATAAATCTTATATACGGAAAAACTCTCTGAGCAATGCACATATCATTAGAGTTCCTGAAACCAACAGACTGTTCCTTCCACGGAATAGTCCCAGGAAGTGCTAATTATCCACTAGGTCGAATAGCACTCAATGTTTGCTTCGGGTATCGTCAAAACTACAGAAGAGAGAAACTTGACTTCGAAGTTATGGACTGGCCATCACAATATCATACGATCCTTAGGCGACCCACGTTTTCGCGATTCATGGCAGTTCCTCACTACACATATCTGGTACTCAAAATGCCAGGACCCAATGGAATTGTCACAGTGAAAGGAAGCTTCGAACTATCGGATCTATGCGACAAGGAATTCCACAAGATGGCCCAAAATTTCGGCATGATGGCCAACTACGGAGAACCCAAAGACAAGGCAAAAAGCGCGACTACGGGAGCCGCATAACAACTTGAAGGACATCCAACAGAGCCAGAAGTGAAGCAACTGCAGGTACAGCCGTCAGATCCAGGAGAAGCCACAGGAGAAAAGGAAAAAACTTCAACAACATAGGCGGCAAGTACGCAAAAGTAGAGTAGAAAAATAAGGCTATTAAAAGCCACAAGCTATCCTAGGGCACTGCCCTCTAGATCCAGAACATGGGTCATTGGCCGGATCTTTTGGGACACCCCATGTATCTTACATTACAAGTTTAAATAAAGACAAAGTTTCTCCTATTCGAGTCTACATGTCTTCAATATCTCAAAACAAAAATTGCAGCAAACGCACTAGACGCAAAAAACGCCTCGAGAACAAAAAAATTCTAGCAAAAGAACCCAGAAACGAAAACTCCCACGTTTCTACATACAAAGTGTACAAGCACTACAGCATTGGCTGATCCAAATTGTCTACTCCTAGGGGGTTTAAGTAATGGTGCTTGTAGAAAAACACGGCATCCTCTTGAAGCAATCTAGCTACGATCCTCCACGCCGGTTGAAGCGTAGCATCCATATGGACTTGCAGCTCACGCCCCCTTGAGGAAAACTTAGCGACATGGAACTATAATTCAGCCTTGGATGCCACTTGTGTATCCATCCAAGAGCGAAATTGGCACCAGCCACTAAGTTGAGCTCGATAAGCTGATGAATTTGCTGGCTAGTTCTAAAAACATCGAGTAGCTGCTTAAAGCTTCCCGGTGGAGGATTGCGGGGAAGCATAACGGAGTACATGGTTGTCAAAGATCTTTGACAACCATCCACAGCCTCACCAATATGCTGAGCATGATCCTGCAGGAGAACAACTGCACTGCGGCGCCTCGGGTCAGCCCACAAAGAAGAAGCATCTTTCGATACCTTCTCCAAAGCTGCGATTCGCTCGGCAACTCGACGATTCTCATCCGCAGGATGTAAGCAAGTACCTGGAAGGTGCAAACTCATCAAAACACAAAGACAAGAGCAGCAGCAAGAATTTTGAGAAGGTCCACAGGAAACTTACACTTCAACTGTTCACAAGCTGATTCAATGAAATCAACAAGGAAAGAGTCGCAATCCTTCAGATGCATAACTTGGGCAACCAAACCTGACACTTTATCTTCAAGAACGGATACCTGCTTCATCAGGCCATAAGATTTACTGGCCTGGTCAATAGCAGTTGTAACATCCCAAATTTTGACATTTGAGCATTTGCATTTCATTCATATGCATTTCATATTTTCTTCCAAACTTTTCTGTTCAAAAATTTCATTTTTCAAACCCTTCTCAAACCCTAGTGGCATTCTTGCAATAAGCTTGACCTTTGAAAATCTTTTATGTTATTTTATTGTTGTAGTTCAATGTATCCTGTAGTGCTATTTTGATTCACATGAATTTTACAAAAAAATTGATTTTTTATTTCAACATGTTTGCTTATTTGTTAAAAAACATTGTTGAAAACAGAAAAGTTTTTTTAAAAAAAGGTTAGACAACCAACTGGGCCGGCCCGAAGGCAAACCAGCCCAACCAGCCGCAACACCCCTCCCCTCTCCTTTTCTCTCTTTTATTCTTTTTCTCTCCGATAGGCGGGGCCCACCTATAAGACCCTTCCTCAACCTCTAGCCCACGACCTCTCCCCGCTCCCGCACATCGCCCCACTCCCCCTCCCTTCTTTCAGAGCCCAAACAGCCTCTGCGTCGATGCTCCTCTCTTCCCCCAGGCCCCCTCACCTTTTCCCCCCACTCCAGCGAATGGGAGACGCAGCCAGGCCTCCCCAATCCCTCGCCGGAGTTTTCAGAGCCACCACCATCTTTGCGTCACCGCCATCGACTCTGTGAGCCAGTCACCGCCATTTCTTGTCCTCTCTTCCTCTCTCATTCGCGTGCACCCTCTCAAACTCTCTCTCGCCATTTTTGTGTAGCAAAACGGCGATGACAACCACGTCTGAGCCCAGAGCTCCTCTGTCTATGTCCTGCCGATCCACGGGGAAACAATCGAGCTCTCTGACCACATCCCAGTTGTCTCCGTGAAGCTCCGCACGCCGTCTGCCTCGTTCTGCAGGTCTAAGACCACAGGAGCCACCCCGCCGTGGACAGCAGAGCCGCCGGAGCTGCCGTGTTCTTCCCCATCGGCCACTCCTAGTCAGTTCCGGTGAGCCTGGTCAACGCGCGATCTTGATCATCCATTTTATGATGATCTGACGGTCCCCATCAGCCCACTTAATGAACCGGTATCGTCCAATGGAAAAGCGCCACGTCACCTGCCTGTTTTCTATTTTTCGTTTAAATAGGTTTTGAATAGGCTGAATCTTGCAAAAACCATAACTTGAGTTCTGTAGGTCCAAAAATTGCAAATTTGGTGTCTATGGAATCCTTGAAACATAAGGAACACAATGGAATGATAAAATATGAACTTTACCAAAGTTTTATGTTGACAAATTTTAAAATGCCTATGTGGACCTTTCTTGCTATATTTCAAATTCTAAAAATGCAAATGGATTGATTCCTTTTGCATTGGTTTTGTAAAACCATTATTGAACCATAGAACTCTCTGTTGTAATTAATATAAGTCTTTGCATTGCTGTATGCATTTGTCTAGCTTGCACCTTGTCTATTAAATGGGAAACTCTATTTCAAATGAATTCTTGCACCAAGGTTTTGCAAACCAAATTTTTGAACCAAGACATTGTTTTGATCAAACACACTTCAACAGAAGCAAAACCTTTGATCATTCATGTCATGGCATGCATATCATTCTTTGCATGTGTGTTGTCTTGTATATGTGTATTCATTGCAATGTTTGTCGATCGTGTAGATTGCCCGGAGTGTAACCAGTGTTGTTGTTGTGAGGATTGTGATACCAGCAACCTAAACCAAGGCAAGTTCACTTCATAAATGTCTTACTATTTTCTTAAGCATGTAGTTGAATTTCATAGACTGCATGTGTAGGATTTTCTTTATAGTATTATGCTATGCTATGAAACCCAGGTAGGATAGCCATATGAATATTCCATGACTTGTTCCCTTGTTGCCAACGTAGGATAGATGAATGCTATGCTACTAGATGCGTGGGAGGGAAATTCATGTTATGGAAATGTGTTGGAGAAAATATTTGTTTTCATATGGCAAAACAACCTGATTAATGAATCACCTGGGTGAATGGCATGGAAAACTTTGGATGAGTGGCAATCAGGATCCATTTTTATGGGGCCATATCTATGGTCGCACCTTAATTTCTATGGGGGCCATCTCTATGGGCCCATGTCTATGGTCTGCACCTGTCTTATGCACACCCGCGGAAAGCACCTAGGACTATGGAGATTTGATAGGTTCTAGTTTAGTGGCTTACCATACAGCCATATGTCATATGGGCTCTATCTTGATTGAGTAGGTTGTGGGAACCCAGCCCGACGTGACTAGCAGATGTAGAATAAGTAGGTGGTATGGTCTGTCTGGTGGTTTGGGGAACTACTTCTGAAAGGTCTCGTCTTGGTCTTCTTCCGACCATTGCACACTTGCGTGTAATAGAGCTATGGGGTTGACTGAGTCATGTGGGGAAAATTGTACAACCTCTCGAGAGTGTCAAAACTAAGTACTTAGCCGTGTCCCCGGTTATGGACATTTTGAGCAACTAGGCCTGGAACTGTTTGGAAGATCTCCTCATCCCAACTTCTCAATTAAAATTTGATGGGTGAACATGGGTAGGAGCACTTTGGGTATCTATCCAAGTGTCCAGAAAGATGTTTTTAAAGAATGAAAATGTTTTGGAAAGATAGGTTGAAATGTTGCTTTCTGCAAAATTAGCCTGAACTCCACCAAGCCAAATGTGCATGTATTAGATAGGTTCCATGTATTTATCCACCAAAAAGTGAATCTTCCCAATACAATTCAAATGTATTGACCATTCGTGGCTGCAACTTTTCATGTTGCAGGTTACTCAGGTTATGAGTGAGGTACGATGATAGTGTCGCGAGTCTCCACTCATCTTGTGTTCGCATGTGGCACTGGATGGAGCCCTTTATGTTATTTGCTTTCCGTTGTTGAACTTTATTTGTGTTTGAGCTAGTCTGCTTTCAGGCTATGCAAGTTGTATCACACTATTTTAATTTCTGGATCATTCATTGTAATATAATTATGACCTTTTTATCTTGGTATTGCATCTTGAATAGTGTGTGCTAGCGAGTCGATCCAGGGACTAGCACAAATAAGCACAGAGGCTTGACCCCTACCGGGTCCGGTCGCTTCAGATGGTATCAGAGCAATGGTTGACTGTAGATTCGTGACCTTAGAAAATGGAGTAGACAATAGGAAGACCACAGGAATTGAAAACCTATTTAATTTCAGTCTTCTACCTCTTTTATACTTCTTATCTTGTAATTCTTACCTATATCTTTTACATATAGGCATACCGTCCTTTCTAACTAGCAAGTTTTAAATGCCTTTTAGATTACTATGAAGACCATCTTGATTTCAAAATGAACCATTAGGAGCCCTGTCATAACATGCTTACCGATAGATGCTAGATTTTTATAGATTATTAGTTATCATTTTTCTTCTTCTTTTCATGACAGCAATAAAAAAACTTTTTATAAAGTTGAATGTGTGATGTTTGTTATATTGTTTGTTTAGGTGTTGTTTGTTGCTGCCATGTTTGTGCTTTAGTTTGGGTAGAGCATTCTCTAGTTCCTTCTATCTAAAACTTATCTATGCTACCAACAGATGCCGCCACAATGTGAAGGAAACAACAACAACAACAACAACAACGATGACAACAATAACAATAACAACAACAATGGCGTGCCCCCTGGAATGCAGCAAATGCAGCAGATGATGGAAGCTCAAATGCAGGCTCAGACCCAGTTCTTTCAGATGATGACATAGATGATGAACAACAACAATAACAACAATGGTCATAACAACAACAACAACAACAACAACAACAACAACCCACCACCTCCACCGCCACCACCACCCCATGTGGATATGCTCACCAGGTTCCTAAGGCTACGACCATCCACATTCACTAGCTCTTCCAAACCAATTGTGGCTGATGATTGGCTGCATTCAGTGAACAAGAACCTAGTAACTATTGGCTGCACTGAGGCAGAAAAGGTGAGATTTGTTGCTCATCTGCTAGAAGGACCCGCAGCGTCATGGTGGTAAAACTATCAGATAACTCACCCAATAGAAGAGGTCAACTGGGACATGTTTCAAGAGGCATTCCGCACAGCTCATATCTCATCTGGAGTCATGATCTTGAAGAAGAGGGAATTCTGCAACTTTTGTCAAGGACACCACACTGTTGCTGAGTACATTGATGAGTTCAACAAGCTAGCTAGGTATGCACCAGATGATGTGGATACTGATGCCAAAAGGAGGGAGAGATTCTTAGATGGACTGAATGATGAGCTAGCAGTACAACTGTCTGTGGTTTATGCTCCTAACTATCAGGCACTGATAGACAAGGCCACTATTCTAGAGAACAAGCAAAATCAGATGGAAAATCGCAAGAGGAAATTTCACAACCATGGGAAGTTCAACTCAGGACTATCCCAGAAGACTCGCCACATTCATGATGACAGTGGTAGCTCTGGATTCAATAAACATGGGAACCATAACCATCACTCACACGGTGGAAATGGACACAACCATCATGGAGGAAATGGCCACAAGCACCACAATGGCAACCATAACCATGGAGGTAGCAATGGCCATGGAAATGGAGGCAATCATGGGAGGAACCACAACACCAATTTCACTGCGAGGGACATCAGCCAGGTGCAGTGCTTCAACTGCAAGAAGTTGGGACGCTATGCAAATGATTGCCCAGAGGCAAAGAAGGACAACAGGAACACCAATGGGAGCAAGCCAAACCCTTTTCAGAAGGGCCATGTGAACCACCTTGATGTGGAGGAGATCATGGACGAGCCTGACACCGTGATTGGTAAGTTTCTGATAAACACTTTTCCAGCACTGGTACTCTTTGATACTAGTGCATCTCATTCATTCATATCAAGGGCATTTGTGGATGAATATAAACTACCCATCGAGAGCATGAGAACACCCCTTAGAGTAAACTCTCTTGGGGGAGAATTAGTAGCGGCTTATGGATGCCGCTAGTTGAACTTAGAGATTGGGAAACATAATTTTCCCACTAGCCTATTTGTGTTGGAATCACAAGGTCTAGATGTAATCCTAGGAATGAATTGGATGACCATATATGAGGGAGTCATAGAATGTGCCAAGTGAGCAATTGTGCTCACAACCCCAGAGAAGAAGAGAATCCGCTTCAAATCAACTTTTGAACTTAAAGGTTCTAAGGTCAATTCTCTTAAGGGGGTTAGCATGGAGGAAGTGCACATAGTAAAAGAATACCCGGATGTATTTCCAGAGGAATTGCTAGGAATGCCACCTGATTGGGACATTGAATTTCTTATTGACTTGATGCCTGGTGCTGGACCTATATCCAAGAGACCATACAAAATGGATGTAGAAGAGTTAAAGGAACTCAAGAAACAATTAGGAGAACAACTAGAGAAAGGTTTTATTTACCGAAGTTCCTCATCTTGAAGAGCACCCGTGTTCTTTGTGGAGAAGAAGGACAAGATTCAGAGGTTATGTATGGATTATCGTTCACTAAATGAGGTGACGATCAAGAACAAGTAACCTTTGCCTGTTATCAATGACTTGTTTGATCAATTTAAGGGAGCATGTGTATTTTCCAAGATAGACCTCCGGTCAGGATACTTCCAACTAAAGATTCGGGAACAAGATATCCCTAAGACAGCTTTCACCACTAGGTATGGATTGTACGAGTACACCGTGATGCCTTTCGGGTTGACCAATGCCCCGGCATATTTCATGAGCATGATGAACAAGGTGTTCATGGAGTACCTAGATAAATTTTTGGTGGTGTTCATAGATGATATCCTGATCTACTCTAATAGTAAGGAAGAACATGAAGGACACCTACGTTTGATATTGGAGAAGCTTAGAGAGCACAAACTTTATGCCAAGTTCAGCAAGTGTAAATTTTGGTTGGAAAAGGTAGGATTTCTCTGACACATAGTGTCAGGAGAAGGAGTCGCAGTGGATCCCGCTAAGGTTACAGTCGTGACTGAATGGGAGTCTCCTAAGACAGTCGGTGATATTCGTATCTTCTTGGAACTTGCTGGCTACTATAGTAGGTTCATTGAGAACTTCTCAAAAATTGCTAAACCCCTGACTGAACTACTAAAGAAAGAGAAGAAGTTTGTTTGGAGTGACAGTTGTGAAGCTAGTTTTTAGGAATTAAAGAAACATCTAGTGACCGCACCGGTTCTATGCCTACCAGATATTTAACAAGATTTCCAAGTGTACTGTGACGCATCTCGTCAAGGCCTTGGTTGTGTGTTAATGCAAGGAGGCAGAGTTGTGGCATATGCATCACGTCAACTTAAGAATCATGAAAGAAACTATCCCACTCATGATTTAGAATTAGCATCAGTGGTGCATGCACTCAAAACATGGAGACACTATCTCATGGGAAAGCATTGCGATATATTCACTAATCACAAGAGTTTGAAGTATATTTTCAATCAGAAGGAACTGAATTTGCGACAAAGAAGATGGTTAGAACTCATTAAGGACTATGACTTAAATCTGCAGTACCACCCTGGAAAGGCTAATGTTGTGGCGGATGCTTTAAGCCGCAAGGGCTATGTAAATGGCCTTACAGCAGGAGAGTTACCTTCAGACTTGTGTGAACAGTTCAAAGATCTTAGACTGGAACTGGTACCAAAGGGATATTTGGCTGCATTAGAAGTAAAGCCAAATTTGATGGACCGGATTAAAGAAGCTTAGAAAGTTGACACAGAGATTGATGAAATAAAGGAAGACATGAGTAAGGGCAAGGCTGATGGTTTTCGTGAGGATGACCAAGGAATCATTTGGTTTGAGAAGCATGTTTGCGTACCTTGAGACCCCGAGATCAAGAGACTAATTTTTCAAGAAGCCCATGATTCACCATACTCAATTCACCCTGGTAACACGAAGATGTACATGGACTTGAAGGAAAGATTTTGGTGGACTGGTATGAAAAGAGAGATTGCAGAATTTATTGCTTTGTGTGATGTGTGCAACAGAGCCAAAGCAGAACACCAGAAACCAGCGGGTTTGTTGCAATCTCTGCCGATACCCGACTGGAAGTGAGATAAACTAGGCATGGATTTCATCATGGGCCTTCCCAGGACTAGGTTCGAATACGATTCTATATGGGTAGTGGTTGACCACTTAACCAAGGTTGCCCACTTCATACCCGTGAAGACTACCTATACAAGTGCATAGTTGACTAAGATCTACATGAACAAAATTGTTTGCTTACATGGAGTTCCTAAGGGAATAGTTTTGGATAGAGGAACCCAATTCACCTCTAAGTTTTGGAGTAAGTTACATGAATCCTTGGGTACAAGACTAGAGTTCAGTACAGCATTCCATCCACAGACTGATGGACAAACAGAAAGAGTAAATCAAATCCTTGAGGATATGTTGAGGGCATGTGCCCTAGATTATAGTTCTAGTTGGGATGAGAATTTACCATATGCAGAATTCTCATACAACAATAGTTATCAAACTAGCCTTGAAATGGCCCCTTTTGAAGTGCTGTATGGGAAGAAGTGTAGAACACCACTATTATGGGATGGTGTAGGAGAGCGCAGTCTATTTGGACTGGATTTGATAAAAGATGCCAAAGATAAGGTCAGACTGATTCAAGACAGAATTAAAATAGCACAGTCCCGACAAAAGAGCTATGCTGACTCCAAGCGAAGAGAAGTAACCTTTGAGATAGGCGATAGAGCATATCTCCGATTTTCACCAATACGCGGGGTAAAGAGGTTTGGAATCAAGGATAAACTAGCACCACATTTTGTTGGACCATATAAGATTGTGTCATGCAAAGGAGAAGTAGCATATCAATTAGAACTGCCTGAGGTCTTGTCAAATGTGCATGATGTATTCCATGTGTCTCAACTGAAGAAGTGTCACCCAGAGATGGTAGAAACCCCACTGAGAGATACAATTCCTCCTGAGGAGATTCAGCTTGGAGATGATCTGACCTATGAAGAATAGCCAATTAAAATCTTAGAGAGAGCAGAAAGGTTTACTCAAACTAAGATGATCAAACTCTGCAAGGTTCAGTGGAATCACCACACCGAAGAGGAAGCTACATGTGAGCGTGAAGAAGATCTTTGAGAAGACCACCCGCACCTCTTTGCTAGCCAATCCGAATCTCGAGGGTGAGATTCATCTTAAGGGGGTTAGGTTTGTAACATCCCAAATTTTGACATTTGAGCATTTGCATTTCATTCATATGCATTTCATATTTTCTTCCAAACTTTTCATTTCAAAAATTTCATTTTTCAAACCAACCCTAGTGGCATTCTTGCAATAAGCTTGACCTTTGAAACTCTTTTATGTTATTTTATTGTTGTAGTTCAATGTATCCTGCAGTACTATTTTGATTCACATGAATTTTACAAAAAAATTGATTTTTTATTTCAGCATGTTTGCTTATTTGTTAAAAAACATTGTTGAAAACAGAAAAGTTTTTTTTAAAAAAAAAGGTTAGACAACCAACTGGGCCGGCCCGAAGGCAAACCTGCCCAGCCAGCCGCAACACCCCTCCCCTCTCCTTTTCTCTCTTTTATTCTTTTTCTCTCTGATAGGCGGGGCTCGCCTATAAGACCCTTCCTCAACCTCCAGCCCACGGCCTCTCCCCACTCCCGCACGTCGCCCCACTCCCCCTCCCTTCTTTCAGAGCCCAAACGGCCTCTGTGTCGACGCTCCTCTCTTCTCCCAGGCCCCCTCACCTTTTCCCCCCACTCCACTGAATGGGAGACGCGGCCAGGCCTCCCCAATCCCTTGCCAGAGTTTGCAGAGCCGCCACCATCTTCACGTCACCGCCGTCGACTCCGTGAGCCAGTCACCGCCATTTCTTGCCCTCTCTTCCTCTCTCATTCGCGCGCACCCTCTCAAACTCTCTCTCGGCATTTTTGTGCAACAAAACAGCGATGACGACCATGTCCGAGCCCGGAGCTCCTCCGTCCGTGTCCTGCCGATCCTCGGGGAAACAATCGAGCTCTTCGACCACATCCCAATTGTCTCCGTGAAGCTCCGCACGCCGTCCGCCTCATTCTGTAGGTCTAAGACTACGGGAGCCACCCCGCCGTGGACAGCAGAGCCGCCGGAGCCACCATGTTCTTCCCCGTTGGCCACTCCTAGTCAGTTCCAGTGAGCCCGGCCAACGCGCAATCTCGATCGTCCATTTTATGATGATCTGGTGGTCCCCATCAGCCCACTTAACGAACCGGTATCGTCCAATGGAAAAGCACCACGTCGCCTGCTTGTTTTCTATTTTTCGTTTAAATAGGTTTTGAATAGGCTGAATCTTGCAAAAACCATAAGTTGAGTTCTGTAGGTCCAAAAATTGCAAATTTGGTGTCTATGGAATCCTTGAAACATAAGGAACACAATGGAATGATAAAATATGAACTTTACCAAAGTTTTATGTTGACAAATTTTAAAATGCCTATGTGGACCTTTCTTGCTATATTTCAAATTCTAAAAATGCAAATGGATTGATTCCTTTTGCATTTGTTTTGTAAAACCATTATTGAACCATAGAACTCTCTATTGTAATTAATATAAGTCTTTGCATTGCTGTATGCATTTGTCTAGCTTGCACCTTGTCTATTAAATGGGAAACTCTATTTCAAATGAATTCTTGCACCAAGGTTTTGCAAAACAAATTTTTGAACCAAGACTTTGTTTTGATCAAACACACTTCAACAGAAGCAAAACCTTTGATCATTCATGTCATGGCATGCATATCATTCTTTGCATGTGTGTTGTCTTGTATATGTGTATTCATTGCAATGTTTGTCGATCATGTAGATTGCCCAGAGTGTAACCAGTGTTGTTGTTCTGAGGATTGTGATACCAGAAACCTAAACCATGGCAAGTTCACTTCATAAATGTCCTACTATTTTCTTAAGCATGTAGTTGAATTTCATAGACTGCATGTCTAGGATTTTCTTCATAGTATTATGCTATGCTATGAAACCCAGGTAGGATAGCCATATGAATATTCCATGACTTCTTCCCTTGTTGCCAACGTAGGATAGATGAATGCTATGCTACTAGATGCGTGGGAGGGAAATTCATGTTATGGAAATGTGTTGGAGAAAATATTTGTTTTCATATGGCAAAACAACCTGATTAATGAATCACCTGGGTGAATGGCATGGAAAACTTTAGATGAGTGGCAATCAGGATCCATTTTTATGGGGCCATATCTATGGTCGCACCTTCATTTCTATGGGGGCCATCTCTATGGGGCCATGTCTATGGTCTGCACCTGTCTTATGCACACCCGCGGAAAGCACCCAGGACTATGGAGATTTGACAGGTTCTAGTTTAGTGGCTTACCGTACAGCCACATGTCATATGGGCTCTATCTTGATTGAGTAGGTTGTGGGAACCCAGCCCGACGTGACTAGCAGATGTAGAATAAGTAGGTGGTATGGTCCGTCTGGTGGTTTGGGGAACTACTTCTGAAAGGTCTTGTCTTGGTCTTCTTCCGACCATTGCACACTTGCGTGTAATGGAGCTATGGGGCTGACTGAGTCATGTGGGGAAAATTGTACAACCTCTCGAGAGTGTCAAAACTAAGTACTTAGCCGTGTCCCCGGTTATGGACATTTTGAGCAACTAGGCCTGGAACTATTTGGAAGATCTCCTCATCCCAACTTCTCAATTAAAATTTGATGGGTGAACATGGGTAGGAGCACTTTGGGTATCTATCCAAGTGTCCAGAAAGATGTTTTTAAAGAATGAAAATGTTTTGGAAAGATAGGTTGAAATGTTGCTTTCTGCAAAATTAGCATGAACTCCACCAAGCCAAATGTGCATGTATTAGATAGGTTCCATGTATTAATCCACCAAAAAGTGAATCTTGCCAATACAATTCAAATGTATTGACCATTCATGGGTGCAAATTTTCATGTTGCAGGTTACTCAGGTTATGAGTGAGGTACGATGATAAGGTCGTGAGTCTCCACTCAGCTTGTGTTCGCCTGTGGCACTGGATGGAGCCCTTTATGTTATTTGCTTTCCGCTGTTGAACTATATTTGTGTTTGAGCTAGTCTGCTTTCAGGCTATGCAAGTTGTATTGCACTATTGTAATTTCTAGATCATTCAATGTAATATAATTATGACCTTTGTATCTTGGTATTGCTTCTTGAACTGTGTGTGCTAGCGAGTCGATCCAGGGACTAGCGCAAATAAGCACAGAGGCTTGACCCCTACCGGGTCCGGTCGCTTCAGCAGTTTTCGCCTGACGCTTCATCAAAGACAAACGACCTTCTAGGTCCAAAATCCTTGACAAGTACTCAATGCATTGGCAAGAAGAACCAGGAGCAGAAGGAGTCACAGTGTGAAAAGCATCGGCAGGAGGCGACTCACAACCATGATCCATCGATCCACCAGTACATTCATGCTAGAAGAAAAAGGACAAGAGGAAACAACTCAGAAACTCAAATCAAGCATGACATTTCATAAAGGCAAAGTATTTACAAAGAGTACAAGTTCCCTGACGGACTTTCGGGCAAAACATGAACGAGTTCACTGCATTAAAAAGAAAAGAAGACTACAGGGGAAGGCTAAGTCTACGCCACCTCAGCAGTAGGCTCCACGGCAGAAGAAGGAGCAGAAGAGGTAGCACCAGCATTTGGCGGGGGCATCGACGCGCTTGTCGCAGGAGTCGAAGAGGCTGGCGTAGAAGTCGAAGAAGCCGCCGATGGAGTGATAATCGACACGATGCCTGGCACATACTTTTTTGCCTTCTCAAAAAAACCTTTCAGCTCCGAGAGAGGTCGACCATGAGAAGAGCTAACCTTCTCCCAATCAACCTCCTCCCCGTGCAAACAAGCAAGTGCAATGGCTCCTTTGGCACCTCGCTTCACCGAATGGCTCTTCATCAACAGGATAGGATCTTCGACGGTATCGAAGGCTGCAGCAAGTTTCTTGAGATCTTCAGCTAGCATATCGACTCTTTTCTTTGGCCACAACCCAACAAATATCCGCGTTAGCACGCGGTGAGTCAGCTCGAGGACTTCCTGGATAGATATCCAGTTTAACTCCAGCAAATTCACTGCTACCATGAAAGGATCTTCATCATCTGGCTGCAATGGCGCCAAAGGTACCCCAATTTTCTCTGCAGAAACACAAAAAAAGAAACAAGGGATAATGATCGAACATTAGCAAGTCGAAGGATGAGCAAATAGACAAGAAAAAGAGCAGAAAGATACTTACCACCAGCAAGAGCCGAAACTTGGTTGAGGCGCTTGGTTATGGCTTGCTCTATCCAAATGCGCCCCTGACCAGCATCAGCAAGTGCCTTTTCCGCTTTCTTCACCTTGGCTGTTGCTGCCTTAGCAGACTTCTCAGCAGCGGCCTTGGCGGTAGTGGCAACATCCCAGGCTTTTCGGGAAGCTTCAAGTTCGGCTTCTAGGGATGCTATGCAAGCATTGGCCATTGACAAAGCATCTGCAAAACAAAAAAGAGAAAAGAAAGTAGAATAAAGAACCATGGAAAGACAAATGAGACAAGTGGAAGACACAACATAGCAAAGAGCTTACCCTGAGAAGCCCAAGCAGCTTTCAAGAACTCGACACACTCAGTGCCCAAAGAGACAAACTTTTTCATCAAAGTCTGCCAAAAGAAAGACATGAAAAGAAAAGTTCAAACAGTAAAAAGAGCAAGCCACAAAAAAGTAGTGCTTACATCGTCAGCAGAGCCCACTGGTCGATGGGTGTCGAGGGAAGCGCTTGCCACTGGTTCCTTTTTCAGACATTTGGAGGCACGAGAAGAGGTACTCTTTTTAACAGCGGCTTCTGGCGACTTAGCTACCATAGCAGCCTCTTGAGAGTGTGGCTCATCGGCAGCAGGAGCATCGACGAGGGGAGCAGTGGCAGCATCTTTTCTTGGGTTCTCGTTATCGCTAAAAAGGAACAAAAAGTAGGCACTTTGCATGAGTCGAAAGAAAGAAAAGCAGATAAGTATTCAAGTCAGCAAAGACTCACGAGTCCAAGAGGTCGAAAATTTCCACATCATCTTCAAGAGCAGAGGCCTCCCCGGCCACATTCTTGGGAGTAGAGGTACTCAAAGAGAAGAGCTCTTCGACGCACTTCCTCTTCTTATCAAGACTAGGCTCTTCTGAGTGTGCAGGAGGAGGCAACATAGTTGAACTGGTTCCTTCCAGTGAATCTTTGGCATCATCTCTGTTCTGGCTTTCCTCAGCCTCGGGGGCTTTGGACGCAGCAGAGACAGGATCAGCTTGAATAGGTCCTCCCTCTGGAAGAGGAGGATGAGAAACAAAAGATTGGTGACCCTATGCAAAAGTAAGTCGAAAATCTGTAAGCAAAGCAGCGACAAAATACAAGAAAGCGAATAAATAAGAAGTTGGTGAATGAAAAGAGCGCATACCGCAAGCAAGGGATGCTCGGAGTCGAAGAAATCAGCAGCTAGCACTGGAATCTCATCATCCTTTGTGAGAGTAGTCAGTGCTCTCACTCGTTTGTCGAGATCTTTCTTGTCTATGTCCTCTGTGGACACTCGAGAAGAATCCTCCAATCCAGAATATGACCAAAGTTTCGAAATACGATGCAGAAGAGGTTGAATTCGCCGTTGCGGAAAGAACGCCATGAGCTGCGTACCTGACAGTGCACCTCCACTTGCATCCTTTAGACTTTGGATGTGAGCCAGCAAAGGCTTGATCTCGTCCATCTCAGCTTCCGTGGGAGGAGAATCCCACGACGCTAGCTTCTGCAGCCTCTGATTGGCATCAAAAGGAGCAACCCCAAATTTATCAGAGGAGGCGATCTTTCGATCCTTGATATAGAACCACTTTTTTCGCCAACCTTGGACTGATGCAGCCATGCTAAACTCTAAATAATGCACTTCGGTGTGCACAGAAACAATAGCCCCACCCAGTTCCGGGTTCTTCGACAAAGATACACTGGGGCGGAGGCAGAAAAGGAATTTCCACAGAGTCCAATGGGGATTGACCCCAAGGAAAGATTCACAAAGGGTGATAAAGCAGGCAATGTGCAAGATCGAGTTAGGCGTGAGCTGATGAAGCTGCACACCGTAAACAAAAAGAAGCCCGCGGGGGAATTCATGGGTAGGAAGAGAGAGTCCGTGCAAGAGAAAAGCAAGAAACATCACCCGATAGCCGCTCGGGGGCTTGGGGATGTGTTCGGTGCTGGGGAAGATGACCTGGTCCCCTCTGGCGATGAACCCATCCTTCTGGGCCTTGGTGAGATCGGTTTGTGTGGGGACCCCAGCTTACCACCCGGGATTCCTGTTATGCATACAATTCACAATCCCAGGAAGACCGCCGTGAATCCACATAACAGAGTTGGCATTACAGATTACATCATCCATTACATAACGAGTCTTAAAGTCTTACATAGGCCGCTTGGCCGAATAAAGATTGCCACGCAGGGCAAGTTCAACTAACACTATTACTTAGTAGATAGCAGCGAGATACTTGCAGCGTAGCTGACCCAGGTCAGGCCTACTACCCTACAGGCGACTGACCGGGAGACGTTCCTAATTCGCACCGGCGTCATCGTACTCCTCATCGTCCTCCTCATAGTCGTCCCCAAAGTCTGGCCAAGTTAATAGCCAGGGACAAAGCCGTGAGTACATTATGGAATTGTACTCGCAAACCACCTAAGAGAAGAGTGTTCACATGCTATTTGGCTATAGCAAGGGTGGCTTGGTTCAAGGTATAGCATGCCATACGACATCTCTATATCATAGTTACTCTTGTCGATATAGCATGTCATACGACATCTCTATTTCCTTATTAAAGGAAACTTTTATAAAGCAATTAGAGGAAAAGCTCTAGGAAAGGGGGAAACTCCTTTGCACGATAAGATCGGTGGTCAATCAGACATGACCACCCCAAGTCGTCGATAGTACTCTCCAAGTACTCTGAACCACACCCGTGCCACGGCCGTACCCTCCAAGTACTCCGTCCAGCACAACTCCGTTTTCTCAAAAACCATTTATAAAACCAAAACCTGACATTGGGCAATGTAGTGATCTTTACAACCATCCATGACCGAGGACTCGGCTATTCGAATAGGTTTACACTCTGCAGAGGTTGTACACTTTTCCCACACCATCCGATAAATCCGCCGGGATACCACCATGGACCGTCATACACAAATATGCAGGGTTCGGATAATCAATCAGAGCCTTCCAACTATCCAACTTAGTATGAGTGCCTACCCTGTGGAGTCTACCTCCCCGGCACACCCCGGCAGTACCTCCTCCAGAGTGTAACTCCGGCGCCACGGCGGGAGAACCCAAGTGTCTTCCGGTGGCTCGGGATATGCCGTGATATGTGTTGACACTCATTTGGCGTCAACCCAGATTCTGGGGTCCTACAGACCCTTATATAGTTGTGAGGCTCCCTGCACTAAGGTAGATAAACTTTGGACTAAGCCCCATCCCATACCAGGATAATGTGGTTGCACGGGTTAATTGTTTCAAGCGACTACAAAGAAACACCAATATCTTTTTTATAAAACCACCAACTCCTTTCCTTCCTTGATCCAATCCCATTTGTCCCAAAATCATTTAGAAAACATTTCGGTGGAGTAGATACTACTCCAAGGTTTTCGAAACCATTTTCAAAACTTTTCCGAGAGTTTTCCCACCCTAGAGTTTTTGGCTCCACTACAAGTTTTCTCAAAGACCTTGATGCTAATCATCAAGTATCTAATATAAGGATGTTGAGTAGGTGTCAAGGGTGTCATCTTTATAGATGATATCAAGTCAACTTGTGGAGCTAAGTCGTCAACTATTGCTATATACGGGATAATAGCAATATAGAAAAACAATGCATATTAGAAAACAGTAGTAAACAATGCATAGTGACTTAGTAGGATTCAGATATGCATCAAGTAGATGGCTTGCCTTGGTTGGCTTGTCCCTGATCTCCTTCTTCTTTGTACTCAAAGACCTCCCCTTCCTCCGCACACTCGTCATTTGAATCTATCGCCGGAAAAACAACAACACACACAATAAGCATTCATGCATACATGGTTCACACCCAAGACATATATCACACAACACAAGCATTGAGTATCAGAAACAAACATGTTCAGATATCTAAACCAATATCTATTTTATAAAAGAATAAACTATTCTAATAATAGCAAGTAAGGTCTATTAGCAAATTAGCCCTAATCACAAACAAACAACTTGCAGGCATCATGGTTAATCAAGACATGGCATCCAGCATACTTACAGATAGCTAACAACATCACAGAACTAACACAATTGGAATCAAATCAAAATAGTAAAAGAAAGAATTAAAGTGAATTTCCTAATCTCACTAATCACTAGAAGAGCAATTTAATTCCCTAAAACTTTTTGTATAACCTAAAATTCCACTAGAGGTCATATTGGAAATCTACTGAGATGCACAACACACCAGAGGTGGAATCATCCAAAAATAATATTCCAACTGTGCACAATAAAATAAACAAGGCAAATCTTTATTATCATCAAAATAATTCTTGCAAGCAATGGATTACTCCTAAAATAGAAAATCTAGTTCCTACAGCTTCACATGACAGCATGGCATCACTGAAAAGTGGAATCAGCCAATTTCATTGCACAGAACATCAGATTTGCATTTATGAATGAAAAACAATAGATCTAGAATATTTAATTACCAAATAATATTTAAATTCCTAAAAATCAAACATGCAGTACCAGTGGCTGGATAACATTGCAAGGATCACAGGAAAATTTGAAACACAATTTTTCGAGGTCTAGAAAATTTTCCAAGCATTTTAGTTTGCAGCAGGGAATAATTAACAAATAAAGGCTTAGGAGAAAAAAAGAAAAGGGGCCGGATCTGGCCGGGCCTCGCCAGATCTGGACCAGATCGGCCCAGCTGGCTCGTCGGCCAGCCCGACGGCGGCCGAATCGGTACGGGGGACTCCCGTCCGTCTGATTAGAGGACGATCAACGGCGGATCGCTGTCGTCCCTGTCACCTGCTACATGCGCATGAGGAGAACAGTGCCGGCTAGGGTTTCGTGGAGAGGATGCTCACTGAGGTCGTCAAGGTTAATCGAGGGCGGGAATCGGTCGCGGCGTGGTCAAGGATGGTAGGCGCAGGTGCAGTTCTTGCATGCAGAGGCTAGGAGTGCATGCGGGCTCCTCCGGTGCCCGAGTGTCTACGGCAATGGCGTCATCGGCCTCGGCTCTCCTAGAAGCAAACAAGGGCGAGTGAGATCTGGATGATGCGATGGAGTTCCATGAATCCAGAGAAGGAGCAGAAAGGGAGAGGGACTGGTCGACGGCAACCTTCACCTCCTGATGGCGATCTACCCGAAGCTCCGAGAGCTCCGGCGATGGGTTTGCTTCGGCTACAAGGTGGAGAGGCTTGGCAAGTGAGAGGGAGTGCAGAGGGGAAAGAATGGTCGACAGGAGAGGCTTCAAGAGAGAGGCTTGGTTTTTATACAGAATCCCTGGCCTGGGTGCATGGTGCGTCTCATCGGACGAGATTGGATGGCGAGGGCGGTGTTTCTGGACGGCGTTGTGCACTGAGTCTAGGTGTATAGGCGGCGGTGTTGGTGGCTGGTCGATTCGGTCACTAAATGGTCGGGTTCAGTTGGAGCTCGGTCGGTTTTAGGCTTGGTGGGGTCACGTGTGATCTCGAGGGTGCTGGGTGATGGTGGCGTCGGCTTCGGCATGCAATGTCGTGCAGGCCTAGGTGCGGAGTGACACGGGTGTGCACGCATGTGTGCCAGAACGTCACGCACGCTCTAGGCGCTCCAGGCGGCCAGTCTGGGTCGGTTTGGCATGGTCGGGGCGGCGTGCATGGTGGGTCTAAGGCATGGGCACCTCGTGGAATTGAGAACTAGGGTGAAGGCGAGGCGAGCGGCGAGGTGACAGCACAGGATGGTGTCAGTGGTGTTCTGACCAAGCACGGCGTCCATTGTCGGCAATGGCGATGTCCAGGGTGCAGGAGGGGTGGCGTGCGCTATCGCTGCGGCGTGGGGTCATGCAGGGGTCCTTGCAGAGTGGCGTACACCCGTTGGGGGTTCACAGAGGTGGTGGCATCAAAGGGGATAGAGGGGGAGAGGGCTTGGCAGATCGATGCCCTCGGGCTCCTCCTTCTCCCTCGTGTCCAGCTAGGAAACGACAAGGGGGAAAATCCTTGTCAAGATTTTGTTAGGGCTACAGGGAGAAAGGCTGGGTAGGTCTCACCTAGGTCGGTTTGCATGGAGAGAAAGGAGGAAAAACAATGAATAGGCATGGCTAGGGTGATCATGGCCAAATTCAAATTTGAATTTGAATTCAACAAAACTAGGTTTGAAAATTTACCTAGGATAGTTTTCTAGAGGTTTCTAATATGTTTAAGAGCTCAGGGCCAAAGTTTGAAGATTTTTGAACTAGATAAGATAGGGTTTTGGAGATGCCTCTAATTTTAGATAAAGGGGCAAAAAAAAGAAAAAAAAAGATAGGTGATGAGTTTTAAACAAGGAGACTAACTAAGGTCTTTGGTACATGCAAGCTGATCTTAGGGTAAAAATCCATGCATAAAATCATAACACTAATTCTAGTCCTTAATGCACAAGTGTTTAAAAAGATAACATGACACAATTCACACACACACATTCACATGAAATCAGGCACCCACACACACATGAAATAATGAATGATAGCGCACAAGCTCAATGCTTAACATAAATTTTTAATTCACCCAAGATAAGCATTAAAACAAGGTTTTAATTTGGTCCACAAAAAGTGAGGTGTTACAGTTTGCCCAAACTCCGAGGGCACCCAGCTGGTCGGTGCATTGGTGATCTTCTTCTTCCCCATCTGGTTCTTGTGGGCAAGGCTTTTTACGCGCATCTACAGCAGCGGCGACAAGGGGGCTGCGAAGGAGCTCGAAAGCGCAAAGGAGATGCAGAAATAGTGGCGGTGGAAGGACAATGAACTGGTAAACAGTAACAGCCCCACTATCCCCCTTATAAAGCTTCCTGACGAAGGAACGTGGGCTGTGATGTGGCGCAAGAAGCGGAAGCAGTAAACCCACTAACTGGCAGGAAAATTGTAAAATTACTGTGCTGCCCATGAGCAACAGTCAGCGCCCAGTCAAATCACGCACATAGTAATTCTACTAATGACGTCATAAAGCGCTTGAGAAACGGAAAAATAAAACAAATCAAGATACAATACGAAAAGTTATGGATACTCATAGAAAATTTAGCAAAATGTCTAGCATGCTATCTTGCCTATTGGTGCCGATGAAGGAACCCGACGAAATTTGTTACAAAGGATACAGAGGTATCAGAGAAGACAACTCATCTTTTGAGTCTATACCCAAAAATATTCGACTATAGCCTTGGGGGCTACTATCATTGGGAGCGCTGGGCGCGCACCCAACGATATTAACAAATAAGCTATTATATGATGATTAAAGGACAGACAATTTATTTGAGCCTATACTCGAAACACGTTTTCGACTATAGCCTCAGGGGCTACTCCCATCGGGAGCGCTGATCGCGCACCCGACAAAATTCTTAAATGCATAAAGAGAATAGAGAAGGCGAAAGAAGACTTGGATAGCACAATTACTCCCATCGGGAGGGAATTTATATTAGTCAAGGTTGGACAACCCAAAGATTTTCAGAGCTGAAACAGTCAAACAAGGCTGCAACATATGATTCTCAAGTTGCGTCATCGCGACGAAACTCGAATGCCATGATTAAAATATATCATGAAGGTAAGACCCCAGGATCCGTCCTGTGTGGCCTAGTATACGCACATGGATATGCTCTCCTAGTAGTTATCCGTGTCTACGATGCAAAGAAAATCCTGGTGGACGCACTGGGTACCCTAAGAACCACTGGGACTTATTCTTTGTAAGTCCTAAATGCGACAAAAGAATGGGTTTGACCAGTTTCCTGGATTCAAGTCCAAGGGGATTGAATTTGAAGTAGGTGACAAGTATCTGTTCCGGCAATTAACTGGCCTCTTGATCCGTCAGAGTTGTCAGGCTTGTTCATCAAAACCCCTTGCGAAATAATATAATGAAAGATGTTTGTTTTTTAGTACAGGAAGAAGAAGAAGTCGAAAGTTTGATCAAGTCAAAGATTTGAAGATTTGAGATTCAACCCGAATCTACAATTCTAATAGAATCTCAGGGGCTACTGACAAGGGTATAGATAATAGAGACCGTTACATGAGTACCCCTGAGGCCCGTTAAGCTAGGCCCAAGTGTAATCCTAGTCGAGATACGAGTTCATGTCGTATGCCGATATTTTAATATGTATCAGACCCCTCCCGTACCTTGAGACCTTGCCAACTATATATAGGGGCCAGGAGAGGACGGTGAGAGACAGATCAAAAAGCAAGCCAAGTTCACAACCACGTTTACTTTCATCACGGACCTTGTTTGACTGAGTTTACCTTTGAGTTCATCTGATGCCCTATTCCCCCGATCCTGAGTCCTTCATATTGGACATTTGTCGAGTTAACCCTCATTAGAGAGGGAATACTTCTCGTACATCCAACTCCTAAAAACCAAAGTTTTCCAAAGAGTCCACTATAAATTCCTATGCATGGTATTTGCAAGCCACTCCAAGTAAATTTTCATGTGCTACCTTTCAAAAAAACCTTCAAAATACTTCTCATTTTGTGACACTATTTTCAGCTCATGGGGACGTAGTGGTCGGATTTGCTATCTTCCATATTGTTTTATTCCAAAAAAGAAAAAAAAGAAAAAAATAAAAGAAAAAAGGCACTCCTCCATGGTATGTGAAAGTTGGTGGGCACCTGATGGAATCGGTTAGCCATGGTTTGTGAAAGGAAAAGTGGGGAGGAGTGCCAAGCTTTATAAAAGAACACAAAAGTGCCAATCTCTCTCTCTCAAAAACTTGCTTAGTATGGAAGATAGTAAGAACCCCATTGCCAGTCGTTGACAAGAACAACCACCTCTCAAAATAAGTTTTTATCTCTCTGTTTTACAAATAAAAAGCTCTAGCACATGTTTAATCACTGCTTCCCTCTGCAAAGGGCCTTTCTTTTTACTTTTATGTTGAGTCTCTACCTTCTACCTTTATGCACCGTCTAAGAGAGCATAGTTGTCATTCTGAGTTTAATGTGCATAGTCCCAAAATTTATTATTGATTGATTCATGATTATGATTTTGCTTGTTCTTAAATTATTTGTATCTAGTCGCTCTCTTAAAATTGAAGGTGTCCTATGCATTTATGTTTTGCTATTCCATGAAGGACAAGCTGAAAACCACTTTGCTATGTTTTTCTATATGGTTGAAACACACACTTGACTTTCAATGCATCATTACTCATGATCTTTTGTTTGTGTTACTTTTCATGTTATAACATGGTTGCTAAGTTTTATTGTCAAGATTATGTCTTTTATGCCCATGTTTAGAGTACTTTGATCTCAGCACTCAATGCTTTACATTGTTGGTCAAGATTGTGTTGGTGCATGTCACCTAAAAATTTATTGTTTTGTTATCACTTACCTACTCGAGGACAAGCAGGAGTTAAGCTTGGGGATGCTTGATACGTCTCAAATGTATCTGTAATTTTTGATGCTCCATGCTTGTTTATGCACCATTTGCTTTGTGTTTTGTTACACTTCGTGGCATTTTTATGCATTTTCCAGAACTAACCTATTAACGAGATGCCACAGTGCCAGTTCCCTATTTTCTGTTGTTTTTGTGTTTCAGAAAATTTACAAAGGAAATATTCTTAGAATTGGACGAAACAAAAGCCAAAGTTCCTATTTTTCCCGAAGCAAGATGGAGTCTAAAGCTGAGATGGAGGGGGACCAGGGGCCGCCCACACCATGGGGTGGCACAGGCCAGCCCCTGGCTACGCCACCAGGTAGTGGGGCCACCTAGCCCACCTCCTGACGCCGCCCTTCCGCCTATATATTCCCCTCGATGGGAAAACTCTAAAGGCCCGATCAATTTTCCACGAAACATACTGTAAGCCGCCACCATCGTCGACGCGAGATCGGGAGGGTCCAGAAGCTCTTCCCGGCACCCTGCCGGAGAGGGGAATCACCACCGGAGGCCTTCTTCATCACCATGCCTGCCTTTGGAGTGATGTGTGAGTAGTCTACCTTGGACTACGGGTCTATAGCAGTAGCTAGATGGTTGTCATCTCCTCCATGTGCTTCTTGTTTAGATCTTGTGAGCTGCCTAACATGATCAAGATCATCGTTGTGTAATTCTACATATTATGTTTTGGGATCCGATGAATATTGGTACTTTGTCAAGTTGATTTATTGATTTATCATCTTTATGTTATCTCTATATTGTTTATGATCTTGCATGCTCTCCATTGCTAGTAGATATCTTGGCTGAGTAGATGCTAGTGACTCCAAGAGGGAGTATTTATGCTCGATAGTGGGTTCATGCCTCTAGTAACTTGGGGGAGTGACAGAAACCTCTAAAGTTGTAGATGTGCTGTTGCTACTAGGAAGAAAACAACAATCTTGTATTCAAGGACATTTGTATTGTTTACATTACACACTTTGCTTAAGGCGATAATCTGTTGCTTGCAACTTAATATCCAACGGTTGCTCAGATGACATCCGGCGGGTGGATTATTAGTCATAGATGTAGTTGGATTATGGTCTATGTATTATGTTGTAATGCCCAAGTGAATCTCATAGTGATCTCCATGACATTTGTACGCTTGCTTTATTCTATCAATTGCCCAACTGTAATTTGTTTACCCAGCATGTTATTTATCTTATGGAGAGACACCACTAGTGAACTGTGGACCCCGATCCATTCTTTTACATTGTTATTATCATTTACTATTTACTCGCTTTATTTACATTCTTGTAAACTACTATCTTTTACCACTCGATACGCTTAATCCTTTGTTTACAGCAAAAACCGGTGAGATTGACAACCCCACTGTAAGTTGGGGAAAAGTACTTGGTTGTGTTGTGTGTAGGTTCCACGTTGCTGCTGGTGCAAGGCTACGCCCTGGACGAGGTGCCATATATAAATTGTCCGAAGCTGTCGCGAAGCTAGCAAGTATCAACCTTCGGAAGTTGGTTCTTTCTCCTACTGGTTCGATAAACCTTGGTTTCATACTGAGGAAAGACTTGCTGTTGTGCTCATCATACCTTCCTCTTGGGGTTCCCAACTGGGCGGTAATCTACACGCCATCAAGCAATTTTTCTGGCGCCGTTGCCGGAGAGAAAAAGGATTTCTGCAAGGGGAGTCTCTCGCTTTCAATCTTTTACTTTGTTATTATTTTGCTTTATTTTATTTTTGCTTGCATCTTTTTATCAAAAATACAAAAAAAATAGTTCCTTTATAGTTGTTATTTTTACTTATCTGCTTTTTAGTCTTGCTAGAATGAGTAATCCTGAAGTTGAGGTTCGTACTTTTAAGCAACATGGGGGTGAGAGTTTGAAAGATGCTTGATACCGAATTAGTAATGCTCATCATAGGTGTATAAAGAAGCATTCTACCATGATCCTTCTTAGAAATTTTTATGTTGGTATATCTAGTTGGAATAGGTACGTTCTTGATACTCTCGCAGGAGATAATTTTCTGGGTACTCCTGCTTTGGAAGCTTGCACTTTAATTGAAAGTTTAGTGGGAGTACCACCTATTAATGTTGTTAAAACTGAGATCACTTTGGAGGAAGTTTTGAAAAAACTTAGCTCTTTAGAGAAGAGTTTGCTAATTGAAACTTAGCGCTTTACACCGAAGACTAAACCGGATGGGATGACATATGCTAATTGATTTTTTTATTGGTCAGAGGTAAAGAATGATGAAGAATCACATAGCTAACCAACAGGTAATGGTCTATCTACCATGAAATTGTGTAGGAGTTATTAAATAATCCATTCTTCTTTAAAAAAATATAGCTAGATGCTTCCATATTACCTTAAACATATAATTTTCACTAACTAAAAATGGTAGCTAAGACCTTCTCATAAAAAGTGTAAGAAGGCACATGGACTTGCATATGATGATTAATTTATTTATTGAATAGAAACTATATCATATAATACTGTGTAGCTCAAACCATGGCAATAATAATCCGCCATCTAATCTTAGGCTAATTGAAGGGATAATTCTTTAAAAATAATTCTACATTTTTATAACTAAATAGCAAAAATATATATAAACTAAAAGTAGTTTACAAAGTTTCCAGTAATCTATGTTCTGTTTCAAAATTGACTAGTAATTTTAATTACCACCATTTCAAAATTCGAAAATAATTCCCCCAAGGCGCACCACAAAGCCTGAACCAAACGTCACTTTGATAAATCACAAGTTCGTCCAGAAGCCTCTCCATTCCCCCAGCCTCGCTCCACCCACCATGACGAGGAAGAACAGACGCAAAGCCAAAACCAAAACCCCACCTTCGTCTACCTCGGTTCCTCCCCCACGGCCGTTGGAGCAAAAGGCGGCGGCGGCGGCGACCATCGATGTCCTCACCGACGACGACCTCCGCGCCATCCTCCGCCGTCTCTCCGCGGCCGACCTGCTCCGCGCCGCCGTCGCCTGCCACCGCTGGCGCCGCGTGGCCTCCCGCTGCTGCACCCACGCGCCTCCTCTCCTGGGCTACTTCTTCCACCCCACCAAGGAAACCAATCGAACCTACGCCGACGCCGTGTTCGCTCCCCTCGACGCCTCCGTCCCGCGCCTCTCCCTCGACTTCGCCCCGGACGCCTCCAACTTCCAGTTCTACAACTCCCACCAAGGCCTCCTTCTCCTCGAACCGGGCGTGAATATCCCCAAGCGCATCCTGCCCCGCTTCCTCGTCCTCGACCCGGCCACCCGCCGCCGCGTGCTCCTCCCGCCGCCTCCGCGCGACACGGTGCCCGACGACGGCATTTGGCGCAGCTCCAGGTACTACGTCGCTCCGCGCTTCTCTCCCGCGCGCACCCCAGCAAGCTCTGCTTCGAGGCCATCTGCTTCGCCATCGACGACGGGCACCCGCGCGCCTGGGTCGCGTCCGTCGACGACGCCGAGTGCCGCTGGCGTGCGCTCCCGCGGGACGACGATGTCGTGGTCGATTTCAACCCCTGGCTGTTTGAGAGTCGCTGCGTGCACGCCGCCGGGAAGATCTACTGGCACATCTGCAACTCCTGGCGTCTGCTCGTGCTGGACCCTTCCACACTCAAGTTCTCCTACCTGCCGGTCCCGGACGAGCTGCGCTGCGCCAAGTACCGCGTCGGGGAGACGCCGGAGGATGGGCGGCTCTGCATGGTGACCGACGGCGCCGCGAGACAAGCGCAGCTGCAGCTCTGGGTGCGCGGGGAGACCAAGTGGAGCGACAGGGGCTGGTTTCTGGAGAGGAAAGTCGCCGACTTGCGCGGTTGCGCCTGCTCTGCGACATGATTCCTGGCCTGCCCAGCGACCCGCTGTTCAGGACCCTCAGCATCTGGCCAAGCGACATGGACGCCGGTCGCACGGGGAAGGTTTTCATCAGAACCATGGGAGGGTACGGGCGCTTCTCGTTCCATCTGGATACGGGCAAGATGGAGCGCCTGTCCACGGAGAGTGGCATGGATTATGGACACCCCATCTTCGCCTACTCTCTGCCATGGCCGCCCGCGTTCCTTGCTCCTCCTGAGCACTGAATTCCCGGTAATTTCTAAGACCGCCTTGGGTCCTCTCCTTTTTTGTTCAGCAATATAGCAATGTTACTTGCTCTTATGCTACCCATATCATATATATCTATGTAGCCATGTGTTGTTCTTGGATCGAGAAGTTTGTTGCATGAGCGTAGTACCAGTGTACCACAAGTACGTGCATTGGCCTTTGAATTTGGATTGTACAACTTGGAAGCACAACTGTATCCCAGCGAATAGGATTCTATATATAGCCTTACAGGGAGTTCATCGTGCATGATACTGAAGAATGGGTGGCGATCAAAACTAAGTTTATCTCTGAAGCTCTGAACTTCTCGTCACAGTTACTGATGTTTAGCAAATTTGTATGCTGACGGTACAAGAGATACGAATTTTTGACGAATCAGACCACCTGCGCTAGTGTATTATCTAAAAAGTGACAAAAGGACCACCTGCCGCCTGTGCCATCGCCGGCAAGGGGCCTGCCGCCACTACCATCGCCGGCATGGCGCTGGCTGGTGCCCTGGTGCCACGTCACCATGCCGCCTCGCCCGGAGCCGGCACCCTGCCAAATTCTAAGTCTAACGAAACGCGATCAGCTCTCCAGTACTTAATTAGCCCATGGATCGAGTTAAGTAATCGTACGTGTACATGCATGAACTACTAGCTAGCTCGTACGTGTATAGCTAGCTAATCCTGTATCTTCTAAAAGAGACATGCTATAGCTAGTCACGATCGATCTTGTGATTTTCCTTAATTAATTGCTCCCCCTCCGATCACTATTACTTGTCTTAGCTCGCTACTACTCCTATGTACATCATTTTCTGTACACGGGGCACGGTTGCTTTTAAAAATAATGCTACTTGTCTATATCTAAACACTAAAATATATCTAGACACAAATATAAGATATTTTAGATTTGCGAATCTAAAATATCTAATATTATATTAGTGTTTAGATATAGACAAGTAGCATTATTTTTAAAAGCAACCGTGCCCCGTGTACAGAAAATGATGTACATAGGAGTAGTAGCGAGCTAAGACACGATGGCACCAGCCAGCGCCATGCCGGCGATGGTAGTGGCGGCAGGCCCCTTGCCGGCGATGGCACAGGCGGCAGGTGGTCCTTTTTGTCGGTGGTCTGATTCGTCAAAAAATTCCAAGAGATACTGGCATACTGGTTACATCACTATATTTTGCCACATGGTTCATAGTCTCTAGTTTCTGCACGTGTTCATGGATCCTATCCTAGTGCTGTACCTGCATAGCAGCTCTTTCCATTTTAACGTCTAAATTGTTGATATAAGCGTTTTGAATGAAGTTTGATGTCATGTATTAGTCACTTCAAGTGATCGGTTTTATACAGTAGTACTTGATAAGTAATTCTGTCACCAGGGCCAATGTAATGTTTAGTCCGGTAACTATCTTTGTTATGAACTATCTTTCTTATGGGTCGTAATGTTTGTTTTGTCATTACAGTTATGTCAACTGGGTTTGAGTTCGCTTAGTCTGATCTGTTCTTATTTCAATTTAATATGGAATTCTAAAATGCAGGGTAATTGTTATGCTGTTTTAGCGGGCTTAGGCTTGTTACAAGTTTGCCACTTGAACTTTAGCTAGTCTTTCTGAATCTTATGCCTAAGAAATCGACAACATGAGCCACCCTGTTTGGTTTGTACCTTAATGTGTTTGTTCTCTTAGATATTTCTCTTTGTGGTAGTGGCTTGTGAAGTATAGTCCTTATTAGTTATTACTCACATTGAGTTCCACACTGCCCCTGCAACATAGTTATACAGTTAAACAAGGATACAACTTTGTCCCTGCATTTTGTAGAATTTGGTCATTTAGAAGATCAAAAGGTTCTACTAGAAAGGATATAACTGGCGTTACATATGCCTTATGATTGTATATGTGTTGTTCATTGTGTCATTATTGATTAATTAAATTGTATTCTTCACTCTGTAAAATAAATCGATGGTGTCATTTTTGTGAAGTTATTTATTTCGTGGACTTTCAGTTTAGCAGATAGACGATCTAGTTGTCATACTACTAGGTATATCTCAGTACGTCTGAATTATTACAATCTTTTATAAAGCTGTTAAAATAGATTATTTTCATTTGAATATTGAGAATTTTGTCCAGTTTCTGGTTCAAAACAACATACCCATAAGCTTAATCTTCTGCTACAACTCCATTTAATTTTTTACTAGTGGTTCCTCTTGCTTTCTCATGAAATTATATATGTTGGTTTGATTCGCTGCAATTTGGTTGTTTATAATTCTGTCATTCTTCTGATTCAGGGTGGTGACTTGTAAGGCATTGGCGTAACTTTGTTTGAAGTCAGCTCGCATGCATCCTTTCATTTCTAATTCAAGTCACTACTTACGTGCTGCCATTTCCCTTTTAATCTGCACGCCGAGAAGCTCTGAGCAATGTGTGGTGTCTGCTGTATGAGACTATCTATGGAGTTTGTTGATGCTATGTTATCCAAGCATCCTTTGGACAAGATGTTATTTGGCCAGACGTATGTACTGTTAAATTATGCTGAATTTGGATGAGCCATGGTTTTGCTCGTATTTATAGTAATGTTTATCTTATGTCGAATCTAGTATTGTTCTGCCGTGCCTTGGTAATTTAAATGTTTGGGGACTTGTTATGGTCAAATTATTTGCTGGAATTTTTTGTACCAAGCCATAGTTTAGCATCTTGAATTTGGGTAGTACACCATGTGGCAAAGCTATAGTATTCAAATTTCAAAGCAATGAGGTAGGAATTCGGATGACCTGTTTAAATTTGAGACTTGCTTTAGCTTGAAACTGTATTTTGAAACTGCTGAAATGCCACAGTAGCGTTTGAAACTGGTACCTTACCTTAACACGGGTAAGCAGAGAGCATGTGAAGCTGTACATGCTCTTGCTGGATTGTAGCTCAGTTTAACTTTGTACATCATCAACTTTCTGGTGGTCAGGAGAGTGCAGTTTCCTGTTTGGTGAAAGTCTAATTTGTGTGTGCTGTCAGTCTGTTTTACCTGCTGCCCTGGTACCCAAAGCTGAGCAACAGCATATATTTCTTGTCTTGGCGCCGCAGAACTCGACGTCACGCAAAAGCTGTGCGTTTGCAAGGGTGGGTGCCTCGTTGGTCAAATAGATCACTGATTGATACTCACGGCGCTTAAAAAGCAAGCCCATGTATACAAGTAAATCAATAGAGTAGAGTTAATTCGATGGTCTTATCTCTGCAAAAAAAAAAAAACCTTTGGAGCGACGTTTTACGAATTGCAGTAGTCTTCAGGGAGCTAAGAAAATGTTTGTTATTACAAGTTGTGCAGCTAGTCCTATGTTGCCTGACGAATAGATTGAACCTAGCTTAGTAATCTAGGTGGCATAATTCTTTCGATCCAAAGGGTTTCCATAGAGAAATACTTCTACTGGGTTAGAATCCTCCAACATTCGCATAAAAATCCTTCAATCTATCTGAATAAAAGATTCGATTTCCAAACAAAGAGTTCTTAATGTTCTATTACTGTTTGTGAATATCAATTTGGTGATGCCATGTTTTTTGAATCAGCTTTTGTACTATCTGATATGTCTCGTAATATTATGTTGATTTTTTATAGCCATTGTTTTTTTTCTATTAAGTACACCCTATCACCACTATTACTTATCGCTAATATGGATGTATCTGTGTCTAGATACATCCATACTAGCGACAAGCCAACAAGTAATAGCGGTCGGAGGAAGTATTATTTATTGTGCTTCCACTTCAGCATTATTCCATCATGTGTTGGCAATTGTTTGTGTGTGTGTGTGTGTGTGTTGTCTATCTGCCGTGGCCACATTTGCTTGAATGTACGAACATCTTGAATTCGGCTTTCACTACATCCAAGTTACCCTTTAAATTAGTTGCACACAATCTTCAAAATTGCAGACAACATAGATAGAATTAAAAGAACAATTAAAAATTGATGAATATCACCATCACTAAAAGTAGTTTCTGATTCCACGCATGTTTTACGTCCTCTGCCAGTTTACTTGTGATGCTTAGTATAAAGAGTTAAAAAATATATGTGTGTAGATGATGCATAACTGAGAACAAGCCGTAGGGCAATAGTATTAAGTCAAGTTTGTACCAATATTGAGCTAAGAAATAATTTTCATTACATTAGAAACTGCAATTATTTATTCAAAAAGACAACCTGCAATTATGTGGGCCGCCTTCCCATCCAAAGATAAGGGCATTTGCAGAGCTTTCATTCTCGTGGGGGAGGAGGATACTTGGCAATGAAAACAGGGAAGCAATAAATCATCAATCACACATCAAATTCAATAAGTCTTTCACGTACATGTTAGATTGCATTTTCCAAAGATATAGGGTTCAATACAAAAATTAAATGGAGAGTGTTTTTTCTAAGCACAGGTGAACCTACATATTCAAATCTTTTAGTCCCCCTCTTTTTAGGGTTTTTCTGTCCTCCGGCGGTGGCGATGCGCCGAGAGTTTCTCCGTCAATCTGTCTGATTTTCTCCGCTGCCATCGCACTCCTCGGGGTGGGTAACGCAGGATCTCTCTCTGTGCCTCCTAAAGACACGTTTACTAGGGTTTCTCGTTGAAGTGATCTTGTCTCGCAGATGGATCACGGTGAGGCGAGTGGATTGGGGAAAGGGAAGGCTGAGCAAGTTGAGGATCTCTTAGGAAGGCTGAATTTGCAGGAAGATGAGCAGGATGACTTCATATTGGAAGAGGCAGCGATACGCGATCTGCATGGAATCCTGCAAAAGAGGTAATCTGGAGGAAGACAGGGGATAATTCATCTATGCCTTTGTTCGGGTGTCTCACTGATTGGAATAAGGCGATGAACAATGGCCCGTGGCTGTTTCATAATCAGGCTTTAATCATGAAGGAATACGATGGTTTTGAAAACCCTAGATCCATTGCCTTTGATAAACTTGGAGTTTGGGCAAGGGTGCTGAAGTTGCACGATAACTATCTTAAGAGAGAGGAGGTGATAAAAGGGATGTGTAGAACTATTGGTCATGTGATAGAGGTTCAATCTACCCTCTTTGCTGGATTTGTGGGGGGCTAGAATACGTGTATTCATTGATGTGAACAAAAATATGAGCAGATTTGTTTCCATCACAAAGAATCTAAAGAAAGAATTTTATCAAGGTCAATATGAGAAGCTGCCTAGTTTTTGCAGTCATTGTGGTCATTTTTGCTGGTATAAAGGTGTGGCACTGGGGAGCATGATGTTTCAATTCTGGAGTGGGGTGATTTTATTCTAGCTGATGGTGGTAGAGGAAGTGGAAGAGGCTCTAGTACTGGCCGCGGCATGGGTGGCTGATGGCTGTGAAAACAATCATCTTTATACATGTTTAAACCAGATATTAGTTAAGTAATTGATGAAATATCTCTCTCACCTTGGTACTAATGACTAATTATTGCAAGATGTGTAAATCATTTCTTTGCAGATTAGGACACATTTTGTGTGAAATTAAGGCTATTTAATGATGATTTACGAGTTGCCAATATTCCAAGTCAAGGAGATCACAGAACCAATCTCCAAAAGCTTTGGCGAGCACTGGTACGGGCACAACCTGTTATATTGTGATCCAAATTCTATAAAGTAGAGGCCAACTTCTGACGAGCGGAGCGAGGCCCGTCGCCGGGAGGCTTGGGCCGAGTGGAGCGGAGTCTGAAGTTGGCCCACTCCGTGCCCAACAGGGACGCCTGTGGGGGGTGAGGGGGGCGACAGCCCCCCGCGGTATGGATCGTTGCCACCGTCTATATATACTCCTTGTAAGCCGCCGGCTAGGGTTTATCGCATCATAAGATAGTCCACGGCGTTTGTAAACATACACCCGATATAGTGAAGTTTTGCTGGTTGGCGCCCGTGGTTTTTACCTCTCTTTGTTGGAGAGGGTTTTCCACGTTAAAATCTTGTGTCTCCGTGCTGTGATTTCTTTTTCGTTCTTCGTTATTGCCTATCGTTTTTATAACAAGTGGTATCAGAGCCCCAGGTTTCTAATCTAGGGTTTGCGAGATGGCATCCTTGAAGTTCGATCTGCCGCAGCTGGATTACACCACAAGGTTCTCCCTGTGGCAAGTGAAGATGAGGGCGATCCTCGCCCAAACTTCAGATCTCGATGATGCGCTCGATGGTTTCGGAAAGAAACCGGTTGCGTCATGGACAGAGGAAGAAAAGCGGAAAGACCGTAAGGCTTTGTCTTTGATTCAACTCCACCTATCCAATAATATTTTGCAGGAAGTGTTGCAAGAGAAATCTGCAGCGGCCCTATGGCTGAAACTGGAATCGATCTGCATGTCAAAGGATCTAACCAGTAGATTGCAAGTGAAGATGAAGTTGTTTCAGCACAAGTTGCAGGAAGGTCAGTCGGTGATGAATCACCTATCGATCTTCAGGGAGATCGTTTCCGACTTACTGTCCATGGAGGTAAAATATGAGGATGAAGATCTAGCACTTCTATTATTAGTCTCATTGCCTAGTTCTTTTACGAATTTCCGTGACACCATATGTATAAGTCGTGATACACTAACCCTCACCGAAGTTTATGAGGCTCTCCATCAAAGGGAGAAGATGAAATCTATGGTGCAGGCTGAAAGTTCGTCCTCCAAGGCGGAGGCGTTAGAGGTCCGAGGCAGGCCTGAGCAGCGAGATAACTACCACCACCACAACAACAGAGATAAGAGTAAGACCGACAGAGGTCACTCAAAGTCCAAGGGACGTGACAAGTTCTGCAGGTATTGTAAGAAACCTAGCCACAATATTGATGATTGTTGGAAGTTGCAGAACAAGGAGAAAAGAAACGGAACTTACCAACAGAAAAATAATGATGGTAATGATAAGGTTGCCGTAGCCTCGGGTAAAGGTGAGGCTGCTGTTGTTGCTGGTAGCGATAGTTCTGATGGTGATTGCTTAGCTGTTTTTGCTGCATGTGTTTCACGTGATGATGAATGGATTCTTGATACCGCATGTTCGTTTCATATTTGTTGTAACAAGGATTGGTTCAGTTCTTATGAGTCTGTGCAGACAGGAGATTTTGTGCGTGTGGGAAATGACAACCAGTGCGACATTGTTGGCGTTGGTTCTGTTCAGATCAAGACCCATGATGGGATGACACGCACGTTGACTGGAGTGAAACACATACCCTCCATGGCGAGGAATTTGATCTCTCTTAGTACCCTGGATTGTGACGGGTACAAGTACAAAGGTGGGGACAAACGTCTGAAGGTATCATCAGGTTCTCTCATTGTTATGATTGGTGATATGAATTCTGCAAAATTATATGTCCTTAGAGGTAGCACTTTGCCTGGTATTGCTGCTGCCGTTAGTTCTGATGATTCTAGTAAGACTAACCTTTGGCATAAGCGTCTTGGACATATGAGTGAGCTTGGCATGGCAGAATTGGTGAAGAGAGAGCTAATTGATGGTTGCGACCTGAGTAAGTTTGAGTTCTGTGAGCATTGCATTTTTGGTAAGCATAAAAGAGTTAAATTCAATGCTTCCGTTCATACCACCAAAGGCATTTTAGATTATGTGCATGCTGATGTTTGGGGTCCGTCCCATAGAACTTCTAATGGTGGTGCTAATTATATGCTTACTATTATTGATGATTACTCAAGGAAAGTGTGGCCATATTTTCTGAAACATAAATCTGATGTTTTTGCTGCTTTTAAGAAGTGGAAAGTTATGGTAGAAACACAGACTGAAAGGAAGGTTAAGATACTCCGTACTGATAATGGTATGGAATTTTGTTCAAATGAGTTTGATGAGTTTTGCAGCAACGATGGAATGGTAAGACATCACACCATCCCATACACCCCTCAGCAGAATGGCGTGGCTGAACGCATGAACAGGACCATTATTTCGAGGGCTCGCTGCATGTTGTCTAATGCAAAGATGCATAGACGTTTTTGGGCTGAAGCAGCCTCCACTGCATGCTATCTCATCAACAGGTCACCTTCCATTCCACTTGATAAGAAAACTCCCATTGAGGTATGGTCTGGTTCACCAGCTGATTATTCTGAGTTGAGAGTTTTTGGTTGCACTGCTTATGCTCACGTTGATAATGGAAAGTTAGAGCCAAGGGCTGTTAAGTGCATCTTCCTTGGTTATGGTTCAGGAGTTAAGGCATATAAATTATGGAATCCTGAAACTAAGAAAGTTTTGTTGAGCAGGAATGTCATTTTTAATGAGGCGGTTATGTTTTATGATAGTCCGTCTACCAATATTTCTGATGCTATTGATTCTCCTAATGTTTCTGATGATGAGCAACAGAGAATTGGCGTGCAGGTGGAGCACGCAAAGGAGAATGAAAATGTGGTTCCTGAAACCAATAATGATGATGTTTATGTTCCACCTTCACCACCTATTGTTCAGCAGCCATCACGGTCCATTGCAACTGGCCGTTCTAAGAGAAATATTACACCTCCTAATCGTTTAATTGAAGAGTGTGATATTGTTCATTATGCTTTGAGTTGTGCTGAACAGGTGGAGCATGATGTTGAACCAGCTACGTACACTGAAGCCATTGCTTCGGTTGATAAGGAAAAGTGGCTAGGTGCGATGCAAGAAGAGATGCAATCGCTTGAGAAAAATGGCACATGGGATGTTGTGCGCTTGCCTAAACAAAAGAAGGCTGTCCGCTGTAAGTGGATTTTTAAAAGAAAGGAAGGTTTATCTCCTAATGAGCCTCCAAGGTTTAAGGCAAGGTTAGTAGCAAAAGGTTTCAGTCAAATTCCAGGTGTTGATTATACTGATGTTTTCTCCCCAGTTGTGAAGCATACTTCTATTCGTGCTTTCTTTGGTATTGTTGCTATGCATGATCTTGAGCTTGAGCAGCTAGATGTTAAGACTGCTTTTCTGCATGGTGAGTTGGAGGAGGAGATATACATGGACCAGCCTGAAGGTTTCATTGTGCCTGGTAAGGAGGATCTTGTTTGCAAGTTGAAGAGGTCCCTTTATGGTCTGAAACAGTCGCCATGACAATGGTATAAAAGGTTTGATTCATTTATGCTAGCACATGATTTTAAGAGATCTCAGTATGATAGCTGTGTGTACATCAAGTTTGTTAATGGATCACCTATTTATTTGCTGCTATATGTTGATGATATGTTGATTGCTGCCAAGAGCATGAAAGAGATCACTACTTTAAAGGCTCAATTAAGTAGTGAGTTTGAGATGAAGGATCTTGGTCCTGCTAAGAAAATACTAGGCATGGAAATTAAGAGGGACAGAAAGTCTAGTTTACTATTTCTTAGTCAAGAAAAATACATTGAGAAAGTTCTTCATCGTTTTAATATGCATGATGCAAAGTTTGTTAGTACACCTATTGCTTCTCACTTCAAGTTGTCAGCTTTGCAATGTCCTACTTCTGAAGATGATATTGAGTACATGTCTCGAGTTCCTTATTCTAGTGCTGTTGGTTCCTTGATGTATGCCATGGTTTGTTCCCGACCTGATCTGTCACATGCTATGAGTTTGGTCAGTCGATACATGGCTAATCCTGGTAAAGAACATTGGAATGCTGTTCAGTGGATTTTCAGGTACCTTCGCGGCACATCTAAAGCTTGCTTGAAGTTTGGCAGGACTGGTGGGGGACTCGTAGGCTATGTGGATTCAGATTATGCTGCCGATTTGGATAAGAGGAGGTCCCTCACAGGTTATGTGTTTACTGTTGGTGGATGTGCTGTTAGCTGGAGGGCTACCTTGCAGGATGTTCCAGCACAATCTACAACTGAGGCTGAGTACATGGCTATAAATGAAGCATGTAAAGAGGCTGTTTGGCTGAAAGGTCTGTTTGCTGAGCTTTGTGGAGATGATTCTTGCATTAAGTTATTTTGTGACAGTCAAAGTGCTATTTATCTTACTAAAGATCAGATGTTCCATGAGAGGACAAAGCACATTGATATTAAGTACCACTATGTTCGCCACGTGGTTGCACAAGGTAAACTACAGGTATGCAAGATTAGTACTCATGATAATCCTGCTGATATGATGACAAAGCCTGTTCCTGTTGCTAAGTTTGAGCTTTGCTCAAGCTTAGTTGGTATAACTGTTTAGCCCAAGTGGCTGTTTGGCGCCAGAAAGTGTTTTCTTTATTTGTTCAGGAGATTGTTGAAGTTCATGCTACAAGGAATTTGTCTCAAGGTGGAGTTTGTTATATTGTGATCCAAATTCTATAAAGTAGAGGCCAACTTCTGACGAGCGGAGCGAGGCCCGTCGCCGGGAGGCTTGGGCCGAGTGGAGCGGAGTCTGAAGTTGGCCCACTCCGTGCCCAACAGGGACGCCTGTGGGGGGTGAGGGGGGCGACAGCCCCCCGCGGTATGGATCGTTGCCACCATCTATATATACTCCTTGTAAGCCGCCGGCTAGGGTTTATCGCATCATAAGATAGTCCACGGCGTTTGTAAACATACACCCGATATAGTGAAGTTTTGCTGGCTGGCGCCCGTGGTTTTTACCTCTCTTTGTTGGAGAGGGTTTTCCACGTTAAAATCTTGTGTCTCCGTGCTGTGATTTCTTTTTCGTTCTTCGTTATTGCCTATCGTTTTTATAACACAACCCGCCCTTACCATGTGGACGTACCACATGTCACCACCTCCGTTAGGTCAACTCAAGCAACTTTCATAAATGGTACACAGAGACACTAGAGAAAAGAGTTACACACAGATCTGAGATCCATTTCATCTAAGGAGAGGAAAACCGCTGCTCCACCGCTGCCATCTCCATCATCATCTCCAAAAAACAATTTTTGAAAAAAGAAGAAGGAAACCACAGGCAGAAGGGGATGTAGCCTTGGCCCAACGTCCTACCCGATGGCCCATTCTGTGGTTGATCCGGGCCAGAACAAAACCAGATGAGCCCTAACCCTCACACACCATCTGTTCACTCCCGCAGTGAGGGAACCATGGCAGCGCGGCTAGCTTGCTCGTTGTTGCGCACGTGCAGTGATGCATGGCGCCCCATCGAGCACGCTGGACCATGTCGCGTGCACGACCGAGGCGACACCGGCTAGGGGATTTCGGCCATCAGATGCAACGACGCAGCTCCGGGCCATTCTTCCCTTTCGATTCCCTCAGGCCCCGCCTTAAAATTAATGTGAGACCCCACCTTAAAATTACTGTGAGTGATTTGCACCACACAAATAGTGTGTCATTTTGTTTCAAAATTTTACCGTATTTTCCCGGCAAGCAATAGTTGGTTTTATTAGTTAAGTAAAAGAGTAAGAAATCACCATTACATAAGCAAAAGCAATAATTGGCTTCATGAAAATCTCCTTTTCATCCTTGTCATCGACTCAATCGATGGCAGGCGTCAACCTCTTCTCTAGATCAAGTATGTTCCTTCGATGACCTAGCATTTCCGATGTTCTTTGGTTACACGAGAGAATTTATGGGATATTGTTCTCCATCCCTACTGATCTATATGCATCTTCCACTCTTCATCGGTATTTCTCTTGGTTAGATTAGCATCTCTGCCTAGTTCGTTGGTGGGCGAGCATGTGTATGTGCACAAAGCTCGCTCGGTGGCTTTCTCTTCGCCTCCCATTCTTATTATCAAGTTTGCATTTCACTGTTGGCTCCCCTCAAAGAAAAATGAAGCGGCAACAATCAAGTTTGCATGTTGTATCTTGCTCGGGATGCCTATAGTTTTTTGCTCTAAGTCAAAAAATATAAAAGTTTGACCAATTATATATATATAAAATGTGAACGATTCCACCAATCACATGTAAGTTGAGGCAAAAATCATTAAATGCAACCTTCACGACACAGCTCTTCCTGGGAGGCAGGGTGATTGAGCCTGTATTATGGTGGATCGCACCTCCTCGATCATGTGCGACCTGCTATAATATCTCGGCATGCTTATGTAATGGTCATTTCTTACCCTCTTTGTTAACTAAAAAACCAATTATTCCTTTCTGGGAAAATATGATAAAATTTTGAAACAAAATATCACACTATTAGTGTGGTGCAATTCACTCACACTAATTTTAAGACGGTCTCACAGTAATAGTGAACTAAGACTAACTAACATAACTTCCCATGTAAGTCTCTTCTTATTATATAGATGTGAAGTTCTTTCCGTAAGTATTCTACCTGGTTCAATATTTATGTAGACAGTTTTTAATTTTAGTTGTAATTGAATTCTGATCTTGGAGGAAAGCAAAAGGGTAGCCACAATATGAGGTATTGATGGCGCCGTTGTCGATCTAGAACAAATAGGAGGGGCAAATGGCGGACCTCGTGTCCAAGGCGGCCAAGGGCGAGTTGAGCGGAGGAGGAGGAGGAGGCGGCGGCAGAAACAGAGTGTCACAGTCAGCATTTTAGTGGTTGTGACTTGTGAGGGGTTGAAAAATTGACAAATCAATCGCTATTTATGCTGTGGCAGAGAGCTCCCGGGTTTTGGTAGAGATTTAAGCGCACCACCTAAATTGCATGACAACTGAAAACAGGGTGCGTGCACGCCGCCGACAAGGTGTACCGGACACGTCTGCACCACATGCATGATGCATGTATTTGAAAGGGCAAAGTACCCTCTTTGTCATCAACAACATACAAATTCAATGTCACCCAGCTTAGACCCTGTTCGGTTGCTTGGGAACCACTGTCCCCCGTTAATCCCGTTCCCCTGGTACCTGCACTAGTTCGGTTACTCCCCAACAAGGGAATCATAAGACATGTACACATCCGCGCATAGAGAGCTCGCTGACCGCTACAGTTAAAAAAGTAAATGTGTATATAAAGATGAAACAAGTTTTTGCCATGCCCTCAATATTCAACATACAGAGTTACAAGAAATAAGGAGCTAGCATCACAACAATTGCTGAGCTACAAGCCCAAGACTGACACGATGAACTGAAGCGGGAAGAAAGACAATATTTCAACAATGACATCTTCACATTATAAAATTGAACCACTCCTTCTAGGCTTCAACGTCTCAACGATAATTTCTGGTGGGACCATGGATAAAAAGCAACAAGGTGATGCATCTTTTGCTGGATGCTACAATGAAGAAAAAGACACAAACTTAGCAAGTTGAAGAAAATAAAAGGTAAGTTGCTGATGCAGATGAATTCTGTATGGAGATTTCCACAACCAGAAACTACATAGTCCATTGCTTGAAAGTTGAAACCATGCAATATCCACAAGTCTACTCAAGACGAATAAGTGCTGTATGCAATCAAGGAAGCAAGCCAGATTGCCATCTGAATACTGTCAAAACTTTGCACATCCGCTCTGTTCTCTTTTCTTACCATCTAATTTGCACAGATGGAATCAAGCAGTAAACATATCATCATGGCATAATATGATCTAAAGCATTATGGCATGATCTGATATGAAGCATTATGGCATAATTTTGCTCAGGGGAGTTGGAGACGAAATCACCAGGCCCCTTGCAGTCCCCTTGTGGCAGCCATAGGCTCGCAGCAGTCACCCCCGACTTGGACAGCACCTGGCTGTGAAACTCTCTTGCCGCACACTCTGACCCACGCAACCCAACTGTCCCCAATCCCATGGCTTCACATGAGCTGCGCCCCGGCGTCGACGGCGGCCCTTCGCGGCTCCAGCGCTCAATTGCAGCATCTACTCCTATTTTACGTAATCTACTTCAAAATCCAGAAAAAAATCTCTCAATGTAAGTGCTATAATTCAGTACATAACCAACAGACGCGCAAAACTGAAAAGGAGAACTGGAGAAGGTATCAGAAAAATATATACTGAAATAATTTCATCTAGCTAAAGTGTTCTTGGTACTTTGTAGTAAAGCCTATGTCAGTATCACTTCAATGACCAGGACCAATATAGTATACTACTACCACCAGGACCAGGACACACATCAATAGAGAACCATCACTACAATGTAAGTTGTGATTCATCGAGGAAACGTCCAAACTGACCCGAAATTGACCAGCATGTATGGATGACAATATCACATACTAACTTGCAAAATCAGGATTTACTATGAATATTATATCCGAGTGTAAATAGTTAGTCGAGTTTTTTCTGTTGTGTTCTGAGGAAAGAACAGAAGCCTAAGATAAATTAGCAATACACGGCAGACAGAGGAAAAAAGGTGTAACTGAAGCTACTACTTAACCACAGATGTAATATTTATCCTGGACAGAGGGGCGGCGGATGAAGACATAGAAAGAGAAGGAGGAGCGGGATAGGAGTGTGAGGGCTGGGCGCATGGATTAGACGTGCATACATACAACTCCAGATTGGTTTGCTGGGACATTAAACAGCAAGAGAAAATACATCTCTCCTGATATGTTCACTAACATGCTTCATACTCAATCTCTAAAAGAAAAAACGTAAGTATCAGTGCAAGTGAGTACTCTACAACCGGTATACATAACTACACTATTTGTACTGAAACATTAGGGAAAAACAGCCAAATAAAGTGCCATATCAATGCATGGTGAGAAGGGTGAAAGGTTATATCCGATATCTCATCATAGAAATTATTACAATAGCAAAATTAATCTATAATTCTCACTCTAGATGCAAAATCTGAAAGCCCCGGAGATAGACACAACAAAAGGAATTACAGCTCAACGAAGACAGTGCCTTGCTCAAGGCAAGGCACGTCTTGCCTCGAGGCACCACATTGGCCATCCATTCGGCATCCGACGCACAGAAGCGACCCAAGGCAGAAATACCCAAACCAGTCGTCCTCATCCTCCACGCGTGACCGGTCAACAAGAGCTGGCGCCAAAATTCTGCAGACGCGGAGTCTTGGGCGGAGCTCTGCCGCTCCCGCCGCCGGCCACGCCGGGGAAAAGGAGGCGAGGGAGCTCCAGTGGTCGCGGGTCCCTCTGCCCCGGATGTGACTCCTCCGCCGTCCTGCTGCACGCCGACGTCTACTTCCGCCGCACTGCTGCACGCCGACCCGGTCCTCCGCCCAGCTGCACCCGACAGCCGACAACCGCTGAACGCCGACGACCCAGTCTGCACGTCCTCCGACTAGGACGGTCTCTACCGTCGGCAGTGCTGTCTTCTCCTCCTCCTATTTCTGTTCTGCTTTTTTGTGATGTCCTTGTAATTGAATGTTGTGATGTGCAATATAATGATGTGCTCTGAAATTTCGAATTTGCTGATTGGAGTGATGTGTTGTGCAATTTGACAGGATTCAGTTATTGTCCTATTCTATTGTGAGTGTTGTGCAATGGGAGAAATTGACAAAGGGATGCCTCAAATTGGTATGAGGTTTAGAAATTTGGATGTAGCTTGGGAGTTTTGGGTTGTATATGGAGGTCGTGCAGGGTTTGATGTGAGGAAGAGAAACAAACATGTAAGCAAGATTGATGGTGAAGTTACTTCATGCACATTTGTTTGTTCCAATGAAGGTATACAGAAAAAAGGCATAACAATGGATCATGTGCCAAAGCGTATGAGAGCTGAAACAAGAACGAATTGCAAAACTCGAATGATTATATCGTTGGATCGAGTGGCAATAAATTTTGAAGTCACATATATTGTGTTGGAGCACAATCATCTCCTTCAGTTGCCATAAACATGTCACTTGATGGCATCACAAAGGAAGATCACCGAACTACAAGCTTTCGAAATAGAAGCCGCCGAGGATTCCGGAATCATGCCCAAAGCTGCACATGAGTATGCTTGTCGTCATGTTGGTGGACCATTGAATCTCAGCTACACTTGTCGTGATCAAAAGAATCATTTGCGAACCAAGCGGCAAAGAGAGTTGGGTTTTGGACAAGCCGGTAGTATGTTGAAGTATTTTCATGACAAAATCATTGAGAACCCATCTTTCCAACATGCTTTGCAGCTTGATTGTGAGGAACACATAACCAACATATTCTGGGCTGATGCTAAAATGGTTCTTGACTATGCGCACTTTGGCAATGTTGTCACATTTGATACTACCTTTGACACAAACAAAGAATATAGTATTTTGGATTTTGGGGGTAACTATAGTTCTTTGTGGCCTAAGTGTACAAGTAGATCGGCCTAATCTATGTATTTGAAGAATGATGTAAGAACATATTGTTGTTGGAGATTGTCAAATGCTATGAAATTTCAGTGCAAGTGCTTCATAATTTCATCTTTTGCTTGCATAATTTGACCTTATAATACATGGGTTCAGATCATTTGTACAATGTATGCCCAGGTTTGTGCTAACAGTTTGTATGTTGAAGGCTCATTTTTCAGTATAATTGTCTCTATGTTTGCCCAGATTTTACTCTGTATTGTGCTCTTTCTGAACTTCTCTTAAATTCTCTGAACATGCTGGCTGTGTCCTGTGAGCGGAAGAAATCGGGCTCCGATTCATGGGCTCGTGGCTGCCGACGCCAAGGACGGCCTGTGCTGATGGCTTAGAGGAGTTCGTCGGAACTACGGACAGTCGGAGGCGTCGGACCGGTCGACGCCGGCGGCCGACGGAAGGGGCGGAACGAGCTGCCGGATTGGGGGCAGGTGAAGTCCACCGGACGAGATGGCGGCGGGAGCGGCAATCCGAGCGGGCGCTGGCGCCGGCGCAGCGCGGCTCCCCTCCCGATCCCGCATCCGGCGGCGGCCAGAGCGGCAATCCCAGCGGGCACGGGACGGACGCCTCGAGCTTTGCGTGCCAGCGGAGGACGAAGGGACCAGGTCGCCAGCTCGCGTTGACCGGTCAGGCGTGGATTTTGGGTCAATTTTGCCTTGGATCGCTTCTGTTCGTTGGATGCGGAATGGATGGCTGATCTGGTGCCTCGAGGCAAGACGTGCCTTGCCTTGAGCAAGGCACTGGATCTCAGTCCAGGAGGGCGCAACAAGATCTCACACTCTGCCTCTCGCCAGCTATCTGCAATTGGATCCTCATTCACATGCCGACATGGAAGGAGGAGCAGGAGATAAGACCGGTGGAAACACTGTATTATATCCTTCTATAAGCATTGGCCCTTCTCTGAACAACAATGACTAAAGAACTACCTTGAGAAAAAGCAGAGCACAAAGGAAATACACATATGCAAAAAAAATGACAGCAGAAGACATACATAGCAAAAATAGCAAACATTATCTGTTGCATCATAATTCTATCATCTTTGTGAATAGCCTTTGAGAGCATCTCCAGCCGCGAGCCCGGCGAGGCCCCCGGCACCCTTTTTTTTCATCCGGACGGCGAAAAACGGTCCAGTCGCGCCCCCGGATCCTCGTTTTCGCCCGGATTTGGGCCTTCATCCATCCGGCGAGCCCAGGCCATCCCCGGCCTTCCGGGGCGCGCTCGAGGACTCCGGACGAAAGAAATGCACGCGAAACAGCAAGGAAATTTCCCGCGCGTCGTGTGGTCCCGACTTGTTGGCGAGAGAGGGCGGTCATCGTTCTCATCGTCTCGTCTTCCGCGCATCGTCGTCTTTCCCGCGCATCGTCTTCCGCGCGCTGTAAAAGCTGCCGTCGATGGACGTCCAGCCATGCGGCGAGGCGAGTTAATGCGCGGCCGCCTATATATCGCGGCCTACCGCGCGTCTGGCCGGCCACATTCACCCGCTTTTTCCCAATCCACTCTCCACCTCCTCCACCTCCTCCAGGCGCCGCTGGGCAGGGGTCAAGCCGCCAGGCGCTGCCACCGCAGGACGGCGGCAACTACACGGTGTTCTACCGCGATTAGGCATGTAGAACGCCGTGTTTTTAGTTATTATATCGCCGAATTCGATTATATTACGAATTTGGCCTATATATATATATATAAATCACCCTATATATAAATATCTCTAAATTTCGCCGAACTTTGAACGTTTTTCGTTTAATTGTGTTTGATTTTAAATATTTCCCTGGGCTCGCCGCTGGAAACATGGGCCTCCCCAGGCCGAAATTATCATCCATCCGGCGCTAAATAGCGCCGGATTTCGGCCTGGGGGCCTCAAACGGCTGGAGATGCTCTGAGCTGCAAGAAGTCAGTGAAAGGAGTTCCCTGTATTGTATAGGGACGGACAGGTGAAGTCTGTCCATAAGCTCTGTCCATTTGCCACTGCAACTTCCATCCTCTTGGCAGGGATTGTATGAAAAGTTGTCAAGTTGTAATGGTGTCATGAAAGTGGTTGTACTGCGTGTGTCCACTAAAGTTGTGGCATAGTGCTTTCCCACCTGTACAGTAAAGGTGTCAGCAGCAGATCTCATTCCACATAGAGCATGCATGGATAACTGCAACTCAGGTTGTGCTTCTTCTTGTTCATTTTCACTGTCGTGAATTTTCAGTGATGAAGATCACATTCTTTTTGTCATCATGGACAGCTTGAAGTGATAAAACTTGATTTTTGGTTGCCATTGTGCAGACCTTCTTGTGTACTGGGAACCAAGGCTCCTTACATTTGTAACAAATATTTTGCAGTTTAGCTTCTTGAATCACAGCAGCAGGGGTAGAGTTAGCAGGTTTCTGCTCAAATTGAACTTGTCTTCTGACAGGATACTGAGGTGTGGTATAGGTCTTCTTTTGTGGAACAGCTGTTTCCATGAGCCTAGCCAACCACATAGCTTGCTGTAAGTCTGCTGGCTTGTGATATTGCAAATGTGCTTGGATATATTCATGAAGGCCAGAAATGAAGCTGTTGATGTAATAATCGTCAGTAAGCTAGGATTGTCTCTTCGGAGGAGATTCATGGCTGCCTCAAACTGTTGGATGTAGGCTGCGACAGTCGATGTTTGTTTGAGGGAGTGAAAGGCTCGGATATTATCACAAACAGATGTTATTGCAAATCTGTCCCCATGTGTCTGTAAAATCTGTGCCAAGGCAAGGTGTGAGCACTGTAGTTTGTACCACGCCACCATTGCATCGCTTCACCTTGTAAATAGGACACTGCTACTTCAGTTCGCTGGTCTAAAGGAGTTCTAGCAGAGTCAAAGTACATCTCAATTGTTTGAATACATGAGTCAATATCATTGTTGTGTCGCGGGGGGTCGTTGGCGTTGCAGACCCGCATGACCCTCGTCAGGAACATCACCCAGAGCAACTTGATACGTAAGTGCATTAGCCAGGCGATGTGTGTTGTCTTGTTTTAGGGATAACAGTGGTGACTTGCCCAAAGTTTGGGTGTCTGTAGGGTAGTTTTTGTGTGCCGTCTAAATTGAGATCCTTGCCCTGCATATCCTGCAGAGTGCAGGTACCCACTGCCTTGTTGGCCACAACTGGGTTAGAGACCGAATGAGCTGAATTCACTCCATGGTTGGGAGGGGTTTATGGGGTGTGCCCTGTCTGCTCAAGTTCATTCGCTTTCCTTGTTGCAAAGAGTTTCTCGAAGTTGGCTTGAATGTTTGCAAAATTATTTTAAATGCTGTGAAAATTGGATTGCACCACAGTGGCAAAGTCGTTGAACTCGGTTTTATCTTCTTCGCTGTATTTCTGAAGCATCCGAATGTCTAACTGTAGAGATTCTAATTGCAACATGCATGTATCTTGTGAAGCTACATCCTTGTCCATGATTTGCTTGGTGGGATTTTACAGGCAAGAAAGAAACTGGCCACGCCTCAGTACTGATCAACGACTCTAGGAGATAAGGATCCTGCCGTCGCCGTCGCCGTCGCCGTCGCCGCCCGCCTCCGAAGATGTACAGATAAGGGAGGGAAGGTGGGATTTTACCGTCAAGGAAGTGTTCTGAGACAACCACCGCCGTCACCTAATCTGCACCCGAACGAATGCCGCCGCCGCCAAGCCGCCCCCGTCTTCTTGCTTCGCCGCTGGGATCAAGGACGAAAGGAGGGGATTTTACAGGAGAACCCAACCCTTCCTAGCTCCAGATCCAAACGCCACCAAGGATCGAAAAGCTCTGATACCAAATTGTTAGACCCGATCCTATGAACTACTCGATCAAACAGGGTTCAGAGAAACACAGATCACTGCACTCGAGCTCTATTACAATTTCAGAGTAATTATGGAGTGCTTACAAGCGAAACCACGAACAATGGCGGCGTGGCGTCTGGGTATAAACCCTAATAAAACATAAGCTGAAAAGAGGCTAGATCCAATCTCTCCTTATAAACTAGAGAGGAAGCAAAATGACAAGCAACAGAGCAGGTAGAAAGCTAACTACAGCTGTAAAGGTTAAACAACGACATGATCATCACTGTGGGCCGTCGGATCGAAGATCGACGGTGCAGTTTGAAGAGGATGGCGCGAACCGGTATCTTGCTTCTTAGCCGTTGATTGCCAGATGGACGCCTCAGGCTGCTTCTAGTTCAGGCTTAGATTGACAGGGTGTGACAGTCTAGCACGGAACAAGGTAACCAGAGTTGAGTGGAGGCGGCATTGCTCAGACAGTGTAACACAGAACAAGATAACAGTATCATAGCGGCAACATTGATTGTGCTGAGTGAAGGGCTGATCGTTGTACGTATGGCTGCAGTAACCTGGAGATGAAAGGGTGTGTGCTGACCCCTCATACAAAAGTTCTGCTGATGTCTCCCAAGTCACCACCCTGGTTCACATAAATGGTGGAATTAAGAAACAATTGGAATTTTGTGAACATCTAGGAAGGGTAGTTGGTCAAACACAAAACTGATTTGCAACCAGAACTTCGCACTCGTGTTCATGGTGTTAATAGCTCGAAACATGCATGAACAGTCATTCTTCCAACAGAAGTATTTTAAATTGAAAGAGATTTGAGGTTGTATAGATTCATATTGTAAGATGGACTAAGAAATGTGTGAATTAGGAATAGAGTTGTATAAAATGGGCTTGTGCTTAAAATGAAAGTTCATGTACAAGGAACATTAAGCAGATGTACAAGTATAATGACTTTGCCAAAGAAACAATTAAGTACAATATTGACTGCTGACAGGATTTACTAATTTCTAGCAATCAAAACTGAAGTTACTTCCACCCAGAAAAGTTCCCTTAACCAGTAGTAAGATGACGGAAATCATACAAATAGTAATTTGGAATTTACCAGCAGTACCCCAATCAAATTCTAGGAAACACAGGACACATATCCTTGTTAGTATCTACTATATACTAAAAGCACAATACGGGGATCTAAAACAGAGCCACCACGTTGATCCACATCATTAGAATTATATTAGCGGTTAGATCTATTATTTTAATGGTCAAGATCTAAAGATTTTACGTAACATCTACGAGTACATATTTTAGACGTAGATAATGTGTCACGTCTAATGCCCACGGTCCATAGAGAAAAAAACAAATGAAGTCCGGCCAGAGGACGTACGTGAAAGATTAGCCAACCTTATGCGTGTGTGACGTATATAAAACTACCTCTAAATCTGATTGCATGTTTGCACGTATAACTTCAAAGCTGATTTTCTTCGCAAAAATCAAAATAACTAATCTGTGCACGTACGTACATAAAACTAACTTTAAATTTATTTGCCTAAAATTAACCTCTGATCAACATATTTTTAGTTTGCACGTGCTGCGGCTGCCTACTAAGTCAAGGATGTGGTGACAGCAAACCCGCATTGTTGCTAAATAAAAATAATTTATATGTACATGAATTTCATCAAGTGTGAAGAAAACAATATGTAAATGTTTAATTAACCATATAAATGAGACGCTAACTCTAAACTCTATCTTCAAAATACCGAGAACAAAAAATTATGGAAAGCCGATGGGAAATTCAATTCGGTTGCATATACTCCCATCACTAAAAAAATATTTTAATTTTAAATGGTCAAAAAGTTCCCAAACAAATTGAGTGTATATATCTCCACAATCTTTGCACACCGTATATTTAGTGCCAAATTTTAGGTTGTTTGTACAAGCCACACGGCAAGTTGATTTTTTGTGAAACGGATTTGTGCGCATATAGCACGTGAAGATGGGCGTGCAGGTTTTTTTTTTAAATTTTACAAAAAAATTAAATTTTATGATATTTTAAAATACATCAAATTAGAACCACTAAATCCGTTAAGTAGAGCATGGCAAACAAGAAACTTTAATGGACCCAACAGTTTAGTATCCCATGTGACGTCAAACACGAACTTCGATGGAGGCATGGAATCAAACGACCAATCTATCTTCAAAATGCCCAGAACAAAAAAATAACAAAAACCAATCGGAAATTTATTTTGTCTTCCATGGTGCATATGCCCCCTTCACTAAAAAACACATTTTCAATGGTTAAAAAAGAATTGATTGTGTACATCATTACAATCTTAGTATCGTTCGGTAAGTATATTTATATAATACCAACGTGAAGCTACACATCACGATCTAAGGATAATTTCCTAACTATGGTGTCAGTTAGCATCTCGAGTGTCGACAACGCACCCCACTAATGTCTTAGTGGTACTGTGCCATATTCGATATCTATTCTTATTTTCTAATATGTATTTTATGGGTAATTATACTCATATAATTTTTAAGGTTGGCATTGAGAACGACATGAAATGGTTTTAGTATTAAGTTCACTAATGACTCAAGTTAAGCATGTGCAATGTTTACCTTTGTGACGCCAATGAAGAGCTCAGACCAATACCCCAAAAATTATCGATACATCTTTTAAATATCTGATATAGTGTGCTATGCTATATGTGTCCTGAGCTATATGGTCTTTTAATAATATCCAATGTATTTTCCTAAGTATTTTTATTTAACACTATTTGATCATATGTCAAGTGCACAGAAAATAAGTACACAATAAGGTAGGATACTTAACTACTTTGGTCAACCAGAATTTCAACATAAGAGTAGTAACCTATTAGTACAGTTGGTGCCAACCGAAAAGAGAGATCAAGCATAGGATGTATATATATATATATAGGTAAAATAACCAGGACACCAAGGTGCCGCCATTACGGAAAACAATTATATTTATGTAGAAATACCGATACCAATATGTGGGGATGTAATGAGAATTAAGCCTCTAACAATTCTTATCACACTAAATTTGAAAGGATAACTATTTATGGGACTAAAATTTGGATAATTATCTTTGCTCATAGGTTCATATGTTGTTTCCATAAATGTCATCAAAAACACTTTTTTTTTGCCTATTTTGCTTTTAATACTTAAATATTTGAGTTTATGTTTCCTAGCAGTCATACACAGTTAACTTTTATTACTATGTGTTTGTAATGTAAATAAAAAGCTGATCTGAAGTACTGGGTAATATGACGATGATACCGAGGAACATTAATAACCGGTTGGAAAAATCTGGTGGCACAATGGGATTATAATGATTATTGGTGAGAGGACATGCTTCAAATTGATGATTGACTGAAATTTTGAAGTGCCATCCACGTCTTTTTGAACTTCAGTAACTCAGATACCGGCCATCCAAATGCATGTAGTCTTTGTTACATGACGGAAAATTCTATATCATAAGAGAGTAGAACGCCTAGACTGAAGTGCAGGGTAAACAAGAAGAGACTAAAATTATATCAAATTACATTACATGTGTTTCAAAATAAACAATATTTTATAATATGTGGCATGGTATATTTCAAATTTAATAACACACCACAAATTAAAATGATGCAAAATAGACTTCATGTTTCAACATTATATTTAGGGTAAAATATAGAATGCGAAATTTAGATTTCCATGTTTCTAGGATAATTAAAACACTAAAATTATTTCATGGACATATTCAACATAATAAAAGAGATTCCTCGCACTTGCGAGGGCCATCTTGCTAGTTGTTCAGAACAGAAAGAGCTAACATCATGCATTCATGCTGCTACATAGACATACTGATTTCTACAACTGCTAACATTTGGCAGAATTTGTACATATGAATCCCACATACGAATGTGCTACTAACTCCGTGCAAATAGATAATGTCCTAGAAGTGTCACCGATGTAGCTTATATATGTTTTTTATATATGTAGCTTATATATGTTGCAATGGAGGGCCCATATTACACAGAAATTATCCGATTAATCAACAGAGTAAGCAACATCACATCACTGAATAGAAATGGCATTGTGAAGAGAGGATTATGGCCTTGCCAATTACCTGAAAGTCAGTACTCTGCAGAGAGCAAGGTAGGCGGCCAGGCGAGGAAGTAGGCGAAGATGGGATGCCCATACTCCTTACCATTCTTCGTGGGAAGGGGCTCCAGCTTGCGGGTGTTGAGATCAAACGAGTAGCGCCCGTATCCGCACATCTGGATGAACAGCCTATCTCTGTTCCCCACGTCGATGTCGGTGACCCAGATGCTCGCTACCCTGGCCATCATGTCCCTAGGCAGGCGCGGCACCGTGTCGTACACCTTGCGAAGATTCATCTCACTCTCGAGAACCCACCCGTCGTCGTCGCTGGACCTGATCTCCCCGCGCACCCAGAGCCGCATCACCTGGTCCTCCACGGTCACGACGCACAGCCGCCCGTCAGGCGTCTCCCCGATGCGGTACTTGCAGAAGTTACCCGGCAGGCCCGCCGGCGCCAGCAGGTAGGAGAACTGCAGCGTGGCAGGGTCTAGCACGAGCACGCGGTCGGAGTTGCAGATGTGCCAGTACATCTTCCCGGCAGCGTGTACGCAGCGGCGCTCGAACCAGTAGGGGTCGAAATTGACCACGACCTCCTCGTCCCGCGGGAGCGCGCGCCAGCGGCATTGGTCCTCGGCGAGGACGGAAATTCCCGCTACCGCATCCTCTGGCTTCACCGGCGATGGGCATTGGGTTCGGCTTTTGCGCCTGCTCTTCCGCGACCGCGCCATTGTGGGAGCGAGGGCGCTTCTGGAGGTAGGGAGGCAGGCATTGGGTGCTTTTTGTAACCAACACCACGGCATGCTGAACCATTTTCGATTTTGAAACCGTCCGGTATGGTTTGCTCTAAAAATTTTTTGAAAAAATACCATGATATATTATAGCAATGAACAGTACATGGTAGAGATACATAAGCTGTCTTCAGCAATTACAAAACAAAGTCTAAGAAAAAACGAGCTAATCTTCGAGGTCTTCAAACTCTTCTTCTTGCATGTCACAATCTTGTATTTTTCTGAAGGCAGCCAAAAGATAATGGCGCAGATATCAAACCATAAACCTGTAAATACCAACAATGGTTCTCCCTTTTTTTAATTAGAGCCGCAATGCCAAGGCTACGTGCACGCACACAACCATTAAAGCAACCATACAACATCGGCAAGAGTACCAACACCAGTATTCCAGGGAAGAGAAACCGAACAACCTTGTCAACGTCGCTGGAAAGCCGAGAGTACGAATCACCATTGCCGAAGACGTAGCAGTCGGGACAAATATTGCGAGGATAACCGTCCTCGCGGCAACCAGGAGAAACAATCCAAAACTGATCAGGCGAAGCAAGATCTTGAAGACTGTACCTAAAAAACTGTAATCTTACAGCACCATCATTGACGCCGGGAAGAAGATCTCGATGCCGAACGAAGAGCTGAAGATCACTTATTATGAACGGTGACATCTCCATGGACGTAGAAGAAACGAAGATGACTACCAAAACGCTAACCTAATCTTTAGAAAATACTACTTTTATTAAAATCTCCACCCATAAATCGGGTTCCCCACCCCTCCCGACACCGGCGAGGCCGGCCGGAGGAGGAGGAACAGATCTATGGAGGAGGCGGAGCTTGGAGGCGGCGGCTAGGTCAAAGAGACGGAAGAGAAAAACTTTTCGAATCGTATGGTTTGCTCTAAATTGTTCTCTCATTCTTATTGAGAAACTTGTAAAATGTAGTACTGACCAATAATATTTACCTCTAACATGATGTACCTAGATATATTTAATGTTGGAATATTATACCATATCACAAAAACCAGTTAAGCCCTAACCCTAACACACCATCTATTCACTCCCGTGGTGAGGGTGGCGGCGGGCCCCCTGATTGCTGGGATGATGGCGCCAGAAAAGAGTTGGTGCCTAGTTGAAAGTCTAGCCCGTTGGGAACCCCAAGAGGAAGGTGTGATGAATACAGCAGCAAGATTTTCCCTCAATTAAGAAACCAAGGTTTAATCGTTCAGGAGAAGAGCAGACAATGACGACTGAAGGTGATACAGACTGGCTTAGTAACACTCCAACAAGGACGCCGTTTAACGATATTTGTTAACTCGTCTTCGGCCAGAAGCAACGTGGAACCTGCACATAACACAATCAAATATTTTGTTCCCAACTTACGATGAGGTTGTCAATCTCACCGGTTTGCTTGAAACAAAGGTTATGAGTGTATCGAGTGGAAAACAGTAGAGTATGCGAGTAAAGTAAACAGTGCGAGTAAAGTAAACAGTGTGAGTAAAGTAAACAGCGGATAGCAATACGATGGAAATAGGACCGGGATCCATAGTTCACTAGTGGTGTCTCTCCATAGATAAATAACACATGCTGGGTAAACAAATTACAATTGGGCAATTGATAGAATAAAGATAAACGTGATATGTCAAGAAGATCACTATGAGATTTACTCTGGGCATTACAATAAAATACATAGACCGCCATCCAACTACATCTATGACTAATAATCCACTCCCGGGGATATCAATCCGAACACCCCATGAGTATTAAGTTGCGAACAACGGATAATTGCATTAAGCAAAGTGTGTAATGTAAATAAAGCATATGCCCTTGAGCATATGAATGTTGTTTTCTTCCTAGTAGCAACAGCACATCTACAACTTTAGAGGTTTCTGTCACTCCCCCAGATTAAATAGAGGCATGAACCCACTATCGAGCATAAATACCCCCTATTGGAGTCACTAGCAACTACTCGGCCAAGATAGCTACTAACAATGAAGAGCATGCAAGATCATAAATAAACATAGAGATAACATAAGATAATATTCAGTACAGCAACTCAATCATAAACACCAATATTCATCGGATCCCAACAAATTAAACTTGTAGAATTACATAACGGTGATCTCAATCATGTAGGGCAGCTCATGAGATCTAAACATGAAGCACATGGTGGAGAAGACAACCATCTAGCTACTGCTATGGACCCATAGTCCAAGGTAGACTACTCACTCATCGCTCCGGAGGCAAGCATGGCGATGAAGAAGACCTCCGGTGGCGATTCCCTTCTCCGGCAGGGTGCCGGGAAGAGCTTCTGGACCCTCCCGATCTTTGGGTCGGCGGCGGATCGCGATGTGTTCTGGAAAAGTGATCGGGTACTTAGGTTTTTTCCGTCGGGGGGTCTTTATAGGCGAAGGGGCGATGTCAGAGGAGGACCCAGGTGGCCTCACACCTTGGTGGTGCGGCCAGGGGCTGGGCCGCGCCATCCTGGCGTGTGGGCCCCTGGTGGCCCCTCTCCTTCTCTCCCTCGGATCTCTGGAAGCTTCCGGGTAAAATAAGACTTCAGGAACTTGTTTCGTCCAATTCTGAGAATATTTCCTGTGTATCACTTCTGAAACACAAAAACAGCAGAAAACAGGGAACTGGCACTGTGGCAACTCGTTAGTAGGTTAGTTCCGGAAAATGCATAAAAGTGCCACGAAGTGTAACGAAACAATAGGCAAATGGTGTAAAAACAAGCATGGAGCATAAAAAATTATAGATACGTTGGAGACGTATCAAGCATCCCCAAGCTTAACTCCTGCTCGTCCTCGAGTAGGTAAGTAATAACAAAAGAATAATTTTTGAGGTGACATGCACCTACACAATCTTGATCATATATGTAAGCATTTGTGAGCTGGGATCATAAGAACTTAAAACATGGGCATGAAGATATAATCTTGACAATAAGAACTTAGCAACCATGTTGTAAACATGCAAATGAACACAAACAAAAGATCATGAAAATGAAACAATGAAAGTCAAACGTGTGTTCAAATCATAAGGAAAAACATACAAATAGTTTTCAGCTTGTCCTTCAAAGAGAGCAAAACATAAATGCATAGGACACCTTCAAGTTTAAGAGGGCGACTAGATACAAATAATTTAAGAACAAGTGAAACCAACAATATGAATCAATCAATAAAAACTTTGGGACAATGCACATTATACTAAGAATGACAACTATGCTCTCTTATGGTGCATAAAGATAGAAGGTGGTAACTCAACATAAAAGTAGAAGAAAGGCCCTTCACAGAGGGAAGCAGTGATTGCAAGTTTTATAACCTTCAAAAATTGTGGTACTTACCGGCTTTAAGCTCTCATTGCCCCCATCATAAGCATCTTGAATGGTTAAAGTTAATGCGAGAACAATTATGATGCATATGCTTGACAAATCATAAGTTAAAAACCTCGTACCCCGTGAATACGAGTACCCAAACCTCATGCTACTTTACTTAGAGTCCCAAGCAAGGCTCTTGTCATTGTAAGTATATGCATATCATTGAGAACCGCCAATGGGGTACCTCCGTGCCCGATGACATGTAACAAGCCCACACCAAAATGACAGGACAAGCAGGCAATGAATACCTCAACATTTCTTTTATTTGCCTTTTGTTTAGCTTTTTATTGTGAGATGCGTCGTCGTATGTTCACCATGGGTATGCTACAAATTTCCACCATGAATTATGCATGGCTTAGATTGGCGGCCCGGCGTTTCCCTAACACATATACAAACTCCATGATCCCCACAAGATTCCTAATTCATTTCACACCGCGGGCATCTATAAACAAAAGATCACGATATCAACTCAAATAGAAGTGCAATGTTGAAAGCTTGCCCATGACAGCATGGCTGGGCTAGAATCCAACTTACAACTTGCAAGCATAACAACTCAACATAAGAGACCACAATGTCAAATTTTTAAGAACAGAAAAAAGTAAAGTGTGCCTTCCGGTTCATGAGAGCTTTACTGACCGAATTTCGCATAACACTGGTAAGAGTTTAATTTGAAGAGAAATTAAAAGCAAGTCAAATTTACTTGGAATAGCAAATTGCTAGTAGGTATATATGGTGGACACTTTGGAAAACTTTGGCTTTTAGGAGTTGGATGCACGGGTAGAGCTCATACTCAGTACAAGGCGAGGGCTAGCAAAAGACTGGGAGCGACCAACTAAGAGAGCAATAATGGCCATAATCATGCAAAGCGATAAAGCGACATTAAAAGAAGCATAAGATGGCATCAAAAGTCAAAAACTAAATGATCATAGAGGCTATTGGCGACTTTGTAAGAGTCTAACATATGTGAGCATGCGCCAAGTCAACCCAAATAAAGCATCATTGAGAAAACCAAAATAATGCTTCCATACAATAAAAACAACGCATGATTTTTTTAAAGGCTCATTAAGCAATCTCAGTTATTTGAGACAAGTCATGCTACAGCAAAACCACTAAGCATACTATCAAAAAGACATCAAGCATGATATGAAAAAGCCTAAGCCGCAGTCTACACAAGCTCCTTCTTGTACCACTTTTTTGCATAAAGCTTTTTCTCTTTTCCAACACCATTTGAAATTTTTATAAACACCTCTTTTGATGAAAACCAATAAAGATCAGAGGCAAAAATACACCTTGATGAAAAGATATGACAAGGTCTGAACGCAAATCAAGGCGAAAACGAAAACCAAAAGCAGTAGCGGAAAAAGAAAAACATTTGATTTTTAATAAGAGTGAAAACTAGAGCGTTCTTTGCAAATGAAAATGAGTACATCTCCTCCAAAGGAAATTTGTTGGGGTCCAACCATTTATTGCAGCAAACAAACAAAATAAACCAACTAAGAAAACTAAAATAACTGACGCTCCAAGAAAAACACATAGTGCATGAAGCAATAAAAATATAGTGTTTTGAAAGGTGACCTGATTTTTACCGAAGAAGAAGGGGTGCCTCGGGGACATCCCCAAGCTTTGACGCTTGTACTTCTTGGATATTTCTTGGGGTGATGCATGGGCATCCCCAAGCTTGAGCTTTTGTCCATTCTTCAACTCATCTCATCATTCTCTAATCCCTACACTTGAAAACTTCCTTCATACAAAACTAAACACAATTCTATTAGCAACATTAGTGTAAGCATAACATATAATCAACCTCTTTTTTGCTTCAGGTTTCAACTCAAAACCACCACATATATAGCAAATACTACTGTAGCAACCTCCCCAAAAGTTCCGTGATCAAAAGAACTCAAAAGAAAGCGATAAAGTGGCAAACACAAATATTGGCAGAAATCTATCAAAACTGAACAACTGACAAAGGTCGAATTTTTGAGGGGTTTTCTGTTGCTCAAATCAAAAAGTGTTCAACTAACAAAAGTTTGGATATAACCTGGGGCATATGCACAAGAAATCGCAGGTCCAAAAATATATACAGAGAATTTATACAAATTTTTACGGTGCAGCACCGAAAACAGTTTCAGGACAGCAACATCCCCAAATCTTTACCTCGCTCGAATTAGAGGCTTCTCTTGGCACAAAAACAAAATAAACAAGATAAGGAGCGGTCATTACAGTAGTAATGACTTCCAAGACTCAAATAAAAGAAAAAGTACTGAAAATAAAAACATTGGGTTATCTCCCAAGAGTGCTTTTCTTTAACGCCTTTGAGCTAGGGGCAGAAAATTGCGAATCAAGTAATAATGAAAGGGGGATCAGGATCCACTATAGGAATAAAGAAATAAATACTATCCAGTTGAGGTTTTGCATATCCCTTGTAGTCAAGCTTTGGTACACTATTTTTATCAAAAAGATTTTCAGGACAAATCCAACTAGTACTAGCTACCAAGGCATTATGAATTCCTACAAGCTTACAAGGTATTGGCAATCTAGATTCTTCGTTGGGTGTACCCACAATTTCAACAGGTGAGCCAAGCTTATCAAACTTCTTAAAAACTTTCCTAGCCTCAATTGCAACATCTCTAAATTCTATGCGCAAAGTTTCCAAGATAAAAGCTTTCTTTTCGGGATCCTCAATTTCATGAAGCTTAAGGAACATGTATTGCATAAAAGGATTAAGACTAGCAAACCTAGTTTCCAACATGTGAATCAAATAAGCAGAAGCAACTTTAATACTAGGAGCTAGCTCAACCAAAGACTTTTCCTCAACTTCCTCATGCATACTAATGTGATTAAAGAACTCCTCAATGTTACTTTTGCCAATAATCGAACCACTACCTACTAAGAGGTCCTCCATAACGAACTTAGGGAACAGCATGATAAACTAAAGTAAAGAAATAACAACTACCAAGGATTCTTATTTTTTTGGGTTTTTGATATAAAACGATGCAGGTAAAATAAATAAAGTAAAGCAAAACAATAACAAAGTAAAGGATGTGCGTGCGAAAAACTCCCCTCGCAGAAGTCTTCCACTTCTTCCCCGGCAACAGCGCCAGAAAAGAGCTTGGTTGCTGGGATGATGGCGCCAGAAAAGAGTTGGTGCCTAGTTGAAAGTCCAGCCCATTGGGAACCCCAAGAGGAAGGTGTGATAAATACAGCAGCAAGATTTTCCCTCAATTAAGAAACCAAGGTTTAATCGTTCAGGAGAAGAGCAGACAATGACGACTGAAGGTGATGCGGACTGGCTTAGTAACACTCCAACAAGGGCGCCGTTTAACGATACTTGTTGACTCGTCTTCGGCCAGAAGCAACGTGGAACCTGCACACAACACAACCAAATACTTTGTTCCCAACTTACGATGAGGTTGTCAATCTCACCGGTTTGCTTGAAACAAAGGTTATGAGCGTATCGAGTGGAAAACAGTATAGTATGCGAGTAAAGTAAACAGTGCGAGTAAAGTAAACAGGTGATAGCAATATGATGAAAATAGGACCGGGGTCCACAGTTCACTAGTGGTGTCTCTCCATAGATAAATAACACATGCTGGGTAAACAAATTACAGTTGGGCAATTGATAGAATAAAGATAAACGTGATATGTCAAGAAGATCACTATGAGATTTACTCTGGGCATTACAACAAAATACATAGACCGCCATCCAACTGCATCTATGACTAATAATCTTCTCTCGGGGATATCAATCCGAACACCCCATGAGTATTAAGTTGCGAACAACGGATAATTGCATTAAGCAAAGTGTGTAATGTAAACAAAGCATATGCCCTTGAGCATATGAATGTTGTTTTCTCCCTAGTAGCAACATCACATCTACAACCTTAGAGGTTTCTGTCACTCCCCCAGATTAAATAGAGGCATGAACCCACTATCGAGTATAAATACCCCCTCTTGGAGTCACTAGCAACTACTCGGCCAAGATAGCTACTAACAACGGAGAGCATGCAAGATCATAAACAACATAGAGATAACATAAGATAATATTCAGTACAGCAACTCAATCATAAACACCAATATTTATCGGATCCCAACAAACCAAACATGTAGAATTACATAACGGTGATCTCAATCATGTAGGGCAGCTCATGAAATCTAAACATGAAGGACATGGTGGAAAAGACAACCATCTAGCTACTGCTATGGACCCATAGTCCAAGGTAGACTACTCACTCATCGCTCCGAAGGTAAGCATGACGATGAAGAAGACCTCCGGTGGCGATTCCCCTCTCCGACAGGGTGCCGGAAAGAGCTTCTGGACCCTCCCGATCTTCGAGTTGACGGCGGCGGCGGATCGCGATGTGTTTTGGAAAAGTGATCTGGTACTTAGGTTTTTTCCGTCGGGGGGTCTTTATAGGCGAAGGGGCGATGTCAGAGGAGGACCCAAGTGGCCTCACACCTTGGTGGCGCGGCCAGGGGCTGGGCCGCACCACCTTGGCGAATGGGCCCCTGGTGGCCCCTCTCCTTCTCTCCCTCGGATCTCTGGAAGCTTCCGGGTAAAATAAGACTTCAGGAACTTGTTACGTCCAATTCTGAGAATATTTCCTATGTATCACTTCTGAAACACAAAAACAGCAGAAAACAGAGAACTGACACTGTGGCAACTCGTTAGTGGTTAGTTCCGAAAAATGCATAAAAGTGCCACGAAGTGTAACGAAACAATAGGCAAATGGTGTAAAAACAAGCATGAAGCATCAAAAATTATAGATACGTTGGAGACGTATCACCCCCGCCAGATCGGGCGAAGCCATGGCAGCGCGGCTGGCTTGCTCGTCGTTGCGCACGTGCAGCGATGCATGGCGCCCCATTGAGCTTGCCGGACCGTGTCGCGTGCACGATCGAGGCGACACCGGCTAGGGGATGTCGGCCATCAGATGCAACGACACAGCTCCGGGCCATTCTTCCCTTCCGATTCTCTCGGGCCCCGCCTTAAAATTAATGTGAGAGCCTTAACTACAATTTATGCTACGTATAAGTAAAAAAACTTAACTACTCCAATTAATGCTACCCACTAAAATTTATGCTACGTATAAGTAAAAAAAAAACTTAACTACAATTTATGCTACGCACTAAAATTTATGCTACGTATAAGTAAAAAAACTGTTAAGTTCAAGTTACTGCAGTTGCTAGATAAAATTTTGCACCAGAGCCTTAACTACAATTCAAATAAAACGTGACAACTGAATTAGCTAGATGAGAGACACTTTCTCATGAAGAGATCAACCAGGGCCTCCTCGACACAGCCGCAGCTCATGTAGAGATCAACCAGGGCCTCATCATAACGACATCGTCGTGGCACGCGAGAAGTGTAAGCGCGTGGACCTGGTGGCCGGGGCGGACGGCGCGGGAGGAAGCGCAGGCCTTGAGCATGGTGCAGAGGGTTGCAGCCGTCGGCGCGAACCCGGCAGCTTTCATGCCGCGAAAGGCTTCCGCGGCGGCATCAGGCGCGCGTTACGGACCTGGCAGGCGATGAGCGCGTTCCAGGCGACGGCGTCGCGCGCAGGCATTTCGTCGAACAGGCGGGAGGCGGTGCGTGGGAGGCCGGCTTTTGCTTAGGCTGTGAGGAGGGCTGTCGCCGGGATGGGCCTGGAGAGGGAAGAAGACTTGAGCAGCATGGCGTGGAATGCGGAGGGGTGGGAGGAGAGGCGGTGGTGCGAAGCTGAGAGCGGCCGGCGGGGCCGCATGGGGCATTTGCTGCAGGGTCGACGAGCTGGGGGCAGACGATAGCTGCGGCTGGTGGTGGGTAGGGCTAGGGGGATGCGACGTACGAGCTGGGCTGCTGAGGCGGCCGGAGGAGAGGAGGCCGGTGGGTGGAGCAGCGGCGCGAGAAGGAGATGGAGGAAGCTGCGGCTGGCGGCTGGCGGCTGACAGGAGGAGGAGGAGGTCGAGGAAGCTTCCGGCTGCGTCTTCCCAGATCGGGGGCGCGCGGTCGCGGACGAGCACGCCAGCGGGGTGGCGATCCGAGTCGTTGATAGATGGGAAAATTGGTTTTTTACCCAGAGGCGGTGGCCGGGTCGAGACTCCCGGTGGCCGGTGGCTTTCTCTGTCGAGGCGGGAGAGAAAAGGTGACCTCTTTCTGTTTTATTTTTGATTGAGAATCAGAGAATGACACTGCAGCCAGCGCGATGCTCCGCCTCCAAAGCGCCCTCCGCGCCGCCTCCCCACTCCGCCGGTCCCACCTTTCCACCGCCGCCGCCGCCGCCGCCTCCTCCTCCTCCGCAACCCCCGCACAGTTCCTAGTCCAGGACTACCTCGTCGCCTCCTGCGGCCTCGCACCAGTGCAAGCGCTCAGGGCCTCCAAACGCCTCTCCCACATCAAGTAACCCACCAACGCCGACGCCGTCCGCGCGTTCCTCGCCAGCGCCGGAGTCGCCAAAGCCGACATCACATTGGCGATTGCCACGTTCCCGCGGATCCTCTGCTCCAGCGTCGACAAAACCCTAACCCCCCGCGTCGCTCAGCTCCTGGACATTGGCTTCTCCCCTCCCCAGATCTCCCGCCTCTCCGCCTACGCGCCCACTATCTTTCTCAGCCCCGTCCGGATCTCCCGCCTCGCTTTCTATCTCTCCTTGCTGGGCTCATATGACAAGGTGGAAGCCGCCATCAAGTGGAACTTCTCCCTCCTCTCAAGGGACACCCACACCGTTAGAGTTAATTCCAAAAAACCACCACATTTGCGGGGGAAATACTTAGAACCACCGGTATTCAGCGAAATTGCAAAAAACCACCAGTTTTGTGTGAATTTGTTTCAATGTGCACTGATTTTTGTTTTTAGTCGGCATAACACGATTTCTGACATGCGGAACCCATTGTCAGGCTAACATGGCAAATAAATACCTACAAATTTCAGACTAGTTTTACAAAAAGGTCCTCATTGTATCTTATCTTCCTACTTTACATCCTTTTTTTTCTTTTTTTCTCCTTTCTGCCCTGTGCGTCGCCGCCGGCGCCACATTGACCATCGCCGCCGGCCTCGCTCTGCGCGCCGCCGCCGCAACCCCCTGGTATGCGCGCCGCCGCCGTGGCCCCTGGTACGTACGCCGCCGCCGCCCCTGCTCTTCGCGCCGCCGCCGCCCCCTGGTCCACGCGCCGCCGCCCCTGCTCTTCGCACCGCCGCCGCCCCTGCTCTTCGCGCCGCCGCCCCCTGGTCCACGCGCCGCCGCCGCCCCCTGGTCCACGCGCCGCCGCCCCCTGGTCCACGCGCGCGCCCCTGCTCCGACCACCGTGTGTGCGCCCCTGCCCGCGCTCCGTCCGCCGCCGATGCCGCCACGGGGCTCCGCCTGCTCCCTGCGCCGGCGTCGGCCTCTCCTCCTCCGCCGGCCATACGTGGCCCTGCTCCGACGAGATTCCAGTGAGGGGGAAGAAGGAGCTGACAAGTGGGTCCCACCCGGAATTTACAAAGAGACCCCTAATAGTTAGGTTTGTCATTTTTTGACCTTGATTACATGTAGTTGTGCCACATCAGCCTGGCAGTGGGGCCCTATTGTCAGAAATCGTGTCAATCCGTCTCAATTTGACAATCAGTGTACATTGAAACAAATTCACACAAAACCGGTAGTTTTTTGCAATTTTGCCGAATACCGGTGGTTCTAAGTATTTCCCCCGCAAATGTGGTGGTTTTTTGGAATTAACTCACACCGTTAAGCTCAACATCGCCTTCCTGCAGCAGTGGGGGCTAACCTGTGACCATATTGCCGACCTCTATGCCCACGGGCGGACCGGCAATCTGATCAACCAAAGCTTAGAGCATGTCAAGAAAATGGTGGCACATGTTGAGAAGCTAAGCGTGCGCCGCTGCTCGACCATGTTCAAGAAAGCCCTGGTGACCATCTGCAACCAAGATCCTGAGAGTATTCGTGCGAAAATGGAGTTTTTGGAGAGGGCTCTTGGATACTCGGGGGCAAAGATCGCTGTGCGCAGGATGCCAACCATTCTTTGTCTCTCAGAGGTCACTCTAAACCACAAGGTGAAGTTCCTAACGATGGAGTTTGGATTACACCCTTCATACATTGCGCGCAGGCCGGCCATTCTCACCTACAGCTTGGAGAAGCGGTTGATCCCACGGCATTATGTCATACATATTCTCAAGGCCAAGGGGTTGGTCAAGGAAGACATTGACTTGTTCAACATTTTTTGCCATACCCATGACAAATTTGTAGAGTGGTATCTTCACCGTCAATGAATGTCTTCCTGGGCTTGCAGATGCTTGTGCAGGGATCATGCTTCCTCAAGTTCATCATTGAGAGATTGAAACATGGATGCGAAGGTCTATTCTGTTTACCATGTTGGCCTAAGTTGATGTACTGACGTCCTTAGCTCTGAATAGAATCTAGGGATTTGATTAGATGTGCTGTGATTGAGCTTATACATTATTTGTTATTATTTCTGAAATCTTTTGATAATCTTATTTTGGTGGATTATTGTCCTTTTCCTGCTGCTTTGTTAGAGCCTCACAGATAGAAATGCAACCCCCTTATTGCTGTGCTACACTAACTTATGTTTGATAGCTGATGAATCTATGTATGTGATGATCTTGAGGTTACATCGTAATTCTATTTTGAAACTGTTGCAAGAGAATGATATACTTGTATTGTTTCACCAGCTATCATATGACAGTGTTTTTTCCACTTCAAATTTTGCATAAAGTATCTTTGGACAAAAGATATGAGCTTGGAGATGAACTGGAATGATTTCAAAGACATGTAGGAAGGCGGTTATTGAACTTGTTTTGTTGGGTTTGGGAGTAGATAAGATCTGATCTGAAAGATAATTAGTAAGTGCAGTTCTGTTTGATACCATTTTACTGTGTTTAATTAGCTATGTATGCTTTATTTTCAGGAATTTTAATTGATTGTTAGTGGCAGAAATCTCAGATGGCCCTCATAAAGCTGATGCTTTTGGTTTCTGGTGATATATACTGAAGCATGAAGTATTTATATGCTACCTTGTGCTTAGGGTAGTTAATTCTTGTCTATGATGCCTAATTGTGCATGATTCAGCTTTTCAAACCAGTTTTTGTTTGCTAAATAAGCCTGGTACTGTGGAGTTTGATCTGGTCATTTTCTCTATGGCTCTGCTGAAATTTAATTTTGTTGTGGATGTAGGTCTTTTTGGTCTTTTGTTGTCCTAGTTTATGGATTTCAAGGTTAATCCTCTCTAACAGATCCAAGTAATCCAACTTCTTCTACACAGGCACACTGAAGTGGATATTTATCGTTGTGATACTTCAACCTATTAAATTCTTCAAGACGCCAAGAAGGAACAGGTTACAATGCACGTGCTTGAGGATAGCACTTTTGTTCTATCAATGCTCACCTATTCTAAATAAAAAGGAGAAGATCATAAAAACTAGCTCCCTCTCGGACTGACTACTTACTATAGTTTCTTTTCTTCCTATTTATGAATTATGAACTCATTACTTCATATTATTAGGACTTACATTAAAGGTAATTATATTAATATAAGTCCTCCCAAAGGTTGGTTATCTGATCTTTGGCAAGCCCCAGCTGTTATACCTCTGAATGGTCCGTTGCTTGAAACTTTGTGGTTGTAGTAGGTTTTTGTGATTTCTATCCTTCATGCCTGGTATTCATGTACACAGTAGACAATTCATATGTTTAGAAGACCTTCTACATTAGAATGGTTTTGTGTTGAGAGTGACATATAGTAGTGGCATTCTTGCGTTCAGAAGAGAATAAATTAGTCGTATGCTTCCTCCATGTTAGTCCGATCGCGGTAGGATCAGAGTATATCCTATTAAATTAATTGTTTTACTTACATGTCCAACCCAATGATATTTTGTGAAGCTTGATTGATAAAAGCTGTTCAAGCATTTTCCGTTCCTTTTCTCCTCAGCCTGCCATGTGTAACTCACGCTAGCTTTTCTGTAATTCACTTTTAGGCTTTAGCTTTTCATTTCCATTTTATTGAACTCTTATCTTTTTTTGAATTACGGTACAATAGCATGCAGGCTGAAGCAATTGTACATTCTTTTCTGATATAGTAGTTCACTGCTATACTTGCATTTCAGCATTTCATTTAAGTGCCTGTCATTCATCAAGAGTAGATTGTACAGTTATATAGTGCTATTAGATGCCAAAGTTGATTTCCAGTGTACAGCCTGCATATGGAACTAACACTTCCTAAGAAAAATGTAAGGCCCTATTTGGAACACAAGTTTTCTAACACAGGATTAAATTACAGGCCTTTAGTTAAATTAGTTTAGGTAAACACAACCTCGTTTGGAAGCCCAGTACCAGCCCATATCAAATCCACCGCTTCCTTATGTACACACAGAAAAATAAAATTCGCTGGAGCGCTCCGTATCTCAGTACAGAAGATATCAGGCGAGCAAGCAGACACCTTGATAGCAAGAAGGTGCTGCCACCTCCACCGCCAGACCACCTCCGCTAGGAACTGATGTCCACTGCCGACATTCACCGTGTTTTTGTCCGGCTCCTTCATCTCCAAGTGACCAGGCACCCTACATCGACACAGTGGCATCTCCTATGAGGTTAGGCTCAATGTTTTTTCTTGGCACCAGCTTGCCCGCAAGGTGTGACTTGCATGCTATCTTCCCTGATTCCATTGGCCACAAAGAATAGTGAAATATATACATGAATAGCAAATGCATGGAACTATAGTTTGCAGAGTTTTGATTCGTCAATTTAGGACACTGTGAGTAGTGGCATTTAGGAATGAAGTGTTTTCAGTGAACTGGGAAATTTATCATATCTGAGAACCTGTAGCATGAGTGTTTGTAATCTGGGCTAACAAGTTCTGTAAGATTGCACTACATGTTATATGTAGACTAGCAATGACTCATAGCAGGTTATCTATACTTCTTATAAAGTAAAACCCCACTAGAGTAATATTTAATTTGTCTATCTTCACATGCAGCATGTCCACATCATCACAAATTCACATCCGTTCGATTCTAATCATTCAACCATCCATTTGTCATGCCTCCATGTCTCAACGTGCAGCCGTACACTTCACCAAACGTACAACGTCAACATTATCCCAACCTTCATATTCTAGCACAACTTCAAGTTTAAATTAGAGTGCGGTTTGGTTTGCCTTCCCCTGTCTCCTCGATTCAGTAGCGCGGAATTAATGGACAGTTTCCGATTCTGGTATTTTTATAGCCTTTGCTCCCCTCGTCGATTCCCAGCTTCAAGATTAAGGCTTCTGCATTTTTTGTTTCGCATCTCTTTGTCTCTCTCTCCAGTCCAGCGACTCTGCAAAGACGACAATAGGCCGCCATGGCGCCAGATTGAGATGAGCCGGAAGCGGAGAGTTGGAAGACTCACGAATAAGACTACCTACTTCGGCGCAGAGCAGTTCTCTATTTTCTCCTACCGCTGAAGTGCCGAGGAGTCTGCAATTGTTTATTGATTTGTCGCTGTCTTCACTTACAGTTACGGGGTTGAGTTTTCTGATATTGATTTGTCGCCGAGCACACATAAATACCAGTCTACCATAATCCATAAAGTTTGAATTTTACGATGTCCAGGGAATTCCGCAAGAGGAGATTATGCATATCTGGCTTGCTTCTTTGGTGGTTTCATGCTTGCGAAAGTTGCCATGTGCCCATGTGTTTGACCAATCTGGGTTACTATGGTTAGTTTGATCTGCAAGGAGCCATCGGCAAGTTTCTGTTCCCACGTCATGAGTTTGTTGCATGTATATACCATAGTGTTGGTTTTTTTAAGTCACGCGTTGGTCACGAGATACTTCATTCGCACTGTATTCATCAACTGAAACTTTCATGTACTGGCATTCGCTGAAGTATTTGACGATCATATCTACGGTAATTCACCAACAAAAGCCTTGACATTTGTTAAACATTGGACAATCATATCTGCAGGTATTTCAGCTATTTATAGCCATTCGATCGCGATTTTAAGCTATATCATTACATATATTGCCTATTGTCTACAAATTTCACTCTATAGTATGTACGTGTCTGAATAAAGTAATAAAAGAAGCTGCATGCATCAATTGATGCAGAGGCTGGGGTTTGGGTTGCTCCTTTTCAAATGTTTTTAAAAGAAAGTTTTGTGTCCAATTTTTTCACAATATCGATGTCTTTGAATATTTACTTGAAATATTATTAGTAATTCTAATTGTATTTGTACAGTATTTCACTCAATATTAGATTTTCATATCATCAAGAATTCCCGCCGCAACGTGCGGGGTATTCTTCTAGGTCCAAAAAAAGACATCCCGTCTTAAACCTATTGTCTAACCTGTTTCACATTTTTATATGATGGTACCCCTGAGAATCATATGGTTGTGTCGATACCAACCAAACCATGGCTTTATCTGGACGAATGTTCATTCGTGTACAGTAACTAGTAAAAGGGCACGTGCAACACACGATTTGTATTATTGATCATACATTTCTAGAGTCCACATATACCCTGAATAGCATCTTTAGGGCTTGTTCGGTTAATCCCCGACCCGGGTGGATTAGAGGGGATTGGAGTGGATTTGAGGGAATTTTGACTTACAAGGGATTTAATCCACCTCAATACCTGTCGATCCCCTCCAACTCCCCACAAACCGAACAAGAGTGGTGACATTTTGTTATACAACTTGCAAGAAACTGGCCACAAACTACGTTTATCAAATGTAGATTGACAGAACATTCTCAGAGTTTACGGTGTTCCTTTCTCCTCTAACCTATGCATCTGCTGAAGATGATGCCCATATCGCAACTTATGTCCAAACCATGTTCACAGTTTAGTATTGCTGCTTGTACCAAATTCTGCTACTTCTCTCTGATGTTGACATGTGGGAGTATGTGACAATAGCCAGAGATGGCAAAGCTTATTTTTTTCTAAAAATATTTGGTCTGTCTGCTGCATATTTGATCCAAATGTTCTCTTCTCCCACTTGTTAGCTTTTCCAGATCCGTAGTCTGAATTGCATTCTTGGCACATCTGAGCTAATAAATTTACTAGGAGTATCCTGAAAAGAACTCTATTGATTGCATGGTACTTGATTGATTATTCTTATTATTATCTTGTTGTATGGCACTAGTGGAGACAGGCTCTTTAGTCCCGGCCCGTAAGGGCCTTTAGTCCCGGTTTGCAAACCGGGACTACAGAGGCGGGACTAAAGGCTAACCCTTTAGTCCCGGCCCGGTTACCAGCCGGGACTAGAGGGTGTCCACGTGGGCGCCTCGGAGCGCTTCCAGGGCCAGGACCTTTAGTCCCGGTTTGTAACACGGACCGGGACTAAAGGTCATCTACAGATTTTGTTTTTTGCTCTAGGGTTTTAGGGTTTAGGTGTTCGGGGGAATTATTTTTGTTGTATATTATTTTATTCTTTTATTTAAAAACACTTTTCATATAAATCTATGCATACATGTTAGTGCATATATATGTAAGATAACTTATCTTACGATCGAGTATATATATACAATTATATGGAGATAACAATTATCGGGACTAGAGCCCGTCTATTCGATTACATGGACCAACATCAGTAATGGCCCCTAGCTACACTAAATCGTCCTTTGTCGTCTATAGCTTCTATTCTCAGAAAGGTCGTCAGCTCCTCTGCAACAGCAATCGCGCGTTGCTCTGGTAGGTACTTCTCCCGCATGGCCGTGTACTATATAAGAAGAGGAGATGAATATGAATATCAATCATGATAACAAAGAATGACGAGTAAAAATAGAGGTGTGAATGTTTATTGCTTACATCGTATCTGTAATCCTTGTGCTCAGAGGTAAACGTGCGAATGGTCTCGCAAACATAGTATCCACATAGATGCGTCCCCTGTGGCTGCTGGTCGCACTTTACGAGAATAGAATATATATAATCAAAATAATAATCTAGCATTACAAAAGTATTGAAAATAGAAGTATATCATACTACTACTTACCTGAGCCGCTCTAAAGGTCAGCTTCTCATGCCGGATACCGGGAGTCACGCACTTGAACCGCTTCCAAACCCTGCCCGACAAGGAAAATGATTTGCTAAGTTTTTCATTAATTGATATATCAGAAAATCATCGAAAGAGACCGATAGAGCGCAAGAATGATTGAAATTACCCTTGGAGCATGTCCTGCAGGCTTTGGAACTGTTCCAAGGGTCTCGATAATGGGTCGAAGGCATCAACTCTTCCCTTATCAATTTGAATGTCCAACAGAATCCAGTGGTAGCTGCACATGTATATATATATGTGTCAGTAACTTATCAATTACACTCATAAGTGAATGGACACAACAGAGTAAGACCCTCACTTGAAGTTGTATGGAAACAGTATGTGGTCACAGTAATTTTGATCTGTTAGAAACCTTAGAAGGTTTTCCTCCGTCTCCTTGGGGTTATCAGTTAGCGTCTTTATATGTATTTTATCTGGGTCAATAAACCCAATATTTAGGATGTTCCTACTTTTACATTCCAGAATCTTCATTCTGCATAATAGAGTACAAGTCAGAACGGAACAAGTTATATGTAGAAAATGAATTGAAATAACTGAACAAGTTATATGTAGACAATGAATTGAAATAATTGAACAAGTTATATGTAGACAACGAATTGAAAAACTTACAGACAATAGCAACTCATAAGCGATTTGTCGAGGGCGTCGGCATTGTACATCTGGAAGAGTTCATCAAAGTCGATATGAATGTCTTTGGGACGGCCGTAGTACTCCCGTGGGACAAGCGCCACGATCATCGTTCTCCCTTTCTTTGATTCACTTAAGTACCATGTATGCAAGTAACGCATATTTGTTGGGAGATCATCAAACTTATCTTTGCTGACCAAAGGCGCTCCCATGACAAACTGTGGCTTAGGGGCTACCACAGCCTTGGGTACCACGTCGTCTTGGGAAGCCAGAATGACTTCAACCGGGATACCCCATTCATCCGCCCACTTCTTTGCTAATCCCAAATCTTGCCCCTGCACCAGAGAGGGAATATTCTCGGGTAACACCCTGAGGGGTGGGATCGACTGATTGGCCTGTTGTCCAAGCTGAGGAACGTCTGATCTTATTTTGCTTGTAGTTGAACTTGATTTGCTCCCACTTGCACTTGCACTTGCACGTGACTTGCTCTTTTGCCCTTCCTTCTGCAATGTGCGTGTATAGTCGTCAGGCTTATGGTGTAACTCATACTGTGATGGAAGGGTCGTGAAGTATTTTGCATATGCTATTTGCTTCTCGGTGTATTCCGGGCGGGGCTCGGGTTCCTTCTTTTTCATCTGCGCATCATAATGTTCCTTTGCTATCCTGGCGTTTTCCTCGTCGGTACGATCATAAGGTCTGATAGGAAGATTAGCATGAGGTACCTTTGGGAGGGGCGACAGTTTGCGCTTTGGGGAGCTCCGTCGCTTAGAACTCATGGACGGAGCGTTCTTGCTGGCACGCTTCCGCTTAGTATCCTTAGCGGGCGGCGGCGGAGACGGCCGACCCAAGTCCGGTGGCGGTGATCGAGATGGACTCGTGTTGTGGTGGCCGTCGTCATGTGGAGGGCTTGGAGGTGATGGAGGTGTAGGTGACCTGCGACGACTCGGAGGCGGTGTTGTCCTTGGGGCCGAGCCTGGAAGCTTGATGTAGTTCTTGTCCCATAGGATGACTCCACCCAGTACTTCTCCGAGTGTCCTCTCATCTTCGGGTCCAGCCATGTCGAGCTCCATATCATGAAACCCCGCCATGATTTCATCCACCCCGACTTTAGCAAAGCCAGGTGGAATCTCACGGCCATGCCAGCGTGCATCAGGGCCAGAAGGTAAAGCTTGTCCGACGGCCACCTTCATGGATATGTTCTTGAATTTCTGATGGAGTTCACATGATGTTGACTCCTTGATTCCATCCACGGGGTAGCCGGGACCGCCCTCTATCATTCTTCGTGCATCATCGGGCGGGGCCTCAGATTCAGCCACGCTGCTTTTCCGCTTAGATGGGGCGCCGATAATATCGAGTCCAGGATCTTCCTGGCGCTACTCCTCTAAGCTCGTCAATCTGCTTTTGTTGCTCGTTAAGCCTGGCAAGCAACTGGTTGAACTTGTCATTCTCCTCATCCTGCTGTCGCTTCTTTGCTCTCGCCCGGCTTCTGTAAGTGTCTTGGTCTCTGGCAAACCCAAGCCACCACGGGTAAGAAGGACCGAAGCCTCGCGTTCGTCCTCCATGTTCGTCATTGCCGAGGACCAGTGTGAGCAAATCTTTCTCTCTCTATCTGCAGTGAACTATCTTTTTCCCTCTTTAATTTCTTTCACTATCTTTTTCCAATTCTCCCTGGGTATCCTAAGACCGCCACTGCAGATGAGGTCCCCTGTTTCTTCGTCGTACGAACCACCATGCGCAAGGAACCAATTCCTTGCTCTCATTTCCCACTCATCACGGATGGGTTCAGGTACGATGCCTTTAGCTAGCAGATCTTGCTCTTTCTTATCCCACTTTGGGATGGCAGTCTCATAGCCACCTGGCCCCAGCGTGTGGTGATATTTCTTCTTGTCGGCATTTTTCTTGTTCTTTTCTGATAATGCCTTGGCATCTTCTGACTGCTTGTACTCCTGAAATGTCTTCCAGTGATTCGCCTGCTTGGCTAGATACCCCTCGAATACTGGCACTTTCTTTGTCTTCAGATAGTCTTTCCATAGCTTCTTCTTCCAGCTACGGAATAGTTCGGCCATCTTCTTTAGAGTCCACTGCTTGACTTTGGCCCTCAGTTTTTTTGCGGCGTCTTCATTCTCACATTCTGGCAGGTTGAAATGTGACATGATATCATTCCAAAGATTATCTTTGTACCTTTCGGCGACATAGTCACTATCGGCTGCCCCTTTGCGCTTGTTCCACTCCCGAACGCTGATCGGGACGTGATCCCTAACGAGAACTCCGCATTGCTTCTTGAATGTGTCAGCAGCATTCTTAGGAAGCTTTGGTTCGCCCGTAGGCAATATCACCTCAAAGGTGTAATGCGTCCGTGCGTCCAACTTTTTAGTCGGGCCTCGTTTCGTAGCTTTGCTCGATGTGGAGGCCTAAGAGGGAGAAACATTCGTCAAATGAATGTATATGTATACAATATAGAGCTATCTCCAATATTTTTCACATATTACAAGTGATTGTCGAACTTCATATGTATACCTCGCCGGACTTTATTATTTCTCCACCGGCTTCTCCACCGGCTTCTCCATCAGTGGAGCTATCACCTTCTCCGTCATTGGAGCTATCTCCGGCCCCATCGGCTTCATCTTCGTGTCGATCAACCTCCATTCCATCTCCGGAGGGGTTTAGATATGACGACGGAGATTCAGCAGGTTCAACGTCGGGGGCGTCTTTGATTATATCTTCGATAAGTTCTTCCTCTTCGAGGTTCCTGCTATGTGGATCCATAGTTCTGCAAAAAACGAACATTTCATTAACTAATAAACTAACAAACTATATATGATGCAAAATAATTCTTTTTCTATTTGCAAAATAATTCTTTTTCTATTTGCAAAATAATACTATCTCTAAAATAATACTATATGTATCTAAATAATTCTATCTAAATAATTCTATTCTAAATAATTCTATATCTAACTAAAATAATAACAATTCTAACTAATTCAATTCTAACTAATTCTATTCTAACTAATTCAATTCTAACTAATTCTATTCTAACTATAACTATCTAAATAATTCTATTCTAACTATAACTATCTAAATAATTCTATTCTAACTATAACTATCTAAATAATTCTATTCTAACTATATCTATCTAAATAATTCTATTCTAACTATATGTATCTAAATAATTCTATTCTAACTATATGTATCTAAATAATTCTATTCTAACTATATATATGTATCTAAATAATTCTATTCTAACTATATGTATCTAGATAATTCTATCTAAATAATTCTATTCTAAATAATTCTATATCTAACTAAAATAATAACTAATTCTATTCTAACTAATTCTATTCTAACTAATTCTATTCTAACTAATTCTATTCTAACTATAACCGGAAGCAATTGCGTCATAAGCACGTGGCAGTCATGAGACTTTAGGTTTTGGAATTTTTTGTCTTTCATATTTACGATTCCCTTTATATTCGACGAGAAGGCAGTCGGGACCTTGATACTGAAAAGGACTTCAAAGAAGATTTCCTTCTCTTCCTTAGTAAGAGCGTAGCTGGCACGCCCTTGAAACTGCCCTGGATGCATGCCATCTCTTCCTTTATGACGTTCCTGGTCCTCCCGTGCTTCCGGTGTATCTTTTGACTTCCCATACAAGCCCAGGAAGCCTAGAATATTCACGCAGAGATTCTTCGTCAGGTGCATCACGTCGATTGCGGAGCGGACCTCATGGACTTCCCAATAGGGTAGCTCCCAAAATATAGATTTCTTCTTCCACATGGGTACGCGCTTATCAGGGCCGTTAGGAACAGGTTGGCTGCCAGGACCCTTTCCAAAGATTACTTTTAAATCTTTGACCATATCAAATACTTCAGCACCAGTACGGATGACAGGCTTCCCCCGGGGTTCTGCCTTGCCATTGAAATGCTTGCCTTTTTTCTTTAAGGGATGCTTGGGGGGAAGAAAACGACGATTGAACGGGTACACATTCTTCCTACATTTGTCCAGATATATACTTTCTGTCTGATCTAAACAGTGCGTGCATGCATTGTATCCCTTGTTTGACTGTCCTGAAATGTTACTAAGAGCAGGCCAATCATTGATGGTTACGAAAAGCAAGGCTCGAAGGTCAAATTCCTCTTGTTTGTGCTCGTCCCACACACGTACACCTGGCTCGGCCCACAGCTGTAAAAGTTCGTCAACTAATGGCCTTAGGTACACATCAATGTCGTTGCCGGGTTGCTTTGGACCTTGGATAAGCACTGGCATCATAATGAACTTCCGCTTCATGCACAACCAAGGAGGAAGGTTGTAGATACATAGAGTAACGGGCCAGGTGCTGTGACTGCAACTCTGCTCCCCAAAAGGATTCATGCCATCTGTACTCAGACCAAACCATAAGTTCCTTGCGTCACCTGCAAATCTCGGGAACTCTCTTTCGATTTTTCTCCACTGCCGACCATCGGCGGGGTGCCTCAACTTATCGTCTTTCATACGATCTTCCATGTGCCATCGCAACAACTTCGCATGATCTTTATTTCTGAACAGACGTTTCAACCGTGGTATTATAGGAGCATACCACATCACCTTGGCAGGAACCCTCTTCCTGGGTGGCTCGCCCTCAATCTCACCAGGGTCATCTTTTCTGATCTTATACCGCAATGCAGTGCATACCGGGCATTTATCCATATTCTCATACTTCTCACCGCGGTAGAGGATGCAGTCATTAGGGCATGCATGTATCTTCTGCACGTCTAATCCTAGAGGGCAGACAAGCTTCTTTGCTTCGTACGTGCTGGCGGGCAATTCGTTTTTTCTTGGAAGCATCTTCTTCATCAGTACCAGCAACTTTTCGAATGACGAGTCAGTCACACCGGTCTCTGCCTTCCACTTCAGCAATTCCAGTGTGCTACCCAGCTTCTTCTGGCCATCTTCACAAGTTGGGTACAACAATTTGTTGTGGTCCTGTAACATCTGCTCGAACTGCAACCTCTCTTTTTCTGTGTCGCAGCCTCGCCGTGCTTCAGAAATGACCCGGCCCAGATCATCAGCGGGCTCATCTGGTTCCCGTTCTGCACCCTGATCTTCTTCTTCATTGTCTTCCATTGCGGTATCAGCATATTCAGGGAACATAGATCGGTAGTTGTCATCATCGTTCTCTTCTTCTTCATCGTCGTCTTCCATCATAACCCCTCTTTCTCCGTGCTTGGTCCAAACATGATAGCCCGACATAAAACCGGACCGAAGCAGGTGGCTCTGAATGACTCTTGAGGAAGTGTAATCCTTCTCATTCCGACATTCAACACATGGACAAAACATATAGCCACCACCATGCTTGTTCGCATCGGCCGCATCTCGAAAAGAATGCACGCCTTCTCTGTAAGCGGCGGTGCGTCGATCACCGTACATCCATGGATGGCTCATCTGCGTCATGCAACAGTATATCAAACACAATCACGATCCTAAAAATTAGTACCGCACGGTCTAAACGAGGAAATATAGTTGCTAACCTTTTAGAATAAGTGGAAATAAAGAGGAAGAGGCTTAAGCGTGGCTCGGACACCTCATATCGTAGTTGTGTTCGGTGAACAGAAGCGGCATCGCTCTAACAAACATTTCAACAAACACCTCTAGTGCATCCAAGCAAAAAGGAGAGCTAGCACACACTCACACACTTTCATCCAAAAAAATGCAAGAGGGGAGAGAGGGGCTGCTATGCAGCCATATATATAGGCAGAGGACTTTAGTCCCGGTTTGAGACACAAACCGGGACTAAAGGCTCGTTACGGGCCGGGACTAAAGCCTCCCGGGCGGCTGTTGAATTTCGGGCGACGTGGCCGGGCCTTTAGTCCCGGCCCAGATGGAGGCCGGGACTAAAGGGTCCTGGCCAAAGGCCCTTTTTTCACTAGTGTGGTCCTTGGAACGGAAACAAGCTAGTTTTGTATACGAAGCGGTGATTTTATGCGACTTCATTTTTTTGGGGGTAATATAATATGGAATAGGATCAAGACTAACTCAAGGTGGCTAAGTTGTTACTGTACAAAATTGGTTGCTCGAATCCAAGACTATCTTTGAACTGTTGCTACACGTACAAATGTGCACTCAACCGCCACTCCACATGCAGACAGCCATTGTGGGCAGGCGCGGCACCGTGTCGTACACCTTGCGAAGATTCGTCTCACTCTCCAGAACCCACCCGTCGTCGCCGCTGGATCCGCGCACCCAGAGCCGCATCACTTGGTCCTCCACGGTCACGACGCACAGCCGCCCGTCAGGCGTCTCCCCGATGCGGTACTTGCACAACATACCCGGCAGGCCCGCCGGCGCCAGCAGGTAAGAGAAGCGCAGCGTGGCAGGGTCTAGCACGAGCACGCGGTCGGAGATGTGCCAGTACATCTTCCCGGCAGCGCTCGAGCCAGTAGGGGTCGAAATTGAGCACAACCTCCTCGTCCCGCGGGAGCGCGCGCCAGCGGCATTGGTCGTTGTCGAAGGACGCGACCCAGGCGCGCGGGTGCCCGCCGTCGATGGTGTAGCAGACGGCCTCGAAGCAGAGCTTGCTCGGGTGCTGAGCGCGGAGCCGACGTAGTACCTGGATCTGCGCCACCGGCGATCGTCGGGCACCGTGTCCCGCGGCGGCGGCGACGGGAGAAGAGCGCGGCGGTGGGTGGCCGGGTCGAGGACGAGGAGGCGGGGGTGGATCGCCTTGGGGAGCGACTGCGGTGGGCTCGAGAAGCAGGAGGCCTTGGTGGCAGTCGTGGAGCTCGAAGTGGGAGGCGGCCGGGGCGAAGTCGAGGGAGAGGCGCGGCGAGGAGGCGTCGTCGTCGAGGGGAGCGAAGACGGCGTCGCAGTGGGCTCGCTGGGTGTGGGCTCGCTGGGTGTCCCTGATGGGCGGCGCCGGCGGGGGTGGGATCTTCGTGGGGTGGAAGAAGTAGCCGAGGAGGGCAGCGTGCGGCGACGCGGCGCCAGCAGTGGCAGGCGACGGCGGCGCGGAGAAGATCGGCGAGGGAGAGGCGGCTGAGGATATTGCGGAGGTCTTCCTCGGCGAGGACGGAAATTCCCGCTACCGCATCCTCTGGCTTCACCGGCGATGGGGATTGGGTTCGGCTTTTGCGCCCGCTCTTCCGCGACCGCGCCATTGTGGGAGCGAGGTCGCTTCTGGAATCTGCAGACGGAGCCATTGGGTGCTTTTTGTAACCAACACCACGGCATGCTGAACCATTTTCGATTTTGAAACCGTCCTCTATGGTTTGCTCTAAATTGTTCTCTCATTCTTATTGAGAAAGTTGTAAAATGAGGTACTGACCAAGAATATTTAACTCTAACATGATGTACCTAGATATATTTAATGTAGGAATATTATACCATGTCACAAAAAGAATCCGAGGAAACATGTAATATGCGGCAAATACAAGAACAAGCAAGTGGCAGCAAATATATATATATGAATATGTAGTTCATATGAATTTTTTATTATTGTTTCTCTCAAATCACACAACATATTTGAGCATCTCAAGTGGTTAGTCCACACGGTGGTGGACATCGTCAAAACCAGCCATTCATCGTCCACATTTGGAGGACCAAGCGACAACGTCTAAACAAAAAAATGCTCGCTCGTGGGATCGCTCTCGCACCAATCCGGAAAAGTTGGATAGCGGGGAGATATCCTAAACCTATGAGTTAAATGTAAATAAGATAGGGTGGTGGAAATTACGACAAACATAAACTAATGTTCTAATTACGAACCTTCACCAAAATAAGTTCTCGGGATAGCGAAGAATTTCTCTGATGTAGTCATTCCATATTAGAAAAAATTCCACATCTCTAGCTCGATCGATTGTCCAACGTATATGCTTGGAACCGCCATGGCGTCGACCGTTCCCCTACTGTCCTTCCTCGAGCTCTACAGTTGCTGCAAGACTAAGTTCATCGTTGTCAGATGAAGATGATGACGAATTCGTGAGCATATCCAAAGAGGTAATGTTTCCACTCATCATTCTGTTGTGTGTGTGTGTGTGTCTGTGTGTGTGTGAGAGAGAGAGAGAGAGAGAGAGAGAGTACAGAGGAATTCAGGAGAGAAATGAGAGAAGGCAAAGCCAGGAATGTTGGATGAGAGGTGGGAAGTGTTGTATATATAGATTTGGAATATAGCGGTTGGAATTATAGCCGTTGAGTAGCCATTGAAAATATAGTCATTGGAAATGATGGTTATAAAGTACTATTAAAATATAAGAGAGAGAATATAGACCGTCTGTAGATAGACAATCTGTGGGAAAAAAACTGAGGTTGTCTAAAAAAGAATCTATATTCGCCATTATGTATGTGGAGATATAAACTACCAAATTTAGACTAGCCACTAGAGATGCTCTTAAATTCAAACTTTACATGTTAACATAACTTTTGTTTTACAATGAGTATATATTTGTGTAATTGGTTTTTTTTCGAAATGGGGAAGCCCCAGCCTTTGCATCAGAGAGATGCATATGGCTTTATTTTATTAAAAGTTGTCCGTAGACAAGTCTTAAACAGTTATACAAATCACGGGTCGCACAAGGTGGCCGCGTGGATGAGCCAACGAAAAATAGTACAAGTGAGCTGATACATCAATTAGATATTCTATTATGCGACCGCCAACCGCACCGGCTGAATAAATCCCGAGCTACCATCTCCAAACGGTTGCACCCAGAATCCATCGCCTCCCGCTGCTCCTCTTGTTGGAGATAAGATCACATACGGATCCAGTGGGTAGCCAAAGGAATAACCTGCATAAAAGAATGTTTTTTCGGCTTGTTAAAGATAAAATCATTTCTGGTGTTCCATATAGCCCAAATAATCGCACAAACACCTACTCTAACCTGAATCAGATCCTTCTTAGGAATACCCTTGAGCCAATTCCCAAAAAGGTTATTAACATTCTTTGGTGGTTCTAGACCAAAAGTCATGTGGATAACACGCCAAATTATCTTTGCTAAGGGGCAATCAAAAAATAAATGTTGTATGGATTCCTTGTTATCACAGAAACAACATGATTCTTGACCATTCCAATTTCTCTTAATCAAATTATCTTTAGTTAGAATTACTTTCCTATGTAGGAACCACATAAACACCTTGATCTTAAGTGGTACCTTCATTTTCCAAATATATTTCTTCAAGTACTTTGTGTCATCATCTAGCATATCTAGGTACATAGATTTTACAGTGAACGCACCAGATGTTGTTAAACCCCAAACAAAAGTGTCTTTCTCATCATTTAACTGAATGTGCATTAGCCGCTGCACTAATTGCAGCCAAAGTCTCCACCGATTATCAGTAAGCGTGCGACGGAACGTGATATTTAACGGAGTTTGATTCAGCACGTTGGATACCGACTGACGAGGGGTTAACTCGACAAATGTCCTAGATGAAGGACTTAGGATCGGGGAGATAGGGCGTCGGATGAACTCGACGGTAAAGTTAGTCGAAATAGGTGCATGTCAAAAGTAAACTTTGGGTGTTAAACCTGGCTTGCTTTCAATCTGGCCTACACCGTCCCCTCCTGGCCCCTTTATATAGGTGGCCAGGTCTCGAGGATCGGGTAGGGTCCGATACAGATTACAATATCGACATACGGTAGGAACTCGTAATCGACTATCATTACAATCGGGCCTAGCTATACGGGCCTTAGGGGTACTCAACTAACGGGCTCTATTAGCTATACCCTTGTCAGTAGCCCCTGAGATTCTACCAGAATTGCAGATTCGGGTTGAATCTCTAATCTTCGACTTTGATCAATTCTTCAACTTCTTCTTATCTTCAAATCTTCGACTTAGTCTTTCGACTTATTTTCATGATATTCTTTCGCAAGGGGTTTTGATGAACAAGCCTGACAACTCTGACGGATCAAGAGGTCAGTTAACTGCCGGAACAGATACTTGTCACCTACTTCAAATTCAATCCCCTTGGACTTGAATTCGGGATACCGGTCAAACCCACTCTTTTGCCGCATTTAGGACTTACAAAGAATGAATCCCAGTGATTCTCAGGGTACCCAGTGCGTCCACCAGGATTTTCTTCGCGTCGCAGACACGGATACATACCAGCAGAGCGCATCCATGTGCGTATACCAGGCCACACATGATGGATCCCGGGGTCTTACCTTCGTGATAAATCACGGCATTCGAGTTTCAGTTGCGATAACGCAACTCGAGAATCTTATGTCGCAGCCAAGTTTTTGACTGATAAAATCAAAGAATTTCGGATTTTTAAATTGATCTTCTTCGCTCCCGATGGGAGTAATCTCGCTTTGTCAACTATGTAGTCAAAGTTTGTACGTTAATCCTTCTTCATCTCCATTATTGATTATCTCATCCTCTATCGGGTGCGCGCTCAGCGCTCCCGATGGGAGTAGCCCCCGAGGCTATGTTTGGATACTTGTAGTCAAGCATAGGCTCAAAGTTCAGCTCTTCTTCCTCCTGTTAACGTCTACTGTTTGCAAGCCCCCGAGTCCAAGTCGAGGTTTTCATATCGTGCGACCACGGTCTCCTCTTCTTGTTTTTCCTCTTTGGTATTATCGTCTGTTGTGTGCAGAATTTAACTCCTGTTGTAAAATATGTTTACGGGCCTTGCTGTAGCACGGGGGCCCGATAATATATGCTTATAAATAAAGCATCTTCTGGCAAGGGTAAAAACCCTAATCAGATTCCTCCCCCGCCGCATCATCTTCTCTCTCCATCTAGGGTTTTTGTAGCCTTTCCCCTTGTCCACATGGCTGACGCAGATGGTTCTCGTCTGAACCTTGGCTCTCCGGTGGCGCCGCAAGGTCGCGGTCGCCCTCGTGGAAGCAAGAACAAAAACAACACAACCCTAGTCACCGCAGGATCTTCATCGGCCGCTCCGATTAAACGTCGTCCTGGCCGCCCACCTGGGAGCAAAAATAAGCCCAAGGTAATTGGTGCTGCCCCAGGTCCTAGCGTTCTTCCTTCTGCTGCTCCCGCTGCTCCTGCTGTAGCTCCCCGAATCTTCTCTTTCTTCTGCATCGCTATGGCACAATGCCGCGAGATTCAGTGCCTTCCGCTGAATTTCACCAAGTTCATGGATGGGCAGGAACTGCGGGAAGCGGTTCTCCGTGAACAATCTGGCAGCGGGACTCCATACGAGGTGGAGGTTTGGTATGATGGTGATGGCGAGCAGTACTTGAGGGGTGGCTGGTCACAATTTGCAGAAGACCACAACATCCACCAGGGCTTCTGAAAGGACATATTCATTGCCTTCCATTTTTGGGTGTTTGATCACAATACAAGGAATTTAACCTTGTGCTGAGCTTTGCAGGAATTCTACAGGTATTGCACAAGACTGATGGTGAAGAAGTGTGGGAATGGGGACTGCTGTAGAAAGGCTCAAAATCACCCAAAGGAGAGAAAACTGCAGGGCCGGAAATTCTGTTTCAGGGCCGGAAATTCCGCCCCAGGGCCGGAATTTCCGCCCCTGGACAAAATTTCTGGGGGCCGGAAATTTCATAATTTCCGGCCCTTCGAAATATGGCTAAGTCCCTTACGAAGCCGGGTGGTGCACCGTGCAGTAAGGGGGCCGGAAATTCTGGATTGGCAGAATTTCCGGGGGCCGGAAATTTCAGAATTTCCGGCCCCCCGAAATTTCGGCTAAGTCCTCTCCTAAAGGCCGTGGTGCATCTTGCAGATAAGGGCCGGAAATTCTGGAAACACAGAATTTCCGGGGGCCGGAATTTCCGCCCCCAGGCCGGAATTTCCACCCCCCCCCCCCGGATTTTTCACTAAGTCTTTTATCTCAAGTTGTGGTGCGACTTTCAGGAGAGGGCCGGAATTTCTGGCCAGAAATTCCTTTTTGGAATTTCCGGGGGGCCGGAATTTCCGCCCTTTCTGGACCCCGGAATTTCCGCCCCAGGGCCGGAATTTCCGGGGTAAGTTCTCTCCAACGGCCACATTTCGAGCCAGCCTATAAATAGTTGTCCCCTACCTCAGATCTGGTTACCTCGTCCACACTCTCTCTCCTCCATTGGTGCTGAGCTTCAACTTCGTAGATCTCCTTCCCTAGCCAACCAAATCCTCCAAGACTTGGTAGATTGGGAGAGGACCCATAGATCTACAACCCCACTGAAGTACTTAGTGATTGCTTCACCCCTCCTCCGTGGACCTTGCCTTAGGCAAGAGAGGTCACCTCAAAGCTTCCTCCGTGTAAAAGCTTTGTGGTTGTTCTTGTTGGGAGCCTCCAATTGAGTTGTGGAGTTGTGCCCCAACCTCCGTGTAAGGGTTTCGGTCGGTACCCCCACTACCACCGCTTAGTGGAAACGAGTTAGCCTCCGTGGCTTGCTCACCGGAGAACAAGGTGAGCCTCCGTGGCATTTGGTGGACTCCGTGTCGCCACACCTCTCCAACGTAGATGTACTTCTCCTCAAAAGGAAGGAACTACGGGAATACATCCTTGTGTCTCCGGCTTCCACTTTACGGTTCTTTCTTACCCTTATTCGCATCGGTTTTACTCGTTTCACTCTCGTTCTCTTGCTTGCTTGTCACATAGGAAATTCACCTAGTTGCACATCTAGAGAATTTCGTTTGTGTCAAGCCTTAAAATTGAAAAAGGTAAAATTTTGTGTAGCGCCTATTCACCCCTCCTCTAGTCGCCCGTGAGATCCCTTTCAATTGGTATCAGAGCCTCGTGCTCTTTGATTGGGCTTAACCGCCTAAGAGATCATGGGCGAAGAGGAGCCCGCCACTAAGGCAGATTTTAATAACATAATGACTCGCATGGATGCTATGATGGCAGCCATGGAAAGCCAAAAATCTCAACTTGATGCTCTCACTAGTGGAACATCAAGTACCACTCCACCAACTCCGGTTGACACCTCGGGTAAGGATAAGCCATCCTTAAGCGAGGAAGATCCGGAGAAAGATGGGAATGAGAACAACGAGGATCCCCCCAAGAAAGATGACACCTCTCGGGGACATAGCACGGAGGTTCCACATCCTACAAGCTATGTCTCCGGAAGGCACCTTCAAATGCCACACCTTGCCTCATGCGGCCCACCGCCACAACTTGATGCTTCTAGCTTTGCCAATTGGCAAGATAACATGCGCTCTCACATAAATTTCGTGTCTATTGAGCTTTGGAGGATCATTGAGCAGGGTTATCATCCAACTTCCAAGGACTTGACTAACTTGCTACCTTGGGAGCAAATCGACAAGCAGCTCAATGCCTCCGCCTTGCATCTCATTCACATGTCTCTCTCCGAGAAGGACAAGGCGTTCGTCCGCAACATCTCTTCCGCCAAGGAAGCTTGGGATGCTCTCACCAACCTCTTCATCGGCAATGAGAGCATTCAAGAGTCCAAGTTTGATGAGGCATCTAATGAAGCGGACAACTTCGCTATGCTTGATGGTGAATCTCCCGAAGAACTTCATCGTCGTCTCTCGGCACTCCAAGTGAAGCTAGTCGATCTAGGCTCCACTCAATGTGATGGAAGATGGATGAAGAGGAAATTTGTCCAAGCCCTATTGCCCTTCTTCAAGGATACTATGAACTCAATCAAGGGAGATGCCAACTTTAGGAAGATGACCGCTCATGACATCTTGCAAGAGATTGTGGCAAGGAAGATTTCCGAGAAGAATGCGGATGATGCTCTAGCTCGTGCACGTGGTGTGCGTGCACCCAACCTTGCTTTGAAGGCAAAAGTCTCTCTTTATGAGGAAGCAAGTTTGATGGATGAGGAAGAGTCAATGTGTGGAAGTCCCGAAGACATGAAGTATGCTCATGCCGAACACATGGCTCTTGCTCAACGGGCTTTCATGAAGAAGTGGAAGTCATCAAGTCCCTCCAAACCTAAGGCCGCAAGTAGAGTGAGAACATGCTACAATTGTGGGAATCAACACCACTTCATCGCGGATTGTCCCTATGAAAGAGTGGAAGATCACAATGGAAGACTCATTCGCAAGGAGATGAAGGCCAAGTCTTACCCACCAAGGAACTTTGATAAGAAGAAAGCCGTTCCAATACATGCCTTGACGACTCAAGAAGAATACCCATCCGGTGATGATGCAAGTGATGATGAAGAAGTAGGAAGGGCCGCAATCGCCATCGCCAAGCCCATCTCTTCACCATCCCTCTTCGCTTCCGCAAACAAGTCCAAGCGCTCCAACTCCAAGGGAACATGTCTAATGGCTCACGCTACAAAGGTATCACCAACCTTCACACCCATCATACCTAGAAGCTTATCTTTGATGGATTGTGTTGATACTAGTAGTGATAAGGATGAGCCTAATGATTTTGACACCTTCATGTCAACCTTGCATGGGGAGACCAAAGCTCAATTTGAGATTCTCCTAAGTCAATATAATGAGTCTCTCCAACTTAATGATAAAAATGAGGAACGCATCTTTGAGCTAGAAGGGCATGCTCGTGAGTATGCCGATGAAATTGCAACCCTCAACCAATCTCTTGAGGTTGAGCAAGATCTAAGGATGGCACTTGAGGCATCCAAGTTAGGTCTTAAAGAATCCTATAACTTGGACATTGCTAGACTTAAGAATGATCGTGATATTGCTCAATCAGTAGCTAATGAACTTAGGTTGCAAAACGAGAAACTAAATGTTATGATTGCTAAAGAAGCAACCAAGTTATCTTCTAGCACCTTTGTTGCAAGTACTTGTTACTCTAACCCTCTTTATGAGAAAGATGCCCCCAAAGGTGACACAAGACTTGACGAGCTTTTGAGTGCTCAAAAGCAACATGGTGACAAGACCGGGCTTGGTTTCACTCCCAAGTCCAACAAGAAGAGGAACAAGAAAAAGAACAAGAAGAAGAACAACAAGAAGACGCAATTTCTTGTGCCCACTCCTTCTCCTAAGAAGCACATCCCAAATGACATATGCTTTGACGAGGATGGCAATGTTTATGAGGAGGAGGGGGAGCTTGTGAGGGAGGTAGTTGGGAATGCCAAGAGGGCAATGCCTAACCACAACGACTTTGTGGGAAAATATAACCCCTCTTATGTTCTTCGTCGTGCTTATGATGGACATGTTTATGCTAAATTTGTTGGCTCACCTAATGAATGCATTGCTTGGTCTATTTGGGTTCCTAAGACCCTTGTCACTAACAAAAGAGGACCCATTGAGAAATGGGTACCTAAAAACAAAGCTTGACCTCTTGTAGGGATTTGCTTCCGGTGCGGGACAATGGATAATTGATAGCGGTGCTACCAATCATATGTCCGGAAGCAAAGAGTTGGTGAAGGAGCTTCGCACCGGTTCATCTAGTGCGGGCTACGTCACCTATGGAGATTCCTCAAGGTAAAAGGTACTGGGTCTTGGTAAAGTTGTTATATCTCAAGATGTTTCCGTGGAGAATGTCATGCTTGTTGAGTCTCTCTCTTACAATTTACTTTCCGTAGCTCAACTTGCCGATATGGGCTTTGCAACTTTCTTTGATGTTGGGATTGTGGTTCTTTTGTGGAGCAAGTCTCTTAAAGTAGCTTTTGTTGGGCATGTTGAAAACGGCTTATATGTGATTGACTTCTCGGAGAAGGTCACTAAAGCCGCAACTTGCCTAATGGCTAAAGTTGACGTGGGATGGCTATGGCATCGCCGGCTAGGCCACGTCAATATGAGAAATTTGCAAAGACTCCACAAAGGTAACCACATCCTAGGACTAACCGATCTAACTTTTGCCAAAGATCGTGTGTGTAGAGCTTGCATTGAAGGAAAGATGCATGAACTTCCTCATCCTAGCAAGACGATCATTTCTTCTAAGAGGGTCTTAGAGCTCCTTCACATGGACCTCTTTGGCCCTCCATCTCATGCAAGTCTAGGAGGGAAGAAGTATTGCTTGGTGATTGTTGATGACTATTCAAGATATACTTGGGTCTACTTCTTCAAGCACAAATACGAGACCCAACAAACCATCATGGACTTCGTCAAGGAAGTGGAGCGTCAATATGGCCAAGATATCTTGATGATCCGGAGTGATAACGGGACGGAGTTCAAGAACTACACCGTCAACGAATTCTTGAGTGATGAGGGAATTCAACATCAATACTCCTCCCCCTACACTCCGCAACAAAATGGTGTAGCCGAGCGGAAGAACCGAACCTTGATGGACATGGCAAGGACAATGTTAGCGGAGTTTAAGTCTCCGTATAACTTTTGGGCCGAAGCTATCAATACCGCTTGTCATGCTTCCAACTGGCTATATCTTCGCAAGGGCTTGAACAAGACTCCTTATGAGATCCTCACCGGCAACAAGCCTAACATCAAATACTTTCGAGTATTCGGTTGTAAGTGCTTCTATCTTAGAAAGGGTGTTCATTTGTCCAAGTTTGACTCTAAAGCTCTTGAGGGTATCTTTGTTGGTTATGCCGCCGAATCTCATGCTTTTAGAATCTTTGACAAAGAGTCCTGCTCGTGTTGTTGAAGTTTCAAACGTGAGATTCGACGAATGATGGCTCCGTGTGGAAGTGGTTGTGATGTAGGTGACGAAATACCTCCTCAAGCCATAAGAAGAATGGGTGTGGGTCATCTCATACCCATTGAGGGACACCTTTTGGCGGAAGGCAGAAGGACTATGCTCTACTCAAGTGGAGCCTTCATCTTTCACAAGCTCCAAGCTCCTCAAGGACCGATAGATGCTAACCAAAGACAAGCATCTAGACCCTCATTCAAGCAAGCAAGGCCAAGATCAAGACCAAGAGGACGGTAGTGATTTCTCACCAATGGTAGATCAAGGCCAAGCTCAAGATGATGAGCATGCTCATGATGTTGATCAAGCTCAAGATGAAGGTCAAGGCGAGGACCAAAATAGTGGTGATGACCAAGTGGCTTCTCAAGAGTCTTTTGAAGAAGCTCAAGCTCGCCGTGCAAGGAAAGTGGAAGAAGCTCTTCGCAAAGGGAGTCATACTTTGGATAGTGTGATTGGAAGTGTGAGAAAAGGAGTTTCCACAAGGAGACAATTAGCCAACTTTAGCATCCATCATGCCTTCGTCTCTTGTGTGGAACCTCAAAAGGTGTTTGAGGCACTTGAAGACCCGGATTGGGTGGAAGCTATGCACGAAGAACTCAACAACTTCAAGCGCAATGAAGTTTGGACTTTGGTGGAGAAGCCCAAGGAGTGCATGAATGTCATTGGAACCAGGTGGGTGTTCAAGAACAAACAAGACGCCAATGGGATCGTTGTGAGGAACAAGGCTCGCTTGGTTGCTCAAGGGTACTCTCAAGTGGAAGGAATCGACTATGGGGAGACCTACGCTCCCGTGGCTCGTCTCGAGTCAATCCGTATCCTTCTTGCTTATGCTTCTCACTTCAACTTTAAGTTATATCAAATGGATGTGAAGAGTGCCTTTCTCAACGGTCCTCTACATGAATTGGTCTATGTGAAGCAACCCCCGGGGTTTGAAGATCCCCATTTCCCGACCCATGTCTACAAACTCGATAAGGCGCTCTATGGCCTTAAACAAGCCCCACGCGCGTGGTACGAGCACCTTAAGGAGTTGTTGTTAGACCGTGGGTTTGAAATTGGGCTCATCGACCCAACTCTTTTTACTAAGAAAGTCAACGGGGAGCTTTTCATATGCCAAATTTATGTAGACGATATTATTTTTGGCTCTTCTAACAAGCTCTTCAATGATGAATTTGCAAAGCTAATGACAGACAAATTCGAGATGTCCATGATGGGAGAGTTGAAATTCTTTCTTGGCTTTGAGATTCGGCAATTGCGAGGAGGAACATTCATCAATCAAGCCAAGTACATCCAAGACATGCTCAAGAAATTCAACATGGATTCCGGGGTTAAAGGAGCTAAAACCCCCATGCCGACAAAGGTTACTCTTGATCTCGATCCTAGTGGTAAGGAAGTGGATCAAAAGCTTTACCGTTCGATGATTGGTTCGCTTCTTTATCTTTGCGCATCTAGACCCGATATCATGCTTAGTGTGGGAATTTGTGCACGTTATCAAGCCGCCCCAAAGGAAAGTCATTTAATGGCCGTGAAAAGAATCTTCCGATATTTGATTCATACTCCAACTTTCGGCCTTTGGTACCCGAAGGGATCAAGCTTTGAGCTTGTTGGGTACACGGACTCGGATTGGGCGGGAGACAAAGTTGATAGGAAGTCAACTTCCGGGACTTGCCAACTCCTTGGTAGGTCCTTGGTTAGTTGGTCTTCCAAGAAGCAAAATTGTGTGTCTCTCTCCACCGCCGAAGCCGAGTACGTGTCCGCGGCAAGTGGTTGTGCTCAACTCCTTTGGATGCGGCAAACGTTGAAGGACTATGGAGTTCATTGCGACAAGGTTCCACTCTTATGCGACAACGAGAGTGCCATCAAGATCGCCCATAATCCGGTTCAACACAACAAGACGAAGCACATTGAGATCCGGCATCACTTCATCCGGGACCACGTCAATCGAGGTGATATTAACTTGTCTTATGTAGGTACAAATGATCAACTCGCCGACATCTTCACGAAGCCCCTTGATGAAGCAAGATTCCGAGAGTTGAGGCATGAATTGAATATCATTGATTCTTGCAATGTGGCTTGTTAATGTGCACTCATTCCCATACGATAGCACGTGTTCTACTCTAGATGTGGGCATGGACATAGGGGGAGTGCGGTCCTAATTCATTGGGCTATCCCTCCCCCCATTATGCCGATAGTAATGCAATCATTCTCTTAATATCATTTTGTGATATATGAGCTTCAATGATGAGTATTGGTTATGAACCCAAGATATATCTTCGCTGTTTAATGCCAAAACACTCATATATGGTGGCTTCGGCCACCGACCTCTTCTTTTGAAGAGTTTATTCCTTGAAAATCTTTTGAAGTTTCTCTTGATATGGGAAGGGACTTTGAGTGTTGTTTTTCCGATGATTTCTTGCCTTTTTGCAACCTCAAGTCCCGAGAACCACTCCGTGTTTGTTTTCTAGCCTATGCCCTCTCTTTCTCTAAAACCTCCGTCTAACACACAAGTCAACCTCTTGTTTTATCTTGGTTCTTGGTGAGATGGCCGGATTTTCCGTGTTTAAGTGTTAGAATTTTCCCAATGGGTGGAAACCCTTATTTCCGTAGCAAATTTTTATGCCCCCATGTTCTCCTCCGAAGTGGTGCACTTTGCAGGAAGGGGGCCAGAAATTTGCCCCAGAAATTTGGGCGGAAACGTTAAATTTCCGCCCCCCCGGAAATTCTACTACTTACCCCGGAAATTCCGGGGGCCGGAAATTCCGCCCCTAGGGCCGGAATTTCTGCCCCTGCGGTTAGTCTATATAAAGGGGGGGCCGGGTGGAGTTACCCCTTGGTACCTCTTTTCACCCCCGACCCCCTATACTCCAAACTGCCGCCGCCGCCTCAACAAGGTCCTCTCCGGCGACTCCCTAGCCGCCGGATTCCCCGGATTCGCCGGTCCTTGCTCCTCTCGGCGTGGGGGTTCTCTTCCTCCACGCGGTTTTCGCCATGGACAGCGGTATTGCCCCAATTCTCTCTTTCTCTAGGAGCCTTTGCCCTAGATCTAGATTCGTTTGGGTTGATCCGTTTTCCATTGAAAGGAGCATGTTTAGAGGTAGTTTTTCGGTCTAGTGAACCTAGCATTGAACTTAGTTGGTGCCGATCCTTTTTCTAGAGGTTTTTGTATCTTTGTTGTGGTGTTCTCACCAGGGGCCGGAAATTCCGCCCCTAGGGCCGGAAATTCCGGGGTAGGCCGGAAATTCCGTCCTTTTGACCGGAATTTCCACCCCCGTGCTGAGAATAATACAACTAAGATACGTCATCTCTAAATTGTTTCTGGCTTACTAGTTCCCTTCTATGTTCTCACTAGCTATCTTATCGACTTGTGTGTTCTTATCTCCGTGTTTTTCCTCCTACTATCATTCACAGGTGGCTCTAGTTCTCGTCCTAAGCGTGATCAGCGCGGCCGTTCTGCTGTTCGCAAACGGAACTTTCGGTTTGCTGAAGAGGGCACTTTTGAAGAAGAATTTGTATCTCAGCAAGCTGAACAGGAGGCTGCTCAGGAGGCAGCAAGGGAGAAGGAAGCTAGGGCAGCCAAGAGGGCAGCTCGCAACCCCTCACGGGTTCCTCGTGTGAACTATGATACAATGAGCTCAGTGGAGTACAGTGCTTTGAGGCAGTTGGACTGGTATTCTGAGGCAAGAGATGAAGAACTTGAAGATACTCGTTTCTGGTGTGCTGCTCAGAAAGGTATATATGAAGATATCTATCGCCCTATGTCTCAGCGGGTGTGTTACATGCACATCTTGGACCGTACTCATCTCAGGAAGAAGGCTGAATATTTTGGTGAGGCCTTGGGAATCATGAAGAGGCTTGGTCTGTTTCCTCTTATGGATATTCAGTGTCCTTACAATGAGAAGATCATTCAGCAGTTCTATGCCACTCTCGCTTTCAAGGGGAATGAGGCTCTCTCTTTCAGGTGGATGTGTGGAGATACCATGCGGGAATCAGATTTCTATGAGTTTGCTCAGATTCTGAACTATGATTTTCAGGGGTATAGTGTGCCTGTTGGTCACCGTGTGCATCTGCATGGAGTTCAGTCGGATAAGAATCGCTTGGCTCCCCTCTACTCTTCCAAGGGTCAGATTGGCACTATTAAGGGTTTGCTTCCTCTGTACAACATTCTTCTTCGCATGTTCAGGGAGAACATCTCTCCCTCTGGAGGTAATCGGGATGCTATTCGTGCTGCACTTGTTGAGCTCATGTATCTTTCTCATCGCTGCTTTGTGAGTACTGATCCTAATGAAGACTTCAAGCTGGATGTGATGCACTATATCTTCAATGAAATGCATGATGCCATGGTTTCCAAGCGTAATCCTCCCTATGCTCCATACATTATGCTCCTCATTCTTCAGAAGGCTCAAGACATGGATTTCTCCAAGGGGAACACTGAACACAAGCTCAAGAGAATGAATGTGATCAAGCCAGCTGAAGAGAAAGAAGCTGCCAAAAGCAAAGGGAAGAAGCCAGTTCCTTCAGGTGGTGATGTTGAGATGGGTGACTCTAGCTCTCGTTTGCCCAAGACTTCCTCTGCCCGTCCATCTCGCAACAAGAAGCTTTCTCTGTGGCAACGCACTCTCTTGTGCCTCAACGTTGCTATCCACAAGGAGAACTACTCTGCCTATGAGGAGAGAAGGGATATCATTCACAATCAGCAGGTTCTTTCTCGCGAGGTTCAGCTTCTTCAGGATCCCTCCCTTCAGCTCTCTCCTGTTCCTGCTCCTAAGTACATTCCTTATGAGAGGTGGCAAGATGACAACGGCGTCGACTGGGCTGAAGTGGAGGCTCTCTCCAAGGTTGGAAGTGATGAGGAGTTCTCCGGGAGTGATGAGGATGATGAAGACGCTGCTGATGATGATGAGGACGAGTTCGATGATGAGTGATCTTCGTTTGGGGATTAGCATCGCTCTTCTCCCTTTTTGGTGTCTCGATGCCAAAGGGGGAGAAGTAGTTCTATTAGGATTTGCCTTGGGATTGGTTATTTGCCTTATTCTATTCGTGAACTATTTTGTGATCTCTTTGAGTTGGAACTTTGGTTCTTATTGTAATAAGTCTAGTCGTACTTAACTTTGTGCTAAGTCTAGTCGTACTTAACTTTGTGCTCCTCGTTTAATATCGTCCTTCTAGTATGTGCAAATTGTTCTTATTGTCTTGGTGATATCTTGCACTTGTCTAGGGGGAGCATTTGTTCTTGCTCTCTATTGCAAATCCGTGTATTGTCATCAAACACCAAAAAGGGGGAGATTGAAAGGACATATTCATTGCCTTCCGTTTTTGGGTTTTTGATCACAATACAAGGAATTTAACCTTGTGCTGAGCTTTGCAGGAATTCTACAGGTATTGCACAAGACTGATGGTGAAGAAGTGTGGGAATGGGACTGCTGTAGAAAGGCTTGAAATCACCCAAAGGAGAGAAAACTGCAGGGCCGGAAATTCTGTTTCAGGGCCGGAAATTCTGCCCCAGGGCCAGAATTTCTGCCCCTGGACAAAATTCCCGGGGGCCGGAAATTTCATAATTTCCGGCCCTTCGAAATATGGCTAAGTCCCTTACGAAGCCGGGTGGTGCACCGTGCAGTAAGGGGGCCGGAAATTCTGGATTGGCAGAATTTCCGGGGGCCGGAAATTTCAGAATTTCCGGCCCCCCGAAATTTCGGCTAAGTCCTCTCCTAAAGGCCGTGGTGCATCTTGCAGAAAAGGGCCGGAAATTCTGGAAACACAGAATTTCCGGGGGCCGGAATTTCCGCCCCCAGGCCGGAATTTCTGCCCCCCGGATTTTTCACTAAGTCCTTTATCTCAAGTTGTGGTGCGACTTTCAGGAGAGGGCCGGAATTTCTGGCCGGAAATTCCTTTTTGGAATTTCCGGGGGGCCGGAATTTCCGCCCCCAGGCCAGAATTTCTGCCCTTTCTGGACCCCGGAATTTCCGCCCCAGGGCCGGAATTTCCGGGGTAAGTTCTCTCCAACGGCCACATTTCGAGCCAGCCTATAAATAGTTGTCCCCTACCTCAGATCTGGTTACCTCGTCCACACTCTCTCTCCTCCATTGGTGCTGAGCTTCAACTTCGTAGATCTCCTTCCCTAGCCAACCAAATCCTCCAAGACTTGGTAGATTGGGAGAGGACCCATAGATCTACAACCCCACCGAAGTACTTAGTGATTGCTTCACCCCTCCTCCGTGGACCTTGCCTTAGGCAAGAGAGGTTGATACGTCCAAAACGTATCTACTTTCTCGAACACTTTTGCTATTGTTTCTCCTCTAATTTGTGTGTTTTGAATGCAACTAACACGGACTGACGCTGTTTTCAGCAAAATTGCTCTGGTGTCTTGTTTTGTGCAGAAATTCAACTTCCAGTAAAAATTCGGGAAAAATCATGGAAAATTCTATTTCACCGAAAGACTCACGGAGCCAGAAGACAGGAGGGAGAAGAGGCTCGAGGGGCCGTCACACGTAGGTGGCGCGGCCCAGCCCCTGGCCGCGCCACCCCTGTGTGAGGTGGCCCCAGGCCTCCTCTCGACCTCCCCTCTCGCGTACATATACCTCCTGACGACTTAAGATCGGGGAGACGGCGTTTTTCCCAGATAGACTTCTGCTGCGCCGCCGCCATCAGAAACCGCGATTCGGAACCAGGAAACTCCGTTCTGGCACCCTGCCGGGACGGGGATTCGGAGGAGATCTTCATCACCATCACCACCGACGCTCCTCCATCGACCATCCATGATTCCCCCATCCATGTGTGAGTAATTCCCCCGCTGTAGGTGAGGGGATGGTAGGGATTGGATGAGATTGTTCATGTAATTTGATATGAGATTGATAGGGCACAGTGCCTAGTATCTTTATTTAGTGCTTATGACATTGTTGCAACTTGTTGTGCTTAATGCTTGTCACTTTGGGCCCGAGTGCCATGATTTCAGATCTGAACATGTTATTATTTCTATGATGATACTTGTTGTTTATGGTCTTACCTACAAGTTGTATACACATATTATTGTTCGGAACCCGAGGCCCCAAAGTGACAGAAATTGGGATAACCGGAGGGGATGGCTATGATGTGAGGATCACATGTGTTCACCGAGTGCTAATGCTTTGCTCCGGTACTTTATTAAAAGGAGTACCTTAATTACCAGTAGTTTCCCTTGAGGCCCTGCTGCCACAGGCTGGTAGGACAAAAGATGTCGTGCAAGTTTCTCCTTGTGAGCACGTACGACTATATACGGAACACATGCCTATGATTGTTTGTACTAGGATGCTTTATCATTATTTATCTGCAATGCCCGTATCTCATTGATTTCATGAACTATCTTATCCATGCAACGCCCGTTATCCATCCCTATGCCTACAGTATTTATTCCTACTGTTTGCAACCGTTACTTCTACTACTGCTATTACTGTTTTCTTACTGTCACTGCTATAAAACTGTTGCTACTGATAAACCGCTGCGAGTGAGACTGTTTCCAGGTGCAGGTGAATTGACAACTCATTTGTTAAGGCTTACATATATTCTTTGGCTCCCCTTGTGTCGAATCAATAAATTGGGTATCGAAGACTGTTGCGATCCCCTATACTTGTGGGTCATCAAGACTATTTTCTGGCGCCGTTGCCAGGGACCATAGCTTTATTTTGTAAGTTCACTTGGTATTCATATTGTTTGCTGCAATCCTTTCATCATGGGTAAACCTCGTGATGGAAAAGTTCCTATATTGCCATCCACTACAAGAAGAGGTACGACTCTCAACACCTCTGTTGCTCTTGATTCGCCATCTGTTATGAGTAAGTTGCTTACACCACCACATCCACACGTTACTGCTACTACTTCTGCTGAGATTGAAAGTACCACTGATAATTTAGATGATGCTTCTACTGTGTTTGATGAGAGAGGTTCACTAGGTTCCTTTTTAGAAGCTACTATTGCTAGAGCTAAGTTGGGAAACACCACTGTTACACCTGTTAGTTCACCTGAGTCTAGGGAATGTCCTAGTGATGATTATGATGATGATGCTTATATTGAGCTTAATGATGATTTTATTGCGGAAGCACGTGCTGCTCATGATACAGGTAATATTAAAGAGCTTCTTGCTAGACGTTCTGTTAGATATAATTTGTCTCCTGATCCTAAATTTGCTGCTTCTCCTATCAATATTAGAGACAAAGATTATGATTTCTCTTTGGATTTATCTTACATATCTATTGTTGAGAAAACTCCTTTTTGTGGTACTAAAGATGAGAGTGCTATGGAGCACATGAATGAGCTTTCTACTTTGAGTAATTTGTTTTCTGATGATATTAAGCTCCGCACTTATTTTGTTGCTAAGATTTTTCCTTTCTCGTTGAAAGATGCTGCTAAAATTTGGTTTAATAGCTTATCTCCTGGATCTCTTACTAGTCCTATTGCTTTGGTTAATGCTTTCTTTCAGAAATATTTTCCCGCCAGTGCTCAACATGCTGCTGTGCAGAAAATCTTTGATTTTGAACAGGGAAAAGGGGAGAAATTGCCTGAATCTTGGACAAGGTTTTGTTCTTTAATTAGAGCTTTGCCTAAAGAACCATTGCCTAAAAACGAACTCCTTGATATATTTTATAATGGACTAACGGATGAATCTAAGTCATATTTGGATAGTTGTGCTGGTTGTGTTTTCAGGGAAAGAACTCCGGCTGAAGCTGAAGAATTAATGGCCAAAATAAGCCGGAATCATGATGATTGGACTTTAGTTGAGCCAGCACCAGCGCCAACTCCTGCTCCATCTACAGAGCCTACGCCAAAGAAGAGAGGGATAATTGAATTAAATGATGAAATTATGAAGGAGGCTAAGAAATCTCTTAAGGAGAAAGGTATTAAGGCCGAAGATGTGAAGAATTTACCTCCTATTGAAGAATTATGTAAGCCAATCCCTCGCTCATCAACTATTGAGGTACACTCTCTCCAGCGCTTTGATGAAAGAGATATTCCTTACACTAAACCTCCTGATCAATGCTTAGATGAATTTGATAATTTTATTGTCAAGCAAGAAAATTTTAATAGAATGGTGCATAATCATCTGTTAGAGAATTCTAGAGTTATTAACAAGATGCAGGACATTGTGGAAAGAACCGCCAATGATGTGAAGATACTTTTTAAACATTTTCAAATGATTCAAACACAAATTGATCAGCTTACCAAAGTGCAGCAAGATCTGCTAGCTAATGCTGCAAGAGAGAAGCAAGCATGTGAAATACGCACAAGAAGTGGTGCTGCTACTCAAGACCCATTATATCCTGAAGGACATCCTAAGAGGGTTGAGCAAGATTCTCAACGCACTTCAAGTGATGATATTCCTCCCAAGAAGAAGAGGAAGCACAAAACAACTGCAGAATCCTCTGATGCAGGTAAAGATCCTAACAGTGTTTCTATTTCTGATGCTGAAACAGAACCAGGAGATGATAAAGAAGAAGCTGAAGAAGAACCGGAAAAGAGTGATAAAAATGTAAAGTACACCAAAGAAGACTTCATTGCCAACAAACATGGTAAGGAGAGGGAACCTTGGGTACAGAAACCAATGCCTTTTCCTAGTAAGAAACACAAGTCCAAGGAAGAAGAACACTACAACAAGTTTTGTGAATGGATGAGACCTTTATTTTTGCAAATTCCTTTGACTGATGCTATTAGAATGCCTCCTTATGCAAAGTATATGAAAGATATTGTCACTAATAAAAGGAAAATTCCTAGTGAGGAAATTTCCACTTTACTTGCTAACTATTCTTTTGATGGTAAAGTTCCAGAGAAGCTTGGAGATCCAGGTATACCAACTATTCCTTGCTCCATTAAAAATAACTATGTTAGAACTGCTTTATGTGATTTGGGAGCTGGAGTTAGTGTCATGCCTTTTTCTCTTTATAAGAGACTTGATCTAGAAAAATTGGTTTCAACTGATATATCTTTGCAGATGGCTGATAAGTCGACTACTATTCCTATTGGTATATGTGAGAATGTTCCTGTTCAAGTTGCTAATAGCTGTTTGATATTAACTGATTTTGTTGTGTTGGAAATGCCTGAAGATGATAATATGTCTATTATTCTTGGGAGACCTTTTCTGAACACTGCAGGTGCTGTTATCAATTGCAATCAAGGAAAGGTCACTTTTAATGTTAATGATAAAGAATACACTGTTTATTTTCCCAAGAAGATTGATAGGAGGAATGCTCTAAATTCAATCAAGCATGTTGAGACCATCAAAGTTGGTCAAATTATTTGTTCAGAGCAAAAGCCCAAGGAAGAATGTCAAATTGTCATGGTGGGGGCTATACCTATCAAAGTTAAGGTAACATAAGCATTAAGTGAAGTGCAAAGTTTTGCCTCATATAAAGTTAGTTTGGTAACAAGACTTGATCAACCTTGTTAGCAAAGTGAATTTATATGAACGAAACTTCGTTTTCGCCGCTTTCACTCCATCTCATTTGTATATACTTTCATCAAATGTTATTCTTTCAGTTTAGTTACATGATTAAGAGTATTTCAGAGCTGCTGTATGCTTAGTTTTGACTTGCTTGAAATCTTTTCATTCTCGTTTTTCTGAGTTTTATCGATATGCAAATTTCTAAAAAATCCTCGAAAATAAAGTTTCTCGAAAAATTCCAGAAAATTCTTTATAAATTTTTATGTAAAAAATGGGGCAGAGAGACACCTGGGAGGCGCCAGGAGGGGCGGCCACGCCACGTCACACACAGGTGGCGCGGCCCAGCCCCTGGCCGCGCCACCCATGTGTGAGGGGGCCCCACCAGGCCACTCACTCATCTCTTCTTCCCCAGTTCTTTCTCTCTCCCGAAAAACACCGACCCATTTGCCCAAACTCGAGTTCTTGCTGTTCTTTGCCCAGATTTTCGATCTCCTTGTTCAGCCCAACATTTTTGCTGAAACTTGGATCCTTTGCTCTTCGGTATGTGACTACTCCGCTTGTCCAAGTAGATTTTCTTTTAGTGGAGTATTTCTTGAGTATTTTAGCATTGAAGGTGATAGTATAAATGAGTATGCATGCTTGTTCTATTACTTAGAAAGATTATTTTGATGCATGGTAACTCTCTAGTAACACACTATAGTAGTTCCCTACATTTGTTTGTCTTTAAATCACTTTTTATGAGTTCATTGAAAAATTTCAGAAATGGAGGGGAATGTGTATCAACTCTCTCAGCATGATCTAGAAGTGCATGATGTTATGAAAGTTCACCGTGAAGAGAAGGTTTTTCCTTCACTCTATCCATGCTCGGCATTCTTGAGTGCTGCTGGAATTCTTCATGATTTTCAAACCTTGCTTTCCAATGCGGGATTAGAATATTTTGTTGAGGGAGAACCTCCTCAATATGTTAAACTAACAATGTCTGTGGTGCAGGATTTCAGTTTTAGTTGGTCCACCTCTAACCCCATGGTTCATTATAAAATTTATAACAAACCTGTGGATTTGCCTCTTGATGTTTTCTGTACAGCTATTAGGGTACCACGGTGGGGATCGCTCGAGAAGATAAGGGGACAACCAAGGCAATTGTTAGAACTATACGAGGAGATTTGCCAAGGAAGAAGCTTCACAGGAGAGGGTGGTAAAATTCGAAACATTCATTTTCCCTCCATTCGATATTTTGCCTTCTTCATTACCAAATGTGTTCTTGCTAGGAAGGCTGCAAGTAAGTTGTCTCTCCATGATTTAGCTTTTATTGCCGCTGCTTTAAGGCGTGATAGAACCTACAATTTGGGTGCCTTAATAGCTTGCCGTCTAGATATTAACCGTGGAAAAGGGGGAGTTTGTGGAGGACTTATAGCTTCACGCCTGTTAGCTTTTCATGGTGTGATACCTCATTTTCTAGATTTGCCATTCCCTGAAGGGAAACTTGATCTTGATGCTATGGTTCAACATAAGTTTATTTCTCCTCCTGCCAGTTTGATTAATTTAACATTTGAGCTAACCTTTTTCAAGAAGACTACCTGGAAGGTAGTAAAAACTGAACGATCAATCCGTTTGCCTGCACCTCTTTTGTTTAACCTTGATCGCAGGAATGGATGGTCGCTCACTGAAGATGAGCTCAACGCGTACGTAGAGGAGCACCCGCCGCCTGTGCACGATGAGGAGGGCGCCGAAGAGTCGGGACAGCCTTCCAACACCATGAATTTCCCATATGAGCAGCCTTATTATGATTATGCGCCGTCAGCTTCATCTTCACGGGAACCAGGGTACGATTACGCCTATGATGACCCACAAGCTTGGAGCAGCTACCCGAGCCGACGTTGATCTCCACTTAGGCCAAAAGCCTAAGCTTGGGGGGAGGTACGCCGACGATTCACTCATCTACATATTATACTTTGTCGGTTCTTTGTATATTCATGTTTCGTTTTCTTTACTGTTCTCGTTCTTGTTTTCATTTCTTCCAAAACACAAAAAAACCAAAAATATTTTGCTTTGTTTGCTCTTTCCTTCTGCTTCTGTTTCAAAAAAATCGAAAACACAAAAATATTTGTTGTTCTTCTTTGGTTTTGTAAAGCTTGTTGCAGAGTTCAGTCTCCCGTTACTCCATCGGAGCTTGGTATTCACTTTATATTATTCAAGCCACACAAGTGAAGAGCAATAATGACGACATATGACAATCCGAGATGTGGTAAGAGGCTGGTATGAACTCTATTTGTTTTCATTTTTGTACATATACTCATCTTTGTGGACATGCTTAGTCGGTTCATGTGAGGTATGTGTCATCTAATGGATGCTTTGTAGTTCTTGCTTTCATATGATTAGTTTCAATCTACTATTAGCCTGTAGCATGTCATGTAGACGCTTGCATGCATTGTTTTATTCATAGTATGGTATGATATTGTGGTATCCACCTCTGAAAGCTCCTTTTGAATCGACTTGGCACATGCTCAAGCATGCATATGACTGAACAAAAAGTCAATTAAGCCTCGATGATCTAATTTGCCTCAGAGTTCTTGTATCATTTTTATGCCTATATTAATTTTGTTTTGTCGCAAGCATGATTATGATAGTTATTGCTCTCTCGATTGTCGCTTCCCCGTCTTTTGCTAGCCTTCACTTGTACTGAGTATGAGCTCTACTCGTGCATCCAATTACCAATTACCAAGTCTTCCAAAGAGTCCACTATAAATTCCTATGCATGGTATTTGTAAGCCATTCCAAGTAAATTTTCATGTGCTACCTTTCAAAACTTTCAACTACTTCTCATTTTGTGCCACTGTTTTTAGCTCATGGGGACGTAGTGGTCGGAATTGCTATCTTCCATATTAAATTAAGTACCCCTCGACTAGGCAGCTTCATCTGCTCGTCATTAATTTTGCATGAGAGCTGGTCAGACCATTATAATCTTAATTCAAAAAGAAAAAAAAGGCACTCCTCCAAAGGATTGTGAAAGTTGGTGGGCACCCGATGGAATCGGTTAGCCATGGTTTGAGAAAGGAAAAAGGTGGGGAGGAGTGCCAAAGCTTTATAAAAGAGCACCAATGTGCCAAATTTCAAAGAACTCGGAACCGCTCTCACTTGTTTATTATGGAAGATAGTAAGTCCCCATTGCTAGTCGTTGACATAGAACAACCACCTCCCAAAAGAAACTTTTATCTCTGTTTTACAAATGAAAAGCTCTAGCACATGTTAAATCACTGCTTCCCTCTGCGAAGGGCCATTCGTTTACTTTTATGTTGAGTCACCATCTTCTAACTTAAAGCACTTCTTGAGAGCATAGCTGTTATTCTTAGTGTAATATGCTTGTCCCAGAACACGGTTAATTGTGGTATAACTTTGATGCTTGTATCTTTGATATTTCTACTTCTAGTCTTCCCTTGGACTTCAGAGGTGCCTCAGCATTTATGTTTTGCTCTACAAATAAAGGCAAGTGGGATACCATTCTTTCATATCATTTATGCATATTACAATCTTGTAGTTTCTCATGCACATGTTACTTGTTATTAGTGCATTGGCACTCTTTCATAGCTTGCTTGATTATGAGGTGACATTAGTTGCATATTTCTTATTATGAATTGCCTGAGTACTTGATTACATAGTTAGTATATATACATCATATGAGCAAATGTGTTCGTGAAAGTTTCTTTTATCGCTCTCAGTTGTTAACTGAATTGCTTGAGGACAAGCAAATAGCTAAGCTTGGGGGGAGTTGATACGTCCAAAACGTATCTACTTTCTCGAACACTTTTGCTATTGTTTCTCCTCTAATTTGTGTGTTTTGAATGCAACTAACACGGACTGACGCTGTTTTCAGCAGAATTGCTCTGGTGTCTTGTTTTGTGCAGAAATTCAACTTCCAGTAAAAATTCGGGAAAAATCATGGAAAATTCTATTTCACCGATAGACTCACGGAGCCAGAAGACAGGAGGGAGAAGAGGCTCGAGGGGCCGTCACACGTAGGTGGCGCGGCCCAGCCCCTGGCCGCGCCACCCCTGTGTGAGGTGGCCCCAGGCCTCCTCTCGACCTCCCCTCTCGCGTACATATACCTCCTGACGACTTAAGATCGGGGAGACGGCGTTTTTCCCAGATAGACTTCTGCTGCGCCGCCGCCATCAGAAACCGCGATTCGGAACCAGGAAACTCCGTTCTGGCACCCTGCCGGGACGGGGATTCGGAGGAGATCTTCATCACCATCACCACCGACGCTCCTCCATCGACCATCCATGATTCCCCCATCCATGTGTGAGTAATTCCCCCGCTGTAGGTGAGGGGATGGTAGGGATTGGATGAGATTGTTCATGTAATTTGATATGAGATTGATAGGGCACAGTGCCTAGTATCTTTATTTAGTGCTTATGACATTGTTGCAACTTGTTGTGCTTAATGCTTGTCACTTTGGGCCCGAGTGCCATGATTTCAGATCTGAACATGTTATTATTTCTATGATGATACTTGTTGTTTATGGTCTTACCTACAAGTTGTATACACATATTGTTGTCCGGAACCCGAGGCCCCAAAGTGACAGAAATTGGGATAACCGGAGGGGATGGCTATGATGTGAGGATCACATGTGTTCACCGAGTGCTAATGCTTTGCTCCGGTACTTTATTAAAAGGAGTACCTTAATTACCAGTAGTTTCCCTTGAGGCCCTGCTGCCACAGGCTGGTAGGACAAAAGATGTCGTGCAAGTTTCTCCTTGTGAGCACGTACGACTATATACGGAACACATGCCTATGTTTGTTTGTACTAGGATGCTTTATCATTATTTATCTGCAATGCCCGTATCTCATTGATTTCATGAACTATCTTATCCATGCAACGCCCGTTATCCATCCCTATGCCTACAGTATTTATTCCTACTGTTTGCAACCGTTACTTCTACTACTGCTGTTACTGTTTTCTTACTGTCACTGCTATAAAACTGTTGCTACTGATAAACCGCTGCGAGTGAGACTGTTTCCAGGTGCAGGTGAATTGACAACTCATTTGTTAAGGCTTACATATATTCTTTGGCTCCCCTTGTGTCGAATCAATAAATTGGGTAATACTTCCCTCGAAGACTGTTGCGATCCCCTATACTTGTGGGTCATCAGAGGTCACCTCAAAGCTTCCTCCGTGTAAAAGCTTTGTGGTTGTTCTTGTTGGGAGCCTCCAATTGAGTTGTGGAGTTGTGCCCCAACCTCCGTGTAAGGGTTTCGGTCGGTACCCCCACTACCACCGCTTAGTGGAAACGAGTTAGCCTCCGTGGCTTGCTCACCGGAGAACAAGGTGAGCCTCCGTGGCGTTTGGTGGACTCCGTGTCGCCACACCTCTCCAACGTAGACGTACTTCCCCTCAAAAGGAAGGAACTACGGGAATACATCCTTGTGTCTCCGGCTTCCACTTTACGGTTCTTTCTTACCCTTATTCGCATCGGTTTTACTCGTTTCACTCTCGTTCTCTTGCTTGCTTGTCACATAGGAAATTCACCTAGTTGCACATCTAGAGAATTTCGTTTGTGTCAAGCCTTAAAATTGAAAAAGGTAAAATTTTGTGTAGCGCCTATTCACCCCCCCCTCTAGTCGCCCGTGAGATCCCTTTCAGCTTCTTCATGGCCTTTGACTTCCACATCGGCACGTCAAAGTTCGACGTGAAGATCTATGACGGCACCCAGTGCCAGAAGAAGTATGAAGCTGAAGTCCATTTCCATTAAGATCTGCTTTTTATGTAATTTCGTTTGATAATGTCCTTGCTGCCATGTTATCTGTAATGAATGTTCGTACTCTATTTTGCTGGTTTTACTAGTACCCTGAAAACAAGTCACTTGTTCTGAGGTATTCTTGAGATATATCGGGTTCGTTGCGAACCAATTGGTATGAAGAATATCGGGTTCTTTTGTGAACCAAATTGCTTCAGTATTATCGGGTTGTTTGCACAACCTTTATAATGACAGAAAGTCTCCATGTCGCGATAGAAATTTCATTCATACGACCCGAGGGTTGAAGCCCCCGAGCGGAGAAGTAGAAATACTTGTACAGTTTTTGTCGAGTTTAACCCAAAAAACCCGACCTATGGCCGCATGTTCTGGGTTTAGAAGGTTAACTCGAGTTTAATGATATCACTAAATTTGTTCTACGCGTAAAAATGTCGTAGCTGCTCTGCGTTCCACGGATTGCTCTCGTCTTTTCCTGTCTTCTTATCTTGTAGTCGATATGCTCCTCCTGGAATTACTTCTGTGATGATGTAGGGTCCTACCCAAGGGGACTCCAATTTGCCATGGCTGTCTTGCCTGAGTCGCAGAACTAGGTCTCCCACCACGAAAGATCGTGGACGAACTCGACTACTGTGGTAGTTTCGTAGGCTCTGTTGATACTGCGTTGCTCTTTCTAATGCCTTATCCCTCGCTTCATCTAGTGCATCGACATCGTTTTGTAGTGCTTCTGTCGATGTTGTCTCGTCATATGCCGTCACTCTTGGGGCCTCGTGTGTAACTTCGACTGGAAGCACGGCTTCTGTGCCATGGACCAGGAAGAAAGGAGTTTCTTGAGTTACTGCGTTAGGCGTAGTTCTTAGGCTCCAAAGAACGGAGGGTAATTCTTCTACCCAAGCGCTCTTGGCTTTCTCGAGAGGTGCTAAGAGCCTGTTTTTTATCCCACTACATATCAGGCCATTGGCCTTTTTGACTTGCCTGTTTGTCTTCGGGTGCGCTACAGATGCGAATTTGAGCTTGATCCCTAGTCCTTCGCAGTAACTCTTGAATTCCTTTGAAGTGAAATTTGTCCCGTTGTCTGTGATGATGCTGTATGGTACACCAAAATGGAAAACTATTGACTTGATGAAGCTAATTGCTGCTGTAGAATCTTGAGTTGTTACCGGGGCCGCTTCCACCCACTTGGTAAATTTATCGACTGCCACTAGCATATAAATATGCCCTCCTGGCCAGGATTTGTGCAACTTTCCCACCATATCAAGGCCCCATTGTGCAAAGGGCCAAGACAATGGTATTATTTGTAGCTCCACTGCTGGTGCATGCGGTCTAGATGCAAACCTTTGACATGCTTCACACTTTCGAACTATATCTTTTGCGTCTTCGATGGCTGTTAGCCAATAGAATCCTGCTCGGAAAGCTTTTACCGCTATTGCTCTGCTGCTAGCATGATGGCCATATACTCCGCCGTGTATGTCTTTTAGTATTGTTTGTCCTTCCTGGGGCATTACACAACGCTGCAAAACACCGGTAATACTCTTCTTATATAACTTCCCCTGCAACACGACAAACGCTTTTGATCTTTGAGTTATCCTCTTGGCCTCCACTACATCTTCTGGTAACTTTTTATTTATCATGTATGCAAGATATGGCTGCATCCATGTTTCTTCTATCATCATGACCTCCTCTGGTTCTGACGTAGCCCCCGAGCCTGCTGTAGTAGTCGAACTTTTTTCACTTTTTATTGATCTTTCCACTATTTCCTCCCAAAATACTCTGGACGGCACAGGTAAACACTGTGACCCAATATTTGCTAAATTGTCGGCTTCTTCATTGCTGTTCCTGCTTATGTGCGAGACTTCGCATCCATCGAACGTTCCTTCTAGATAATGGTACAAATTCTTGTAGGCCATCATGTTGTCATTGATTGTGTCACATCTGTTCATAACTTGCTGGACAACAAGGTTGGAATCTTCAAATATTTTTAGGCGAGTTGCTCCACATGCTTTAGCCATCTTTATTCCGTGCAACAAAGCCTCGTACTCTGCTTCATTATTAGAAGCCTGTGGAAAGCTCATCCTTAAGACATACTTCAATTTGTCGCCATGAGGTGATATCAAAACTACTCCTGCGCCTGCGCCTTGGACTCTTTTAGAACCATCGAAGTACATTGTCCAAACACTGGATAAATCTGGTGGTCCTGTACTCTGTAGCTCCAGCCACTCTGCCGTAAAATCTGGCAAAACTTGCGACTTGATCACCTTCCTTTTTTCGTACGTGATGTCCATGGGAGACAACTCGATTCCCCACAAAGAGACACGTCCTGTTGCTGAAGGATTGTTCAATATGTTCGACAATGGTGCCTCATTGACCACTATAATTGGGTGCACCGCAAAGTACTGTCGTAGTTTACGTGCGGTTGTGAAGACACTGTATGCCAACTTCTGATAGTGCGGGTACCTCTGTTTTGTTGGAGATAACACTTCACTGATGAAATATACCGGCCTCTGGACGCCATGGGCTTTTCCTTCTTCGCTTCTTTCGACTACTAATACCGTACTCACCACCTGATGGGTTGCGGCGATGTATAATAGTAGTGGTTCTTTTTCTTTTGGTGCGACCAGCACTGGTGGCGTGGAAAGCACTTTTTTCAACTGTGCAAATGCTGCGTCTGCTTCTTCAGTCCATTCAAATTTATCGTCTGACTTCTTTATAAGTGCATAAAAAGGAAGCGCCTTCTCCCCCAGTCGAGCAACGAAGCGACTTAGTGCCACGACGCATCCTGCGAGTTTCTGTACGTCGTGTAGTTTCGTGGGTTTCCCCATTGTTAAGATTGCTTGAATCTTCTCTGGGTTTGCCTCTATTCCTCATGCTGATACCAAGAACCCTAAAAGTTGTCCTGCTGATACGCCGAAAGAACACTTTGTCGGGTTAAGCTTAAGCTTGTACCTGCTCAGGTTGTCGAATGTTTCTGCCAAGTCGCTGATTAAAGATTTCTCCTCTCTTGTGGTGATGACTACATCATCGATGTAGACTTGGATATTGCGTCCTATTTGGCTTCCGAAGCAATTTTGCATCATCCGTTGATAAGTTGCTCCTGCATTTTTTAGGCCGAACGGCATTACTTGGTAGCAAAACACTCCGTATGGTGTGATGAAGGCCATTTTTTCTTTGTCTTCTTTCTTCAATTTGATCTGATTGTAACCAGAATATGCGTCCAAAAATGAAAGCCTCGCACATCCCACTGTGGAATCGATTATCTGATCGATGCGGGGTAGAGGGAAGGGATCCTTTGGACAATCCTTATTGAGAGATGTGTAGTCGACACTCTTTGTACGTCTGTGTTCTTCTTGGGTACTATGACTGGGTTCGATACCCAACTCAAAGTTTTGATTTCTCTGATAAATCCGGCATTTTCTAGCCTGTGCAATTCTAACGCTATCGCCTTCCTTTTAGGTTCATCAAATCGTCTCAATGGTTGCTTGACTGGTTTTGCCCTGGGATCTACATTTAGTGCGTGCTCGACGAGTTCCCTGGGAACCCCTGGCATGTCCGATGGACACCAGGCAAAGATTTCCCAGCGCTCATGGAGGAACTCGACGAGCGCGCCTTCCTATGCGGGATCCAAGTTCACCGCAATTGATGTCGTCTTGTTCGGATCTGTAGGGTGGACCTGGATTTTCTTCGAGTCCTGCGTTGTGTCGAAAGCCTGATCTGGCAGGGATCGTCTAACGTCGGGTAGCACATTATGATCCGTTTCTCCTTTTAACCTCTCATATTCTGCTGTCATGCCGAAGGTTTGCGCCATCCTATTAAATTCTCTGTCGCATGTGTTGGCTACTTCAAAGCTCCCTTGTACTGTAATTGTTCCTTTGGGCCCTGGAATTTTTAACGTAAGATACGCGTAGTGTGGTACTACCATGAATTTTGCAAATGCTGGGCGCCCCAGGATTGCATGATATTGTGACGGCCAGTCCATAACTTTGAATTCCAGCTTCTCTCTTTGGTAATTGTCGCTACTGCCAAAGCAGACATCGAGTTCTATTCTTCCCAAAGGGTAGTTTGCGGCTCCTGGAGTTAATCAGCTATACCCTTGTCACTGACACATTTTTTCGATGCACGATGTTGTAAAGAGAGGGATATTGTTGAGCTAATGACTTGTTCCCTAGCCAAGTGTCTTCCCAAAATCTTGTATCCTCTCCATTACCAACAACATAAGAACCCCTACTAAGGAAATCTTCTTTCACCTTCATCAAACCCTTCCAAAATGGCAAGTCGGATGCTTTCATTTTTACCTCGGAGAGGGATTTAGAATGGAGATACTTGTTTCTCAAAAGTTCTTGCCATACCACTTCCTCATTTTGAAGCTTAAACAACCATTTACTAAGAAGACATTTGTTCTTTATATCTAAAACTTCAATTCCTAGACCTCCTTGGTCACGTGGTCTATAAATAATGTTCCATTTAGTGAGTCTATATTTTATTTTGTGACCATCACTTTGCCAGAAAAAACATGATCTAAAAAAATCTAGTCTCTTTCTAACTCCCACCGAAATTTCAAAGAATGACAATAAGAACATAGGGAGACTCGTTAAGACCAAATTAATCAGAATAAGCCTATCACCATATGACAGCAACTTTCCAATCCAACTACTGAGTTTGACCTCGAATCTATCCTCAACCGGTTTCCATTCAACATTTTTCAGTTTTCTAAAATGAATAGGAATTCCCAAGTACTTGAAAGGAAGGGTTCCTACGTTGCAACCAAAAAGCTCTCTATACTGATTCTCAACTTCCTTAGCCATCCCAAAGCAATATATTTCACTCTTGTGGAAATTTATTTTCAGTCCTGATAGTTGCTCAAATATGCATAAAACTAGTTTCATGTTTAGAGCTTTTTCCAAATCATGTTCTAGAAAGATTATTGTGTCATCAGCATATTGAAGAATTGACACCCCCCTACTAGATGTGGGATAAGCCCGCTGACCTGACCGTCTTGCTTTGCTCTATTTATCATAATCGCTAACATATCAGCTATAATGTTGAACAAAATCAGAGAGAGAGGGTCCCCTTGGCGCAACCCCTTTCTCGTTTGGAAATAATGACCAATGTCTTCGTTTACTTTGATCCCTACACTACCATGGCTAATGAATTCTTGTATCCATTTGCACCACTTCGGATTAAACCCTTTCATTCTTAAAGATTGTTGAAGGAAATCCCATTTTACTTTGTCGTAAGCCTTTTCGAAATCTAGCTTTAAAAGCACTCCATCCATTTTTTTCTTGTGTAACTCATGAATTGTTTCATGGAGAACCACCACCCCCTCAAGGATATGACGCCCTGGCATAAAAGCCGTCTGGGTAGGCTTGACTACATTATTTGCAACTTCTGAAATTCTATTTGTACCTACTTTCGTGAATATTTTGAAACTTACATTTAGCAAGCAAATTGGTCGATATTGTTGGATTTGAATCGCATTTTCTTTTTTGGGCAGCAAGATAATTGTGCCAAAATTAAGATGGAACAATGGTAGCTCACCTCTTTGGAAAGCGACAAACATTGCCATCAAGTCCATTTTAATAATATCCCAGAATTTTTGATAAAATTCAGCCGGAAACCCATCGGGCCCCGGCGCCTTGTTTTTCTCCATTTGCATTATTGCATCATGAACCTCTTGTTCGGAGAAATCAGCGGTTAAAATCCTATTTTCCTCCAAAGAGAGTTGAGGAATATCTTCTACTTCGGATTCAATCATGGAAAAGTGATTTGGATTTGGAGCACCGAATAAATTCTTGTAATATTTGGATATGTAGGTTTTTAGGTTGTCTTGTCCAACTATTATACCTTCATCTTGCTCCAACTGAAAGATTTTCTTTTTTCTATGCTTTCCATTAGCTACTAAATGGAAATATTTAGTATTGCTACCTCCCTCTTGCACATGTTTGACCTTTGCCCTCTAGGCCCATTTAGTGTCCTCATCTCTTCGCAATTTAGCTAAATCATCATTCGCATTTTTTAAACAACGACGCTCATCCTCATTTAGTAAAGTTGTTTCAGCCTTTAAATCAAGGGCATCTATGACGGATGTTAGTCGGACTTTTTCTGACTTATAAATGCTGCTCATATTTTTTGCCCATCCACGAAGGAAACTTCTTAAGCGCCTTATTTTATTTTGCCAATTTTCCATTGGGTTTCCTCTATTAGGGATTGAAAGCCACTCTTTTTTAACTAAGTCATAAAATCCGTCTTGACGGAACCAAGATAACTTGAAAGAGAAATGAGCTTTATTACCAGAATGTGCTTGTTTGCCTGAGTCGATAAGCAAAGGTGTGTGATCTGATCCTGTACGAGTTAAAGCTCTAACCGTGACAAGGGGAAACTTGTTTTCCCATTCCACGCTTGCTAAAATTCTGTCTAATTTTTCAAAAGTTGGTGTCTCTCTTCGGCTAGCCCAAGTAAACTGTCTACCAGAAAGTGCTATTTCTCGAAGGTCTGGACTCTCAATAATAGCATTAAACATGAACGGCCATCTTGAATTGAAATTATCATTATTTTTCTCTTCCTTACGCCTAATAATATTAAAATCTCCCCCTATGAGCAGCGGGAGAGTTTCATTATCACAAGTACGAACAAGTTCTGCAAGAAAGTCTGGTTTTTTATCATCTTGCGCTGCCCTGTAAACTGGAACCAACACCCAATCAAAACCGGTGTCTTTTGACCGAACATGGAACTTAACACAAAAGATCCCATTTGAAACTTTTTTAACGCTTATAGTTGACGTATTAATCCCAACTAGGATGCCCCCGATATCCCTTGTGGAGGTAGGCAGTACCAAGCGAAATCAAGTCCTCCTGAAAGATGCTTCAAAAATGGTCCTGAAAAACTAGATCTTCCAGTCTCTAAAATCGCAAAGAAATCTAATTTATGATCACGAATTGTCTCACGCACAAAAGAGTGTTTGGCTAGATCCCCAAAACCATCTCCGTTCCAAAAACAACCCTTCATTTTAACCTTTGTTTTTTATTCTTGTACTCCGTCGGCAAGTTGTGATGACTTCTTTAACCTTTTTCTTATATTTGCGGGTTGGTTTTTTAGGTGGCACCGTAATCTCCTTGTGAGTCTCGGTTTCTAAAAGTTCCTCTTCCAATAAATCTTGACTTAACTTGGTTGCATTTTCAAGGAGTAAACTACAATGGTCATCTACAGTATCGTCTACCTTCTCATCCTTCCTCTTAAGTGTAAAAAGATTACGTTGAATGTCTGTATCTTTAAGTAACTTAATTGACTGCAAGACTTGACTATTAGTTCTACCCAAAGAAACTCCTAGTGCAGCAACTCTACGCTCCACCACATCATCTGAGAAAGATGCTAAAGTAAATTTATTTAAAGGCTTTTTACCTGAGAAAGAAGAAGGATCGTGAGCAGAAGCTTGTTGCTGTGCGCGCTCCATTTGAGTTGCATCCGCATTAGGCTGATCACGAATCCGATTGCTTGATCGGACTCCCTTCTGAGATTCTTCAGAAATTCCCCCAAAAGAAATCACGTCTTTCTCCGAATATCTTCCTCCCAAAAAGACTCCAGTACCAATTACATCACTATGCAAAGAGCTTGGGTTACTATGGTCCATGGACTTGTCAATGGAATTTATGCAATACTGATCACATCCCGGCATGAATTGAGAATCCAGAGAGGGAAAAACAGGCACACCGGGCGATCCAGGAGGAGATCCTCCAGAAGCCTGCTGTGGCAGAGAAACATGCGAGAACATTGTCGCGGCAAGCTGAGCAGGCGAATAGGGCATCACACAAGAAACCTGCTAAGGCAGCGTTTTGGGAGAAAACCCTATCACGGCAGCCTGAGATAGCGACCCAGGAGGAGACCCTCCAGAATCCTGCTGTGGTAGAGAAATGGGCGAAAACTTAGTCGCGGCAGGCTGATCAGATGAATAGGGCGACCCAGGAGAGACTCCAGATACCTGCCGTGGCAGAGATTTGGGAGAGTTCTCTGTCGCGGCAGCCTGCAGCAAATAGGAAACCGGATAATCTCCACACGACTCAGAGCTAAGCATCTTCTGATCAGACGGAAATACAACTTGTTGTATAGGTTCCTTCTGAGCCTGAGAAGGTGTCAAAGAAATCCCCACTAGGTCTTCCTCTTCAACCATAGAAAACCAACTTTTAGACGGCGGACTTAGACATCCCTGGTCATCACATTTTTTCTGTATAGTTTTTGACGGAGATGAATAATGAATGGAAATCTTCCCAACCTGCATAATCTCAACAGATTCAGTTTGCTTTGTATTCGGTTCCTGATCCATGCCATCGACCTTTGTATCATTTGAGGTCTCTCTATCCGAGGGAGGCATAGAAGCATCTGTCTCAGGTTTGCTTGCATTACTATCATTAGGAGTATTATCTTTGGCATCATCCTCCCCATCACCTATGTCAAACTCACCTGCTGGCACAATTGACCCATCAAGAGCCTCAACATCGAAGTAAACCGCAAAACCTTCACCATCATAAAAATAATCTAGCCTTCGAGGTATAGATTTGGGATTAGCACAATCAATTCTTGCTCTGACTATACCATTTTCTCTAGTGAACTTCATGTCGATCTCCGTTGCCTTGCCAATAAGAGATCCCAATGCAAAAAGTGCCAAATAGTCTCTGCAAAGTGTGTCTGGACATCCATTCACCCTAACCCAAAGATCATACAAACACCACTTGTCAACATGTTTGGACGACCATTCTTCAAAATAAATCACAGACTTCTCTAGCTTTAAATCATTGATCTTCCTCAGCCTTGCCATGTCACCTTTTGTTTGCAGAACAACTCGGAATAGCCCTTCACCCACTGAAGCAATTTCAAGCTGGTTAATCCCCGGAACCAAAAATTCAAGTTCATTGACAACCTCTTGTATTGTCATGGGGTTACCAGTAACACGAATTCTGCATACCTTACCGCTGTTATTCTTTAGTCTGAGATCCTTGGACTTGGGCAATTCAAACCACATGAGGTCCTCTCTACACAAACCATATGTGACTGCAGTAGGCTTTGGCACAGCAAGAAGGTGGCACTCCTCATCCTTATGCAGAGCGGAATCACAATAGATGCAAAGAACCGCAGTGCAATCAGTCCCAACATGATCAGCGTGCAAATTACAATGAAAACATTTTTCCTTTTTGCCCTTTTGAGCCAAAGCAGCAGATCTAGCAATGTAAACTTGATCAACCATGGTACCTTGTGACATCTCCGGTTGAGCAGCAGCAGCCTCAGCTTGCGGAATAGACAGAGCAGAAGAATCAGAACCATCACCTTTGCCCGAAGTAGCAGCATCAGAATTGGTATTCATCTCCTTCTGACCCTCTCCTGCAAAATCAGAGCGTTGGACAGACTTGTTCCGTCCCTGACCACTGTTGTAACCACCACAGCCACCCATGAACCTGTTGTAATAGGGTTTGCGATACCGTTGATTGCTGCCATAGCCAAAACCACGGCCATAACCTCCTTCGTAATACCCTTGATCAAAGTTCCCGAAATTACCATTGAATTTGGCTCCTTGGAAGCCGCCTGATCCACTTCCTTCAGCACGATATTCCTGCTGGCCATAACCGAACTGGCCTCTACCTCCCCCTCCTCTACTGCCGTAGGGATCCTGGTAGCCGCCCCCACGACCCCGAGGCGGAGGAGCGTCGAAGGGCTGAGATGCCCTAGGTGCCGGCGGGCGCTGGCCACCCTGCTGAAACTGAGGACCTCCACCAGCTGCCGGCAACGGCGGTGGACGAGATCCACGTCTAGCCATGATGCCTCGAGTGGGACGAGAACTGCCTTTCGGCGACTGCGATTGACAGATAGAAAACGATCTCACCAATCTAAAACCTAAAATGCCTCTCACAACCGGCAAGGTGGGCCTTGTACCCACAAACGAAGCCAGATTTTTCGGGCCAAATGCCTTGTGATTTGGCTTAATAGGCACGGTGATTAGGGCCTTGTGCCCGTGAATCACGCACGTACCAGAAGGATTTGTATCTTTTTTTTTCCTTCGACTGTAGACAATCGCATTGTCCGGCCAATGCCTGATCGATGATTGCCGATGCGACGATCGAGCAATCTTCTTCCGCTCACGACGAAAAACAGTGATCCATTCACTAGCGTTAAACTCCTCCAGGATAAAAGTTGAGGGTTCTAAAACTGGGAGCTTCTTCCCAGGCGATTGACGCATCATCTCCTCCGGCGAGGATGGAGATCGTACCGCCGAGGGTGAGACAGCAAGCTCCTTCGCTGCCCACCTCTGCATCCTCCTCTTACGATCCCTTCTCAATCGCCTGGCAGACAAAGGTACACAGTCAGAAAAATCCGAATTTGAAACATACATGCGCGCCCATGATTGATCAGAAATCGGCGAGTTCTCCTCTTCTTCGTCGGATCGGACATCCGCGAGTACCCAGAAACGCCCTCCTAGAGGTGTTGCTCCGACCGGGGAGCACGGTGAGCCGGCTCGGATGCCGGCGGCGTTGCCGGGGACGTCGCCCTCAGAATCACCAGAAACCGTCCCAACGGTCATATCCTCCACTCATTTGTGTAATTGGTATCTCTGTGATATTAATATATACCCTTTATCAAAAAACAATGAGTATATTTGTTTCAATTTTTTGATAAACTGAAAACCTATAAAAGACATGAATATGTAGGTGCAGCCTTGCTTAGAAAAAAAACACACCATTTTATTTTTGTATTGAACCCTATATCTCCTGGAAATGCTATCTACCATGTACGTAAAAGACTTATTGAATTTGATGTGTGATCGATGATTTTTTGCCTCCCTGTTTCTATTGCCAAGTATATTCCTCCCCGCGAGAATGAAAGCTCTGCAAATGTCCTTATCTTTCGATGGAAAGGCGGCCGACATAATCGCAGCTTGTCTTTTCAAAAAAAAAAGCACTTTGTAATGTAGTGAAGATTATTTCTTAGCTTAATACTGGTACAAACTTGACTTAACACTACTGCCCCACGGCTTGTTCGCAGTTATGCATGATCTACCCACATATATGTTTTGACTCTTTCTACTAAGTATCACAAGTAAACTAGCAAAGGACTTAAAACATGCGTGGAATCAGAATCTACTTATAGTTATGCTGATATTCTTCGAGTTTGTTTGGCATCATAGTAATTTTGAAATATTCTGTAAATACTTCAGTTTCTAAAAATACTAAAGTATCAAATACTTTAAGGTGTTTGGGTCTAGCAAATATTTTGGTTTTAGAAACTGGAGTATCCTCCAAAACATCATTTTATTGCCTTATTGAAAACTTCAGGTCGGACCTCTTTTTTTCTAAAATGAAGTATTCTCTAAAACTAAAGAATTTGTTAGCCTGGCATCACAATACTTTTGTTTTGTCATACTTCAGTTTTAGAAAAACTTCACTGCCAAACTAGTGGTCTTTTAATTCTATCTATGTGGTATGCAATTTTAAAGATTGTGTGCATCTAATTTAAAGGGTAGCTTAGTTGTAGAAAAAGTTGAATTCAAAATGTTCACACATACAAGCAAATGTGGCCACAACAGACATGATGGAATAATACTGAAGTGGAAACATGATAAATATTATTGAATAGAAGAAAAACAGTGGCTTATAAATTAACATAATTTTTTCACACATATCAGATAATACAAAAGGTGATTCAAAAACATGGCATCGCCAAATTAATATTCACAAACAGTAATAGAAGGTTTAAGACCTTTTTTTTGGAAATCGAATCTTTTACCCAAGACTCTTTAGACTGAAGGATTTTCATATGAATTTTGGAAGATTCTAATCTGTAGAAGTAATTCTCTGTGGAAACCCTTTGGATTAGGCCACCTAGATTACTAAGTGATTCAATCTATTCGTCAGGCAACGTAGGACTTGCTGCAACAACTTGTAATAACAAACATTTTCTTAGTTCCCTGAGGAGTACTGTAATTCCAAAGGATTTTTGCAGACTTAAGACCATCAAATTCAGCAATGTTATTGATTTAGTTGTATATATACCAGCATCAGTATGTTTGATACATGGGCTTGCTTTTTAAGTGCCGTGAGTATCAATCAGTGATCTGATTGACCGACAACCAGGAACCACCCTTGTAAAAGCGCAGCTTTTGCATGTCGTCGAATTTTGGGGCGCCAAGACAAGAAATATATGTTGTTGCTCAGTTTTCCAAAAGCATAACAATCAATTATTTCTTGACTCTTTTCCTTAACTAAAAACCAATTATTCCTTGCCGGGAAAATTATGATAAAATTTAAAGCAAAATGTCACACTATCTTTTTTTCGAAATGGGGAAAGCCTCTGCCTCTGCATCAAAATGATGCATATGGCGTTTATTAATTTATTTCGAGTCCGGAGACTATATAGGTATCAAAGTTTTACACATCATGGGTCGCATAACGTGGCCATATAAATTAGCCAACAAAAGATAATACAGATATGATTCATCTAATGGCAAATCATATGATGTGATTGCCAGCCGCACCGGCTGAATAAATCGTGAGCTACCGTCTCTAAAGGGTTGCATCCAGAATCCATCGCTTCCCGCAGCTCCTCTTGTTGGAGATAGGACCACATACGGATCTAGTGGGTAGCCATAGGGATAACCTGTAGGAAAGAGTTTTTTTGGTTTGTTAAACACAAAATCGTTCCTAGTATTCCATATTGCCCAGACCATAGCACATACACCCACTCTAATTAGAATAAGATCTTTCTTCGGAATACCCTTGAGCCAATTTCCAAAGAGATTAGTGACATTCTTAGGTGGGGCTAAACCGAAAGACATGTGAACAATGCGCCAGATGACTTTAGGTAATGGGAAATCGAAAAAAAAGATGTTGTATGGATTCCTTGTTATCACAAAAACAACATTTTTCGTTACCGGTCCAATTCCTTTTAATCAAGTTATCCTTAGTTAATAAAACCTTTCGGTGCAGGAACTACATAAAAACATTTATCTTTGGTGGTACTTTCATTTTCCAAATGTACTTCTTTAAGTATTTTGTATCATCATCTAATAGGTTTAAGTACATGGATTTAACCGTGAACACCCCACACGTTGTCAATCCCCAAACAAAAACATCCTTTCCATTATTAAGTTGGACAAACATTAGCCGATGCACAAGTTGTAACCATAGCCTCCAACGGCTCTCCGGTAAAGTACGACAAAATCTAATATTTAGGGGAATTTGATTCAGCACATTGGCTACAGTAACTTGTTTACGTTGCACAATATTATAAAGAGAGGGATATTGCTCGGCTAATGACTTGTTCCCTTACCAAGTATCCTCCTAAAATCTAGTTTCCTCGCCATTACCCACTGTGAAGGAACCCCTATTGAAGAAGTCCTCTTTTAATTTCATTAATCCCTTCCAGAAAGGAGAATCTGTGGGTTTCATTGCTAACTCAGCAAGAGATTTAGAATGGAGATATTTATTTCTTAACAGTTCCTGCCAAACGCCATCCTCATTTAGAAGTTTGAAAAGCCATTTGCTTAGCAGGCACTTGTTCTTTAAATCTATCACTTCAATTTCTAGGCCCCCTTGGTCCTTAGGGAAGCAGATTATGTTCCATTTAGCAAGCCTATATTTTCTTTTACGGCCATCGCTTTGCCAAAAATATCGGGATCTAAAATAATCTAGCCTTTTGCGCACCCCAACGAGGATCTCAAAGAAGGACAACAGAAACATCTGTAAACTTGTTAACACCGAGTTAATAAGAATAAGTCTATCACCATAAGACAATAATTTGCCGATCCAACTACCTAATTTTACCTCAAAATGATCCTCAACTGGTTTCCACTCACCATTCTTTAGCTTACGGAAGTGAATCGGAATGCCCAAATACTTGAATGGTAGGGTACCTGACTCACATCCGAAAATTTGCTTATATTCATTCTCCGCATTTTTAGCTTCTCCAAAACAGTAAATTTTGCTTTTGTGAAAATTGATCTTTAGTCCAGATAGTTGTTCAAAAATGCACAGAACTAGCTTCATGTTTAGAGCTTTTTCTAAATCATGTTCTAAAAAATAATTGTATCATCGGCATATTGCAAGATAGAGACCCCTCCATCCACTAAATGAGGAATAAGCCCGCTGACTTGACCATCTTCTTTTGCTCTATTTATCATTATTGCTAACATGTCCGCAACAATATTAAATAAAATCAGAGAAAGTGGGTCGCCTTGTCGTAACCCCTTTCTAGTTTGAAAGTAATGTCTGATATCCTCATTGACCCTAATCCCTACACTTCCGCGGTAATGAATTCTTGTATCCATTTGCACCACTTAGGATCAAAGCCTTTCATTCGAAGGGCTTGCTGAAGGAAATCCCATTTCACTTAGTCATTTTTAAAAGTACCCCATCTAATTTCTTTCCATGCAGTTCATGAATCATTTCGTGCAATACTACCACTCCGTCTAGAATATGACGCCCTGACATAAAATCCGTCTGGGTTGGGCGGACTACCGTGTGAGCCACTTCCGAAATTCTATTAGTTCCCACTTTAGTGAAAATTTTGAAGCTCACATTCAATAAACAAATCGGTCTGTATTGTTGAATTTGAATAGCATTTTCTCTTTTGGGTAGCAAAATGATTGTGCCAAAATTTAGATGGTACAATGAAAGCTCCCCTCTTTGAAAAGCTAAAAACATTGCCATGGGATCAGATTTAATAGCATCCCAAAAATGTTGATAAAATTCTGCCGGAAATCCGTCCGGTCCTGGTGCTTTATTCTTCTCCATTTACATAATTGCATCATACACTTCTTTTTCAGTAAACCCAGCCGTCAGTATCCTATTTTCCTCCTCAGAGAGTTGGGGGATATTAACTATTTTTGATTCAATCATTGCAAAATTATTTGGATTAGGTTCTCCTAAGAGATTCTTGTAATATTCGGAGATATAGGTTTTTAAGTTGTCTTGTCCAGCTATAGTACCTTCATCTTGCTCCAATTGGAATATTTTCTTTTTCTATGCTTGTCATTTGCCACTAGGTGGAAGTATTTGGTGTTATTCCCCTCTTCTTGAATGTGCTTAACCTTAGCTCTGTGAAGCCATTTAGTCTCTTCATCTCTTCTCAACTTTGCTAATTCTTCATTTGCATTTTTTAGACACCAACACTCATTGTCGGATAAAATAGTATTTTCAGCCTTCAAGTCTAAGGTGTCAATAAGTGAAGTAAGTCGAATTTTTTCCGACTTGTAAACACTACTCATATTTTTTGCCCACCCTCTCAAGTAACTTCTCAAGTGTCTAATTTTGTTCATTGGGCTTGTCCTAGTGGGTACCGAGAGCCATTCTTTTTTTTACCATATCTAAGAAACCGTCTTAACGGAGCCAAGATAATTCAAAGGAGAAGGCAGCCTTATTTCTCAAATGTCACACTATCTGTGTGGTGCAAATCACTCACACTATTTTTTTTTACCATAGCTCCGCATGTAAGTCTCTTCTTATTATATATATATGTGAAGTTCTTTCCGCAAGTATTTCACCTGGTTCAATATTATGTATGCACTTTTTATTCTTAGTTGTAGTTATAGTCATATTTTGGAGGAAAGCAAAAGCATCGAGGATCCATAGTATTTGATCCCATTGCTAACTGCAGAGGAGACAGAGCCGCACATCACAGTGGCTTTTTTTTTTTTTTTTTTTGCTTATCTTCTATTCTGATTAGGCAGACGGGGGGCTGAGTACTCCGTTGGAGCAGCAAGCAAGCACCGGGCTAGTGAAGAAATGTCAAGCCGAGCTAGTAATTTACTTGTATACATACCAGTATCAGTATGTTTGGTACGTGGGCTTGCTTTTTAAGCGCCGTGAGTATCAATCAGTGATCTGATTGATCGACAACCAGGCACCACCCTTGTAAACGCACAGCTTTTGCGTGTCGTCGAGTTCTGCGGCGCCAAGGCAAGAAATATATGTTGCTGCTCAGCTTTGGCTACCAGAGCAGCAGGTAACAGACTGACAACACAAATAACAAACGTTACTGTGCATTTCACCAGTTTCAAAATACAGTTTCATGCTAAAGCAAGTCTCAAATTTAAACAGGTAATCTGAATTCCTACCTCAGTGCTTTGCAATTTGAATACTGTTGCTTACCTAATTGTCTGCAGAAGAAAGGGTAAATGCAATGAATCAAAGCAATGGCTTGGTACAAAAATTCTAGAAAATATTTGTTTTAAACAAGGCAAAAGACTTTCCATTTTTATTGATTAAGAAGAAGGTTTTAGAGTATTACAGAAAACAACCCATGGCAATAGCCATGAACATGCAAAAGCCTCCTCTCGCGAGGCAATAAGTTACAAAACGCTTTAGCCCTGGGCCCCTGGCTTTAGAACACAACTTAGCATCTTCAATAATTCTCACCACCACCATGGCGACGATTGAAGGCACGTGCATTTCTTTCTCTTCAAACCTCCCAAGATACATGCATAGCAAGCGAAGCCATAGCTTTCCTTGAGACCATCACAAGTCGCCAAACATTTAAATTACCGAGGCACGGCAGAACAATACTAGATTCCACATAAGATAAACATTACTGTATAAGAGCAAAACCATGGCTCGTCCAAATTCAGCATAAATTAACAGTACGTACGTTTGGCCAAATAACATTTTGTCAAAAGGATGCTTGTTGGATAGCATAGCATCAACAAACTGCATAGATAGTCTCATACCGCACACACCACACATTGCTCAGAGTTTCCCGGCATGCGGATATTAAAAGGGAGATGGCAGCACGATAAGTAGTGACTTGAATTAGAAATGAAAGGATGCATGCGAGCTGACTTCAAACAAAGTTACGCCAATGCCTTACAAGTCACCATCCTGAATCATAAGAATGACAGAATTATCACCAACTGGATTTGCAGCGAATCAAACCAACAGAATTTCATGAGCAAGCAAGAGGAACCACTAGTAAAAAATTAAATGGAGATGTAACAGAACATTAAGCTTATGGGTATGCTGTTTTGAACCGGAATCAGGACAGAATTCTCAATATCTAAATAAAAATAATTTATTTTAACAGCTTTGTGAAACATTGTAATAATTCTGACGTACGGCAATCTACCGAGTATTATGAGAACTAGATCGTCTATCTGCTAAACTGGAAGTCCCCGAAATAAATAAGTTAAAAAATGACACCATCGATTTATTTTAGAGCGAAGAGTACAGTTTAGTTAACTAATAGTGACACAATAAACAACACATATATAATAATAATGCATATTTAACACCAGTTATATCCTTTTTAGTAGAACTCTTTGATCTTCTAAATAACCTAATTCTACAAAACGCAGGGAGACAGCCCTTGTTTAACTGTATAACTATGTGGCACTGTGGAACTCAAGTGAATAACGGATAAAGACTATACTGCCTAAGCCACTATCACAAAGAGAAATATCTAAGAGCACAAGCTCATTAACGTACAAACTAAACAGGGTGGCTCAAGATGTTGGTTTCTTAGGCCTAAGATTCAGAAAGACTAGCTAAAGTTAAAGTGGCAAACTTGCAACAAGCCTAAGCCCGCTAAAACAGCATAACAATTACCCTGCATTTTAGAATTCCATATTAAATTGAAATAAGAACAGATCAAACTAAGCGAACTCAAACCCAGTTGACATAACTGTAATGACAAAACAAACATTACGACCCATAAGAAAGATAGTTCATAAGAAAGATAGTTACCGGGCTAAACATTACATTGGCCCTGGTGACAGAATTACTTATCAAGTACTACTGTATAAAACCGATCACTTGAAGTGACTAATACATGACATCAAACTTCATTCAAAACGCTTATATCAACAATTTAGACGTTAAAATGGAAAGAGCTGCTATGCAAGTACAGCACTAGGATAGGATCCATGAACACGTGCAGAAACTAGAGACTATGAACCATGTGGCAAAATATAGTGATGTAACCAGTATGCCAGTATCTATTGTACCGTCAGCATACAAATTTGCTAAACATCAGTAACTGTGACGAGAAGTTCAGAGCTTCAGAGATAAACTTAGTTTTGATCGCCACCCATTCTTCAGTATCATGCACGATGAACTCCTTGTAAGGCTATATATAGAATCCTATTCGCTGGGATACATTTGTGCTTCCAAGTTGTACAATCCAAATTCAAAGGCCAATGCACCTACTTGTGGTACACTGGTACTACGCTCATGCAGCAAACTTCTCGATCCAAGAACAACACATGGCTACATAGATATATATGATATGGGTAGCATAAGAGCAAGTAACATTGCTACATTGCTGAACAAAAAAGGAGAGGAACCAAGGTGGTCTTAGAAATTACCGGGAATTCAGTGCTCAGGAGGAGCAAGGAACGCGGGCGGCCATGGCAGAGAGTAGGCGAAGATGGGGTGTCCATAATCCATGCCACTCTCCGTGGACAGGCGCTCCATCTTGCCCGTATTCAGATGGAACGAGAAGCGCCCGTACCCTCCCATGGTTCTGATGAAAACCTTCCCCGGACCCCGTGCGACCGGCGTCCATGTCGCTTGGCCAGATGCTGAGGGTCCGGAACAGAGGGTCGCTGGGCAGGCCAGGAATCATGTCGCAGAGCAGGCGCAAGTCGGCGACTTTCCTCTCCAGAAGCCAGCCCCTGTCGCTCCACTTGACCTCCCCGCGCACCCAGAGCTGCAGCTGCGCTTGGCTCGCGGCGCCGTCGGTCACCATGCAGAGCCGCCCATCCTCCGGCATCTCCCCGACGCGGTACTTGGCGCAGCGCAGCGCGTCCGGCACCGGCAGGTAGGAGAACTTGAGTGTGGAAGGGTCCAGCACGAGCAGACGCCAGGAGTTGCAGATGTGCCAGTAGATCTTCCCGGCGGCGTGCACGCAGCGACTCTCAACGCAAACAGCCAGGGGTTGAAATCGACCACGACATCGTCGTCCCGCGGGAGCGCACGCCAGCGGCACTCACCGTCGTCGACGGACGCGACCCAGGCGCGGGTGCCCGTCGTCGATGGCGAAGCAGATGGCCTCGAAGCAGAGCTTACTGGGGTGCGCGCGGGAGAGAAGCGCGGAGCCGACGTAGTACCTGGAGCTGCGCCAAATGCGGTCATCGGGCACCGTGTTGCGCGGAGGCGGCGGGAGGAGCACGCGGCGGCGGGTGGCCGGGTCGAGGACGAGGAAGCGGGGCAGGATGCGCTTGGGGATATTCACGCCCGGTTCGAGGAGAAGGAGGCCTTGGTGGGAGTCGTAGAGCTGGAAGTTGGAGGCGTCCGGGGCGAAGTCGAGGGAGAGGCGCGGGACGGAGGCATCGAGGGGAGCGAACACGGCGTCGGCGTAGGTTCGGTTGGTTTCCTTGGTGGGGTGGAAGAAGTGGCCCAGGAGAGGGGGGCGCGCGGGTAAAGCTACGGGAGGCCACGCGGCGCCATCGGTGGCAGGCGAGGGCGGCACGGAGCAGGTCGGCCGCGGAGAGACGACCGAGGATGGCGCAGAGGTCGTCGTCGGTGAGGACATCGATGGTCGCCGCGGCCGCCGCCTTTGGCTCCAGCGGCGGTGGGGGAGGAACCGAGGTAGACGAAGGTGTGCTTTTGGTTTTTGGTTTTGCGTCTGTTCTTCCTCGCCATGGTGGAATCTGGCTGGGGACTGGAGAAAATTCTGGACGGACTTGTCATTCAAGTCTGTGACGGTGGTAGATTCTAAAACATAACTAGATGGACCAAGCGCGCTCTGCCGCGCCATCCTCGCTGAATTTAGGCTGCAGCACAGTGGGATGTGTTGCCACACTTGTTTGGTCCTATGTCATTTCAGATTGTCGAATTACCTCATTACCAAGTAAGAGATGGATAGTACATAAGAAACTAAATTTAAGTGATGGACCATATTTGCCATGCTGCCTACCTAATTTATGACATGGCTGAGCATCAAGAAAATTAGGAATCAAAATATGATAGGTCAAATTTGCCATGATGCCTGCCGATAAGGATGACCAATAAGAAATCTGAAAATAAACAACCAGTCAGATGTCCCAAATTCAGCAGGATGGAACTGCAGTCCATACATGTATTGTTTCCTTTTTAAGTAAAATACATGTATTGTTTCTAATTCACATGTGAATGGCTGCCAAGGCTACCAAAGCTCAAGCCAAAAAATACATCAGAGAGATCATATTGGCACTCCACCAGAACACTTCAATATCAAGAGGAGAGCAATTGCTGACTGTACTTGCAGTACATTATGCAGTACAGTTCTGCAATGAAATAACACAATGATAGTACATGCTAGTTTTGGAGCTTGAAAATCCCGCAAAAGTTATCATTAATACTCATGAATTTATCTTTTCAGAAAATATATATTATACAACAAAGCGTAAAGAAAGAAGTGTGCACTTCAAAGACAGAATGACACTGAATAAACTCGGGTAGCTAAAAGTTAAGATACTAAAGAAATTCATGGAGCCACAATCTCGCTTACTCTCATTCAAGTGCAGTTTCTTACTACAGCTGAGAAGGAATTCACCACCTATTATATATTTATATGCTCCCTGTCAGATTTAGAGTACAAAATGAGGTGCATTTGGGAGATATAATGCATTGGTTTGCTCTTCAGTAAACAAATACTAAGAAACAACCTGTGCCTAGTGGTTTACATGTTCCCCTTATTTTTATAGGAATGTCTTCTGCACCAGATGACCAAAACGTGTATTTGTCATGTCACCATTTATCCACCACTTCACAAGCATGAAAATAAGGTAATAATTAAATTTAAGTAATGATAAAAAATTGACAGGAAGCATATTTTGTCTAGAAAGGTCCCTAGTTGACCCTAAGATACCAACTACAGTGGAATCCAACCTAGACCATTTAACCACAAAACCTTGAATGAAGTCACCAACCAAGAATTTATAGTTCCTTTGTTAGCACCTGAACTAATCTGACAGTGAATAACTTTGCAGTTTACTAATATTGTTGGGGTGTTAGAAATTGGTGGCATCTTGGAGGGTCCATCTTGTTGATAAACTTCTGGTGATCATCCTCATGGTCACACAAAGAACACACATATCCATCTGTCAATACTACCCCACAAGGAATTAAATAAAATAAACATAGCTTAGTAGATACAAATTGAGCAAATATGCGTGTGTGTGTGCCTTGTATACATGTGATGATTTCCAATTGCGTGCATCAAACTACAAAATTAGCACAGGGAAAAAATAGTTGAAAAACTGAATCAAAAAAGAAACACATATATGCCTACATAGAACATTCTTATGAGAACCTACACGTAATATAATTAGGGGAAACATTGTTTTTGGATTCACATAAATAACAGGGAAAAGATTCAGTTATGCAAGAAGTGTCATGAACAATTGAGCGGTATTTTTAGGAAAGCTAGAAAAAAATCCGATATGGCTAAGTTCTGATTTTTTAAAACCTCAGTTGAGCCTAATCTAAACCTACCCAATTTTATTGTTTGGGGAGAATAAGTTTCAAAGCAACCGATTCTGAAATCCAATTATAGTTTCCATGCTAATAAAAATACTCATGGTCTGCTCCCAACCTTGAATCATCTCCTGATTCACAGAGAGGACCACATCAAGACATTATGGTGAGACTCAACATTTATGAGTATGGAATACAAATAAACATCGCAAGTCCAACAAAGAAAGGGTACTATCACTCATAAGTAACTAAGTTAGCAGCAGTTTGTAATTAAAGCTTTAAAATATGTACTGAAAAACCTAAGCAAACTGATGGAAATAGTAGCCTTTCATGAGAGACAATATTGTGTATGATTATTAAGGCACTGAAAGCTGAAAATTCACTTAGAAGTCCCTAAGTGGGAAGAAGTTTCTGAAATGGCGGCGGTCGACAGTTGAAAATCCTACAGAAGTTCTTATGTGGGACGAATTTTCTTATTTCCTATATGAGACCTCCTATAGAACATAAGGAATATACATACATTTGAAACATGCTTCAGTAAGAAATGACTGTTGTATGTTTCTACTTGTGAGCAACTAATGCATAACATTATAAGACCAAATCAATAATTCCTTATTATGAGAGATCTGAAGTGCTCAATAATTAACTTGATTACGGTATGATATTTCTCAACACTGTATGTTATACTCCCTTGCATCTGGCTGAACTCTCCAGCTAAGGGTATCTTATTACATATCTCTGATACATCACAATCTAGGTCACATATTAGGGGGAGTTGCAAGCTAACCTTCTTATTCCTTCAAGTCTGCAAAAATCCATCCAGGGAGATATCTAGTAAAAGTAAAGGAAGAAACCAAGAGTGTAATATGTCCATAGCATGTTATTCTGCCCATATCAGAGTAACATGATTGTTATAGATATGCCTCATGGTCCATTTTTTCCTATTATTTTTTGTAGATCATTTTTACATACTACAGGAGCTAATCAAACAAGTTTTGCTACCTTGCATGACACTTTTAGTTTGCCTCCAATATAAGTAAAGTACATAGCAAAAAACGATTTGATAGATTTTTTAGATGGAACCAGTGACTCGATCCTGGAAGAAACTTAAGTCAAGAAACTGCGCACCTGTAGAAGACTCCAGATTTTCTATAAGATCTGTACTCACATTGGAATCACATAATCCCAAGTGCAAATTGCAAAATAAAGCATACCTTTGAGGCATGTCTACTGTAACACATATTTATTTTTGTAAAGATATTTATTTTCTGAAGCAGTTTTGTAAGGAGATAGAGTATCACTTGTTAATGATGCAGAAATACTATATGGAAACAGAACTACCTTTTTTCACAATCAATGCCCATGCTAACCAAGAAAGTTGTTTATTCCTTCCTGGTGGCATACCTTCTGTGGATGCATGGTTTGGTATTTTGACACTTTGACCACATGTGACATTCTTCAGAATCGGATGATGTGCATTTGACTCTGGAATTGCAACTACATTGTTCAAATGCTTTCTAAGTACCACGTTTAATTCAATATTGGTGCATCTCAGTTTAGTTTCTTTTTACTTAAATGCATTACAGTGCTTCACACATTCATGATCATACTCTGAAATAATGCCAACACCATCAATCACAAGCAATCTAAGAACATGTCGCCCAAAAAAGAAAAACATCTAACCTCTATGTACTTAGTGCGCAAGTTGATTATTCTGTAGTGCTATGGAACTATGTATTCTAAGAAGCATATATTTGTCTCACATGTACCTCTAAAACATACATGGATATTTTCAAGTTACATGCATGCCTTCAAAATGGAAATATGAAACCAGACAGACTATGCTAAAACTGATCTAGGCTACTAAATATTGTTTAGTTACTTCAGAAAAATGTGTGTCCAATCAAGCATCCCCTACGTGTGATCTTAAAGATTCTCAAACTCATATTCCCACTTGTTAGCCAAACGTGGACCTATGCTATTGTATCCTTTCCATCAATATATCACAGGTACCTATGCTATTGCTGCTTAAAATAGCATGTAAGCTAATATGAAGGGCCCAAATTGAATCACTAACAGAGGGTCAACCCACAACTCTGCTACCACAGACAGAACATGCTACCACAGACAGAACAGAGTATCACAAGTTATATCGATCTTCAACACACTCGATTTCGTCTTCAAAAACACCTAAGCAAAATATAGCCAAAAATTGTATTTACTTGATATTGGGAGTAATTCACATATAATTAGAGTGACCTCATGAGTTCTAACCACCCGTACATGCTCATTGGTGTAGAAAGTCGAAAAAAAGGAAGATGAAGAAAAAACACCTATAACTATGAACCGTGTATAACGTAGCATGCCAAAACTGAGTTCAAATATCTTGGCCCATTTCCATGTACATTCATCCAAAGTCACTGGTCAGCAATTAGGGGCAGAATCAAGTGTAATACCTCATTATATAGAAATCTTCCCAACTTACCAAATAAAACAGCCTCTGCAAAACTCAGGAAACAAATAAATGTTCCCCACTGGCACGGAAGAGATGACTTTAAAAACTCTAGGATACCAATAATAAGAGCACAAGATTTACATTCTTATGGAGAAAAGGTTTATGCCCTTTGATGCTTTACTCACATACTCTGTCAGGCAAATTTGCATAATTAGTATATGGTTGCTTAATATATTCCAAAGTAACCTATTGATTTACTGGTTATGCAGCCATAACAACCCCCGAAGCATGGCGACTTTCAATACTGAAAGCAATGGCCATGTCCTGTTTATATATATGATTATAGAATCAACAAGTTCCTGCACACAAAATACCATGAAATTCGCTTTAATGTCTAAAGCATTAATCATCTACAATTACCAAAGATATTTCAAGAACCATAATCTATTTATCTAACCCTTTGTCCATAGCAATAACTAAAGAACAGTAAAAGGAGTTGATAATCAAAGCAGGAGTTGTTCATTGTAAATATAACTCAACCCAACAAAGGATCGAGAATATAATCTAGAGATATAGATTTCAAACACCGGCCTGCTTTTCAATTATTATAAGATATTCCATCATAGTTCTGGAGACCCCGACCTAACGATTGGCACAACTCAATCTGCATTGTCACTACATACATACAACATCCACCCATATGCATGATATTGAACGGAGTAACATTTATCGCTAGTACCAAAAACTGATTTATAAATTACATATCATCAATCTCAGTACGGAGCAGTTACATAAAACAAACATCAAACAAATATTATCAAGGCCTGCGCAAACATTAACTACTGTTTCACACTAGAAGGGATTCCTAATCATATTTGTCCGCACAACACATTTATCCAAAACTGCGTCAAAAATCAAATCTCTGAGCGTAAGAATATATATGAGCATACTATGTACAAATAAATATGTGCTTATTGCGTTATTAAGTAGTGATTCTTCATCTATGCCTGCCATCCCAAGGCTAAAGTGTAGCAAACCAAAAAGCAAAAAACAGTGCAAATTGTTAGAATCTACAGGGCACAAGAAACACGGAACCAGCAAGAACAGCTAGGAAACGAACAAGCAAAAGCGGCTGACCAGAACCTGTCCACGCCGCTGGCCGCCTCTTCCGCCGCCATTCTTAACCCTCCTCCTGGCTCTCCGTTAGCCCCTCCCACCTGGCGCGAGACGCGGCCGCTAACTGCCTTCCACTCCGCCATGACTACGGCGGCAAGGCGTCCCCGCATGCTCCAGCCTCCAGACTTCATGCAGCTATCCTTAATCTAGAGAGAGAGAGAGGGCTGGAGCATGCCGTCTCTGCCGGCGACGTAGATAAGCCCTCTAGAGCGCGGTGTTGGGACTTGGAGGCGGAGCACGACCATGGGGGAGGGGCGAATCATGTCGGCGTGGGGTGGGGACCGGGAGGAGAGGGGAGAATCGGGATAGGTCTTCTCCACCTTTTCATTTGTTTTATGATTTTATTACCGCATCGACAGACTGCTCCGTGGGCCAGGCTAGCGCAACACGCATCACAACGCCGACAAACGAAGACGCGTGCATGACCGCTTAACCCTGCTGTATCGGATCATCGCATACACCATCCAACGGGCGCCACATTCCGATCAATTATAGGCCTTCTAAACTAGGGAGCTTAGAGCTCCTTAGGTATTTGACATATATCGTTGGAAAAATTATGAACGTCCGATCTATATCACATCGTATGATTTATGATACAAAAAACAGACAATCAAATTAATCAAATTAATAGACTTCAAGAGCTATGACAAGTGAAAAAAAATCTCCAATCCGCCCACCAATTAAGTTGTCAATCAGCAAATCCTAATGAAATCAAATATTTTCTTTCCTTTTTTCATCCCGCACACAAATTAAGTTGTCAATCACGCCACCGGGAAGCAGCTCCACGCCACCATCATGCCAGCAGCTCGACTGCTTGGTTCAGGTTCAGCGGCTGCCCTGGTTGTTATCGCTTCCCACCAAGAACATCTGGTTCAAGTTCAGCGGCTGCCCTGGTTCGCTTAGAGGCAGCGTCAGGTTCAGCGGCTCCCTTGGTTGTCAACGCTATGAGCCGTAAAGAGAATGCATCCGAATCTCCGCCGAGGGAGCGCAACCCTTTTACTGTCCTAACAAACAAAGATATAGGTGAACAAACCCAGAGGACAAGCTGGTATTCTCGATTATCTGTTGAGAAGAAAGAAGCATGCACAAAGAAGCAGTCATTCATGTACTTGCATATACCAATGTTTCATTAAAATAACATGGCCCGTAACATTTTGTAGCTGAAACCAATGAATACTGTCCAACAGTCTACTTATGTAGTCAGTACAAACCAATGAATACCGTCGAACAATCTACTTATGTAGTCAGTACTAACCACAAACTTTGTACAAACTTAGGTACACCAGAAATAACAAACAACATGAGTGATGATGTGGGACAACAACGTAGTAGTACAAGTTGGTATTCTAAATTGTCTGTTGAGAAGAGAGAAGAATACCTGCAGAAGTAGAGGATAGCACGCCAACAAAAAAATGCTACAGCTCAAAATTTGGTAAGCTCCAGAAATATCAAATTTTGTATAGTTCATTGGACATGTGCAATTACTAAGAAAATTCAATTTGTACTACTAGGTTCTCAAGACAATACCTGATCATAATTCACTGTGATACTTTCAGGCCTCCTTTGATTTGTAGGAATTGCTCAGGAATTTCATAGAATTAGGATACTATGGATTTTTTACTTTTTGATGCGTTTGATTCATAGGAAAATTTTTCATAGGAATAAATCATGTAGGAATTCACTAGCCTAGGATCATAGAAAAAAAAGATTAGCTCCAAGCTCATGGAAAAATTCCTTCAAAGAGTCATATGTGCAGATTCCTATGACCATAGGATTCAATAAGGCATGCTATTGCAATTCTATCTATTTCCTATTCCTTTAGAAATCCTACCCTACAAATCAAAGGAGGCCTCAGAGTTTTGCCAAATCAGTTCTAGGATATGTTTTATACAGTTTAAGTATGACATATCTAATTGATTACCTTTTTTTACTGCAGCATCAATATTTGCCTTTTGTGCAAAATGTAACAAGGTACCAGAAAGGATGCAAGTTAGGTGACTAATTAATACATGACATAAATCACAAAGTTAATAGTCCATTTAAATAACAATTAGCCATACAAAGTATCTTTGGAATTTGATCATCATTTGCGTCCAAATTAACTGTTATAACTATTTGCAGATGTCCATGACTGATTGAACAATGTTTCCGTTGGCATTCTAGAGTTTCTATCTTCAATATAGGAGAGAATATTGGAAGGGAAATGAAGCTATGAAATTCAGACTGACCTTGCTTGATGGGAGGAGCTGTTCGCTGGTGGGGAGGGCTGCGAGGGTGCCGGAGCAGTGGCCGCCGCGAGCCGTTGAACATGCGACAGAGGTGGCCGCGGCTGTGGATCCGGCCAATACGAGTACAAACCTCCCGCCCAGTTATCTCCTTGCCTGCTGATACGTCTCAAACGTATTCATAATTTTTGATGCTCTATGCTTGTTTTTACACCATTTGCCTAATGTTTCGTTACACTTAATGGCACTTTTATGTATTTTCCGGGACTAACCTATTAACAAGTTGCCATAGTGCCAGTTCCCTATTTTTTGCTATTTTTGTGTTTCAAAAAAGTTACAGGAAATATTCTCGGAATTGGACGAAACCAAAGCCAGTCGACTAAAAATTTACCGAAGCTTCCAGAGAACCGAAGAGGAGTTGGAGTGGGGCCACGAGGTGCCCTCACACCAGGGCGGTGCGGCCAGGGGCTCGGCCACGCCCCCTATGTGTGAGACCACCTCGGTCCACTTCTGACGATGCCCCTTCGCCTATAAAGACCCCCCGATGGGAAAAACCTAAGTACCCGATCAGTTTTCCAGAACACATCGCGATCCACCACCGCCGTTGACCCAAAGATCGGGAGGGTCCAGAAGCTCTTCCCGGCAACCTGCCGGATAGGGGAATCACCACCGGAGGTCTTCTTCATCGTCATGCTTGCCTCCGGAGCGATGAGTGAGTAGTCTACCTTTGACTATGGGTCCATAGCAGTAGCTAGATGGTTGTCTTCTCTACCATGTGCTGCATGTTTAGATCTCATGAGCTGCCTTACATGATTGAGATCACCGTTATGTAATTCTACTTGTTTGGTTTGTTGGGATCCGATGAATATTGGTGTTATGCTTGAGTTAAAGTACTAAAATTTATCTTTTGTTATCTCTATGTTGTTTATGATCTTGCATGCTCTTCATTGTTAGTAGCTATCTTGGCCGAGTAATTGCTAGTGACTCCAAGAGGGGGTATTTATGCTCGATAGTGGGTTTATGCCTCTATTTAATCTGGGAGAGTGACAGAAACCTCTAAGGTTGTAGATGTGCTGTTGCTACTAGGGGGAAAACAACATTCATATGCTCAAGGGCATATACTTTGTTTACATTACACACTTTGCTTAATGCAGTTATCTGTTGTTCGCAACTTAATACTCATGGGGTGTTCGGATGATATCCCCGTGAGTGGATTATTAGTCATAGATGCAGCTGGATGGCGGTCTATGTATTTTGTTGTAATACCCAGAGTAAATCTCATAGTGATCCTCTCATCATATGCATGTTATCTTTATTCTATCAATTGCCCAACTGTAATTTGTTTACCCAGCTTGTATTATTTTATCTTATGGAGAGACACCGCTAGTGAACTGTGGATCCCGGTCCTATTTCCTTTATATTTCTATCACCTGTTTACTTTACTCGCACTGTTTACTTTACTCGCATACTATTATCACTTTCCACTCGATACGCTCATACCCTTTGTTTCAAGCAAACCGGTGAGATTGACAACCTCATCGCAAGTTGAAAACAAAGTATTTGTTGTGTTGTGTGCAGGTTCCGCGTTGCAGCTAGCAAAGCAAAGCTTGGACGAGGCGCCCTATAAATTGTCCTGAGCTGTCGCAAGCTAGCAAGCATCACCTTCAGTTGTTTGTTTGCTCCTCTCCTGATCGACATACCTTGGTTTCTTAACTGAGGGAAAACCTTGCTGCTATATTCATCACACCTTCCTCTTGGGGTTCCCAACGGGCTGGTCATCAACCAGGCATCAAGCTCTTTTTCTGGCGCCGTTGCCGGGGAGGAAGTAGAAGACTTCTGCGAGGGGATTTTTTCGCACGCACATCCTTTATTTTGTTATTTGTTTTGCTTTACTTTATTTATTTTACTTGCATCGTTTTATCAAAAACCCAAAAAAAAGTAGAATCCTTGGTAGTTGTTATTTCTTTACTTTTGTTCATTATATTGTTCCCTAAGTATGTTCAGGAGGACCTCTCAGTAGGTAGTGGTTCAATTATTGGGAAAGATAACATTGAGGAGTTCTTTAATCATATTAGTATGCATAAAGAAGTTGAGGAAAAGTCTTTGGTTGAGCTTGCTCCTAGTTATGAAGTTGCTTCTAAAGTTGATAGCCTTGCTCATGATGTTGAACTTCTGAAATTAAAAGTATTGCCTAATGATATGAAAGAGAACAATGTTTTTGCTACTGCTAATGCTATTCAAGTTGGAATTGATGAAAATATTAGATTGTTAGCAGAATTGCATGCTAGATGGGAAAGAGAGGATGAGATTGCTAGAAATATGAAAGTTTGTACTATTACTACCTCTAATGATGTTGTTTCTAATGCTAGCAATCCTCTTACTCTGATTGGTGTAGAGAAAACTCCCACTCCTTGTGTTAAAAATCCTAAAACTGCCAAAACTTTTTCTCAAAAGAGTGCTGAAATTTTTCGGAGTGTAGGAGATGATAGCTCTATTTCCTTTAATGATTTTGATGTTGATGGCTGCAATATATCTGAAGTTATTTTGTTCTTACAAAAGCTTTCTTTGACTCCCAATGCTAGTTCTTTAAATGTTGCTTTTACTAAGCATATTACCAATGCTCTCATGAAAATTAGGGATGAAAAGTTGAAGCAAAAAGCTTCTGTTCCCAAGAAGTTAGAAGATGGTTAGGAACCCATCATTGATATGCATGTTAATAGTTTTGATTGCCATGCCTTATGTGATCTAGGTGCTAGTATTCTATTATGCCTAGAAAAATTTATGACATGCTTGATTTACCACCGCTTGAAAAGCGTTATTATGATGTTCCTATTGCTGATGTTCCTAAGAAGAAACCTTTGGGAAGAATTAATGATGTTCTTATTGTGGTTAACAATAACCTTGTTCCCGTTGATTTTCTTGTCATGGATGTTGAATGCAATGCTTCATGTCCTATTATTTTGGGAAGACCCTTTCTCTGAACTGTAGGTGCCATCATTGATATGAGGGAAGGCACCATCAAATATCAATTTCCACTCAAGAAAGGTATGGAACACTTCCCTAGGAAGAGGAAGAAATTAGTGTTTGACTCTATTCTTAGAGCAAATTATGAGCTTGATGCTTCATCACTTGATGTTACTTGATTCGCAATTTTTTGCGCCTAGCTCAAAGGCGTTAAAGAAAAGCACTCTTGGTAGATAACCCAATGTTTTTACATTCAGTTCTTTTTCTTTTATTTGAGTCTTGGAAGTTATTACTACTGTAATGACCTCTCCTTCTCCTTTTTATTTCGTTTTTGTGCCAAGAGAAGCCTCTAATTTGAGTGAGGTAAGATTTGGGGATGTTGCTGTCCTGAAACTGTTTTCAGTGCTGCACCGTACAAATTCGTGAAAATTCTCTGTATATCTTTTGGATCTGCGATTTCTTGTGCATATGCCCCAGGTTATATCCAAACTTTCATTAGTTGAACACTTTTTGATTTGAGCAACAGAAAACACCTCAAAAATGCGACCTTTGTCAGCTGTTCTGTTTTGACAGATTTCTGCCAATATTTGTGTTTGCCGCTTTATCGCTTTCTTTTTGAGTTCTTTTGATCACGGAACTTTTGGGGAAGTTGCTACAGTAGTATATGCTTTATATGTGGTGGTTTTAGGTTGAAACCTGAAGCAAAAAGGGTTGATTATATGTTATGCTTAAACTAATGTTGCTAATAGATTTGTATTTAGTTTTGTATAAAGGAAGTTTTCAAGTGTAGAGATCGGAGAGTGATGAGATGAGTTGAAGAACAGACAAAAGCTCAAGCTTGGGGATGCCCATGCATCACCCCAAGAAATATCTAAGAAGTACAAGCGTCAAAGCTTGGGGATGCCCCCGAGGCATCCCTTCTTCATCGGCAAAAATCAGGTCACCTTTCAAGACACTATATTTTTATTGCTTCATGCATTATGCGTTTTTCTTGGAGCATCAGTTGTTTTTAGTTTTCAGTTTAGTTTTGTTTTGTTTGCTGCAATAAATGGTTGGACCCCAACAAATTTCTTTTGGAGAAGTTGCCTTGCTTTTCATTTGCCAAGAACACTCCGTTTTTCACTCTATTCGTTTCAACGAGTGTACTCTTTTTCTAGAACTGCGTTTAGTTCTCGATTTTTGCCTTGATTTGTATTCAGATCTTGTTATATCTTTTCATTAAGGTGTATTTTTGCCTCTGATCTTTATTGATTTTCATAAAAAGAGGTGTTTGTAAAAAGTTTGAATGGTGTTGGAAAAGAGAAAAAGCTTTATGCAAAAAAGTGGTACAAGAAGGAGCTTGTGTAGACTGCGGCTTAGGCTTTTGCATGTCGTGCTTGATGTCTTTTTGATAGGATTCTTAGTGGTTTTGCTGTAGCATGACTTATCTCAAATAACTGAGATTGCTTAATGAGCCTTTGAAAGAATCATGCGTTGTTTTTATCGTTGGGAAGCATTATTTTGGTTTTCTCCTTTATGCTTTATTTGGGTTGACTTGGCACATGCTCACACATGTTAGACTCTTACAAAGTCGCCAATAGCCTCTATGATTATTTAGTTTTTGACTTTTGATGCCATCTTATGCTTCTTTTAATGTCGCTTTGTCGCTTTGCATGATTATGGCCGTTATTGCTCTCTTAGTTGGTCGCTCCCAGTCTTTTTCTAGTCCTTGCCTTGTACTGAGTATGAGCTCTACGCGTGCATCCAACTCCTAAAAACCAAGTTTTGCCAAAGTGTCCACAATACATACCTATTAGCAATTTGCTATTCCAAGTAAATTTGACTTGCTTTTATTTACTCTTCAAATTAAACTCTTACCAGTGTTATACAAAAATTGGTCAGTAAAGCTCTCACGAACCAGAAGGCACACTTTACTTTTTCTTGTTCTTAAAAATTTGACATTGTGGTATCATATGTTGAGTTGTTATGCTTGCAAGTTGTAAGTTGGAGACTAGCCCAGCCATGCCGTCATGGGGCAAGCTTTCAATATTGCACTTCTTATTTGAGTTGATATCGTGATCTTTTGTTTATGGATGCCCGCGGTGTGAAATGAATTAGGAATCTTGCGGGGATCATGGAGTTTGTATATGTGTTAGGGAAATGCCTGGGCCGCCAATCTAAGCCATGCATAATTCATGGTGGAAATTTGCAGCATACCCATAGTGGATATTCGACGACACATCTCAAAATAAAAAGCTAAACAAATAGTAAATAAAAGAGATGTCGAGGTATTCATTGTTTGCTTGTCCTGTCATTTTGATGTGGGTTTGTTCCATGTCATCGGTCACGGAGGCACCCCGTTGGCGGTTCTCGATGATACGTATATACTTACAATGACAAGAGCCTTGCTTGTGTTTCTAAGTAAAGTAGCATGAGGTTTGGGTACTCGTATTCACGGGACACGAGGTTTTCAACTTATGATTTGTCAAGCATATGCAGCGTAAGTGTTCTTGCATTAACTTTAACCATTTAAGATGCTTATGATGGGGGCAATAAGAGCTCAAAGCCAGTAAGTACCATAATTTTTGAAGGTAATAAAACTTGCAATCACTACTTCCCTCCGCGAAGGGCCTTTCTTTTATTTTTATGTTGAGTCACCACCTTCTACCTTTATGCACCATTAAAAGAGCATAGTTGTCATTCTTAGTATAATGTGCATTGTCCCAAAGTTTTCATTGATTGATTCATATTGTTGGTTTCACTTGTTCTTAAATTATTTGTATCTAGTCGCCCTCTTAAACTTGAAGGTATCATATGCATTTATGTTTTGCTCTCTATGAATGACAAGCTGAAAACTATTTGTATGTTTTTCCTTATGATTTGAACATACATTTGACTTTCATAGTTTTATTTTTATGATCTTTTGTTTGTGTTCATTTGCATGTTTATAACATGGTTGCTAAGTTTCTTCTATCAAGATTATATCTTTCATGCCCATGTTTTAAGTTCTTTTGATCCCAGCTCACAATGCTTACATATGTGATCAAGATTGTGTAGGTGCATGTCACCTCAAAAATTATTTCTTTTGTTATCACTTACCTACTCGAGGACGAGCAGGAGTTAAGCTTGGGGATGCTGATACGTCTCAAACATATCCATAATTTTTTATGCTCCATGCTTATTTTTACACCATTTGCCTAATGTTTCATTACACTTAGTGGCACTTTTATGCATTTTTCGGAACTAACCTATTAATAAGTCGCCACAGTGCCAGTTCCCTGTTTTCTGCTATTTTTGTGTTTCAGAAAAGTTACACAGGAAATATTCTCAGAATTGGACGAAACCAAAGCCAGTCGCCCAGAAATTTACCGAAGCTTCCAGAGAACCGAAGAGGAGTTAGAGTGGGGCCACGAGGTGCCCTCACACCAGGGCGGCGCGGCCAGGGGCTGGGCCGCGCCCCCTATGTGTGAGACCACCTCGGTCCACTTCTGATGATGCCCCTTCGCCTATAAAGACCCTCCGATGGGAAAAATCTAAGTACCCGATCCGTTTTCCAGAACACATCACGATCCGCTGCCACCGTCGACTCGAAGATCGGGAGAGTCCAGAAGCTCTTCCCGGCACCCTGCCGGAGAGGGGAATCACCACCAGAGGTCTTCTTCATCGCCATGCTTGCCTCCAGAGCGATAAGTGAGTAGTCTACCTTGGACTATGGGTCCATAGCAGTAGCTAGATGGTTGTCTTCTCCACCATTGCTTCATGTTTAGATCTCATGAGCTGCCTTACATGATTGAGATCACCGTTATCTAATTCTACTTGTTTGGTTTGTGGGGATCCGATGAATATTGGTGTTATGCTTGAGTTGAAGTACTGAAATTTATCTTTTGTTATCTCTATGCTGTTTATGATCTTGCATGCTCTCCGTTGTTAGTAGCTATCTTAGCCGAGTAGTTGCTTGTGACTCCAAGAGGGGGTATTTATGCTCGATAGTGGGTTCATGCCTCTATTTAATCTGGGGGAGTGACAGAAACCTCTAAGGTTGTAGATGTGCTGTTGCTACTAGGGGGAAAACAACATTCATATGCTCAAGGGCATATGCTTTGTTTACATTACACACTTTGCTTAATACAGTTATCTGTTGTTCGTAACTTAATACTCATGGGGTGTTCGGATGATATCCCCGTGAGTGGATTATTAGTCATAGATGCAGTTGGATGGCGGTCTATGTATTTTATTGTAATGCCTAGAGTAAATCTCATAGTGATCCTCTCATCATATGCACGTTATCTTTATTCTATCAATTGCCCAACTGTAATTTGTTTACCCAGCTTGTATTATTTTATCTTATGAAGAGACACCGCTAGTGAACTGTGGATCCCGGTCCTATTTCCTTTATATTTCTATCACCTGTTTACTTTACTCGCATTGTTTATTTTACTCGCATACTATTATCACTTTCCACTCGATACGCTCATACCCTTTGTTTCAAGCAAACCGGTGAGATTGACAACCTCATCGCAAGTTGAAAACAAAGTATTTGTTGTGTTGTGTGTAGGTTCCGCGTTGCAGCTAGCAAAGCAAAGCTTGGACGAGGCGCCCTATAAATTGTCCTGAGCTGTCGCAAGCTAGCAAGCATCACCTTCAGTTGTTTGTTTGCTCCTCTCCTGATCGACATACCTTGGTTTCTTAACTGAGGAAAAACCTTGCTGCTATATTCATCATACCTTCCTCTTGGGGTTCCCAACGGGCTGGTCATCAACCAGGCATCACCTGCGGCGAGCCATTTGGCCGTGGGGTGACACGACGGTAACTGGGCAGAAGAAGCACTGGCCACAGTCGTCGTCAGAGGTCGGTGGGGGCACGGGGTGAGACCAGGGGAGAGAAGAAGGGGAAAGTGTGTGAGAGAATTAGATAGGTGAGAGAGAAAGCATGTAGCCACACGATGTGTTCTTCTTTTTTTTGAAAAGATTTTCTTCTTCTTTTTGATAAGTGGGAGAGAAGACATGTACTCGAGAATGTCTAGGAGATTTGGACTATAAGAAATAAATGGCGTATTTCTACCTCTAAAGCAAGCGCATGTGTCAACTCCAGCCAATTGTAGTGTCTCCATAATAATATTGTTAAATTTTTCTAACTTTATTCTTCGGTAGCATTAAAAAAATTATATGATATATTTTAAAGAACATAAACCTTTGTGGAGACAACATCTCCGAAATGATGATGCTTGAATTTAACAAAAAAATGGGTTTTACACGAAAGGAATTGTCTTTCTTCTTTGTATGCATGTTTTATATGATATATATTTAAATAGTTGCACAATAATTATTATTTTGTAGATCATGGACAAAACATATCGACAAATAAAAACATATCAATAAATAAAATAATGGTCGTGCCAACGCACTGGATGGATCTATAATAATCCCACGAATATATCGAGAAATAAAATAGTGCCGTAGCAACACACGGACATTCAACTAGTTTATCTAACGTTTGGTGCGCCTAAACTGGGAAACTATTTTCGAATTTTGAAATGGTGGTGTTGTTTGATGTGAACTGTTTTCTGATTCCGGTACGTCTTGACGACTGTAAAATCATCCAGAAGTACCTTGTTGTTGAATTAGGATTAGGATTTCCAAAAGCAAATGCATATATACCTTAGGTAAATGTTAACTAGAATTACTAGTCAGCTAACACAAAGTTAACTAAAATTACGAGTTTGTACTTTGTAGTTCATCTTCTACATACTACGATTTAAGGTCAGTTATGAGCAATCTGCAAAACACAAAGCGGTAACATGGAGCACGGTATTTTTCCGTGACTCTCAAGCTCCAGTATTCTTTTCTTATTTCTGAAAATTAAGAAGTGGGTTTACAAGTTTTGAGAAAATTCCGGCTTGTACTTGCTTTAGAATTACATTATGAATCTTAAAAAAATGCTGAGTTTTTTAGTTATGGAATAAAAAGGACAAATATGGTGAGCCAAAATACCACATAGAGATACTCTATTTACTAAGGGCGTGTTTGGTAGCCCGGCCCAAATGAAATTTTCCCATTCCAACCGAGATTTTAAGAAATTTGGGTGTTTGGTAGCCTGGTTTTCTAAACTGGGCACTGCCCAATCGAGCCGAAAAAAGCCTCTCGGCCCTGCCCGGTAGAGAAGCTCGAATCGAGCTTCGCTACTCGGCAGGGCCCGACTCGCCCGAAAATCCCCCCGCGTGGCTGCGCCCGCGTCCGAAACCACAGGGGTCAGCCGCCCCCAACTCATTTTCCCCCAAAAATTCCCCCGCATCGCACATCCACCGCCCTTTCTCGCTGTCAACGCTGGCCTCCGCCGCCGCCTCCTCGACGCCGACCTCCCCCTTCACCTCGTCAACGCCGGAATCCGCCTCCGCCCTTACCTAGACGCCGGCATCAGCGCGTGAATCGACGTCAACCAGCAGTTCACCGTCGATTCGTGGGCGCGGGCGCAGCCACGCGGTTGGCCGCTTCGATGCCTGGCCGCGCCGGCTGGCTGCCTCGACGCCTGGCCGCGTCGACGCCTTGTCTCCTCGACGCCTGGCCGCGCCGGCCTTGACCGACGAGGCGAGCAAGCTAGCCGCCCTTGGTCCTCGGTGACAGCATCATCTCCGCGCGCGACAGCCCACCAAATTTCCTCCCTACAGATCCGAGACGAGGCGGGCGTGGTCGCCCAGCTGCGCCCCCGTCGACAGCGCCTGCGCGGAGGAATCCAGAGCACTCCGGCTGCATCTGCGCGGAGGAATCCAGAGCAGTCCGGCTGCATCTGCACGGAGGACTCGATTGCTTTTTCGTTTTCTGTTCAAGGACCTTTATGTAAAAATAACGAGACAGGCTACCAAACACATCTTAGTCTAGCTTGTTCCAACTTACCCGGGCTACCAAACATAGGAGAATATCTCAACTCAGCTTAGCTAGGATGAGCTAGTCTGAGATGAAATAGCAAATCTCAGCTGGGCCGGGCTACCAAACACGCCCTAATCTTCCCCCACCGACGACAACAACGGCGGCGACACCATCTAGAATCCCTAATCCCGCTGCCGCCATCGACTGACCAAGACGACTGGGGCAATGACCACCACCGACTGACCAAGGTGACTAGGGCAACGTGGCAGCCGGCTAGTAGTTCAGTTCTTGTTTTAGTTAATTTAGTTCATGTAGGGAACTGGCTCTAGCGAGCTATTTTGGTTTTATCAAAATACAGCTTATCCAACATCTGGTTTTGTGCAACATTTATCGTACAACAAATATATTTTCCAAATCATCTAATATGCGACAATTCGATTTCGGTTTATCCGAGTTCCGCTAAAGATGCTCTTATGTTGTTCCGAGAGTGGGGACTAGGTGGACGCTTAGCCCTGGTAAAGTCGGTGTTGATGGCGATACCGCATCACCAGATTGTTGTGCTTGGGCTTAATAAGAAGGTCTTGAAGCAGATTGAGAAGATCGTGCGAGGCTTCCTCTGGGCGGGCCGAACGGATGCTAATGGCGGCCATTGCCATGTAAACTGGGCAAGGGTGTGTCGGCCTCCGCGCCTAGGGGGCTTAGGAGTCCCAGATCTGGCACGCACAGCGATCAGCCTTAGGATGCGCTGGCTTTGGAGGATGCGCACCGACCCGCTACGACCTTGGCGTGGCCTAGACATGCATTTCTCCTCTGTCGAGCGGGAGGTCTTTGACATCTCCACAAGGATGGTGGTGGGCGATGGAGAGTCTGCCCTCTTCTGGGTGGACAAATGGTTGGATGGCACGGCCATCAGGGACATAGCGCCGGACCTCTTCGCGCTGATCCCAAGGCGCGCTAGGAAGCGCCGCACTGTGAGAGAGGCCCTAGTTGAGCGCAGGTGGATTACCGACATTCAGGGTGCCACAAGCTCGCTTGCCCTTTGGCAGTACGTGCAGCTCTGGATCCGCGTGCGGGATGTGCAGCTCCTACCGATGCCGGATAGGCTGCTTTGGCGATGGACGACGGATGCGCAGTATTCTTCCAAGTCTTGCTACGAGTTCCTCTTTCAGGGGGCGATCATATCAAGATCTTGGAGACTCAACTGGCGCTCCTGGGCCCCCCGAGGGTCAAGTTCCACATCTGGCTGGCTTGCCAAGATCGATGTTGGACCGGAGAGAGATTGGCGTGGAGGGGGCTCCCACACCCACCTCGCTGCCCACTCTGTGACCAGGCGGAAGAGACCATGGAACACCTCTTGGTTGGCTGCCCATTCTCCCGGACGGTGTGACATGAGGTGCTATCATGGGTCCGATCCACAGCGAGACCGCCAAGGAGAGGTGACGACTTCGTGGGATGGTGGCAAGGAGCTACGAGATCTACCCCCCGTGCTTTACGCAAGGGGACTTCGTCGTTGATTATGCTTACGGCATGGTGGATTTGGAAGCTTCGCAATGCGGTGGTCTTTGACGCTGCAACCCCTGACACGGCCAGTCTCTCCGACACGATCCATGACGAGGCTCGCTCTTGGGCATCCACGGGAGCGATCGGCATCCGTGCTTTGATCCCCACCGCAGGTTAGGTCTAGTGGGTTGAGTCACCGCGGTGTTGGCTCTTCTGAGCTTGTAAATATGTAAAAACTCTCTTTTCTATCAATGCATCGAAACACAAAGCTTTTTGCGTTTTCACGAAAAAGAGTGGGGACTACGCGCCCTACCAATTTTGAAAAGGGGTAAAACAATTTTTTTTGAAAAGGATATTTCTTTTGTTGCGAACATGTTTGATGTCTCGTCCTGCTCCAACACTCCAACATAGCCAGAGACCCCGGTTTCTCTAGAACCCTCCTGCAACTCTAACGATGGCGCCGGCACGCAAGAACAGAAGCAAGACCAAAAGGAAAAACAAAATCCCGTCTTCCTCCACCTTGGTGGTTCCTTCCCCGCCGACGGTGGAGCCCCAGGCTGCGGCGGCGGCAGAGACGGCGTCCATCGGTGTCCTCTCCGAGTTCGTCCTCCAGGACATTCTCCGCCGCCTCTCCCTCGCCGACCTCCTCCGTGCTGCCCTCGCCTCCCACCGCTGGCGCCGCCTGGCCTCCCGCTGCCTCCCTCGCGCCCCTCCTCTCCTCGGCCACTTCTTCCACCCAACCCAACTCCATTCCCCTTTCCCCGACCGGGAACCCCAGATTATCGATACTCCCGCCGTCTTCGCTCCCCTCGACGCATCCGCCCCGCGCCTCTCCCTCGACTTCGCCCCGGACGCCTTCCGCTTCTTCGTCTACGACTCGCATCAGGGCCTCCTCCTTCTCCAGCCGAGCGAGAATGTCCCCAAGGGGACCATCCCCCGCTTCCTCGTCCTCGACCCGGCCACCCGCCGCCGCACGGTCCTCTCGCCGCCGCCGCGCCACCTGGTGCCCGACGACCGCCGCTGGCGCAGCTCAAAGTACTACGTCGGCTCCGCGCTTCTCTCCCGCGCGCACCCGAGCAAGCTCTGCTTCGAGGCCGTCTGCTTCGCCATCGACGGAGGGCGCCCTCGCGCCTGGGTCGCGTCCGTCGACGACGGCAACTGCCGCTGGCGCGCGCTCCCGCGGGAAGAGGGTGTCCGGGTCGATTTCGACCCCTATTGGTTCGACGCAGACGCCGTACACGCCGCCGGGAAGATCTACTGGCACATCTGCCACTCCTGGCGCCTGCTCGTGCTGGACCCTTCCACACTCAGCTTCTCCTACCTGCCGGTGCCGGACGCGCTGTCCGCCCACGAACACAAGTTCCGCGTCGGGGAGACGCCCGATGGGCGGCTCTGCTTGGTGACCGATGCCGACGAGCAGCTGCAGCTCTGGGTACGCGGCGAGGGCAGGCGGAGCCACAACGGCTGAGTTCTCGAGAGGAAGATCGTCGACTTGCGAGTGCTCTGCGACATGATGCCACGTGGCCTGCCCGTCGACCCCAACCTCAGGACCCTCTGCGTCTGGCCCAGCGACATGGACGCCGGCCGCACCGGGAAGGTGTTCATCAAGACCTGGGGAGTCGGGCGCTTCTCCTTCCACATGGACACCGGCAAGATGGAGCTCCTGTCCACCAAGCGTGGCAAGGAATACGGCCACCCCATGTTCGCCTACTTCCTCGCATGGCCGCCCGCGTTCTTGGCCCCTGATGAGCACTGGATTTCAGGTAACATACTGTAAGACAGCCCTCTGCTGCTCTTAATATATGGTGTCATTTTTGCGCAAAATTGTTTTGCTTGGAGTAGTCTGTTGCGTGTGCACCATACCATAATCTTGTGCATTACCTTTGGAGTAGGCTAGTACTGGAACTTGGAAGCACAAGGTCTCCATCTATTCTAGGAATTGTGAGGTTATAGGGATCTCTTTTTGCAAGATAGGTAGAATACTGAAGCGAATGTAATCAAAATCATCCGAATATTTAACTCTGTTTTAGATGTTCAGTTTTGTTTGTAGCTAATGCTATGAGAGGTAATGCCACAGTTGATACATCCCTAATTTGTGCGGCATGGTTCACAGTCTCTCTAGTCTCTGTACTGATGTTGTAGTTGTATTTGTCAGTCCAAAGCTTTCCGGATTACAACTTCGGAATTATTCGTACACATAAATTTCTGGACGCTTCAAATGAAGTTTGATGTTTGAATTACACATAAATTCGTGGCTCGGCCATTTAGATTCTGTTACTGAGTCCTATGCCGCGAAATCAACATCATGTGCCATGTTATCTTAGTTTGCACCTTAATGTGTTTATTCTTTGAGAGATCGTCATTTTTAGGTAAAATAAAAAACTGTCATTATTCACATTAAGCTCCATATTGTTAGGACCAATGTTACCTTTGACCCCGAACGGCAGGAGCCCTGCTTTATTTCATTGATAGAAGAGAGAAAGGGAATACAACATAATACAAAAACACACGTCCCCTGTACAAAGGAGCCAGGAGAACCTTCATCTACTGTCAGGACAACAAAAACCTGAACATTCACCCCACACTTAATGCAAAAAAGCAGCTGAAACTACAGCCAACTCATCTCTGATCATTTGAGCTAGCGAAGAAGCATTTAGCTCTTTGCCTTGGAAAACCCTGCGCCCTCGCTCTTTCCAGATGTTCCAGGTAATATAAGCAGCCAGCTTAATATTATCAGGTCTCTGGGATTTCGGAGCACACACCTGCATCTTGCGCCACCAGCTTCTGACAGAGTTTGCTTGCCCAACAACACTTACCAGACTAGCATTGTCGTTTTGGAAATTTGCCCAGACCTCTTTGACAAAACTGCAGCGAAGAGAGAGATGCGCCGCAGATTCGAGCTCTTGGTCACACAACCTACAGATAGGGTTGCATGCAATGCTTCGCCTCACCATCCTATCGGCAGTCCAGTTTCGATTCCTTAGTAATAGCCAAAGGAAAAACTTGAGCTTGCCCTCTATTTTTGCCTTCCAGATCCTGGCAAGGTGAGGCTGCTTAATTCTACCAACAAATTGCATCTCATAAGCAGATTTAGTAGAGTATTGTCCAGTAGTAGAGGGCAGCCAAACAATCTCATCAGCTGACTCCGTTAGCTGCACTTGATCAATCAACACCCAAAGTTGCAAAAACTGGTGCAGCTCATCTTCATTTGAAATTCGAGAAATCCCTCGTAGCCAATACCCATTGGCAACAGCTTGAGCCACAGTCAAATTCTTCCGTCTAGCAAGAGCAAAGACAAGGGGAGCAACCTCCGAGGGCGCGGAATCGTGGAGCCATCTATCTGTCCAGAACTTTGCTGTTCTCCCATTGCCGATAGTAATTTTTGTGCACGCCTTAAAAAGACTGAGATCAGAGGAGTCACAAGGGACCTGCATGCCCTTCCAAGGTCTGTCAGCCTCATCCCAAGCTAGCCATGGCCAGCGCAACCTTAAAGCTCTTCCAAAATAACTTAAGTCCATAATCCCCAGACCGCCAAGTTCTTTAGGAGCACAACAGGTCTTCCAATTAACCAGACAGTGCCCACCCTTTGCTTCTTCGTCACCCTTCCATAAAAAGCTCCTTCTTAGTTTATCAATCTTCTTTATGGCCCAAGGAGTTAGGATGAAACTTGTCAGGTAGTAAGTCAGAGTAGAAGTCAACACAGAATTAACAAGTGTTAATCTTCCAGTTCTTGACATGAGCTTCCCTTTCCAAGGCTTCAGCTTACTAGCAATGCGGTCAATCAAACGCTGCAGCTCAGCTCTGGATGGTTTTCTGACCCCAAGAGGCAGCCCCAGATATTGGCAGGGAAAAGAACCAGTAGCACCTCCAAAGTTGCTCAGCACATCAGCAATATCAAGGTTACTGCACAGAATTGGATAAGCCACACACTTGTTCAGATTTGCTTTTAGCCCCGAGACCTCTCCAATGTTACCTTTACCTTCTCTTTTCTTTACAATTTACAAGGATAAAGAAATCTTGAAAGGATATCACTGGTGTCAAACATGCATATGATTATCCATTGCCGTTTATTGTTTAAGAACCCCGAAGTCCTGCTTTGATGCATAGAGTCAATTGATGATTTTGTTTGGGGACTTCTAGTCTGGAAGATAGTCCATCTGTTCCAGCTTCCTTGTCGTAATACCATGACTTCTTGTTTATCTGAACTGGTGCAACGTTTCTGAAAGGTCTTTAAGAGGAAATCTTTCATTAGGTGAGTGGGTAATCCTTTCTGGTTTAAATTAAAAAACAACAGACACATGAGCTTAATGTTCTGGTTACAAGTCAGTTTGATATCTTACTACTGGCTCTTCTATTTTGTTCATAAAATTCTAATGCTTCGTTCCGTCGCAAATTTGGTAGCTGATACTTCCGTCGCTTCTATGTTTCAGACCAAGTGGTGAGTGGTGGCTTGTAAGGGATTGGCGCAAGCTTGTTTGAAGTCAGCTGCTACGCATCATTTCATTTCTGGGCCACTCGGCTAGCGAGAAGCTTCAAGAGTTTTTATGTCCTTGATGGCACCAATTAAGTAGTTTGTTGATTTGATGTTATCCGCTTATCATTTGGACGTGATGTTATTCAGGGAGGCATGCTGCCAAAATGATGCTTTTTGGATGACTATGTTATTCAGTAATGTTTATCTGATTTCGGCTTTCCTGTCGCTATGCCTTGCCTTGGTTTTGGCCACCGTGACAGTCAAATTAGTATAGCTTCAGTTCATATGTCTATCATCATCTAGCGGTATTTGAACATGTCTACCATCTAGCGGTATTTGAACATCTTGAATTTGGATAGTACAAGTAGAGTACGACTGCAATCCTGTTGCATAGCTTGATTCTTACTCCTATGTCGAATCTAGCATATCTTCTGAAGACAATTGGTTACAGTCTTACAGACGATACAAATTTTGAACCACGTAGCTAGGCTCCGTTTGTTTGGGCTGTGGAAGCTGGAGCCGGAACAAGCAGCAGTGTTTGGGCCGGCTCCGGCTCAAAGCTCACGTTCTCTACCCATAGGCTCAAAGCAGCAGTGTTTGGCGAACGAATCCCTACTCGAACAGAAAACGATTCGCGTTAGGCCTTGTTTACTTCTCCGGTATTTCCACCTCCAAGAATGTGGAGATACGTGGGGATTTGGTGTTCACCCAATACTCTTAAATCCCCTCAAATACTCTTCCCCAAAAATACTCTACCATGATAGAGTTTTTAATCTAACAAAAAATACACTAGAGGGGGGGAGGGGGGGGGGGGGGGGGGGATTTGTAGGCATATCTCAGGATTATCCCCTCAAAACCCAGACCAGTAAACAACCTATCAGGCCTTGTTTGGTAAAGGTGGATTCTAGTGTCTTGAAGTGTATCATCCACCGTGTATTACGGTGAATACACTTGCTTCACCCAATTCCCCTCTCCCACCCAATACACGCTACACCCCAATACTCTCCACTCTGCCCCACCGTTTGGCACACAGGGATTAAACCGATTTCATTTGGGAGCAAACTGAGAGCAAATTGAGAGCAAATAACACGCTGCAGCCTGAAGCAATAACAATTAAAATCTGTTCCAGCATAATTACAAGGAGCCAAACTGAGATAACGGTGTCAACTAAAATTATAAAACAACTTGTTCTGTTCTTTTAAAAAAACTTCTTCTGCCAGTCTTCTTTTCTGACATCAGCCTTATATTATCTACTAGAGTAGGAGACAGAAAACGAGTTCTTAGGTAAGCAAGCCTCAGTATAACTCCTTTCACCAGCATCCTCTTCTACCACGGCATATCCACAACTTCGTTTCCTGAAAAAAAAACATAAATAGCATAGATGAGCGTCAAGATGAACATGTCACTGTCAGTAGCTTAATGTTGCCTGCTAATTTCTCAGAACTGGCTACAAGCAAGTACACTAAGCTAGCTAGCTAGAGTAACCAAGACAAATACAGTCCTGCAAGGCTGCAACACTCACATCCCCACTACTGCGACTCCACACAAACTTTCTTATTGAATAAAATGAACACCGTATCCAGCTTGTTTCATCAGTGCAGCCACATCAGAACAGTTCCAGAGAAAAAATGCAAAGAATCTGAACATGGAATGTGTTACAAATATGAAACTTTATTTCCATTTTCTAACACAAGGTTCCAACTATATTTTTTAGACATCCTTTTATAACAACCGACTAGAGTGCTTGCACAGATTGATTAAAGTACAATCCAGAAGTAGCATATAGATTAACTACCCCAAAAAAGCATACATATTAACTACAGCTCTGAAATATTTGCAAGTACCCAACACCTTGGGAGTCATATAACAACAGTCAAGCAGGATAACATACTCGTGCAAAAATTCAAAAAGTACTGTGAACAGAAAGAAACTATGACATTTTACTGATCACATGATTTACTTTTACATTGCAGCTAACCATTCAAGATATTGCAGACACATATTCAGGAATGAAACAAAACAGATAACCTGTGAATTTAGGGACACAACATGATCATGCATGATGCTGCTAAATTTAGGGACACAACATACCAAACCTTTGGATGACAAAAACAGGAAACAACATGCCTGTCTCTTTCTTTATGCAGGAAACAATATTAATAAGCATCAGGTTCCAAAATGATCACTTTCCTAAATAGGGAATTAATAAGCTGCTGCTAACCATTCAGATTACCAAAATGATCATGCATGATGCTGCTAGAACTTGAAAATGCTCAACAGAAAAGATTGTACCTCAAGTTAACTTAGCTAACTGCCTGCGAAACCATAGAATTGCTGTGCCATCTTTATCTTCAACCAGATTAACAAAAAACTCACGGTTGTGAGCATTACTGAAGACATCCAAAGCCGTTATCTTCTCATCAGGTGTGACACCTTCCAAGGTCTTCAACGCCTCCATGCATCTGCTGATTGTGAATTCTTGTGCGACTTCTCTTTTGGCTTCCTTTTCTTTGATTTGTACTAATCTTTCCATCACTCCAACTATACCATCTGCACTCTTCTTCTTAGGATCCACTCTTGAGGGACATGCTTGTGACTTGTTCCTTTTGATAGCAGCTGCTTGTGACTTGTTCCTTTCGACCTCACCTGCTTGTGACCTATTCCTTTCAACAGCACCTACTTGTTCATGCTCCACTTGAGACTTGTTCTTTCCAGCAGCATCAATTTTCCCCTGGCGTTTGTCCCCAGCTACCTCGCCCTGCATCCCTGTTCTACCTCCATCAATAATCTGCAATTCGTCATCATAGACTTTGTCCACAGCTTCCTCTTGCTCCATCCCCTTCTGACCTTCAGACTCACCATCACTTTCTACATCCTCATACTCTATGGACGGCCCAACAGTAGATGTGAAGCAAAGATGGCCTTCAGCTAGTTGCCCTGCAGTAAATAGTTCTATAAGCAAACACTAGCAAAGCGAATCCACATGATATAGTTAGACAAGAGTTCATCTTGATTCTTGGTCATATGGAGTTATTCCTGATCACACTTACCATCATAGAGTTGCCCAAGAGAATCATATAGAGGAAAGCCTTTTCGCTTGAACTTCTTGATCCTGTCTCCCAAAGAGGCCACCAAGCTTACCCAAAGATGAGGCTCGGCCTGTAGCATGCATTTTGCTTCATTCCAGCCAGCACCACTCTGATTTCGGGCCTGCTTTATAATCCGGTAGTCCCTCTTCAGATCTTTTTCCTTGTCTTGAACCTGAGCCTTTGTGAATTTCACATGGGGGTGTCTTTGTTGGAAAATTGAAACCATCAGGTTCCAAGTTTCAGAAGACCACCCATTTTGGCTTCTATGATAGGTGGTATTGTGCTCATGTAGTAGTTCCACAAGAGATTTCTCCAATGCAGGGTTCCATGCTGCTCTTGATTTGTCAACTGCATAACACAATAAAAGTATTACTGTTAGTACAAAGGCACTATCTATTACATACTGAGAGGAGATAGCAAATTATTACCTATAGGAGAAGACCTTTTCCCAAACTTCGGTGAAGCCTTTTTCATAATTTTTTTTGAGTTGACCTGCATGAAGTTAAACTTTGGAGATCCTCTTGCATACATTGGAGATCCTTTTGGATACACAGGAGTTCCTTTTGAATGCATATCTATAACCAAACATAATCATTATTGCATGATGAAAAGATCCCAAACAGAATCATTATTACATGATGTAATATCCCAAGCAAAATCATTATTGCATGATGAAAAGATCCTAAACAGAATCATTATTACATGATGTAATATCCCAAACAGAATCATTATTACATGATGAAACATCCCAAACATCTGCATAGCTATTACATGTGAAGCTATGACATTAGCTACTCAAGTTGGTAATCATTCCACATCTGCATAGCTATTTGGTCTCTCAGATTGTTCCCTAGGATGTAGTTGTCTTGTTCGTTGTACTCTACATGGTTGTCATCACCATTGGGTAGGTTCACATAGTCGGCCGGATCTATATTATCAGGTTGGTCATCAAGCCATGCCTCATCTCCACCATGCATTTTAATTACATTATGAAAGATTGCAGCAGCTGCTGGTATCTTGATTTGATTCCTTATTGGATGGAATGTTCCAACATGAAGAATAGGGAATCGCTTCTTCAAAATGCCCCAGTCCCTTTCTACATGGTTCCTCATGATAGCATGGCGATGATTAAATAGCTCTTTGTAGTCCTGTGGCCGACGGTGACCATGCCCGAACTCTTTCAAGTGGTACCGCACACGCCGGTAGGGTGCAAGAAAATTTTGTGTGTTCGCATAGCCTCCATCAACTAAATAAAATTTCCCTTCTGGTACTTTGAAGCCCTTGAGTATCGCGGAACTGAGAACTCTAGCGTCTGTTGCGGAACCTTCCCAGCCACATGAAATAGCTGTTATGTTCAAGTCAAAATCGCATGCTATCATAACATTCTGGCTAAGCGTCCCTTTCCTATTTCTCCATGGAGCTTGACGACTAGAATTCATAGTGATGGGCACATGAGAACCATCTATGGCTCCTAAACAGTTCTGCATTGAAGTATGAATGAGTATCAATGAAAAGAATCGGAACCTAGATGGATAAGTGTCAAAGAGAAGAACTAGAAGCTAGATGGGTCAAAGAAAGATTGTAACCTGGAAATATGGAAAGAAACGATTGTCCATAGCAATCTTTGGGTGTGGCTCGTTAACGAACCGTGGCCTCACAAATTGTCTTGTCAAAAGTGGAATTATATCAAAGAATTGCTTGATGTATTTGCTGAATGACCACCCACTATGCTGAAACTTTAGTTGCAAATCTTCATAGGAAGCATTATGTGAGATCATATAAAGAAAGAACGCAAGTTTCTCTTCCACCTTGAGCCTAGTATCTGATAGCAATCCTTCATCTCTAAGATAATTTGCAAGCCACATAAAGATGTGCGGTTCCATTCTAAAAGCTACCAGGCAGTTTTTAATATGACCACCAAGGATTTCCCTAACTCTTCGCTTGCCATATAGAAAGGAGGGATGCCGTATAGTTTTTTCCACTGTACTAAGATGCACGTACAGTGCTGGAATAATAAAGAACATCAACTCATCTTCATCATCAGCTTTCCTCTTTCTAATACGTTGTATGATTTGTGGATCCATTCTACCAATGAAGCAAAACATGTAGTACAGGATCAACAGAAAGTGAAAACAAGGTATACTATGTACAGAAGAATGAAAGCACAAAAGTATTTCTAGCATAGATGGAAAGTACAACAATGTAAGAAAGAATTTTTTACCTTTGTAGTTCCAAGGGTTAGGCACAGGATCCCAACCTGGTGGAGTCTCGTCCTCTTCAATCCCAGAAATCCAATAAGGCTTGGGTTCCTGAAAAAACAGAGACATAAATAGGAATTAAGACAGTATGATCGCACAGTCAACTAAATTCCATAACTAGCTCTACTTTTTTTGTGACGCCCTTCAGCCCGGCTATATCCGTAGGTTTCTAAAGTACAGGAGTACTAACCACTGGATCTTGTTTAAGATAGCAGAACTAAGATCTAAAAAAAGAGATAGCAGAACTAAGCATAATTGCTAAAACTAGTGAAGCTAGGGGTTAGCCTACCCAAAGCAACTAGAACCGGACACAACCAAATCAATAGAAATCATGAGCTCCATCTTGTGCACACAAGGGAAAACTTTTCAGCTATCATTAGCATGTAGAGTTTCACAGATCAAATCTTCTCACATCAACAACAACAAAAAATAGTGACCACAAAACAGCTCTAACTACCCAATTAAGCAAGAAAGGATGCACACATTTCACAGATCAAATCCCTCCTGGACGACCCCAGACCAAGAGGAGGCTGCAAGAATTCAGGGGCCGTCGTTCCCTTTCCCTGGAAGACTTCCTGCTGTACGTTGGTGAGTGAGCGCTGGCATACAAGGAGGTGGGGGAAAACATACCGGAGTGAACGCCAGCTTCGGCCGAGAGGACGGAGAAGATACAGTGGAGGGAGGAGTCGTTGGAGGCGACGGCGAGGAAGATCCGGCGGCAGGACGTGGCGGCGGAGGGGACGGAGCAGAGGATACGGACGGCGAGGAAGATCTGGCTGCGGGATATGGCGGCCAGCGACGGAGAAGAGGAGGCGTTGAGGCGACGGCGTCCTAGATCCGGCGGCCGCGGCGAGGGAGAAGAGGATCGGTGGAGAGCTATCGCTATGTCGCCGCCGCGATGAAGAAACGCGAGACCCCCCTCGCGGCTGGAAAACACGTCGGGTCGACGGGTTTCTAGGGTTTTCCTCGCTCGTACACGGCTGCAAACCGGGCTACCAAACAGGCCGTGGAGAGTATTTTCGAGTAACGGGCTGGGCCGGTAAAAGTCACGTGTATACACTTACAAACCAGTCTACCAAACAAGGCCTCAGGGAAATTCTGGGATACGAAATAATCCCCTCTCATCCCCCGACCCCGGTCGATCCCTAGGAACGGACCCCTGAGCCCGGAAACCCCCGCCTCTGATCTCTTTCCCCTCTAATCGACGCCGTCCCGCGCCACGACCGAGCCCCTGACCCTGAAGCCTTCTCCTCTCGCTGGAGCTCCCCGCCGAGTTCCTGCCGTCTCGGTCCTACATCTCTTCGCCAACTAGCTCCACGGCTCCAACCCCTACAGAACTACATAAATCGTTAAGGTGAGCCTTGGGGAGCTACTGAATGCCTGTATAATGTTCAGGCTGTAAATTTTGGTACAGTAGGAAACTGCTAGCAAATGCACTTTGCCGAAACACATACAGGAAGGTTGGGATTAGAAGTCCACCAGCATGGAATTTTGAATGGTGGGGTGGTGGAATTCAATGTGATGTAGTATGGGATTGTGGATCTAATCAAATGTTTGTTCTGGGATGCGATTTTCTAGTCCATGTCATCTTTTTGTTTGTAATGATGTGGCACACAAGTCTCTTCCGTGTTATCAAGAACATGCTAGCATCCTGTCACCACTGTTTATTACTACCTTTGAAAAGTTTTTTCCATCAAAATTTGTTTGTACCTCAACTCCGTTCTTCGTAGAAGAGGGTTCAAACATTTCAAATTACATAACACATTGTCTTCTCTTTGATGCAGGTTGCTTTTGTGCAATGAGCTGGAGAATTCCTCTTTTCGGGTAGGTTAACATCAATTGAAAATTAACAAGTTATCTAGGTGTAATTGTCCATTCTCATTTCGGGGTTATGGTCATTCAGCTTTCAATCTCTCCAAGCGGATGTTTGTCTATTCTGTCAATTGAGTTGTCTCTGTTCATAATAAACCAAATACATTGGAAACTAGTGTAAATATAAGTGCCATTCATTTCCTCATTCTCCTAGAGCTTGTATCAATCTTTTCTTCTATGTCCCTGTATTGTTCAAAACCTAATGCTAAGGAATATTGCAAATGAAATAAATCGTCAGTTCAATCTAAGTTATCTATCAGTGGCTCAGTCCTGCTACCAGGCTGTGTGGGGTGCCTAGTTTTTAGTGTCTAAGAAAACCGTACAGTCAACAAGTTGTTGAATCTGCTCACTTTTGCTCCAAACATCATTCATTGTGAGCCAAAGAGAGTTAGGCTAACTACTATATGTCATTTCCTATGGTTGGATCTTCTATTACAGTGAATTATAAGAATAGTATATCAGAGTTAACACTACATTTTTCCTTAAGCCTGCTTTCAATTTTTTTACTTGTCTTGCTTACTTTCTTTGGCTCTGCTGAATGAATGCTCTCAGCAGCTCTCAGGAGCAGCAGCAACCTGAAGCTAATTTCCAGGGCATATCTACGCAATCTTGGTACCCTTCCTCGGTGGTAGGTTCATCTTCACATCCATCCACGCCCACTTCTTCCAGTGCTAGTCCACATCAAAGAGCTTCAGGTCATCCACACTCTTCATCACGTGGCCAACCATCTCCAACTGAGGCTGCAGGGATAATTGCTCGTTTGAGGGATAAGAGGTATGCTGTTGACCTTCTTTTCCTTCACTACTGCTTGTATCGTTTTGCCTACAACCGATTATTTACAAGGCCAAAAAATATCAGTTTTACAATCTATATGAAGTTACTACAAGACAATAACACTGTTGCTAAACAAGCCCAAATTTGTTTTGTTGGTTTTCTTGCGCTAGCAACATCACCTTTGCATATTTATCATGTCTTAGTAATGGGAAAATGTCGCAAATATTACCGAACAAAGTCAGATGATTCAACTATGTTTTGGTCTGTGCTACATGGGCATTCTAATATCTGAAATATAGTCGGGCCTGAGAATATGCTCACTTTTTCAAAATGACAGCGGCATTGCAGAGATAAGAATAAGATGGACCATGCAAGAGTGAATAAAATCTTCGATTATCTAAATTTTGACCAGAGCCAAGAAGAACGATTTTGTAGGTTAGAGGGAAATTATATACGAATTACTGATGCGTAGAAAACAAATATACAGAAGGCATGCTACTTAGTGTAAGCTCGAAGGGAATGTATATTCTAGAGAATTTCGAAGGAGCGCTTATCATGGTAGTGTCATGTTTTCTAATCTCCATATGTTTACCGTGTGTGTATTTGCACATTATTCCTTTATACAGACCATTACATGGTGATATGATGCATACTAGTTTGAATACATAACTATGTTGTACTCCCTCCGTCCCGAAATGTAAGCCTTTTTAGAGAGCTAACTTAGCTCTCTAAAAAGGCTTATATTTTGGGACAGAGGTAATACTATACTGTTCTTACTATTTTCCATTGGTGCAGTGTGGATGAATTGCAAAGGCTGTTAAGAGACAAAGAGGCATATAATGCTTTCTTCAATTCACTTGATCAAGTGAAAACCCAAAACAATGTAGGTATAGTTGAAGTATTGTTCTACTTGATAGCTACTTTTTGTAATGTAATTTCTTGCTGTTGGCTCTAATATAAAAGTTAGTCTGGGTTGCTAACTGTTAAAAATGGTTCCCTTGGTTTGTATTAGAGATAGTATTTCTGTCTTAGCATAATTGGACATATAATTCAGCAGGTTACTCTTTACTTCTTTTATGCCAAGTTCTTTCCTTCCAGTTTTAACTGCATAAATTTCTGTGAGCTTTATTACTTTATGATATAAATTGAATAAATGGGATAAATTCATGTTGTAAACAGTACAGATGTAGCTGTTCATTTGAGCCTTGGCGGCTCAGAGCGAACCCTCTCTTTGTACCTATCCGTTCTTAAATAGTTCAGATCACATTTTGTCGATTATTTTAGAGTTACTGTATATTTGTTGCTGACTGTGGTTAATTTTAAATATGTGAGTTACCTCAATGCTAGATCTTGTCAATAGTTACTTAAAAGATTCCTACGGGTGATCTTGTTGGTTTCCTCACTTGTGGCTCTTTATGTTCAGTTACGCGATGAGCTTAGAAGCCAGACACTGCAGCTTGCAAGTTAGTTACTCATTCTATTATTATTACAGATTAATTATTGTTGTTTCCATATTAAGTGTTGGCTAAAGTACAAAGGGCTTTGGATTGTCTCTAAATGGAATATTACGGGTTTATGGTGAATTTACAGGTGAAAATTTGGATAGGGAGCAACGGATTTCAGAGCTCAGGAATCAGGTTCAGTATCATTCAACTCCCTCTCAAGTTCACAAGTCATGCTGATTTTCCAGGCATTGTTGTAAATAATCGAAATTCAGTTGAAACCATTATAAAAACTAAGCAACATTCTTACTCTTGTGATTTGTGCAAGTTTCCTATCTGCTCTAGGTAATTCCCCCCTTAAGTTCTAGTCGTGTTTGTGGTTTGTGCAGTGCACTATAATAAGAAGTACAGAACTAGCGGCTGCTGGGGACAGGTTGGCCGACTTGGAAAGGCAGAAGGACGAGATTATGAAGTCCTATTCTCCTGCTGCACTGCTCGCCAAGCTGCGAAGTAAGTGCTCTGAACAGCTGCATCTGCAATTCCTGTGTTCTCTTCTCTGCATACTCTCATCTGAGGCTGCTCACTTTGTGGCTTGCAAGTTGAAATTGGTTACGATGTAATACATAAGTACGGCATACTCATGCACATTTACCTGCATCTGAATGTTTACCATGCATGCATGCATCATACTAGTGTACTGACCAAGTGGCCAGTGTTACCAGCTGGGAGCATGATGTACCCAGTGTCGTGCTTGGTTGCTTTCATTATAAACCAGTTCATGAAGTTAAGAAACTAGTACTACTTTTTACACAAATTAATCACTGACATGCCCCGCACCTCCGTTGCCTCGGTGCTTTGCCCAGGTACAATGGCTAAGCTGGATGAGAAGTCGGAGGAGCTGCATCAGAAGTTCCTGGAGAAGGACATGGACCTGCCTACCTTCGTGCAGAAGTACAAGAAGCTCCGCGCTGCCCACCACAAGTGCGAGTTGCTCTACAACTCCGGCGAGGCCTCCCCTTGCTGATATACCCATGGTCTGTTTGTCGTGGATCTCTGCTGTGCTGTATCCCGTTTCTGGTGTTGTCTGTCTGCTTGCCCATGTTTTTGACTGCAGATACCAGACTGAGGTCGCTTGTATAGTTTATGGTAACTTCATGAGCATCATTACATTTTAAGTATGGCTGATTGGTTGATGCCGAGTGCAGAATATGAAATTAGTATAGGCGTGCACCACCTAAGTTCATTCATAACCAAACTGAGCCCATCATGTGAAGAACCACTCCAAATGCTAAACTGTGGTTCAATACGTGGGATTATGTGTGTAAAAGTAGTTCGAAGTGGCATCAGTAAAAATCAAAATATGATTCCAACCTGTCACTAGCTCACTATGTAGCATTTCCTTCGGCGATTGATGACAAATGAGCATGAAAACCTCTAACGAAGACATTAACATCGACATGACAAATGATTAGATGTACCCATCACGAGGCTCGTCCAATTTCTATACCCGTCTGTTTCTGATCATTTAGATAAATATTTTTTTATACTATTTGATTTTTAAGAGTAAATTACAATTTTAGAATGCTAATAGTTGATTAGTTTGCACTTTGAACCATGCTTGTATTATTTCTAAATTTTCCACGGTTTGGTTATACTAATTCAATTAATTAGCAACAATAAGAAAGTAGATAGACATCAAAGATATACTGATATCCCATACACAAATAATATCCTTTTAAAGGTGAGAAAGAGTTACACATCAGCAGGGAAGAACCAAGTTGCAAACTGGCGTTTGTGCCGCAACTCTCATGTTGTACACACCAGAGTCGCCAAGAGGATCCACGCATGGATCGAAGTGCTCTTTAGATGGATTGTCGAAAACTCTGTGCATGAAGTAGATACAATCCTTTCGAACTCCGCCTGCACACTGGCTAGCGAGGACTGACTGGCAGCACTCTGACCCAAGAAAGATTGCCTGGCCATCCAAGCTACCAACCTTGGTCCACCGGCCGGGGAGGGTGGTGAGGTCCGCCATGAAAACCTCGAATGCATGGTGATTTAGGAACAAGGTTTTTCTTTTGTGTGTTTTACCCACTTCTAGGGTTTGAATAGATTCTAGAAACACAAATTGTATTTGTGTGTTTTACCCCAATGAAGTGTTGAGGTAAATAAGTAAAGATTTGAAATTTAAAGTTTAAGTTATAAAACTTTAATTTGAGCTATTTGAAAAGTAAAAGATTTAAATTTTAAAGAAAAATTCAATATTGATAAGATAAATAATAATTAAGGTTTTTTACAAATTGAACTCAAAAGCTTTTAAGAAAATATGTTTAAAAAAAATTATTCAGAGATTTGAATTTATTTAGATGTTTATTTAAAAAATAAGAGATTGTTTTGTTAAACGTATTTAATTTTTTTGAATTTGGTTTGAATTCATAAAAGAATTAGTAGTTGAATTTGAATTTGAATTTTTGGATTTGAATCAATTGAAAAAAAAACAAATTGGCCCTTCTGGCCTACTGGCCCAACAAGCCTGCCAGCCCATCCAGCACACCTGGCTGGCTAAACCAGCTGGTTCGGGTCTGGGTCGGTCAAACCGACCCAGCCCAGTCATGGCCGCCCCTTCCTCTCACCCCCATCGCCTCTCTGGCGATCCGTATCACCTCCGCCGTCGCCCGGCCATTCCGGCCGTCTCCGGCGACTATCGCCGTCGCCTCCATGGGCAAAATACTCGACGCTACGCCCTCTTTCGTCTCCCCCAAGCGGTTCCGTCGGCAGCCACCTCTCCGAGTAGATCGGGGTGATGTCTTCCCTCGGGATCTACCGTCACCGAGCACCCCCATTGCGATGACTCGCCGGCTTCTTCCACGACGCCAGCTGTGCTTCTATGAGAGGATCCCTGTGTGAGTGAGCACGCCGGTGGAAGCACCGGTTGCGGTGCTCCCGGTGGTGCCATGGTGAAGTCCTCCCTGGGTAGCATCTTGTTGGCTGCGCGGGCACTGCCCCGCCATGCCACCAAGATAAGCGCCTGGGCGCACGGTGAACTCCCCTCCTTCTCTCTACCCTCTACTCCTCTAACTCCGGCCAGAGTCTTTGACCAATTGGGCATGACCATTGAGCCAAGCTCATAGCCCATGCTCTGTGTTGATGCTGCTGGATGTGTGTTTGATCCAGTTAACTTTATTTGTGCTAACTATGTGATGCTATGCTTGCTCCTCTCCTTCCTCTGTCAGCATACTTACTGACAGAGGTGTTGTTTCTGAACCTTGCACAAGTGCAAGATTCAGTTAGCATTGAATTTATGCTAATAATTCTGTACTTTCTCAACTACCTCTATTCTATTCATGCTAGATGATGCTTCAGTGGTTACTGGTGTCTCCACTCTGTGGTGTTAACTGAATGTGGTTATTCAGTTAACAGTTAACACATGTTCATTGATACATATGCTGTTTTAGCTGTTGCTACTTGTGTACCTCAGATAATCAAGTGATGGGATGCTATGCTATGTTGCAGTCTTTCTGTGATATTAGCTAAAGCAAATTGATATGATTCCTAGTTATAAATAACTAGGGAAGTGATTTTTCTGCTGTAAATATACTTGTCTAATCTTTGCTCAACCAGTTGTGTTGAGGTGTATGACCATCTTGGTCATTTGCCCAGCAACTAGGTTATGAAGGCTAGCTTTTGGTGAAACTTGCCCCTGTTAATTAAGCCTGTGATGCTGGTCTGAGGCTAGGAATAGCTAGTGAGGTGCTTAGCCTGTTTATGTGCCCACAGCTACTAATTTGGTGATACTTGCAGAGCTTGTGTGCTTGAGGTGCATGCCCAAACCTGGCATGTGCCCAGCAGAAGTTTCTCTGTGCTGCTTTAATCTTTGTGCTATGCCAGTGAAGTGCAATCTGAGGCTTTTAATCATCTTTTCCCAATGATGGGTTTGAGCAAAGCATCCCTTTGCCAAACTGAGGGTTGAATCAAAAGCAATATATGTTGTAGACATGCACTAGAAGTGGTGTTCTTGCGAAGTTTCTACCTTTGCCTGTAGTTGTGTAAAAGTGGTGCTGTGTACAGCTGCTGTTGCTGGCTGTTGATGCTGACTTGCTTCTAGCTGATCTACTCCTCCTGGTTTGGCTGCGGCTTGTCCTTCACCTCCTGGCTTCAGCTTGTCCTTCTCCTCCTGAGATGATCTGCTGGTTCCTTTTCTCCAGGCTTGGCCTTGAGCTTCACTTGGCCTCCTTGGTGTTTTGCTGGATGTGTTTGGGTGATGATTTGCAAGAACTTGTTCAGTTCTTGGTATATGGTGCAAGACTGTGATGTGCTTGCACTAGTGCAGTGTTAGAAATGTGTGTGCTGCTCTCCTGGTACCCCTCACCTGGTCGATGGCTAACTTTGCTAGCAGCTGTGGTGCTGCCAGCACCAACTTTGCATGCTGTGACTAAGCTGCTTGAGTTGCTTGTCACCAGGCTTGGTCTGATCCTCTTTGTGGCCGTGTTGTGCACTGCTATGTGCACAATGACCCTGTACCCCAGTGATTTTTGATTAAGAATAGATGCTATACTTGATTACCCATACTCAATGATGCAATGGCAATTAAATTGCCCTAGTCTGAGAGTAAATCTCACTAACCCCTAATCTTTTCTTTTGTTTGCTGTTGTGGTTTTGTTTTGCAGGTTGCAGGTTATCAAGACTAGAAGATAATCTCCATGAAGAATATTAGACAAAGTTTAGATTTAGGTTTCTTTATTTGTTATATCCAATGTAATCTTCTTTTCCATTTGATCTTGATGTAAAGACTTTGTAACTATGTGGAAGATCAATAAAATTCCATTTCTGTTTATTGTATATTCTATTCCTGTTTCTATTATTCAGTTAATGTATAATTGAATTATTTACTTATAATTATGGAATTTTCAAATTTGAGATAATTCAACAATCAAAGTTAATTTCTAAACTCACTTAACAATACCATCAAGAGATCATAGCAAACTTTTAACAATCAAAACAACTCTAACTAAAGATGCTTTGAAAGAAGTTCACTCTCCCAGGTTTTCTTTTCTTTTGCGCAAAATTTATTTAGGTTTTTAAGATGCATGAATGCACAATAGTCCTAGATCTACCCTTCGATTCGTCCTAAATGCTGGGATATTACATCCACCGCCGCCGTCAACCCAAAGATCGGGAGGGTCCAAAAGCTCTTCCCGGCACCCTGCCGGAGAGGGGAATCGCCACTGAAGGTCTTCTTCATCACCATGCTTGCCTCCAGCGCGATGACTGAGTAGTCTACCTTGGACTATGGGTCCATAGCAGTAGCTAGATGGTTGTCTTCTCCACCATGTGCTTCATGTTTAGGTCTCGTGAGCTGCTTTACATGATCGAGACTACCCTTATGTAATTCTACATGTTGTGTTTGTTGGGATCCGATGAATATTGGTGTTATGTTGAGTTGATGTACTGAATTGTATCTTATGTTATCTCTATGTTGTTTATGATCTTGCATGCTCTCCGTTGTTAGTAGCTATCTTGGCCGGGTAGTTGCTAGTGACTCCAAGAGGGGGTATTTATCCTCGATAGTGGGTTCATGCCTCTGTTTAATCTGGGGGAGTGACAGAAACCTCTAAGGTTGTAGATGTGCTGTTGCTACTAGGGGGAAAACAACATTCATATGCTCGAGGGCATATGATTTGTTTACATTACACACTTTGCTTAATGCAGTTATCTATAGTTCACAACTTAATACTTGTGGAGTTCTCGGATTGATTTGCCACAAGTGGATTATTAGTCATAGATGCAGTTGGATGGCGGTCTATGTATCCTGTTGTAATGCCCAGAGTAAATCTCATAGTGATCCTCTTGACATATCACATTGTCTTTATTCTATCAATTGCCCAACTGTAGTTTGTTTACCCAGCATGTGTTATTTTATCTTATGGAGAGACACCATGATCCCTACACTTGTGAACGGTTGATGATGAGTTGATGTGGGAACAGATGTCCTTGTGCGTGGTGATTGACCAGCCCGTTGGGAACCCCAAGAGGAAGGTATGATGAGTGTAGCGGCTAGTTTTCCCTCAATTAAGAAACCAAGGTTTAATGTCGATCAGGAGAAGGAGAGACGGTGACGACTGAAGGTGATGCTTGCTAGCTTGCGACAGCAGCGGACAATTTATATGTGGCGCCTCGTCCAAGCTTTGCTTGCTAGCTGCAACGTGGAACCTGCACACACACAAACAAATACTTTGTTCCCAACTTGCGATGAGGTTGTCAATCTCACCGGTTCGCTTGAAACAAAGGTTATGAGCGTATCGAGTGGAAAACAGTAGTAAAATGCTAGTAAAGTAAACAGTGCGGGAAAAAGTAAACAGGTGATTGCAATATGATTAAAATAGGACCGGGGTCCACAGTTCACTAGTGGTGTCTCTCCATAGATAAATAACATGATGGGTAAACGAATTACAGTTGGGCAATTGATAGAATAGAGCTAACGTGATATGTCAAGAAGATCACTATGAGATTCACTCTGGGCATTACAACAAAATACATAGACCGCCATCCAACTGCATCTATGACTAATAATCCACCCCCGGGGATATCATCCGAACACCCTAGAAGTATTAAGTTGCGAACAACAGATAATTGCATTAAGCAAAGTGTGTAATGTAAACAAAGCATATGCCCTCGAGCATATGAATGTTGTTTTCTCCCTAGTAGCAACAGCACATCTACCACCTTAGAGGTTTCTGTCACTCCCCCAGGTGAAATAGAGGCATGAACCCACTATCGAGCATAAATACCCCCTCTTGGAGTCACTAGCAACTACTCGGCCAAGATAGCTACTAACAACGGAGAGCATGCAAGATCATAAACATCATAGAGATAACATAAGATAAAATTCAGTACAGCAACTTAATCATAAACACCAATATTCATCGGATCCCAACAAACCAACATCATAGTATTACATAACGGTGATCTCAATCATGTAGGGCAGCTCATGAGATCTAAACATGAAGCACATGGTGGAGAAGACAACCATCTAGCTACTGCTATGGACCCATAGTCCAAGGTAGACTACTCACTCATCGCTCCGGAGGCAAGCATGGCGATGAAGGAGACCTCCGGTGGCGATTCCCCTCTCCGGCAGGGTGCCGGGAAGAGCTTCTGGACCCTCCCGATCTTCGGGTCGACGGCGGCGGCGGATCGCGATGTATTCTGGAAAACTGATCGGGCCCTTAGGTTTTTCTCGTCAGGGGGTATATGTAGGCGAAGGGGGCTGTCAGAGGTGGAGCCAGGGGCCCTCACACGGGGGTGGCGCGGCCAGGGGCCAGGCCGCGCCGCCCCTGTGTGTGGGGGCCTCGTGGCCCCCCTCCGTCAGGTCTTCTGATCTTTGGGTGCTTCCCGATGAAATATGACTTCTGGAACTTGTTTCATCCAATTCCGAGAATATTTCCTGTGTATCACTTCTGAAACCAAAAACAGCAGAAAACAGGGAACTGGCACTGTGGCACTTCGTTAATAGGTTAGTTCCGGAAAGCGTATAAAAATGCCACTAAGTGTAACGAAACAGTAGGCAAATGGTGTAAAACAAAGCATGGAGCATCAAAAATTATAGATACGTTTGAGACGTATCAAGCATCCCCAAGCTTAACTCCTGCTCGTCCTCGAGTAGGTAAGTGATAACAAAAGAATAATTTTTGAGGTGACATGCACCTACACAATCTTGATCATATATGTAAGCATTGATGAGCTGGGATCAATAGAACTTAAAACATGGGCATGAAGATATAATCATGACAATAAGAACTTAGCAACCATGTTGTAAACATGCAAATGAACACAAACAAAAGATCATGGTAATGAAACAATGAAAGTCAAACGTGTGTTCGAATCATAAGGAAAAACATACAAGTGGTTTTCAGCTTGTCCTTCAAAGAGAGCAAAACATAAATGCATAGGACACCTCAAGTTTAAGAGGGCGACTAGATACAAATAATTTAAGAACAAGTGAAACCGACAATATGAGTCAATCAATGAACCTTGGGACAATGCATATCACACTAAGAATGACAACTATGCTCTCTTAATGGTGCATAAAGAAAGAAGGTGGTGACTCAACATAAAAGTAAAAGAAAGGCCCTTCGCAGAGGGAAGCAGTGATTTAGCATGTGCTAGAGCTTTTCATTTTGTAAAACAGAGATAAAAACTCGATTTTGAGAGGTGGTTGTCTTTGTCAACGACTGGCAATGGGGTTCTTACTATCTTCCATACAAAAATGAAGCAAGTTTTTGAGAGAGAGATTGGCACTTTGGTGCTCTTTTTATAAAACTTGGCACTCCTCCCCACCTTTTCCTTTCACATACCATGGCTAACCGATTCCATCGGGTGCCCACCAACATTCACATTCTTGGAGGAGTGCCATTTTTTTCTATTTTTCACTTTTTTTTCTTTTTTGGAATAAGCAATATGGAAGATAGCAAATCCGACCACTACGTCCCCATGAGCTGAAAACAGTGTCACAAAACGAGAAGTATTTTGAAGGTTTTTTGAAAGGTAGCACACGAAAATTTTACTTTGGAATGGCTTAAAAATACCATGCATAGGAATTTATAGTGGACACTTTGGAAAACTTGGCTTTTAGGAGTTGGATGCACGAGTAGAGCTCATACTCAGTACAAGGCGAGGGCTAGCAAAAGACTGGGAGCGACCGACTAAGAGAGCAATAATGGCCATAATCATGCAAAGCGACAAAGCGACATTAAAAGAAGCATACGATGGCATCAAAAGTCAAAAACTAAATGATCATGAAGGCTAATGGCGACTTTGGAAGAGTCTAACATGTGTGAGCATGCGCCAAGTCAACCCAAATAAAGCATCAAGGAGAAAACCAAAATAATGCTTCCATACAATAAAAACAACGCATGATTTTTTCAAAGGCTCATTAAGCAATCTCAGTTATTTGAGACAAGTCATGCTACAGCAAAACCACTAAGCATACTATCAAAAAGACATCTAGCATGACATGAAAAAGCCTAAGCCGCAGTCTACACAAGCTCCTTCTTGTACCACTATTTTGCACAAAGCTTTTTCTCTTTTCCAACACCATTTGAAATTTTTAAAGATACCTCTTTTGATGAAAACCAATAAAGACCAGAGGCAAAAATACACCTTGATGAAAAGATATGACAAGATCTGAACGCAAATCAAGGCGAAAACGAAAACCAAAAGCAGTAGCAGAAAAACTAGAATGCTCGATGAACGATAAGAGTGAAAACTAGAGCATTCTTTGCAAATGAAAACGAGTACATCTCCTCCAAAGGAAATTTGTTGGGGTCCAACCATTTATTGCAGCAAACAAACAAACTAAACAAACTAAGAAAACTAAAACAACTGACGCTCCAAGAAAAACACATAGTGCATGAAGCAATAAAAATATAGTGTTTTGAAAGGTGACCTGATTTTTGCCGATGAAGAAGGGGTGCCTCGGGGGCATCCCCAAGCTTTGACGCTTGTACTTCTTGGATATTTCTTGGGGTGCTGGGTATCCCCAAGCTTGAGCTTTTGTCCATTCTTCAACTCATCTCATCATTCTCCAATCCCTACACTTGAAAACTTCCTTCATACAAAACTAAACACAATTCTATTAGCAACATTAGTGCAAGCATAAAATATATTCAACCTCTTTTAGCTTCAGGTTTCAACTCAAAACCACCACATATAAAGTATATACTACTGTAGCAACTTCCACAAGAGTTCCATGATCAAAAAGAACTCAAAAGAAAGCGATAAAGTGGCAAAAACGAATATTGGCAGAAATCTGTCAAAACTGGACAGCTGATAATGGACGAATTTTGAGGGATTTTCTGTTGCTCAAATCAAAAAGTGTTCAACTAACGAAAGTTTGGATATAACCTGGGGCATATGCACAAGAAATCGCAGGTCCAAAAGATAAACAGAGAATTTTCACGAATTTTTACGGTGCAGCACCGAAAACAGTTTCAGGACAGCAATAACCCCAAATCTTTACCTCACTCAAATTAGAGGCTTCTCTTGGCACAAAAACGAAATAAACAAGATAAAGAGCGGTCATTACAGTAGTAATGACTTCTGAGACTCAAATAAAAGAAAAAGTACTAAAAATAAAACAATGGGTTATCTCCCAAGAGTGCTTTTCTTTAACGCCTTTGAGCTAGGCGCAGAAAATTTGAGAAGATGCTCACATAATAAATATGAATTGAAGTAAAAGAGAGCATCAAGGAGCAATATAAAACATATTTAAATCTAACCCACTTTCTATGCATAGGAATCTTGTAATAAAATAAATCAAATAAGTGCATAGCCACAAGTATGGGTAGATAAAACAAGAGCAATTTCAGAACTTTCAATAAAAAGAGAGGTGTTTTAGTAACATGAGAATTCCAACAACCATATTTTCCTCTCTCATAATAATTTTCAGTAGCATCATGAACAAACTCCACAATATAAGTATCACATAAAGCATGTTTGTCATGATAAACTTCATCAAAAAGGGAAATTCCAAAAGAATCAATGGGATCATCACAATTATCAAATAAGATATGAGTTAAAGAGTTACTAAGAGGTAGACATGGGTAGCTCCATTCTTCTTCCTCTTGATCATCACTCTCCTCCTCTTTTTCCTCTAATGAGCATTCAGTTTCAGCAATTTCCTCTTCTATAGGCTCCTGCAGGGCATTTAACTCAAGATAAGGACCAAAGAGATCTCCAAATGGCCTATTGGAAAACATTGAAAACACTTGATTGCATCACAACTTTTCTGCGCCTAGCCAAATAACTAATTTCTTTTTGTGTTTTTGATATAAAACGATGCAAGTAAAATAAATAAAGTAAAGCAAAACAAATAACAAAGTAAAGAATGTGTGTGCGAAGAACTCCCCTCGCAGAAGTCTTCTCTTCCTTCCCCGGCAACGGCGCCAGAAAATCAGCTGCTACTTGGTGATGATGTGGAAGCAGACGTCCTTGTGCGTGGTGCTTGACCAGCCCGTTGGGAACCCCAAGAGGAAGGTATGATGAGTGTAGCGGCTAGTTTTCCCTCAATTAAGAAACCAAGGTTTAATGTCGATCAGGAGAAGGAGAGACGGTGACGACTGAAGGTGATGCTTGCTAGCTTGCGACAGCAGCGGACAATTTATATGTGGCGCCTCGTCCAAGCTTTGCTTGCTAGCTGCAACGTGGAACCTGCACACACACAAACAAATACTTTGTTCCCAACTTGCGATGAGGTTGTCAATCTCACCGGTTCGCTTGAAACAAAGGTTATGAGCGTATCGAGTGGAAAACAGTAGTAAAATGCTAGTAAAGTAAACAGTGCGGGAAAAAGTAAACAGGTGATTGCAATATGATTAAAATAGGACCGGGGTCCACAGTTCACTAGTGGTGTCTCTCCATAGATAAATAACATGATGGGTAAACGAATTACAGTTGGGCAATTGATAGAATAGAGCTAACGTGATATGTCAAGAAGATCACTATGAGATTCACTCTGGGCATTACAACAAAATACATAGACCGCCATCCAACTGCATCTATGACTAATAATCCACCCCCGGGGATATCATCCGAACACCCTAGAAGTATTAAGTTGCGAACAACAGATAATTGCATTAAGCAAAGTGTGTAATGTAAACAAAGCATATGCCCTCGAGCATATGAATGTTGTTTTCTCCCTAGTAGCAACAGCACATCTACCACCTTAGAGGTTTCTGTCACTCCCCAGGTGAAATAGAGGCATGAACCCACTATCGAGCATAAATACCCCCTCTTGGAGTCACTAGCAACTACTCGGCCAAGATAGCTACTAACAACGGAGAGCATGCAAGATCATAAACATCATAGAGATAACATAAGATAAAATTCAGTACAGCAACTTAATCATAAACACCAATATTCATCGGATCCCAACAAACCAACATCATAGTATTACATAACGGTGATCTCAATCATGTAGGGCAGCTCATGAGATCTAAACATGAAGCACATGGTGGAGAAGACAACCATCTAGCTACTGCTATGGACCCATAGTCCAAGGTAGACTACTCACTCATCGCTCCGGAGGCAAGCATGGCGATGAAGGAGACCTCCGGTGGCGATTCCCCTCTCCGGCAGGGTGCCGGGAAGAGCTTCTGGACCCTCCCGATCTTCGGGTCGACGGCGGCGGCGGATCGCGATGTATTCTGGAAAACTGATCGGGCCCTTAGGTTTTTCTCGTCAGGGGGTATATGTAGGCGAAGGGGGGCTGTCAGAGGTGGAGCCAGGGGCCCTCACACGGGGGTGGCGCGGCCAGGGGCCAGGCTGCGCCGCCCCTGTGTGTGGGGGCCTCGTGGCCCCCCTCCGTCAGGTCTTCTGATCTTTGGGTGCTTCCCGATGAAATATGACTTCTGGAACTTGTTTCATCCAATTCCGAGAATATTTCCTGTGTATCACTTCTGAAACCAAAAACAGCAGAAAACAGGGAACTGGCACTGTGGCACTTCGTTAATAGGTTAGTTCCGGAAAGCGTATAAAAATGCCACTAAGTGTAACGAAACAGTAGGCAAATGGTGTAAAACAAAGCATGGAGCATCAAAAATTATAGATACGTTTGAGACGTATCAAGCATCCCCAAGCTTAACTCCTGCTCGTCCTCGAGTAGGTAAGTGATAACAAAAGAATAATTTTTGAGGTGACATGCACCTACACAATCTTGATCATATATGTAAGCATTGATGAGCTGGGATCAATAGAACTTAAAACATGGGCATGAAGATATAATCATGACAATAAGAACTTAGCAACCATGTTGTAAACATGCAAATGAACACAAACAAAAGATCATGGTAATGAAACAATGAAAGTCAAACGTGTGTTCGAATCATAAGGAAAAACATACAAGTGGTTTTCAGCTTGTCCTTCAAAGAGAGCAAAACATAAATGCATAGGACACCTCAAAGTTTAAGAGGGCGACTAGATACAAATAATTTAAGAACAAGTGAAACCGACAATATGAGTCAATCAATGAACCTTGGGACAATGCATATCACACTAAGAATGACAACTATGCTCTCTTAATGGTGCATAAAGAAAGAAGGTGGTGACTCAACATAAAAGTAAAAGAAAGGCCCTTCGCAGAGGGAAGCAGTGATTTAGCATGTGCTAGAGCTTTTCATTTTGTAAAACAGAGATAAAAACTCGATTTTGAGAGGTGGTTGTCTTTGTCAACGACTGGCAATGGGGTTCTTACTATCTTCCATACAAAAATGAAGCAAGTTTTTGAGAGAGAGATTGGCACTTTGGTGCTCTTTTTATAAAACTTGGCACTCCTCCCCACCTTTTCCTTTCACATACCATGGCTAACCGATTCCATCGGGTGCCCACCAACATTCACATTCTTGGAGGAGTGCCATTTTTTTCTATTTTTCACTTTTTTTTCTTTTTTGGAATAAGCAATATGGAAGATAGCAAATCCGACCACTACGTCCCCATGAGCTGAAAACAGTGTCACAAAACGAGAAGTATTTTGAAGGTTTTTTGAAAGGTAGCACACGAAAATTTTACTTTGGAATGGCTTAAAAATACCATGCATAGGAATTTATAGTGGACACTTTGGAAAACTTGGCTTTTAGGAGTTGGATGCACGAGTAGAGCTCATACTCAGTACAAGGCGAGGGCTAGCAAAAGACTGGGAGCGACCGACTAAGAGAGCAATAATGGCCATAATCATGCAAAGCGACAAAGCGACATTAAAAGAAGCATACGATGGCATCAAAAGTCAAAAACTAAATGATCATGAAGGCTAATGGCTACTTTGGAAGAGTCTAACATGTGTGAGCATGCGCCAAGTCAACCCAAATAAAGCATCAAGGAGAAAACCAAAATAATGCTTCCATACAATAAAAACAACGCATGATTTTTTCAAAGGCTCATTAAGCAATCTCAGTTATTTGAGACAAGTCATGCTACAGCAAAACCACTAAGCATACTATCAAAAAGACATCTAGCATGACATGAAAAAGCCTAAGCCGCAGTCTACACAAGCTCCTTCTTGTACCACTATTTTGCACAAAGCTTTTTCTCTTTTCCAACACCATTTGAAATTTTTAAAGATACCTCTTTTGATGAAAACCAATAAAGACCAGAGGCAAAAATACACCTTGATGAAAAGATATGACAAGATCTGAACGCAAATCAAGGCGAAAACGAAAACCAAAAGCAGTAGCAGAAAAACTAGAATGCTCGATGAACGATAAGAGTGAAAACTAGAGCATTCTTTGCAAATGAAAACGAGTACATCTCCTCCAAAGGAAATTTGTTGGGGTCCAACCATTTATTGCAGCAAACAAACAAACTAAACAAACTAAGAAAACTAAAACAACTGACGCTCCAAGAAAAACACATAGTGCATGAAGCAATAAAAATATAGTGTTTTGAAAGGTGACCTGATTTTTGCCGATGAAGAAGGGGTGCCTCGGGGGCATCCCCAAGCTTTGACGCTTGTACTTCTTGGATATTTCTTGGGGTGCTGGGCATCCCCAAGCTTGAGCTTTTGTCCATTCTTCAACTCATCTCATCATTCTCCAATCCCTACACTTGAAAACTTCCTTCATACAAAACTAAACACAATTCTATTAGCAACATTAGTGCAAGCATAAAATATATTCAACCTCTTTTAGCTTCAGGTTTCAACTCAAAACCACCACATATAAAGTATATACTACTGTAGCAACTTCCACAAGAGTTCCATGATAAAAAAGAACTCAAAAGAAAGCGATAAAGTGGCAAAAACGAATATTGGCAGAAATCTGTCAAAACTGGACAGCTGATAATGGACGAATTTTTGAGGGATTTTCTGTTGCTCAAATCAAAAAGTGTTCAACTAACGAAAGTTTGGATATAACCTGGGGCATATGCACAAGAAATCGCAGGTCCAAAAGATAAACAGAGAATTTTCACGAATTTTTACGGTGCAGCACCGAAAACAGTTTCAGGACAGCAATAACCCCAAATCTTTACCTCACTCAAATTAGAGGCTTCTCTTGGCACAAAAACGAAATAAACAAGATAAAGAGCGGTCATTACAGTAGTAATGACTTCTGAGACTCAAATAAAAGAAAAAGTACTGAAAATAAAACAATGGGTTATCTCCCAAGAGTGCTTTTCTTTAACGCCTTTGAGCTAGGCGCAGAAAATTTGAGAAGATGCTCACATAATAAATATGAATTGAAGTAAAAGAGAGCATCAAGGAGCAATATAAAACACATTTAAATCTAACCCACTTTCTATGCATAGGAATCTTGTAATAAAATAAATCAAATAAGTGCATAGCCACAAGTATGGGTAGATAAAACAAGAGCAATTTCAGAACTTTCAATAAAAAGAGAGGTGTTTTAGTAACATGAGAATTCCAACAACCATATTTTCCTCTCTCATAATAATTTTCAGTAGCATCATGAACAAACTCCACAATATAAGTATCACATAAAGCATGTTTGTCATGATAAACTTCATCAAAAAGGGAAATTCCAAAAGAATCAATGGGATCATCACAATTATCAAATAAGATATGAGTTAAAGAGTTACTAAGAGGTAGACATGGGTAGCTCCATTCTTCTTCCTCTTGATCATCACTCTCCTCCTCTTTTTCCTCTAATGAGCATTCAGTTTCAGCAATTTCCTCTTCTATAGGCTCCTGCAGGGCATTTAACTCAAGATAAGGACCAAAGAGATCTCCAAATGGCCTATTGGAAAACATTGAAAACACTTGATTGCATCACAACTTTTCTGCGCTTAGCCAAATAACTAATTTCTTTTTGTGTTTTTGATATAAAACGATGCAAGTAAAATAAATAAAGTAAAGCAAAACAAATAACAAAGTAAATAATGTGTGTGCGAAGAACTCCCCTCGCAGAAGTCTTCTCTTCCTTCCCCGGCAACGGCGCCAGAAAATCAGCTGCTACTTGGTGATGATGTGGAAGCAGACGTCCTTGTGCGTGGTGCTTGACCAGCCTGTTGGGAACCCCAAGAGGAAGGTATGATGAGTGTAGCGGCTAGTTTTCCCTCAATTAAGAAACCAAGGTTTAATGTCGATCAGGAGAAGGAGAGACGGTGACGACTGAAGGTGATGCTTGCTAGCTTGCGACAGCAGCGGACAATTTATATGTGGCGCCTCGTCCAAGCTTTGCTTGCTAGCTGCAACGTGGAACCTGCACACACACAAACAAATACTTTGTTCCCAACTTGCGATGAGGTTGTCAATCTCACCGGTTCGCTTGAAACAAAGGTTATGAGCGTATCGAGTGGAAAACAGTAGTAAAATGCTAGTAAAGTAAACAGTGCGGGAAAAAGTAAACAGGTGATTGCAATATGATTAAAATAGGACCGGGGTCCACAGTTCACTAGTGGTGTCTCTCCATAGATAAATAACATGCTGGGTAAACGAATTACAGTTGGGCAATTGATAGAATAGAGCTAACGTGATATGTCAAGAAGATCACTATGAGATTCACTCTGGGCATTACAACAAAATACATAGACCGCCATCCAACTGCATCTATGACTAATAATCCACCCCCGGGGATATCATCCGAACACCCTAGAAGTATTAAGTTGCGAACAACAGATAATTGCATTAAGCAAAGTGTGTAATGTAAACAAAGCATATGCCCTCGAGCATATGAATGTTGTTTTCTCCCTAGTAGCAACAGCACATCTACCACCTTAGAGGTTTCTGTCACTCCCCCAGGTGAAATAGAGGCATGAACCCACTATCGAGCATAAATACCCCCTCTTGGAGTCACTAGCAACTACTCGGCCAAGATAGCTACTAACAGCGGAGAGCATGCAAGATCATAAACATCATAGAGATAACATAAGATAAAATTCAGTACAGCAACTTAATCATAAACACCAATATTCATCGGATCCCAACAAACCAACATCATAGTATTACATAACGGTGATCTCAATCATGTAGGGCAGCTCATGAGATCTAAACATGAAGCACATGGTGGAGAAGACAACCATCTAGCTACTGCTATGGACCCATAGTCCAAGGTAGACTACTCACTCATCGCTCCGGAGGCAAGCATGGCGATGAAGGAGACCTCCGGTGGCGATTCCCCTCTCCGGCAGGGTGCCGGGAAGAGCTTCTGGACCCTCCCGATCTTTGGGTCGACGGCGGCGGCGGATCGCGATGTATTCTGGAAAACTGATCGGGCCCTTAGGTTTTTCTCGTCAGGGGGTATATGTAGGCGAAGGGGGGCTGTCAGAGGTGGAGCCAGGGGCCCTCACACGGGGGTGGCGCGGCCAGGGGCCAGGCCGCGCCGCCCCTGTGTGTGGGGGCCTCGTGGCCCCCCTCCGTCAGGTCTTCTGATCTTTGGGTGCTTCCCGATGAAATATGACTTCTGGAACTTGTTTCATCCAATTCCGAGAATATTTCCTGTGTATCACTTCTGAAACCAAAAACAGCAGAAAACAGGGAACTGGCACTGTGGCACTTCGTTAATAGGTTAGTTCCGGAAAGCGTATAAAAATGCCACTAAGTGTAACGAAACAGTAGGCAAATGGTGTAAAACAAAGCATGGAGCATCAAAAATTATAGATACGTTTGAGACGTATCAGTGACCGACCGGGAAGTGAGGACCACAAGTACTTGTAATTTGATATGTGATATGGAGTGAGAGCCATAAGTATCTAATTCTATATGAGAGAATATAGATGATTAGATAATAGAGAAATAAAGAGAAATAAAGAAATAAAGAAAATACAGAAATTCTGAAACAGAAAATACAATTTTATACCGAATGGACCTATAGTCCCGGTCCGTGTTAGGAACCGGGACAAAAGGTCCTCAAGCCGCAGCACATACGCAGGGCCACGTGGCAGACCATTGGTCCCGGTTCCTAAACGACCGGGACTAAAGGCTGAAGCCTTTAGTCGCGCTTTGTTAGTCCCGGTTGCGGAAACCGGGATTAATGGTCTTTACAAACCGGGATTGAAGGCCTTTTTTCCACCAGTGCCCGGAGACGGCGGGGTTGCTGTAGCCTCTAGGGTTTGGGGGCCCTTTGTTTCAGGGACCACAAGTTCTTTATAATTCTGGATTTAGAAAATGTTATCTGGCAAATAATTTAAAGGGTCTTTTTTTAATCAAATTTCTCGATAGAAAATTGTTGAACTCAAATAGCCTGTTCTGTTATCTGAATTTGACCTCATTTTGTCAGTTTTATGGTACCCAATATATCTTGTCGAACACCTCCCATCTTCTTCTTTGGTTGATTCTTCTTCCCCAAATCGCTAGCTCACCGCTGGCTTCGCCCAATCGAGCTCACCATCGCGGTCCACACCTCCTCAAATCGAGCTAGGTGTCGTTGTCCCTACCTCGCCGCCATGGGAACTCATTTCCCCACAGAGGAGCACGGGCTGTCGAGGGATCCATATTCCGGAGCGGTGAGTGGCCTTGAGAAGGTGCGTCATTTCTTATACCCTAGGTATTGTACCTCTCATAGAAGAGTTCTACAACTACACTCTCATGGCCACCCTATTGGGAATATGGCCTGAGGTGTCGCCAACGAATTGATCGTGGCGCTTGATACGTCCATTTTGCATCACTATTTTGTATCATAATTTACTGTTATTCATTGATATATTTCATATTTAGAGATGATACTTATGTTGTTTCCTCTACTTTTACATGTTTGATGATCATTGGAGAAACTTGCTGTCGGAGATAGGATTCTGCTGGAAAAAGGACCGTCAAGACACCATATTTCTGAAGATCAACAATTCCAGAGAAATACCCAGAAATTCTTATAATATCAGAAGATGAAAGTCCAGAAGGAGGAGGCGAGACGAGCAGCAGGGTGGGCTCACCCACGGGGGGCACGGGTCCACCCCTGGCCACGCCAGCCTGTGGTGTGGCCACCCTGGCCCACTACTATCATCGTCCCCTCGCGTATATCGTCGACCCCGAAAACCTAAGTGAAGAGGGGGCTCAGAGATAGACACCGCCACCTCTGCGGGGCAAAAAACACCGAGAGAGAAAAGCTCTTCGGCAGGCAGAAATCTGTCGGGGAAATTTCTTCCCGGAGAGGGGAGATCGTCGCCATCATCATCATCATCGCGCTGGACTTCATCGGGGTCATTATCACCATCATCCTCATCACCAGCACCTCCATCTCCACCATCACCACGCCATCCCGTTGTAACATCTTGAGTTGAATCTTGTCAAATTCTTAGAAGAAACTTTCCCGGTATTGATTACTCTTGTAGTTGATGCTATTGAGTGGATCCGTTGAATTAAGGTTTATGTTCAGATCGTTATTTACCATTATTTCACCTCTGGTCATGATCCATATGATGTCCTGTGAGTAGTTCGTTTAGTTCTTGAGAATACGGGAGAAGTCGAGATGTTAGTAGTAAAACTATGTTGAGTAATATTTAATGGTTTGGTATTTATGTTGTGGTGTATTTCTACTAGTGGTGTCATGTGAACGTCGACTATATAATACTTCACCATTTATGGGCCTAGTGGAATGCATTGTGTATATGGTCACTAATTGTGGGGTTGCCGAAGCGACAGAAACCCAAACCCCCATTGGGAAACCATTGCACCAGGGAGCGTAGGATCTCAGAGTTTAAGGTTGTGGTTAGATTTATCTTAATTACTTTCTTGTATTTACCGATGCTTGCAGGGGGTATAATCACAAGTATGTATTAGTCCTAGTAAGGGTAGTACGCTAGCACAGGTTCACCCCCATAACACTTATCAAACCAATGAAGATTACTTAGCGGCGTAAAGCAAAAGCTCTCGACAGAAACTCACGTGTATCCTCGAGAACGTTTGGTTATCATAAGTTACACAACTGGCTTGTCCTTTGCACTAGAAAGGATTGGGCCACTTGCAGCAATTACTATTACTGTCTTTTATTTACTCGTACTTTATTTATTTGCATTACCAAATACCCCTGAAACCTATTTGCTAGTATTTACAGTGAATCCTTGATCAAAACCACTTGTCAACACCTTCTGCTCCTCGTTGGGTTCGACACTCTTATTTATTGAAAGTACTATGATACACCCCCTATACTTGTGGGTCATCAAGACTATTTTCTGGCGCCGTTGCCGGGGAGTGAAGCGCTATTGAAGAGTGGAATTGGTAAAGGTAACCTCAGCAGTGAGTACTATTTTTTATTTTTATTTCTGCCTTTTATTTTATCTTATTTTACCATGGAGAACTCTCCATTTGGTTCCCTATTTGGGAACGCTACTGCCTCTGCTAAGGTAGTAGATAAACCACCGCCTGCTCAACTAGATCCTTTTAAAATACCTATGAAAATTGTTGAACGTGTTATGAATAACTGCTATTCAGGAGATGGAACTGTCCATCCGGGTAATCATTTACTCTTTATACATGAATTATGCGAGTTGTTCAAGTGTGCCGGTATTTCATCAAGCCAGGTTAAGAGGAAGTTATTCTCTTTGTCACTGAAGGGCAGAGCTGCGGAGTGGTATAGACTGCTAAAGGATGGTCCATCTATTAGCTGGGAGGAAATTATACCTCTCTTTTATTCTAAATTTTATCCTCCAAGTGAGATTCATAAGGATCGTAATCAGATATATAACTTTTGGCCTCATGATGGAGAAAGTATTGCCCAAGCGTGGGGGAGATTGAAGTTACTAATGCTCAAATATCCCATTCATGAGATCCCCAGTAATATTGTTATTGATAACTTTTATGCAAGGCTTGCTCTTCATGACAAGGATTTATTGGATGCTTCCTACTTTGGATCATTTACCCATATGAAAGGAGAAGCTAAATGGGATCTTCTTGACCGTAATTAAGAAAATGCTGAAGGATGGGAGAACGACAAAGGTAGGAAGTCAGGTATAAATTATGATTATGAATGCATTAAAGCTTTTATGGGAACTGATGACTTTCATGATGTTAGTGCTGTTCATGGTATTGATTCCCAAATACTTGCTAACTATTTTAAGGCCTTTGCCTCGTATCTTGATGTTCCAAAGGATTGGAGAAAGTATCATGCGCCTTATAAAGATACTATTAGTTGTGTTCCAACTAGAACTATTGAAGTTTGTACTATTGATCGCATTTTGCCTGAGCCTTATTTTGAGAAAACGCCTTTCCCTGCTAGGGTAAAGGAACATTCTACTTTAGTTAGTGTGCTTAAGAAAAGTACAAAGAAAGCTATAGAACCTGATGAGCAAATTATTGTTAAGTCTCCTATAGCTATAGTGAAGGATCTTGTTACTAAAAATGTAGAAGATGAACATATTGTCTTTTGTGAAGATGCTTCTAACATTGTTTCACATCCTAGTAGATCTGGGAAAACAAGTGTTCCTGTGCTTTCTATCAGGATTGGCGATCATTGCTATTATGGTTTATGTGACATTGGTGCAAGTTCAAGTGCCATTCCTTTCGAGCTTTACAAAGAAATCATGCATGAAATTACCCCTTGTGAACTTGAAGATATTGATGTAGTTATTCAGCTGGCTAACAGAGAGACTGTCTTGCTAACTGGTATTGTTCGAAATGTGGAAGTTCTATATGGTAAGACTAAATATCCTACTGATTTTCTAGTACTTGGTAAGGAAGCTAGTAAAACTTGTCCTATTATTTTCGGTAGACCCTTTTTGAATACTTGTGGTGCTGTTATAGATTGTAAGAAGGAGAAAATTTTGACTAAGTTTGATGGAGAATCTTATGAGTTTAATTTTTCTAAGTTTGCTAAAACTCCTTATGAAAATGAATTGCCTAATGAAAATTTTCGAGTTGAACAGCTTGCTTCTATTGCTCTTGCTCCTAGCATTGCTTTGCGGCAATTTATGGAGGATCACGAGAGTGATATTTTCAGGAAAGAAAGAGAAGAGATTGACGATATTCTTCTTCGTCAACCACCGTTGATTAAGCACAATTTACCTGTGGAGGATCTTGGTACCACTTTGCCACCTAAGGAAGATCCTTTTTTGATTTAAAACCTTTACATTATGATCTTAAGTATGCTTATATAGATGATAAGAAAATATATCCTGTTATTATCAATTCTAAACTTTCAGGAAAGGAGGAAGAAAGGTTATTGGAAATATTGAGGAAACACCGAGGAGCTATGGGAAATACTCTTGATGATTAAAAAGGGATTTCTCCTACTATATGCCATCATGCTATTAACATGGAGCCAGATGCAAAACCAGTTGTTGAACATCAGTGCCGCTTAATTCCCAAGATGAAGGAAGTGGTAAAAAATGAGGTATTGAAGCTCCTTGATGCTGGTATTATTTATCCTATTGCTGATAGTAGATAGGTTAGTCATGTTCATTGTGTTCCTAATAAAGGAGGTATTACTGTTGTGCCTAATGAGAATAATGAGCTTATTCCTCAAAGGGTAGTAGTTGGTTATAGGATGTGCATTGATTATAGAAAGGTCAATAAAGTTACTAAGAAAGATCATTATCCTTTACCGTTTATAGATCAAATGCTAGAGAGGTTATCTAAGAAAACTCATTTTTGTTTTCTTGATGGTTATTCTGGTTTCTCTCATATTGTTGTTAAAAGGCAAGATCAAGAGAAAACCACTTTTACTTGTCCTTATGGAACTTATGCTTATAGACATATGCCTTTTGGTTTGTGCAATGCTCCTGCTACTTTTCAAAGATGCATGTCTGCTATTTTTCATGGATTTTGTGAAGAAATTGTGGAGGTTTTCATGGACGATTTCTCCGTCTATGGAACTTCTTTTGATAATTGTTTGCACAATCTTGATAAAGTTTTGCAGAGGTGTGAAGAAACTAATCTTGTTCTTAATGGGAGAAATGCCACTTTATGGTGAATGAAGGAATTATTCTTGGACACAAAATTTCTGAAAGAGGTATTGAAGTTGACAGAGCAAAGGTCGAAGCAATCGAGAAAATGCCCTGTCCTAGGGATGTTAAAGGTATTCGTAGTATTCTTGGTCATGCTGGTTTCTATAGGAGGTTTATTAAAGATTTTTCTAAGATTTTAAAGCCTCTTACTAATCTTCTTCAAAAAGATGTACCATTTGTTTTTGATGATGATTGTAAGGAAGCTTTTGAAACTCTTAAGAAGGCTTTAACTACTGCTCCTATTGTTCAACCACCTGATTGGAATTTACCATTTGAAATTATGCGTGATGCTAGTGATTTTGCTGTTGGTGCTGTTCTAGGACAGCGCGTAGATAAGAAGTTGAATGTTATTCATTATGCTAGTAAGACTCTTGATGCTGCTCAGAAGAATTATGCTACTACTGAGAAGGAGTTTCTTGCTGTTGTTTTTCCATGTGATAAGTTTAGACCTTACATTGTTGATTCTAAAGTTACTATTCATACTGATCACGCTGCTATTAGATATCTTATGTTGAAAAAGGATGCTAAGCCTAGGCTTATTAGATGGGTGTTGCTTTTACAAGAGTTTGATTTGCATATTGTAGATAGGAAATGTGCTGAAAATCCTGTTGCTGACAATTTGTCTAGATTGGAAAACATTTCTTTTGATCCTATTCCTGTTAATGATAGTTTTCCAAATGAACAGTTGGCTTCAATAAAGGTAACTTCGCGAGAGAATCCTTGGTATGCTGATTATGCTAACTTTATTGTTTCCAAGTACTTGCCTCCAACCTTTACAGCTCAGCAAAGAAGGAAATTCTTTTATGACTTGAGGCATTATTTTTGGGATGATCCACACTTATATAAAGAAGGAGTTGATGGTATTATGCAAAGATGTGTTCCAGAGTATGAACAACAAGAGATATTTAGAAAGTGCCATGGTAGTGCTTATGGAGGACATCATGCTGGAGATAGAACTGCACAAAAGGTTCTACAATCAGGTTTTTATTGGCCAACCCTTTTAAAAGATGCTAGAAAGTTTATTTTATCTTGCGATGAATGCCAAAGGGTTGGAAATATTCTAGACGCAATGAGATGCCTGATACGTCTCCAACGTATCTATAATTTTTGATGCTCCATGCTTGTTTTTAAACCATTTGCCTACTGTTTCGGTACACTTCGTGGCACTTTTATGTATTTTCCGGAACTAACCTATTAACAAGTCGCCACAGTGCCAGTTCCCTGTTTTCTGCTGTTTTTGTGTTTCAGAAGTGATACACAGGAAATATTCTCGGAATTGGACAAAACAAGTTCCTGAAGTCTTATTTTTCCCGGAAGCTTCCAGAGATCCGAAGAGGAGTTGGGGGGGGGGGCACGAGGGCCCCACACACCAGGGTGGCGTGGCCAGGGGCCTGGCCGTGCCCCCTATGTGTGAGGGTGCCTCAGGCCACCTCTGACGATGCCCCTTCGCCTATAAAGACCCCCCGATGGAAAAAACCTAAGTACTCGATCAATTTTTCAGAACACATCGCGATCCGCCACCGCCGTCGACCCGAAGATCGGGAGGGTCTAGAAGCTCTTCCCGGCACCCTGCCAGAGAGGGGAATCGCCACCGAAGGTCTTCTTCATCGCCATGCTTGCCTCCGGAGCGATGAGTGAGTAGTCTACCTTGGACTATGGGTCCATAGCAGTAGCTAGATGGTTGTCTTCTCCACCATGTGCTTCATATTTAGATCTCATGAGCTGCCCTACATGATTGAGATCACCGTTATGTAATTCTACATATTTGGTTTGTTGGGATCCAATGAATATTGGTGTTATAATTGAGTTGCTATACAGAAATATATCTTCTGTTATCTCTATGTTGTTTATGATCTTGCATGCTCTCCGTTGTTAGTAGCTATCTTGGCCGAGTAGTTGCTAGTGACTCCAAGAGGGGGTATTTATGCTCGATAGTGGGTTCATGCCTCTATTTAATCTGGGGGAGTGACAGAAACCTCTAAGGTTGTAGATGTGTTGTTGCTACTAGGGAGAAAACAACATTCATATGCTCAAGGGCATATGCTTTGTTTATGCTGGTGCCAAGTTGACGTGTAGCAGACAGTCCTTGTGCGTGGTGAATGACCAGCCCGTTGGGAACCCCAAGAGGAAGGTATGATGAGTATAGCAGCTAGTTTTCCATCAGTTAAGAAACTAAGGTTTAATATCGATCAGGAGAGGAGAGACAAACGACTGAAGGTGATGCAGACTGGCTTAGTAACACTCCAACAAGGGCGCCGTTTAACGATACTTGTTGACTCATCTTCGGGCAGTAGCAACGCGGAACCTGCACACACACAACCAAGTACTTTGCTCCCAACTTACGATGAGGTTGTCAATCTCACCGGCTTGCTTGAAACAAAGGTTATGAGTGTATCGAGTGGAAAACGATAAAAAATGCAATAAAGTAAACAGTGCGGGAAAGTAAACAGGTGATAGCAATATGATGGAAAAAGGACCGGGGTCCACAGTTCACTAGTGGTGTCTCTCCATAGATAAAATAACATGCTGGGTAAACAAATTACAGTTGGGCAATTGATAGAGTAAAGATAAACGTGATATGTCAAGAAGATCACTATGAGATTTACTCTGGGCATTACAACAAAATACATAGACCGCCATCCAACTGCATCTATGACTAATAATCCACCCTCGGGGATATCAATCCGAACACCCCAAAAGTATTAAGTTGCGAACAACAGATAATTGCATTAAGCAAAGTGTGTAATGTAAACAAAGCATATGCCCTTGAGCATATGAATGTTGTTTTCTCCCTAGTAGCAACAACACATCTACCACCTTAGAGGTTTCTGTCACTCCCCTAGGTGAAATAGAGGCATGAACCCACTATCGAGCATAAATACCCCCTCTTGGAGTCACTAGCAACTACTCGGCCAAGATAGCTACTAACAACGGAGAGCATGCAAGATCATAAACAACATAGAGATAACAAAAGATAATATTCAGTACAGCAACTTAATCATAAACACCAATATTCATCGGATCCCAACAAACCAACATCTTAGAATTACATAACGGTGATCTCAATCATGTAGGGCAGCTCATGAGATCTAAACATGAAGCACATGGTGGAGAAGACAACCATCTAGCTACTGCTATGGATCCATAGTCCAAGGTAGACTACTCACTCATCGCTCCGGAGGCAAGCATGGCGATGAAGAAGACCTCCGGTGGTGATTCCCCTCTCCGGCAGGGTGCCGGGAAGAGCTTCTGGACCCTCCTGATCTTCGGGTCGACGGCGGCAGCGGATCGCGATGTGTTCTGGAAAACTGATCGGGTACTTAGGTTTTTTCCGTCGGGGGGTCTTTATAGGCGAAGGGGTGATGTCAGAGGCGGAGCCAGGCTCCCTCACACATGGGTGGTGCGGCCAGGGGCCTGGCCGCGCCAGCCCTATGTGTGGGGCCCTGGTGGCCCCTCTCCGTCTCTTCTTCAGATCTCTGGAAGCTTCCGGGAAAAATAAGACTTCGGGAACTTGTTTCGTCTAATTCTGAGAATATTTCCCGTGTATCACTTCTGAAACACAAAAACAGCAGAAAATAGGAAACTGGCACCGTGGCAACTTGTTAATAGGTTAGTTCCGAAAAATGCATAAAAGTGCCACGAAGTGTAATGAAACAATATGCAAATGGTGTAAAAACAAGCATGGAGCATCAAAAATTATAGATACGTCGGAGACGTATCAAGCATCCCCAAGCTTAACTCCTGCTCGTCCTCAAGTAGGTAAGTGATAACAAAGAATAATTTTTGAGGTGACATGCACCTACACAATCTTGATCATCTATGTAAGCATTGGTGAGCTGGGATCAGTAGAACTTAAAACATAGGCATGAAGATATAATCATGACAATAAGAACTTAGCAACCATGTTGTAAAGATGCAAATGAACACAAACAAAAGATCATGAAAATGAAACAATGAAAGTCAAATGTGTGTTCAAATCATAAGGAAAAACATACAAATGGTTTTCAGCTTGTCCTTCAAAGAGAGCAAAACATAAATGCATAGGACACCTTCAAGTTTAAGAGGGCGACTAGATACAAATAATTTAAGAACAGGTGAAACCAATCATCATGAATCAATCAATGAACTTTGGGACAATGCATATCACACTAAGAATGACAACTATGCTCTCTTAATGGTGCATAAAGAAAGAAGGTGGTGACTCAACATAAAAGTAGAAGAAAGGCCCTTCGCAGAGGGAAGCAGTGATTGCAAGTTTTATAACCTTCAAAAATTATGGTACTTACCGGCTTTGAGCTCTCATTGCCCCCATCATAAGCATCTTAAATGGTTAAAGTTAATGCGAGAACAATTATGATGCATATGCTTGACAAATCATAAGTTGAAGACCTCGTGCCCCGTGAATACGAGTACCCAAACCTCATGCTACTTTACTTAGAGTCCCAAGCAAGGCTCTTGTCATTGTAAGTATATGTGTATCATTGAGAACCGCCAATGGGGTACCTCCGTGCCTGATGACATGGAACAAGCCCACACCAAAATGACAGGGCAAGCAGACAATGAACACCTCGACATCTCTTTTATTTGCTATATTGTTTAGCTTTTTATTGTGAGATGCATCGTCGAATGTTCACCATGGGTATGCTGCAAATTTCCACCATGAATTATGCATGGCTTAGATTGGCGGCCCGGCGTTTCCCTAACACATATAAAAACTCCATGATCCTCACAAGATTCCTAATTCATTTCACACCGCGGGCATCCATAGACAAAAGATCACGATATCAACTCAAATAAGAAGTGCAATGTTGAAAGCTTGCCCCATGATAGCATGGCTGGGCTAGAATCCAACTTACAACTTGCAAGCATAACAACTCAACATAAGAGACCACAATGTCAAATTTTTAGAACAGGAAAAAGTAAAGTGTGCCTTCCGGTTCGTGAGAGCTTTACTGACCGAATTTCGCATAACACTGGTAAGAGTTTAATTTGAAGAGAATATAAAAGCAAGTCAAATTTACTTGGAATAGCAAATTGCTAGTAGGTATGTATGGTGGACACTTCGGAGAACTTTGGCTTTTAGGAGTTGGATGCACGAGTAGAGCTCATACTCAGTACAAGGCGAGGGCTAGCAAAAGACTGGGAGCGACCAACTAAGAGAGCAATAATGGCCATAATGATGCAAAGCGACATTAAAAGAAGCATAAGATGGCATCAAAAGTCAAAAACTAAATGATCATGAAGGCTATTGGCGACTTTGTAAGAGTCTAACATGTGTGAGCATGCGCCAAGTCAACCCAAATAAAGCATCAAGGAGAAAACCAAAATAATGCTTTCATACAATAAAAACAACGCATGATTTTTTCAAAGGCTCATTAAGCAATCTCAGTTATTTAAGACAAGTCATGCTACAGCAAAACCACTAAGCATACTATCAAAAAGACATCAAGCATGACATGAAAAAGCCTAAGCCGCAATCTACACAAGCTCCTTCTTGTACCACTATTTTGCACAAAGCTTTTTCTCTTTTCCAACACCATTTGAAATTTTTATAAACACCTCTTTTGATGAAAACCAATAAGGATCAGAGGCAAAAATACACCTTGATGAAAAGATATGACAAGGTCTGAATGCAAATCAAGGAAAAAACGAAAACCAAAAGTAGCAGCAAAAAAAGTAGAACGCTCGATGAACGATAAGAGTGAAAACTAGAGCGTTCTTTGCAAATGAAAATGAGTCAACTTCTCCAAAGGAAATTTGTTGGGGTCCAACCATTTATTGCAGCAAACAAATAAACTAAACCAACTAAGAAAACTAAAACAACTGACGCTCCAAGAAAAACACATAGTGCATGAAGCAATAAAAATATAGTGTCTTGAAAGGTGACCTTATTTTTGCCGATGAAGAAGGGGTGCCTCGGGGGCATCCCCAAGCTTTGACGCTTGTACTTCTTCGATATTTCTTGGGGTGATGCATGGGCATCGCCAAGCTTGAGCTTTTGTCCATTCTTCAACTCATCTCATCATTCTCCAATCCCTACACTTGAAAACTTCCTTCAGACAAAACTAAACACAATTCTATTAGCAACATTAGTGTAGGCATAAAATATATTGAACCTATTTTAGCTTCAGGTTTCAACTCAAAACCACCACATATAAAGTATATACTACTGTAGAAACTTCCCAAAAAGTTCCATGATCAAAAAGAACTCAAACGAAAGCGATAAAGTGGCAAACACAAATATTGGCAGAAATCTGTCAAAACTGAACAGCTGACAAAGGACGAATTTTTGAAAGGTTTTCTGTTGCTCAAATCAAAAAGTGTTCATCTAACAAAAGTTTGGATATAACCTGGGACATATGCACAAGAAATCGCAGGTCCAAAAGATAAACAGAGAATTTATACGAATTTTTACGGTGCAGCACCGAAAACAGTTTCAGGACAGCAACATCCCCAAATCTTTACCTCGCTCAAATTAGAGGCTTCTCTTGGCACAAAAATGAAATAAACAAGATAAGGAGCGGTCATTACAGTAGTAATGACTTCCAAGACTCAAATAAAAGAAAAAGTACTGGAAATAAAACATTGGGTTATCTCCCAAGAGTGCTTTTCTTTAACGCCTTTGAGCTAGGAGCAGAAAATTGCGAATCAAGTATTTTCAGAGGGAGCATTAAGATCAACTGCAGAGGTCTTATCAATAAGGCATTGTATTTCATCCACATAAGTTTTAGAAGACCCCTTGTGATCATGCTTTGGCACACTACTTTCATCAAAAAGATTTTCAGGACAAATCCAATCAAAGTTATTCTCGAAAGCTTCACACAATCCCAAAAGCTTGCAAGGAATAGGTATCTCGGCCCCTTCATCATTTGCATTAATAACCGTTATAGGTGAACCGAGTTTATTAAAACATTTAAGAACTTTCCTAGCTTCAATAACAACATCCTTAAATTCTAGGCGCAAAGTTTCCAAGATAAAAGCTTTCTTTTTGGGATCCTCAATTTCATGAAGCTTAAGGAACATGTATTGCATAAAAGGATTAAGGCTAGCAAACCTAGCTTCTAACATGTGAACTAAATGAGCAGAAGCAACTTCATAACTAGGAGCTAACTCAACCAAAGACTTTTCCTCAACTTCCTTATGCATACTAATGTGATTAAAGAACTCCTCAATGTTACTTTTGCCAATAATCGAACCACTACCTACTGAGAGGTCCTCCATAATGAACTTAGGGAACAACATGATAAACTAAAGTAAAGAAATAACAACTACCAAGGATTCTAATTTTTTTGGGTTTTTGATAAAAAAAACAATGCAGGTAAAATAAATAAAGTAAAGCAAAACAATAAAACAAAGTAAAGAATGTGTGTGCGAAAATTCCCCTTGCAGAAGTCTTCTTTCCTCCCCGGCAACGGCGCCAGAAAAAGAGCTGCTGGTGCCAAGTTGACGTGTAGCGGACAGTCCTTGTGTGTGGTGAATGACCAGCCCGTTGGGAACCCCAAGAGGAAGGTATGATGAGTATAGCAGCTAGTTTTCCCTCAGTTAAGAAACCAAGGTTTAATATCGATCAGGAGAGGAGAGACAAACGACTGAAGGTGATGCAGACTGGCTTAGTAACACTCCAACAAGGGCGCCGTTTAACGATACTTGTTGACTCGTCTTTGGCCAGTAGCAACGCGGAACCTGCACACACACAACCAAGTACTTTGCTCCCAACTTACGATGAGGTTGTCAATCTCACCGGTTGATACGTCTCCAACGTATCTATAATTTTTGATGCTCCATGCTTGTTTTTACACCATTTGCCTATTGTTTCGTTACACTTAGTGGCACTTTTATGCATTTTCCGGAACTAACCTATTAACAAGTGCCACAGTGCCAGTTTCCTGTTTTCTGCTGTTTTTGTGTTTCAGAAGTGATACACAGGAAATATTCTCGGAATTGGACAAAACAAAAGCCAGAAGTCTTATTTTTCCCGGGAGCATCCAGACATCCGAAGAGAGGAAGGAGAGGGGCCACAGGCCTCCCTCACACAGGGCTGGTGCAGCCCAGGCCCTGGCCGCGCCACCCCTATGTGAGGAGGCCCTGGCAGCCCTCTGACGATGCCCCTTCGCCTATATAAAGCCTCGGGACGGAAAACCCTAGGGGATTCGGCAATTTTCCAGAAGCAGTTCCGCAGCTCCACCGCCACCGTCGACGAATTTTGGGGGACAGAAGTCTCTGTTCCGGCACCCTGCCGGGACGGGGAAGTGCCCCCGGAGCCATCTCCATCGGTCTCCATCGACGTCTCCGCCGTCTCCATCGACCTCACCGCCATCTCCATCAACCTTGCTGTCTCCTATGATGAGGAGGGAGTAGTTCATCCCCGGGGCTGAGGGCTCTACCGGTAGCTATGTGGTTCACCTCTCTCTCCCATGATGTGATCTTTATGTGATCGTGAGCTTTGTATCATGTTGAACAAGTAGATGTTATTATTCAGATATTATGCTACTCCTAAGCTTAATTATTATAGTGTACTCTAGTGATGTTATTAGAGTAATCTATTCCTCCTGCCATGGTGTAACAGTGACAGTGCGTGCATCGTGGTGGTACTTGGTTTAGGCTATGATCATGATCTCTTGTGGATTATGAGAGTAATTATTACTATGATAGTATTGAGTGATCTATTCCTCCTTTCATGGTGTAATGTTGACAGTGTGTGCACCGTGTTAGTACTTGGTCTAAGTTGCAATGATTTCTATCTTGAATTGTGATCTGATTTGGATGTCTCTATGAGTGGTGTTTGTCAAGTACTTGATGAACTTTAAGGGGTGCTTCTGTAGCCACTACGCAATGATTAGTGTTATTCAATAGGAGAGTAATTCAGAGTACCACAGTGGAGAGAAGTTGTTTATTTGTTCAATCATGTTATATTGTTGGGAGTGTGTCCACTAGTGAAAGTATGATCCCTAGGCCTTGTTTCCAAGCATTGCACGCCGTTTACTTGCTATTTTGTTACTTGTTTGCTCGCAGCGATATTTATTTCACATCACGTTTGCTACTTATAATCATCTATACCACTTGTATTTTACTATCTCTTCGCCGAACTAATGCACCTATACATCTGACAAGTGTATTGGGTGTGTTGGGGACACAAGAGACTTTCTGTATCGTAATTGCAGGGTTCTTGAGAGGGATAGCTTTGACCTCTAACCTCCCTGAGTTCGATAAACCTTGGGTGATCCACTTAAGGGAAACTTGCTGCTGTTCTACAAACCTCTGCACTTGGAGGCCCAACAAGTGTCTACAAGAATGGAAGTGCATAGACATCAAGCTCTTTTCTGGCGCCGTTGCCGGGGAGGTAAGGTAAAAGGTACTCGCATCCTCCTGTGTGAGTGCTCAGAGTTATTTCCTTTAGATTCTGCAATTACATCTTTTTGTTTCTTGTTTTTATTTTCACTAGTTAGGCTTAATGGAAAATAAAGAGTTCTTTAGTCTTTTTTCTGAGTTTAGATTTGATGAGAAAATTGAAAAACCTTTGGAGCTTATTTCGCATAGCAATGTTATTAGTACGAATGCTTTGAATACTGTTAATGCTAATGCTATAGAAAAGTCTAAGCTTGGGGAAGCTGGTTTTGTTAAGTATGATATTTTTAGTCCCCCAGCTTTAGTGGAGAAAGTTTGCTCTGATGATATTTTATCTCCCATATGTGATGTTTCTAATGATGCTTGTGCTCCTCATCCTTTTGAAATACCTATGAAAATTGTTAGGCGTGTTATGGATAACTGCTATTTAGGAGATGGAACTGTCCATCCTGGTGATCATTTGCTTTTTATACATGAATTATGCGAGTTGTTCCAGTGTGCAGGTATTTCAATGAACCAAGTTAAGAAGAAGTTATTCTCTTTGTCACTGAAAGGCAGAGCTGAGGAATGGTATCGGCTGCTTGAAGATGGTCCATCTGTTGGCTGGGAGGAAATTGTACCTCTCTTTTATTCTAAATTCTATCCTCAAAGTGAGATTCATAAAGATCGTAATCAGATATATAATTTTTGGCCTCATGAGGGAGAAAGCATTGCCCAAGCGTGGGGAAGATTGAAGTTACTAATGCATAAATGTCCTATTCATGATCTTCCCCGTAATATTGTTATTAATAATTTTTATGCAAGGCTTTCAGGATATTACAAGGACTATCTAGATGCATGCTTTGATGGGTCTTTCACAATCAAGGATGTCAACACCAAGTGGGGTCTGCTTGAGACAATTCAAAACAATATTGAAGGTTGGGATAGCGACAAAGGTAAAGGATCAGGTATGAATTACGAGTTTGATTGCATTAAGTCTTTCGCTGAAACTGCTAATTTTCAAGATTTTAGTGCTATATATGGTCTTGATCCTCAAATTATGGTTGATTGCTTTAAAGCCTTTGCTTCCCATATGAATGTTCCTAAAGGAAATGGGGACGTGTATCATGAACCTTTTAAGGACACTTGCATAGAAAGTGATATTGTTATTGATGATTGCAATAAACATGCTCAAACTTCTAAAAGTACTATTTCTTATAAGCATGTTAATTTTTGTGGAATACATAGACCTTGTGAACAGAGTTACAACAAGGAAGATTATTGCATCACCCACGCAAATGAAGAAACCAGCATGTGGTACAAGGATATAGGCGAGATTGGTAAGAAGGTTTGTGAGCTTTATCCTTTTCTTTGTAAACATTGCGATGACATAGGTCATTTTAATTTTCAATGCTCAAGCCCTAATAGTTACTCTTCTAGTACCTTAAGTTTGTATTGTGATGACAAGATTACTCCCAATCAGCATGATGAGCTCACTTTGTTCTTGGCGTGTGAAGAGATATTTAGAAAGATTGCTTTGATAGATATGAATGATGTTGATATTAATAGCACTCTTCGTGGTTGTCGTCTCTATTGTGCTAAAGATTGCCTTGCAAATACTTACATTCAAAATCTTATAAAACTTGATATTTTGCCAAGCTATGATAGGACTGATAGATGTTTTTATCTTATTAATAGAGAGGAGGAATCCTCCAAAGTTTCTTCTGTTGTTTCTGTCAGCAAACCAGATTATGTGGAAAAGATGCCTTTTCCTCCTAGAGAATATGTGGAGAAGATGCCCTTCAAGTCTCTCCCTCCTAAAGGAGAGAGTAAGAAGAAGAAGAAGAAAAAGAAGAAGAAGAGGAGTAAGAGGCGAGAGGACACGGTATCTTCCCCTAAGCGTTATGATCCTGCTATAGATTATGATAATTCTGATTGGGATGATGTTCCTATGCCTATTACTTATGTTAGTGATCATGATTGGGAAAAGCACTCTACTTTTGATATTGAAAATGTTTTTGGTACCAATTCTAAGGTTAATAGTTGTTATACCATTAGTGCTATCCATGTTCCTTCTTATGATGATATGTTTGATGAGTATGCTTTGCGACATAGTAGTTCTCTAGCTTGTGATGATGGGTATAATATTTTCAGTTCACCTACTTTTGAGGAGAAAATTGGTTATGATTACAATATGCCTCCTGTCTTTGATGATTATGGTGATGAGAATAATTATTCTAATGAATCTGCTCCTACTACTATTGTTCATGTGGGGAGTATTAATCCTTTTATGCATCTGGCTCATGATAGGGATGCTTTATGTGATAGTTATATTGTTAGTTCTATTCATGATGCTACTAAAAGTTATTATGAGAGAGGGAAACATGGTTTGATGGATCTCAACAATATTGAGTTTCCCCTCTTTATGTTGCAATTTTTGAAGCTATACTTGTTTTGCCTTCCTATGCTTTTTGCTTTGAGCTTTTATAACTTGTCTCTTTACAAGACTATTTTTCATAGGAAGTGGTTTAGATTTAAATGTGTTCCATACTTGCTTTTTGATGCTCTCTATTGCTTTAATTTCCTATATAGCGCCTTTGCCTCAAGCTCTTATATGGCGCCCACATGAGCATCTTTGCAAATTACTGCGCCTAGCTCAAAGGCGTTAAAGAAATGCACTCTTGGGAGATAATCCATTGTTTACTTTCAGTACTTTTTCTTTTATTTGAGTCTTGGAAGTTATTACTACTGTAATGACCGCTCCTTATCCTTTTTATTTCGTTGTTGTGCCAAGAGAAGCCTCTAATTTGAGTGAGGTAAGATTTGGGGATGTTGCTGTCCTGAAACTGTTTTTGGTGCTACACCGTAAAAATTTGTATAAATTCTCTGTTTATCTTTTGGACCTGCGATTTCTTGTGCATATGCCCCAGGTTATATCCAAACTTTTATTAGTTAAACACTTTTTGATTTGAGCAACAGAAAACCCCTCAAAAATTCGACCTTTGTCAGCTGTTCAGTTTTGACAGATTTCTGCCAATATTTGTGTTTGCCACTTTATCGCTTTCTTTTGAGTTCTTTTGATCATGGAACTTTTTAGGAAGTTGCTACAGTAGTATTTGCTATATATGTGGTGGTTTTGAGTTGAAACCTGAAGCAAATAAAGGATTGATTATATGTTATGCTTGCACTAATGTTGCTAATAGAATTGTGTTTAGTTTTGTATGAAGGAAGTTTTCAAGTGTAGGGATTGGAGAATGATGAGATGAGTTGAAGAATGGACAAAAGCTCAAGCTTGGGGATGCCCATGCATCACCCCAAGAAATATCCAAGAAGTACAAGCGTCAAAGCTTGGGGATGCCCCCGAGGCACCCCTTCTTCATCGGCAAAAATCAGGTCACCTTTCAAGACACTATATTTTTATTGCATCATGCACTATGCATTTTTCTTGGAGTGTCAGTTGTTTTAGTTTTGTTAGTTAGTTTAGTTTTTTTTGCTGCAATAAATGGTTAGATCACATCATGTTTCTTTTGGAGGAGATGAACTCGCTTTTCATTTGCCAAGAACACTCCGTTTTCACTCTTATCATTTATCGAGTGTTCTTCTTTTTCTGCTACTGCTTTTGGTTTTTGCTTTCGCCTTGATTTGCATTCAGAACTTGTCATATCTTTTCATCAAGGTGTATTTTTGCCTCTGGTCTTTATTGGTTTACATCAAAAGAGGTGTTTATAAAAAGTTTGAATGGTGTTGGAAAAGAGAAAAAGCTTTATGCAAAAAAGTGGTACAAGAAGGAGCTTGTGTAGACTGCGGCCTAGGCTTTTGCATGTCATGCTTGATGTCTTTTTGATAGTATGCTTAGTGGTTTTGCTGTAGCATGACTTGTCTCAAATGACTGAGATTGCTTAATGAGCCTTTGAAAAAATCATGCGTTGTTTTTATTGTATGGAAGCATTATTTTGGTTTTCTCCTTGATGCTTTATTTGGGTTGACTTGGCGCATGCTCACACATGTTTGACTCTTACAAAGTCGCCAATAGCCTTCATGATCATTTAGTTTTTGACTTTTGATGCCATCTTATGTTTTTTTAATGTCGCTTTGTCGCTTTGCATGATTATGGCCGTTATTGCTCTCTTAGTTGGTCGCTCCCAGTCTTTTGCTAGCCCTCGCCTTGTACTGAGTATGAGCTCTACTCGTGCATCCAACTCCCAAAAAACCAAGTTTGCCATTGTGTCCACTATAAATTTCTATGCATGGTATTTGTAAGCCATTCCAAGTAAATTTTCATGTGCTACCTTTCAAAAACCTTCAAAATACTTCTCGTTTTGTGACACTGTTTTTAGCTCATGGGGACGTAGTGGTCGGATTTGCTATCTTCCATATTGCTTATTCCAAAAAGAAAAAAAAGAGAAAAAAAGAAAGAAGGCACTCTTCCATGGAAAGTGAATGTTGGTGGGCACCCGATGGAATCGGTTAGCCCTGGTTTGTGAAAGGAAAAAAGGTGGGGAGGAGTGCCAAGTTTTATAAAAGAGCACAAAAGTGCCAATCTCTCTCTCTCAAAAACATGCTTCATTTTTATATGGAAGATAGTAAGAACCCCATTGCCAGTCGTTGACAAAGATAACCACCTCTCAAAACCAATTTTTATCTCTCTGTTTTACAAATGAAAAGCTCTAGCACATGTTTAATCACTGCTTCCCTCTGTGAAGGGCCTTTCTTTTACTTTTATGTTGAGTCACCACCTTCTTTCTTTATGCACCATTAAGAGAGCATAGTTGTCATTCTTAGTGTGATATGCATTGTCCCAAAGTTCATTGATTGATTCATATTGTTGGTTTCACTTGTTCTTAAATTATTTGTATCTAGTCGCCCTCTTAAACTTGAAGGTGTCCTATGCATTTATGTTTTGCTCTCCATGAAGGACAAGCTGAAAACCATTTGTATGTTTTTCCTTATGATTTGAACACACGTTTGACTTTCATTGTTTCATTTTCATGATCTTTTGTTTGTGTTCATTTTCATGTTTACAACATGGTTGCTAAGTTCTTATTATCATGATTATATCTTCATGCCCATGTTTTAAGTTCTTATGATCCCAGCTCACAATGCTTACATATATGATCAAGATTGTGTAGGTGCATGTCACCTCAAAAATTATTTCTTTTGTTATCACTTACCTACTCGAGGACGAGTAGGAGTTAAGCTTGGGGATGCTGATACGTCTCCAACGTATCTATAATTTTTGATGCTCCATGCTTGTTTTTACACCATTTGCCTATTGTTTCATTACACTTAGTGGCACTTTTATGCATTTTCCGGAACTAACCTATTAACAAGTGCCACAGTGCCAGTTTCCTGTTTTCTGCTGTTTTTGTGTTTCAGAAGTGATACACAGGAAATATTCTCGGAATTGGACAAAACAAAAGCCAGAAGTCTTATTTTTCCCGGGAGCATCCAGACATCCGAAGAGAGGAAGGAGAGGGGCCACAGGCCTCCCTCACACAGGGCTGGCGCGGCCCAGGCCCTGGCCGCACCACCCCTATGTGAGGAAGCCCTCGCAGCCCTCTGACGATGCCCCTTCGCCTATATAAAGCCTCGGGATGGAAAACCCTGGGGGATTCGGCAATTTTCCAGAAGCAGTTCCGCAGCTCCGCCGCCACCGTCGACGAATTTCGGGGGACAGAAGTCTCTGTTCCGGCACCCTGCCGGGACGGGGAAGTGCCCCCGGAGCCATCTCCATCGGTCTCCATCGCCGTCTCCGCCGTCTCCATCGACCTCACCGCCATCTCCATCAACCTTGCTGTCTCCTATGATGAGGAGGGAGTAGTTCATCCCCGGGGCTGAGGGCTCTACCGGTAGCTATGTGGTTCACCTCTCTCTCCCATGATGTGATCTTTATGTGATCGTGAGCTTTGTATCATGTTGAACAAGTAGATGTTATTATTCAGATATTATGCTACTCCTATGCTTAATTATTATAGTGTACTCTAGTGATGTTATTAAAGTAATCTATTCCTCCTGCCATGGTGTAACGGTGATAGTGCGTGCATCGTGGTGGTACTTGGTTTAGGCTATGATCGTGATCTCTTGTGGATTATGAGAGTAATTATTACTATGATAGTATTGAGTGATCTATTCCTCCTTTCATGGTGTAATATTGACAGTGTGTGCACCGTGTTAGTACTTGGTCTAAGTTGCAATGATTTCTATCTTGAATTGTGATCTGATTTGGATGTCTCTATGAGTGGTGTTTGTCAAGTACTTGATGAACTTTAAGGGGTGCTTCTGTAGCCACTACGCAATGATTAGTGTTATTCAATAGGAGAGTAATTCAGAGTACCACAGTGGAGAGAAGTTGTTTATTTGTTCAATCATGTTATATTGTTGGGAGTGTGTCCACTAGTGAAAGTATGATCCCTAGGCCTTGTTTCCAAGCATTGCACGCCGTTTACTTGCTATTTTGTTACTTGTTTGCTCGCAGCGATATTTATTTCACATCACGTTTGCTACTTATAATCATCTATACCACTTGTATTTTACTATCTCTTCGCCGAACTAGTGCACCTATACATCTGACAAGTGTATTGGGTGTGTTGGGGACACAAGAGAATTTCTATATCGTAATTGCAGGGTTGCTTGAGAGGGATAGCTTTGACCTCTAACCTCCCTGAGTTCGATAAACCTTGGGTGATCCACTTAAGGGAAACTTGCTGCTGTTCTACAAACCTCTGCAATTGGAGGCCCAACAAGTGTCTACAAGAATAGAAGTGCGTAGACATCACCGGTTTGCTTGAAACAAAGGTTATCAGTGTATCGAGTGGAAAACAGTAAAAAATGCAATAAAGTAGACAGTGCGGGAAAGTAAACAGGTGATAGCAATATGATGGAAAAAGGACCGGGGTCCACAGTTCACTAGTGGTGTCTCTCCATAGATAAAATAACATGCTGGGTAAACAAATTACAGTTGGGCAATTGATAGAATAAAGATAAACGTGATATGTCAAGAAGATCACTATGAGATTTACTCTGGGCATTACAACAAAATACATAGACCGCCATCCAACTGCATCTATGACTAATAATCCACCCTCGGGGATATCAATCCGAACACCCCAAAAGTATTAAGTTGCGAATAATAGATAATTGCATTAAGCAAAGTGTGTAATGTAAACAAAGCATATGCCCTTGAGCATATGAATATTGTTTTCTCCCTAGTAGCAACAGCACATCTACCACCTTAGAGGTTTTTGTCACTCCCCCAGGTGAAATAGAGGCATGAACCCAATATCGAGCATAAATACCCCCTCTTGGAGTCACTAGCAACTACTCGGCCAAGATAGCTACTAACAACGGAGAGCATGCAAGATCATAAACAACGTAGAGATAACAAAAGATAATATTCAGTACAACAACTTAATCATAAACACCAATATTCATCGGATCCCAACAAACCAACATCATAGAATTACATAACGGTGATCTCAATCATGTAGGGCAGCTCATGAGATCTAAACATGAAGCACATGGTGGAGAAGACAACCATCTAGCTACTGCTATGGACCCATAGTCCAACGTAGACTACTCACTCATCGCTCCGGAGGCAAGCATGGCGATGAAGAAGACCTTCGGTGGCGATTCCCCTCTCCGGCAGGGTGCCAGGAAGAGCTTCTAGACCCTCCCGATCTTCGGGTCAACGGCGGCGGCGGATCGCGATGTGTTCTAGAAAACTGATCTGGTACTTAGGTTTTTTTCCGTCGGGGGGTCTTTATAGGCGAAGGGGCGATGTCAGAGGTGGAGCCAGGCTCCCTCACACATGGGTGGCGCGGCCAGGGGCCTAGCCGCGCCAGCCCTATGTGTGGGGCCCTGGTGGCTCCTCTCCGTCTCTTCTTCGGATCTCTGGAAGCTTCCGGGAAAAATAAGACTTCAGGAACTTGTTTCGTCCAATTCCGAGAATATTTCCTGTGTATCACTTCTGAAACACAAAAATAGCAGAAAACAGGAAACTGGCACTATGGCAACTTGTTAATAGGTTAGTTCCGGAAAATGCATAAAAGTGCCACGAAGTGTAACGAAACAATATGCAAATGGTGTAAAAACAAGCATGGAGCATCAAAAATTATAGATACGTCGGAGACGTATCAGTTTACATTACACACTTTGCTTAATGCAATTATCTATTATTCGCAACTTAATACTTGTGGAGTTCTCGGATTGATTTGCCACAAGTGGATTATTAGTCATAGATGTAGTTGGATTGCGGTCTATGTATTTTGTTGTAATGCCCAGAGTAAATCGCATAGTGATCTTCTTGACATATCACATTATCTTTATTCTATCAATTGCCCAACTGTATTTTGTTTACCCAGCATGTGTTATTTATCTTATGGAGAGACACCACTAGTAAACTATGGACCCCAGTCCTATTTCCATCATATTGCTATCACCTGTTTACTTTACTGGCACTGTTTACTTTACTCACATACTATTATCACTTTCCACTCGATACGCTCATAACCTTTGTTTCAAGCAAACCGGTGAGATTGACAACCTCATCGTAAGTTGGGAATAAAGTACTTGGTTGTGTGTGTGTGCAGGTTCCGCGTTGCTACTGGCCGAAGACGAGTCAACAAGTGTCGAAAACGGCGCCCTTGTTGGAGTGCTATTAAGCCAGTCCACATCACCTTCAGTCGTAACTGTCTGCTCTTCTTCTGATCGACATACCTTGGTTTCTTAACTGAGGGAAAACTTGCTGCTATCTTCATCAAACCTTCTCTTGGGGTTCCCAACTGGCCGGTTATTTACTTCATCAACTCGGTAGCATCAAGCTCTTTCTGGCGCTGTTGCCGGGGAAGAGTGGAAGACCTCTGCAAGGGGAGTTTTTCACACACACATCCTTTACTTTGTTATTGTTTTGCTTTACTTTATTTTTACCTGCATTGTTTTATATCAAAAACCCAAAAAAATTAGAATCCTTGGAAGTTATTATTTCTTTACTTTTAGTTCATCATGCTGTTCTCTAAGTACGTTCTGGAGGACCTCTCAGTAGGTAGTGGTTCAATTATTGGAAAAAGTAACATTGAGGAGTTCTTTAATCACATTAGTATGCATAAGGAAGTTGAGGAAATTTTTTGGTTGAGCTAGCTCCTACTATTGAAGTTGCTTCTGTTTATTTAATTCACATGTTGGAAACTAGGTTTGCTAGTCTTAATCCTTTTATGCAATACATGTTCCTTAAGCTTCATGAAATTAAGGATCCCAAAAAGAAAGCTTTTATCTTGGAAACTTTGCGCATAGAATTTAGAGATGTTGCAATTGAGGCTAGGAAAGTTTTTAAGAAGTTTAATAAGCTTGGCTCGCCTGTTGAAATTGTTGGTACACCCAACAAAGATTCTAGAATGCCAATACCTTGTAAACTCGTAGGAATTCATAATGCCTTGGTAACTAATTTTAGTTGGATTTGTCCTGAAAATCTTTTTGATGAAAATAGTGTACCAAAGCGTGACTACAAGGGTTACTCAAAACCTCAGTTGGATAGTATTCATTTCTTTATTCCTATAGTGGATCCCGATCCCCCTTCCATTATTATTTGATTCGCAATTTTCTGCGCCTAGCTCAAAGGCGTTAAAGAAAAGCACTCTTGGGAGAAAACCCAATGTTTTATTTTCAATACTTTTCCTTATCCTTTTTATTTCATTGTTGTGCCAAGAAAAGCCTCTAATTCGAGTGAGGTAAAGATTTGGGGATGTTGCTGTCCTGAAACTGTTTTCGGTGCTGCACCGTAAAAATTCATATAAATTCTCTGTATATCTTTTGGACCTGCGATTTCTTGTGCATATGCCCCAGGTTATATCCAAACTTTCGTTAGTTGAACACTTTTTGATTTGAGCAACAGAAAACCCCTCAAAAATTCAGCCTTTGTCAGCTGTTCTGTTTTGACAGATTTCTGCCAATATTTATGTTTACTGCTTTATCGCTTTCTTTTGAGTTCTTTTGATCACGGAACTTTTGGAGAAGTTGCTACATTAGTATGTGCTATATATGTGGTGGTTTTGGGTTGAAACCTGAAGCAAAAAGAGGTTGATTATATGTTATGCTACACTAATGTTGCTAATAGATTTGTGTTTAGATTTGTATGAAGGAAGTTTTCAAGTGTAGGGATTGGAGAATGATGAGATGAGTTGAAGAATGGACAAAAGCTCAAGCTTGGGGATGCCCATGCATCACCCCAAGAAATATCCAAGAAGTACAAGCATCAAAGCTTGGGGATGCCCCCGAGGCACCCCTTCTTCATCGGCAAAAATCAGGGCACCTTTCAAAACACTATATTTTTATTGCTTCATGCACTATGGGTTTTTCTTGGAGCATCAGTTGTTTTAGTTTTCTTAGTTAGTTTAGTTTTGTTTGCTGCAATAAATGGTTGGACCCCAACAAATTTCCTTTGGAGGAGATGTACTCGTTTTCATTTTCCAAGAACACTCCGTTTTTCATTCTTACAATTTCACCGAGTGTTCTTCTTTTTCTGCTACTGCTTTTGGTTTTTGTTTTTGCCTTGATTTGTGTTCAGACCTTGTCATATCTCTTCATCAAGGTGTATTTTTTTCCTCTGATCTTTATTGGTTTTCATCAAAAGAGGTGTTTATAAAAAGTTTGAATGGTGTTGGAAAAGAGAAAAAGCTTTATGCAAAATAGTGGTACAAGAAGGAGCTTGTGTAGACTGCGGCTTAGGCTTTTTCATGTCATGCTTGATGTCTTTTTGATGGTATGCTTAGTGGTTTTTCTGTAGCATGACTTGTCTCAAATAACTGAGATTGCTTAATGAGCCTTTAAAAAAATCATGCGTTGTTTTAATTATTTGGAAGCATTATTTTGTTTTTCTCCTTGATGCTTTATTTGGTTGACTTGGCGCATGCTCACACATGTTAGACTCATACAAAGTCGCAAAAAGCCTCTATGATCATTTAGTTTTTGAATTTTGATGCCATCTTATGCTTCTTTTAATGTCGCTTTGTCGCTTTGCATGATTATGGCCATTATTGCTCTCTTAGTTGGTCGCTCCCAGTCTTTTGCTAGCCCTCGCCTTGTACTGAGTATGAGCTCTACTCGTGCATCCAACTCCTAAAAGCCAAAGTTTTCCAAAGTGTCCACCATACATACCTACTAGCAATTTGCTTTTCCAAGTAAATTTGACTTGCTTTTATATCTTCTCTTCAAATTAAACTCTTACCAGTGTTATGCAAAAATTGGTCAGTAAAGCTCTCACGAACCGGAAGGCACACTTTACTTTTTCCTGTTCTTAAAAATTTGACATTGTGGTCTCTTATGTTGAGTTGTTATGCTTGCAAATTGTAAGTTAGAGACTAGCCCAGCCATGCAGTCATGGGCAAGCTTTCAACATTGCACTTCTCTTTTGAGTTGATATCGTGATCTTTTGTTTATGGATGCTCACGGTGTGAAATGAATTGGAAATCTTGTGGGGATCATGGAGTTTGTATATGTGTTAGGGAAACACCTGGACTGCCAATCTAAGCCATGCATAATTCATGGTGAAAATTTGCAGCATACCCATGGTGGACATTCGACAACGCATCTCACAATAAAAAGCTAAACAAATGGCAAATAAAAGAGATGTCGAGGTATTCATTGTTTGCCTATCCTGTCATTTTGATGTGGGCTTGTTCCATGTCATCGGGCATGGAGGTACCCCGTTGGTGGTTTTTGATGATACATATATACTTACAATGACAAGAGCCTTGCTTGGGACTCTAAGTAAAGTAGCATGAGGTTTGGGTACTCGTATTCATGGGACACGAGGTTTTCAACTTATGATTTGTCAAGCATATGCATCATAATTGTTCTCGCATTAACTCTAACCATTCAAGATGCTTATGATGGGGGCAATGAGAGCTCAAAGCCGATAATTAACATAATTTTTGAAGGTTATAAAACTTGCAATCACTGCTTCCCTCTGCGAAGGGTCTTTCTTTTACTTTTATGTTGAGTCACCACCTTCTTTCTTTGTGCACCATAAGAGAGCAAAGTTGTCATTCTTAGTATAATGTGCATTGTCCCAAAGTTTTCATTGATTGATTCATATTGTTGGTTTCACTTGTTCTCAAATTATTTGTATCTAGTCGCCCTCTTAAACTTGAAGGTGTCCTATGCATTTATGTTTTGCTCTCTATGAAGGACAAGCTGAAAACCATTTGTATGTTTTTTCTTATGATTTGAACACACGTTTGACTTTCATTGTTTTATTTTCATGATCTTTTGTTTGTGTTCATTTTCATGTTTACAACATGGTTGCTAAGTTCTTATTGTCAAGATTATATCTTTCATGCCCATGTTTTAAGTTCTTATGATCCCAGCTCACAATTGCTTACATATATGATCAACATTGTGTAGGTGCATGTCACCTAAAAAATTATTCTTTTGTTATTACTTACTGACTCGAGGATGAGCAGGAGTTAAGCTTGGGGATGCTTGATACGTCTCCAACGTATCTATAATTTTTTATGCTCCATGCTTGTTTTTACACCATTTGCCTACTGTTTCGTTACACTTTTTGGCACTTTTATGCATTTTCCGGAACTAACCTATTAACAAGTCGCCACAGTGCCAGTTCCCTGTTTTCTGCTATTTTTGTGTTTCAGAAGTGATACACAGGAAATATTCTCGGAATTGGACGAAACAAGTTCCTGAAGTCTTATTTTTCCCGAAAGCTTCCAGAGATCCGAAGAGGAGTTGGAGGGGGGCCACGAGGGCCCCACACACCAGGGTGGCGCGGCCAGGGGCCTGGCCGCGCCCCCTATGTGTGAGGGTGCCTCGGGCCACCTCTGACGATGCCCCTTCATCTATAAAGACCCGCCGAAGGAAAAAACCTAAGTACCCGATCAATTTTCCGGAACACATCACGATCCACCACCGCCGTCGACCCAAAGATCGGGAGGGTCCAGAAGCTCTTTCCGGCACCCTGCCGGAGAGGGGAATCACCGCCGGAGGTCTTCTTCATTGCCATGCTTGCCTCCAGAGCAATGAGTGAGTAGTCTACCTTGGACTATGGGTCCATAGCAGTAGCTAGATGGTTGTCTTCTCCACCATGTGCTTCATGTTTAGATCTCATGAGCTGCCCTACATGATTGAGATCACCGTTATGTAATTCTACATGTTTGGTTTGTATGGATCCAATGAATATTGGTGTTATGATTGAGTTGCTATACTGAAATATCTTTTGTTATCTCTATGTTGTTTATGATCTTGCATGCTCTCCGTTGTTAGTAGCTATCTTGGCCGAGTAGTTGCTAGTGACTCCAAGAGGGGTATTTATGCTCGATAGTGGGTCCATGCCTCTATTTAATCTGGGGGAGTGACAGAAACCTCTAAAGTTGTAGATGTGCTGTTACTACTAGGGACAAAACAACATTCATATGCTCAAGGGCATATGCTTTGTTTACATTACACACTTTTCTTAATGCAATTATCTGTTGTTCGCAACTTAATACTTGTGGAGTTCTCGGATTGATTCGCCACAAGTGGATTATTAGTCATAGATGCAGTTGGATGGCGGTCTATGTATTTTGTTGTAATGCCCAGAGTAAATCACATAGTGATCTTCTTGACATATCACGTTATCTTTATTCTATCAATTGCTCAACTGTAATTTGTTTACCCAGCATGTGTTATTTATCTTATGGAGAGACACCACTAGTGAACTGTGGACCCCGATCGTATTTCCATCATATTGCTATCACCTGTTTACTTTACTCGCACTGTTTACTTTACTCGCATACTACTATCACTTTCCACTCGATACGCTCATAACCTTTGTTTCAAGCAAACCGGTGAGATTGACAACCTCATCGTAAGTTGGGAACAAAGTACTTGGTTGTGTGTGTGTGTAGGTTCCGCATTGCTACTGGCCGAAGATGAGTCAACAAGTGTCGTAAACGGCGCCCTTGTTGGAGTGCTATTAAGCCAGTCCGCATCACCTTCAGTCGTAACTGTCTACTCTTCTCCTGATCGACATACCTTGGTTTCTTAACTGAGGGAAAACTTGCTGCTATCTTCATCAAACCTTCTCTTGAGGTTCCCAACTGGCCGGTTATTTACTTCATCAACTCAGTAGCATTAATGCTTATGAATTATTGTCTTGTTATTGAACCATTTGATTGTTGGGGATTTGACTTTATGGGTCATTTTTCTCCTTCAGAAGGTTATACTCATATACTCGTTGTTGTTGATTGTGTTACAAAGTGGGTAGAAGCTATACCTACAAAGAGTGTCGATGGTGAGACCTCGTTAAAATGCTTAAGGATGTTATTTTTCCTAGTTTTGGTGTGCCTAGATATCTTATGACTGATGGAGGTTCTCATTTTATTCATGGCGGTTTTAGGAAAACTCTTGCTAGATATGACGTTAATCATAGAATTGCTTCTGCTTATCATCCCCAAACCAGTGGGCAAGTAGAGCTATCAAATAGAGAGATCAAGTCTATCTTGCAGAAGACTGTCAATAGATCTAGGAAAAATTGGGCTAGCAAGTTAAACGATGCTTTATGGGCTTATAGAACTGCTTATAAGAATCCCATGGGCATGTCTCCTTACAATATGGTTTACGGAAAAGCGTGTCACTTGCCCTTAGAATTAGAACACAAAGCTTTTTGGGCAGTGAGAGAGCTTAATAGGGATTTTAAACTTGCCGGTAAGAAAAGGTTGCTTGATTTGAGTTCTTTAGATGAGTGGAGAAACAAAGCTTACAAGAATGCTAGACTTTTTAAAGAAAAAGTCAAGAAATGGCATGATAAGAGAATTCTTAAGAGAGAGTTTCATGTTGGTGAGAAAGTTCTATTGTATAGGTCTCGTCTCAGATTTTTTTGTAGGAATTACTTTCGAAATGGGAAGGACCCTTTGTTATTGAAGAGGTGCATCGCTCAGGTGCAATAAATACTGCTTCATTAAAAGATAACACTACACAAGTAGTGAATGGGAAAAGGCTCAAGCATTATATTGCTGGAGATTCTTATAATAAAGATGTTGATGTTATTCAAATAATTACTCCAGAAGAATTTATCAAAGAGCATATGCAGGAAACTGCAGTGTCAGTTTCCAAATAGGTAACAGTTCTAGTCAGAAAAGGTTCACGATAAATCCTTCTAATTAATATTTTTAATGTTTTTATTAAATATGAGAAATCACAAGATGAAAATGGGCAGGAGATGGAGTCCGGTGGCTCCTCACCACCAGGGGGCACGGGCCCACTCCAGGCCGCGCCGCCCTGTGGTGAGACCACCCCGGAACTTGTTTCTATCCCGGTTTCCTCCTGTGATTTCATTTCGATGTTTAATTTTTGCCTATATAACCCCCCAGATAACCCAAGGTCTGTATATCGTGTTTTCGTTTTGAGCTGTTTCTGTTAGGAGTTGTTCTGAGCTTTAGGAGCATCATAGCTTCCTCAAGCGATGACAAGGAGAGGATGCCTTCAGAATATGATCACCAAGACCTTGAGCAAAAGGAGGAGGCCGTGAGTGAAGCTGAGGAAGAAGAGCAACGCTCATGCCCCCACTCTGTCATCGCAAGTATTGGAGTGGTGACGAACCCTAGCAAGTTTAAAAGAAGCTCATGGATGAGCACCGGAGGAGGTGTGCCGTGCCACACCTTAGCTCCACGGACATCTACGCCAAGCAACAACCCCTTCCATACTCTAATACATGAACGTTAGTTTCAAAGGGTGCCTAGATCACGATTGCCCTCTGGTTAGGATATAGATCGTTCTAACAGTGCAGGGAAAGAAAGTTCCAAGTGTGAAGAAGGATGAGGAAATAATTTCAAGAGCTGGGATTCTTAGGCTGACAGGTTCATGAGCCGTATTGAGCACAACTCAGAAATGATTCGTAACTGATACGTCTCAAACGTATCTATAATTTTTGATGCTCCATGCTTGTTTTTACACCATTTGCCTTGTGTTTCATTACACTTCGTGGCGTTTTTATGTGATTTCTGGAACTAACCTATTGACAAGATGCCACAGTGCTAGTTCCCTATTTTTTTTTGCTATTTTTGTGTTTCAGAAAAGCTACACAGGAAATATTCTCGGAATTGGATGAAACAAGTTCCTGAAGTCTTATTTTTCCCGGAAGCTTCCAGAGATTCGAAGAGGCGAAGAAGAGGGGCCACAGGCCAACCTCACAATAGGCCGGCGCGGCCCAGGCCCTGGCCGTGCCACCTAGGTGTGAGGAGGCCTGGGGCCACTCCTGATAATGCCCCTTCGCCTATAAGAAGCCTCGGGATGGAAAACCCTAAGGGAGTCGGCGGAATTTCCAGAATAGTTCCGTAGCTCCGCCACCGCCGTCGACAAATTTCAGGGGATAGAAGTCTCTATTCCGGCACCCTGCCGGGATGGGGAAGTGCCCCCGGAGCCATCTCCATCGGTCTCCATCGCCATCTCCACTGTCTCCATCGACCTCACCGCCATCTCCATCAACCTTGCTATCTCCTATGATGAGGAGGGAGTAGTTCATCCCCGGGGCTGAGGGCTCTACCGGTAGCTATGTGGTTCACCTCTCTCTCCCATGATGTGATCTTTATGTGATCGTGAGATTTGTATCATGTTGAATAAGTAGATGTTACTCTTCTTCATTATGTGTACTCTAGTGTGTTATTAAAGTAATCTATTCCTCCTGCCATGGTGTAACGGTGACAGTGCGTGCATTGTGGTGGTACTTGGTCTAGGCTACGATTGTGATCTCTTATGGATTATGAGAATAATTATCACTATGATAGTATTGAAGTGATCTATTCCTCCTTTCATGGTATAATGTTGACAGTGTGTGCACCGTATTAGTACTTGGTCTAATTTGCAATAATATTTATCTTGAGTTGTGATTTGATTTGGATATCTCTATGAGTGCTATTTGTCAAGTACTTGATGAACTTTAAGGGGTGCTTCTGTAGCCACTATGCAATGATTCGTGTTATTCAATAGGAGAGTAATTCAGAGTACCATAGTGAAGAGAAGTTATTTATTTGTTCAATTATGTTATATTTGTTGGGAGTGTGTCCACTAGTGAAAGTATGATCCCTAGGCCTTATTTCCAAGCTTTGCACACCGTTTACTTGCTGTTTTGTTACTTGTTTGCTTGCTGCCATTTTTATTTCATATTGCATTTACTACTTATAATCATCCATACCACTTGTATTTCACTATCTCTTCGCCGAACTAGTGCACCTATACATCTGACAAGTGTATTGGGGACACAAGAGACTTTCTGTATCGCAATTGCAGGGTTGCTTGAGAGGGATAGCTTTGACCTCTTCCTCCCTGAGTTCGATAAACCTTGGGTGATCCACTTAAGGGAAACTTGCTGCTGCTCTACAAACCTCTGCACTTGGAGGCCCAACACTGTCTACAAGAACAGATGCGTGCATAGATATCAAGCTCTTTTCTGGCGCCATTGTCGGGGAGGTAAGTTAAAAGGTACTCGCATTCTCCTATGTGAGTACTCGGAGTTATTTCCTTTAGATTCTGCAATTACATCTTTTTGTTTCTTGTTTTCATTTTCACTAGTTAGGCTTAATGGAAAATAAAGAGTTCTTTAGTCTTTTTTCTGAGTTTAGATTTGAAGAGAAAATTGAAAAACCTTTGGAGCTTATTTCACATAGCAATGTTATTAGTACGAATGCTTTGAATCCCATTATTGCTAATGCTATAGAAAAGTCTAAGCTTGGGGAAGCTGGTTTTGTTAAGCATGATATTTTTAGTTCCCCAGCTTTAGTGGAGAAAGTTTGCTCTGATGATATTTTATCTCCCATATGTGATGTTTCTAATGATGCTTGTGCTCCTCATCCTTTTAAAATACCTATAAAAATTGTTGAACATGTTATGAATAACCGCTATTCAGGAGATGGGACAGTCCCTCCGGGTGATCATTTACGCTTTATACAAGAATTATGCGAGTTGTTCAAGTATGCAGGTATTTCATCAAGCCAAGTTAAGAGGAAGCTATTCTCTTATTCACTGAAGGGTAGAGCTGAGGAGTGGTATCAGCTACTTAAAGATGGTCCATCTATTGCATGGGAGGAAATTGTACCTCTCTTTTATTCCAAGTTTTATCCTCCAAGTGAAATTCATAAAGATCATAACCGGATATATAACTTTTGGCCTCATGATGAAGAAAGCATTGCCCAAGCATGGGGAAGATTGAAGTTACTAATGCATAAATGTCCTGTTCATGATCTTCCCCGTAATATTGTTATTAATAATTTTTATGCAAGGCTTTCAGGATATTATAAGGACTATCTAGATGCATGCTTTGATGGGTCTTTCACAAGCAAGGATGTTGACACCAAGTGGGATTTGCTTGAAACAATTCAAAACAATATTGAAGGTTGGGATAGCGACAAAGGTAAAGGATCAGGTATGAATTATGAGTTTGATTGCATTAAGTCTTTCGCTGAAACTGCTAATTTTCAAGAGCTTAGTGCTAAATATGGCCTTGATCCTCAAATTATGGTTGATTGCCTTAAAGCCTTTGCTTCCCATATGAATGTTCCTAAAGTAAATGGGGACGTGTATCATGAACCTTTTAAGGACACTTGCATAGAAAGTGATATTGTTATTGATGATTGCAATAAACATACTCAAACTTCTAAAAGTCCTATTTCTTATAAGCATGCTAATTTTTGTGGAATACATAGACCTTGTGAACAGAGTCACAACAAGGAAGATGATTGCATCACCCATGGGAATGAAGAAACCAATACGTGGCTCAGGGATCTAGATGAGCTTGGTGAAAAGGTTTGTGAACTTTATCCTTTTCTTTATAAATTTTGCGATAAAAAGGGTCACTTTAATTTTCAATGCCCAATTAATCGAGTGAGTACCGCAGATTTGTATTGTGATGATAAGATTACTTTTAATCAGTATGATGAGCTTACTTTGTTTTTGAATTGTGAAGAGATATCTAGAAAGATTTCTTTGGTTGATATGAGAGATGTTGATATTAATAGCATCCTTCGTGGTTGTCGTCTCTATTGTGCTAAAGATTGCCTCAGAAATACTTACTTACAAGATCTTATAAAACATGATGTTTTGCCAAGCTATGACAGGACTAATAGATGTTTCGATCTTATTAATAGAGAGGAGGAATCCTCCAAAGTTTCTTCTGTTGTTCCTATCAGCAAACCAGATTATGTGAAGAAGATGCCTTTCCCTCCTAAAGAATATGTGGAGAAGATGCCCTTTAAGTCTCTCCCTCCTAAAGGAGACAGTAAGAAGAGTAAGAAGAAGAAGAAGAAGAAGAAGAAGAAGAGGAGTAAGAGGCGAGAGGACACGGTATCTTCCCCTAAGCATTATGATCCTGCTATAGATTATGATAATTCTGATTGGGATGATGTTCCTATGCCTGTTACCTATGTTAGTGATCATGATTGGGAAAAGCACTCTATTTTTTATATTGAAAATCTTTTTGGTACAAATTCTAAGATTAATAATTGTTGTACCATTAGTGCTATCCATGTTCCTTCTTATGATGATATGTTTGAAGAATATGTTTTGCGAAATAGCTGTTCTCTAGCTTGTGATGATGCTAAACCTCTAGTTTATGATGGTTATGATGATGGGTATAATATTTTCAGTTCACCTACTATTGAGGATAAAATTAGTTATGATTACAATATGCCTCCTATTTTTGATGATTATGGTGATGAGAATAATTATTCTGTTGAATCTGCTCCTACTACTATTGTTCATGTGGGGAGTATTAATTCTTTTATGCAAGTGGATCATGATAGGGATGTTTTATGTGATAGTTATATTGTTAGTTCTATTCATGATGCTACTGAAAGTTATTATGAGAGAGGGAAACATGGTTTGATGGATCTCAACAATATTAAGTTTTCCCTCTTTATGTTGCAAATCTTGAAGTGGCACTTGTTTTATCTATCCATGCTTGCTACTATGTGCCTCGTTGATTTATTTTCTTACAAGATTCCTATGCATAGGAAGTGGTTTAGATTTAAATGTCTTTCACATTTGCTTTTTGATGCTTTCTGTTGCTTTAAGTTCCTATATGGCGCCTTTGCCTCAAGCTCTTATATGGCGCCCACATGAGCATCTTTGCAAATTACTGCGCCTAGCTCAAAGGCGTTAAAGAAAAGCACTCTTGGGAGATAACCCATTGTTTTATTTTTAGTACTTTTTCTTTTATTTGAGTATTGGAAGTTATTACTACTGTAATAACTGCTCCTTATCTTTTTTATTTCGTTGTTGTGCCAAGAGAAGCTTCTAATTTGAGTGAGGTAAGATTTGGGGATGTTGCTGTCCTGAAACTATTTTCAGTGCTGCACCATAAAAATTTGTGAAAATTCTCTGTATATCTTTTGGACCTGCGATTTCTTTTGCATATGACCCAGGTTATATCCAAACTTTCATTAGTTTAACACTTTTTGATTTGAGCAACAGAAAACCCTCTAAAAATTCGATCTTTGTCAGCTGTTCTGTTTTGACAGATTTCTGCCAATATTTGTGTTTGCTGATTTATCGCTTTCTTTTTTAGTTCTTTTGATCACGAAACTTTTGGGGAAGTTCCTACAGTAGTATATTATTAATATGTGGTGGTTTTAGGTTAAAACCTGAAGCAAAAAGGGCTGATTCAATGTTTTGCTTACACTAATGTTGCTAATAGATTTGTGTTTAGTTTTGTATGAAAGAAGTTTTCAAGTGTAGGGATCGGAGAGTGATGAGATGAGTTGAAGAATGGACAAAATCTCAAGCTTGGAGATGCCCATTCATCACCCCAAGAAATATCCAAGAAGTACAAGTGTCAAAGCTTGGGGATGCCCCCGAGGCACCCCTTCTTCATCGGGAAAAAATCAGGTCACCTTTGAAAACACTATATTTTTATTGCTTCATGCACTATGCTTTTTTCTTGGAGCGTCAGTTATTTTTGTTTTCAATTTTCTTTTGCTTTGTTTGCTGCAATAAATGTTTGGATCACATCATGTGTTTGGAGAGAGATATGCTCCGTTTTTCAATTGCCAAGAACACTCTAGTTTTCACTCTTATCATTTAACGAGTGTTCTCTTTTTCTGCTACTGCGTTTAACTTTCATTTTTCGCCTTGATTTTTGTTCAGATCTTGTTATATATTTTCATCAAGGTGTATTTTTGCCTCTGGTCTTTATTGGTTTTCATCAAATGAGGTGTTTATAAAAAGTATGAATGGTGTTGGAAAAGAGAAAAAGCTTTATGCAAAAAAGTGGTACAAAAAGGAGCTTGTTTAGACTGCGGCTTAGGCTTTTGCATGTCGTGCTTGATGTCATTTTGATAGTATGCTTAGTAGTTTTGCTGTAGCATGACTTGTCTCAAATGACTGAGATTGCTTAATGAGCCTTTGAAAAAATCATGTGTTGTTTTTATTATATGGAAGCATTTATTTGGTTTTCTCCTTTGATGCTTTATTTGGGTTGACTTGGCACATGCTTACACCTTGTTGACTACAAAATAAGTCACCTATAGCCTCTACGATCATTTAGTTTTTGACTTTTGATGCCATCTTATGCTTCTTTTAATGTTGCTTTGTCACTTTGCATGATTATGGCCGTTATTGCTCTCTTAGTTGGTCGCTCCTAGTCTTTTGCTAGCCCTCGCCTTGTACTGAGTATGAGCTCTACTTGTGCATCCAACTCCTAAAAACCAAGTTTGCCATTGTGTCCACTATAAATTCCTATGCATGGTATTTGTAAGCCATTCCAAGTAAATTTTCATATGCTACCTTTCAAAAAACCTTCAAAATACTTGTCATTTTGTGACACTGTTTTCAGCTCATGAGGACGTAGTGGTCGGATTTGCTATCTTCCATATTGCTTATTCCAAAAAGAAAAAAAAGGAAAAAAAGAAAAGAAAAAAAGGCACTCCTCCATGGAATGTGAATGTTGGTGGGCACCCGATAGAATCGGTTAGCCATGGTTTGTGAAAGGAAAAAGGTGGGGAGGAGTGCCAAGTTTTATAAAAAGAGCACAAAAAGTGCCAATCTCTCTCTCAAAAACTTGCTTCATTTTTGTATGGAAGATAGTAAGAACCCCATTGCCAGTCATTGACAAAGACAACCACCTCTCAAAACCAATTTTTATCTCTCTGTTTTACAAATGAAAAGCTCTAGCACATATTTAATCACTGCTTCCCTCTGCGAAGGGCCTTTATTTTACTTTTATGTTGAGTCACCACCTTCTATCTTTATGCACCGTCTAAGAGAGCATAGTTGTCATTCTGAGTATAATGTGCATTGTCCCAAAGTTTTCATTGATTGATTCATATTGTTGGTTACACTTGTTCTCAAATTATTTGTATCTAGTCGCCCTCTTAAACTTGAAGGTGTCCTATGCATTTATGTTTTGCTCTCCATGAAGGACAAGTTGAAAACCATTTGCTATGTTTTCCATATGATTTGAACACACACTTGACTTTCATTGTTTCATTATTCATAATCTTTTGTTTGTGTTCATTTTCATGTTTATAACATGGTTGCTAAGTTTCTTCTATCAAGATTATGTCTTTCATGCCCATGTTTTAAGTTCTTTGATCTCAGCACTCAATGCTTTACCTATATGATCAAGATTGTGATGGTGCATGTCACCTCAAAAATTATTTCTTTTGTTATCACTTACCTACTCGAGGACAAGCAGGAGTTAAGCTTGGGGATGCTGATACGTCTCAAACGTATCTATAATTTTTGATGCTCCATGCTTGTTTTTACACCATTTGCCTTGTGTTTCGTTACACTTCGTGGCATTTTTATGCGATTTTCGGAACTAACCTATTGACAAGATGCCACAGTGCCAGTTCCCTATTTTTGCTGTTTTTGTGTTTCAGAAAAGCTACACAGGAAATATTCTCGGAATTGGACGAAACAAGTTCCTAAAGTCTTATTTTTCCCGGAAGCTTCCAGAGATCCGAAGAGGTGAAGGAGAGGTGCCACAGGCCAGCCTCACACTAGGTCGGCACGGCCCAGGCCCTGGCCATGCCGCCTAGGTGTGAGGAGGCCTGGGGCCACTCCTGACGATGCCCCTTCGCCTATAAGAAGCCTCAGGACGGAAAACCCTAAGGGAGTCAGCGAAATTTCCAGAACAGTTCCGTAGCTTCGCTGCCGCCATCGACAAATTTTGGGGGATAGAAGTCTCTGTTCTGGCACCCTGCTAAGATGGGGAAGTGCCCCCGGAGCCATCTCCATCGGTCTCCATCGCTGTCTCCACCGTCTCCATCGACCTCACCGCCATCTCCATCAACCTTGCTGTCTCCTATGATGAGGAGGGAGTAGTTCATCCCCGGGGCTGAGGGCTCTACCGGTAGCTATGTGGTTCACCTCTCTCTCCCATGATGTGATCTTTATATGATTGTGAGCTTTGTATCATGTTGAATAAGTAGATGTTACTCTTCTTCATTATGTGTACTCTAGTGTGTTATTAAAGTAATCTATTCCTCCTGCCATGGTGTAACGGTGACAGTGCGTGCATTGTGGTGGTACTTGGTCTAGGCTACGATTGTGATCTCTTATGGATTATGAGAATAATTATCACTATGATAGGATTGAAGTGATCTATTCCTCCTTTCATGGTGTAATGTTGATAGTGTGTGCACCGTGTTAGTACTTGGTCTAAGTTGCAATAATATTTATCTTGAGTTGTGATTTAATTTGGATATCTCTATAAGTGGTGTTTGTCAAGTACTTGATGAACTTTAAGGGGTGCTTCTGTAGCCACTACGCAATGATTAGTGTTATTCAATAGGAGAGTAATTCAGAGTAGCATAGTGAAGAGAAGTTATTTATTTGTTCAATTATGTTATATTTGTTGGGAGTGTGTCCACTAGTGAAAGTATGATCCCTAGGCCTTGTTTCCAAGCTTTGCACACCGTTTACTTGCTGTTTTATTACTTGTTTGCTTGCTGCCATTTTTATTTCATATTGCATTTACTACTTATAATCATTCATACCACTTGTATTTCACTATCTCTTCACCGAACTAGTGCACCTATACATCTGACAAGTGTATTGGGTGTGTTGGGGACACAAGAGACTTTCTATATCGCAATTGCAGGGTTGCTTGAGAGGGATAGCTTTGACCTCTTCCTCCCTGAGTTCGATAAACCTTGGGTGATCCACTTAAGGGAAACTTGCTGCTGCTCTACAAACCTCTGCATTTGGAGGCCCAACACTGTCTACAAGAACAGACGCGTGCGTAGACATCAGTAATCTCAGCTACAAGATTGATGACTTGAGAGACTTGATTGAGAAGCTTATTAAAGACGCACCACCACCGCCAAAGGAGTAATTCGTCATTGGTATAGGCATCCCCTTGGTTTGATCCAAGCTTGGGGGAGTTCCGCGGTATCACATCATTATCCTTTACTCATTTACTTTTCAAGTAGAGTCATATCATGAATAGAGAAGTTATTTTATAGAATAGTTTTTAGTGTGGAAGTATCCTCCTTAGTTGGTTATCTATCTATCCTTTGGTGTGAGTTACGATTGAGAAATATTAATGAGAAGTTTTATCATTTACTTTCTGCGCACCTTATTTTAGTTTGCAATCTTTCTTATATGATTAGTCTTGTTAATTAGTATTGGTATCACTTTGGGAGCATGAGTAAATCTAGTTGGCTTTGGCAAACTTAGCTTGGTCAGTAGCAACATTACCTTGAGGTTTGAGTAGAAAAAGAAGGAAGTGTTAGTAGATACATCATTTCAGTTTTCCTTCATGATTGGCTTATAAGCATTAGTATTCTCAAGTTAAAATCATTTGTGCCTTCAAGGAAGTTTGCATGATTGTTCCTATGAGAGTGGATTCGGTGCTCACCTGGGTACCTACGCACCCCCTTTCAAATTTTTATTCAAGACATATTAACCCATTTTTAGTTTGTTTTCCTAGTAGAGCACGAGATTCTGGTGTACAAAAGTGGTTTCAGAATTTTGATTTGATTTCTTTTCATCAAAGTCAACTCAAAAATAGATTTTTTGTTGACTTTTTGTTTTTCAGGTTGACTTTGACCTAGAAAAATTCATACAAAAAAATTGAAACCACTTTTACACAGCAGTATTTCGTGTTCTACTAGAAAACCAAGCTAAAATAGGTTAATACATTTTGAATCAAAAGTTGAAGGAGGGGTGTGTAGGTACCACCATGCATACCATTTTGTTTTTGTTGTTCCTATCATATGTATGATTGTTTGTTTCATGCAACTCTTATGCTTGCTACCCAGCCTTGCTAGCTAAAAACCTGTACTGAGAGGGAATACTTCTCGTGCATCCTATCCCCTAAAACCAAGTTACTTCAAAAGAGTCCACTATAAATTCGTATGCATGGTATTTCAAGCCATTCCAAGTAAATTTTCATGTGCTACCTTTCAAAAACCTTCAAATACTTCTCATTTTTTGCCACTATTTTTAGCTCATGAGGACGTAGTGGTTGGGTTTGTTATCTTCCATACTAAATTGAGTACCCCTCGACTAGGCAGCTTCATCTGCTCGACATTAATTTTGCAAGGGAGCTGGTCATACCATTGTAATCTAGAAAGAGAAAAGGAAAGAAAAAGGCACTCCTCCATGGTATGTGAAAGTTGGTGGGCACCCGATGGAATCGGTTAGCCATGGTTTGAGAAAGGAAAAGGTGGGGAGGAGTGCCAAGCTATAAAAGAGCACAATTGTGCCAATTTATCAACATCTCGGAACCGCTCTCACTTTTTTAGTATGGAAGATATCAAGAACTCCGTTGCTAGTCATTGACAAAAGCAACCACCTCTCAAAACAACTTTTACCTCTGTTTTACAAATGAAAAGCTCTAGCACATGTTTAATCCCTGTTTCCCTCTGTGAAGGGCCTGTCTTTTACTTTTATGTTGAGTCAACCTATTCCCTTCTATCTCAAGCAAGCATTTGAGTTGTTATGTTTCACTCATCCATATATTGATTTGTTCAGTCATGTTTACTATCTTCCATTGTTTAGTACAATGCTTTTATCTGAAGGAATATATCTTTGAAGGCTTTCTATGATTGTAAGAGTTTGTTTCGTTGAGCATATGGTTTTTGCTATATTAGCTCTGTTGTAAAAGGCTCCGTTCAAAAATAAGTATAGTTTGTTCATTGTTCTTTGACCAAGAACTAAGGTTTGCCATCACCAATTATGATTTTCCTTGTTCATCTTTAATTATGATTCCCTTTTACTTATTGTAAGTCTATGTTATATGAAGGGAAGTTGTTGTCTATTATAATTTGAGCCTTGGTGAATGTGATGCTTCTTGTCCGTATTTTGTTTATCGACACTTCACTCCATAAACCTTTTTTATAGATTCACTCCATAAACCTGTGGTCATGTTTACCGAGTTTAGTTTTCCCTTGGGGACAAGCGAGGTCTAAGCTTGGGGGGTTGATACATCCATTTTGCATCACTATTTTGTATCATAATTTACTGTTATTCATTGATATATTTCATATTTAGAGATGATACTTATGTTGTTTCCTCTACTTTTACATGTTTGATGATCATTGGAGAAACTTGCTGCCGTGAGTCAGGATTCTGCTGGAAAAAGGACCGTCAAGACACCATATTTCTGAAGATCAACAATTCCAGAGAAATACCCAGAAATTCTTATAATATCAGAAGACTAAAGTATCCAGAAGGAGGAGGCGAGACGAGCAGCAGTGTGGGCTCACCCACAGGGGGCGCGGGTCCACCCCTCACCGCGCCGGCCTGTGGTGTGGCCACCCTGGCCCTCTACTGCCATCACCCCCTTGAGTATATTGTCGATCCCAAAAACCTAAGTGAAGGGGGGTTCAGAGATAGACACCGCCGCCTTTGCGGGGCGGAAAACACCGAGAGAGAAAAGCTCTCTGGCAGGCAGAAATCTGCTAGGGAAATTCCTTCCCGAAGAGGGGAGATCATCGCCATCATCATCATCACGCTAGACTTCATCGGGATCATCATCACCATCATCCTCATCACCAGCACCTCCATCTCCACCATCACCATGCCATCCCGCTGTAACATCTTGAGTTGAATCTTATCAAATTCTTAGGGGAAACTTTCCCGGTATTGATTACTCTTGTAGTTGATGCTATTGAGTGGATCCGTTGAATTAAGGTTTATGTTCAGATCATTATTTACCATTATTTCACCTTTGGTCATGATCCATGTGATGTCTTGTGAGTAGTTCGTTTAGTTCTTGAGGACATGGGAGAAGTCGAGATGTTAGTAGTGAAACTATGTTGAGTAATATTTAATGGTTTGATATTTATGTTATGGTGTATTTCTACTAGTGGTGTCATATGAACGTCGACTACATGATACTTCACCATTTATGGGCCTAGTGGAATGCATTATGTATATGGTCACTAATTGTGGGGTTGCCGGAGGGACAGAAACCCAAACCCCCGTTGGGAAACCATTGCACCAGGGAGCGTAGGATCTCAGAGTTTAAGGTTGTGGTTAGATTTATCTTAATTACTTTCTTGTATTTGCGGATGCTTGAAGGGGGGTATAATCACAAGTGTGTATTAGTCCTAGTAAGGGTAGTACGCTAGCATAGGTTCACCCCCATAACACTTATCAAACCAATGAAGATTACTTAGCGGCGTGAAGCGAAAGCTCTCGACAGAAACTCCCGTGTGTCCTCGAGAACGTTTGGTTATCATAAGTTACACAACCGGCTTGTCCTTTGCACTAGAAAGGATTGGGCCACTTGCAGCAATTACTATTACTATCTTTTATTTACTCATACTTTATTTATTTGCATTACCAAATACCCCTAAAAACCTGTTTGCTAGTATTTACAGTGAATCCTTGATCAAAACCACTTGTCAACACCTTCTACTCCTCGTTGGGTTCGACACTCTTATTTATCAAAAGTACTACGATACACCCCCTATACTTATGGGTCATCAGCGCTTAGGACCACTAGAAGAAAAGTGACCATCTACCACGACTGGCACTTTCGGTCGTTGCTTAAGACCCTCCTTCCATCACGATTTTGGTCGGTTTTGTGGTGGATGGAAAAACTTTTTTCTTGTTTTGGGGGCCCTCTACTATCACAGATTAGGGCAAATCGTGGTAGATGGTCATCCGGTGCGTGGTAGATAACAATTTTTCAATTTTGCATCGATTTTGGACTCTGATCGACCTTTTTAGGCTGTGGGGCCATGATGTGAGTGATACGTCCAAAACGTATCTACTTTCCCGAACACTTTTGCTGTTGTTTCTCCTCTAATTTGTGTGTTTTGAATGCAACTAACGCAGACTAATGCTATTTTTAGCAGAATTGCTCTGGTGTCTCGTTTTTGTGCAGAAATCCAACTTTTAGTAAAAATTCGGGAAAATATTGCAAAAATCTTATTTCACCAGAAGACCCACGGAGCTAGAAGACGAGACGGAGAGGGGCTAGGAGGCCGCCACACAACCAGGGGGTGCGGCCCAGCCCTGGCCATGCCCACCTATTGTGAGGCTGCCTGGGCCATCGCCTCGACCCCTCCTTCCTCCTACGTATACCCTCTGACCTGAAAGGAGTGGGGATTCAGCGTTTTTCCCAGATAGACTTCCGCTGCGCCGCCACCATCAGAAACCACGATTCAAAACCAGAAACTCTGTTCTGGCACCCTACCAGGATGGGGATTTGGAAGAGATCTTCATCACCATCATCACCAACGTCTCTCCATCAACCATCCATGACTCCCCCATCCATGTGTGAGTAATTCCCGCTGTAGGCAAAGGGGATGGTAGGGATTGGATGAGATCATTCATGTAATTTGCTATGAGATTGTTAGGGCATATTGCCTAGAATATTTTATTAGTGCTTATGACATTGTTGCAACTTGTTGTGCTTAATGCTTGTCACTTTGGGCCCGAGTGCTGATGTCTACGCATGCGTCTGTTCTTGTAGACAGTGTTGGGCCTCCAAGTGCAGAGGTTTGTAGAGCAGCAGCAAGTTTCCCTTAAGTGGATCACCCAAGGTTTATCGAACTTAGGGAGGAAGAGGTCAAAGCTATCCCTCTCAAACAACCCTGCAATTACGATACAGAAAGTCTCTTGTGTCCCCAACACACCCAATACACTTGTCGGATGTATAGGTGCACTAGTTCGGCGAAGAGATAGTGAAATACAAGTGGTATAGATGATTATAAGTAGTAAATGCAATCTGGAATAAAAATGGCAGCAAGCAAACAAGTAACAAAACAGCAAGTAAACGATGTGCAATGCTTGGAAACAAGGCCTAGGGATCATACTTTCACTAGTGGACACACTCTCAACAAATATAACATGATTGAACAAATAAATAACTTCTCTTCACTATGGTACTCTGAATTACTCTCCTATTGAATACCACTAATCATTGTGTAGTGGCTACAGAAGCACCCCTGAAAGTTCATCAAGTAATTGACAAACACCACTCATAGAGATATCCAAATCAAATCACAACTCAAGATAAATATTATTGCAACTTAGACCAAGTACTAACACGGTGCACACACTGTCAACATTACACCATGAAAGGAGGAATAGATCACTTCAATACTATCATAGCGACAATTATTCTCATAATCCATAAGAGATCACAATCGTAGCCTAGACCAAGTACCACCATGATGCACACACTGTCACCGTTACACCATGGCAGGAGGAATAGATTACTTTAATAACACCACTAGAGTACACATAATAAAGAAGAGTAACATCTACTTATTCAACATGATACAAAGCTCATGATCACATAACGATCACATCATGGGAGAGAGAGGTGAACCACATAGCTACCGGTAGAGCCCTCAGCCCCGGGGGAGAACTACTCCCTCCTCATCATAGGAGACATCAAGGTTGATGGAGATGGCGGTGAGGTCGATGGAGGCAGCGGAGACGGCGATGGAGATGGCTCCGGGGGCACTTCCCCGTCCCGGTAGGGTGCTGGAATAGAGACTTCTGTCCCTCGAAATTCATCAGCAGCGGCGGCGGAGCTACGGAACTCTTTCTAGAAAATTTGCCGACTCCCCTAGGGTTTTCTGTCCCGAGGCTTCTTACAGGCGAAGGGGCATTGTCAGGAGTGGCCCCAGGCCTCCTCACACCTAGGCGGCACGGCCAGGGCCTGGGCCGCGCTGGCCTAGTGTGAGGCTGGCCTGTGGCCCCTCTCCTTCACCTCTTTGGATCTCTGGAAGCTTCCGGGAAAAATAAGACTTCAGGAACTTGTTTCGTCCAATTTCGAGAATATTTCCTGTGTAGCTTTTCTAAAACACAAAAACAGCAGAAAACAGGGAACTAGCACTTTGGCATCTTGTCAATAGGTTAGTTCCAGAAATCGCATAAAAACGCCACGAAGTGTAACAAAACACAAGGCAAATGGTGTAGAAACAAGCATGGAGCATCAAAAATTATAGATACATTTGAGACGTATCAGCATCCCCAAGCTTAACTCCTGCTCGTCCTCGAGTAGGTAAGTGATAACAAAAGAAATAATTTTCAAGGTGACATGCACCTACACAATCTTGATCATATATGTAAGCGTTGTGAGCTGGGATCAAAAGACCTTAAAACATGTGCATAAAAGATATAATCTTGACAATAAGAAACTTAGCAACCATGTTATAAACATGCAAATGAACACAAACAAAAGATCATGAAAATGAAACAATGAAAGTCAAATGTGTATTCAAATTATAAGGAAAAACATACAAATAGTTTTCAGCTTGTCCTTCATGAAGAGCAAAACATAAATGCATAGGACACCTTCAAGTTTAAAAGGGTGACTAGATACAAATAATTTAAGAACAAGTGAAACCATGATCATGAATCAATCAATGAAAACTTTGGGACAATGCACATTATACTCAGAATGACAACTATGCTCTCTTAATGGTGCATAAAGGTAGAAGTTGGTGACTCAACATAAAAGTAAAAGAAAGGCCCTTCACGGAGGGAAGCAGTGATTAAACATGTGCTAGAGCTTTTCATTTGTAAAACAGAGAGATAAAACTTGGGTTTTGAGAGGTGGTTGCTTTTGTCAACGACTGGCAATGGGGTTCTTACTATCTTCCATAAAAAAATGAAGCAAGTTTTTGAGAGAGATTGGCACTTTTGTGCTCTTTTATAAAGCTTGGCACTCCTCCCTACCTTTTTTCCTTTCACAAACCATGGCTAACCGATTCCATCGGGTGCCCACCAACATTCACATTCCATGGAGGAGTGCCTTTTTTTCTTTCTTTTTTCTCTTTTTTTTGGAATAAGCAATATGGAAGATAGCAAATCCGACCACTACGTACCCATGAGCTGAAAACAGTGTCACAAAATGAGAAGTATTTTGAAGGTTTTTTGAAAGGTAGCACGTGAAAATTTACTTGGAATGGCTTGCAAATACTATGCATAGGAATTTTTAGTGGACACAATAGCAAACTTGGTTTTTAGGAGTTGGATGCACGAGTAGAGCTCATACTCAGTACGAAATGAGGGCTAGCAAAAGACTGGGAGCGACCAACTAAGAGAGCAATAACTGTCATAATCATGCATAGCGACAAAACATCATTGAAAGAAGCATAAGATGGCATCAAAAGTCAAAAACTAAATTATCATAGAGGCTATAGGCGACTTATTTTGTAGTCAACATGGTGTAAGCATGTGCCAAGTCAACCCGAATAAAGCATCAAAGGAGAAAACCAAAATAATGCTTCCAAACGATAAAAACAATGTATGATTCTTTCAAAGGCTCATTAAGCAATCTCAGTTATTTGAGACAAGTCATGCTACAGCAAAACCACTAAGCATACTATCAAAAAGACATCAAGCACGACATGCAAAAGCCTAGGCCGCAGTCTACACAAGCTTCTTTTTATACCACTTTTTTGCATGAAACTTTTTCTCTTTCCAACACCATTCAATCCCTTTTTGAGAAAACTCTTTTGAGGAAAACCAACATAGACCAGAGGTCCAAATACACCTTGATGCAAAGATAAAACAAGATCTGAACAAAAATCAAGGCGAAAAACAAGAGCTAAACGCAGTAGCAGAAAAAGAGAACACTCGTTGAACGATAAGAGTGAAAAATGGAGTGTTCTTGGCAAATGAAGAACGGAGTTCATCTCCCTCCAAAACAACATGATGTGATCAAACCATTTATTGCAGCAAATAAAGCAAAAGAAAACTCAAAACAAAAACAACTGACGCTCCAAGAAAAACGCATAGTGCATGAAGCAATAAAAATATAGTGTTTTGAAAGGTGACCTGATTTTTGCCGATGAAGAAGGGGTGCCTCGGGGGCATCCCCAAGCTTGAGCTTTTGTCCATTCTTCAACTTATCTCATCACTCTCCGATCCCTACACTTGAAAACTTCCTTCATACAAAACTAAACACTATTCTATTAGCAACATTAGTGTAAGCATAACATATAATCAACCTCTTTTTGCTTCAGGTTTCAACCTAAAACCACCAAATATAAAGTATATACTACTGTAGCAACTTCCCCAAAAGTTCCGTGATAAAAAAAACTCAAAAAGAAAGCGATAAAGCGGCAAACACAAATATTGGCAGAAATCTGTCAAAACAGAACAGCTGACAAAGGTCGAATTTTTAGAGGGTTTTCTGTTGCTCAAATCAAAAAGTGTTCAACTAATGAAAGTTTGGATATAACCTGGGGCATATGCACAAGAAATCGCAGGTTCAAAAGCTATACATAGAATTTTCACGAATTTTTACAGTGCAGCACCGAAAACAGTTTCAGGACAGCAACATCCCCAAATCTTTACCTCACTCAAATTAGAGGCTTCTCTTGGCACAACAATGAAATAAACAAGATAAGGAGCAGTCATTACAGTAGTAATGACTTCCAAGACTCAAATAAAAGAAAAAGTGCTGAAAAGTAAAACATTGGGTTATCTCCCAAGAGTGCTTTTCTTTAACGCCTTTGAGCTAGGCGCAGTAATTTGCAAAGATGCTCATGTGGGCGCCATATAAGAGCTTGAGGCAAAGGCGCCATATAGAAACTTAAAGCAATAGAGAGCATCAAAAAGCAAGTATGGAACACATTTAAATCTAAACCACTTCCTATAGAAAATAGTCTTGTAAAGAGACAAGTCATAAAAGCGCAAAGCAAAAAGCATAGGAAGGCAAAACAAGTACAACTTCAAGAATTGCAACATAAAGAGGAGAAACTCAATATTGTTGAGATCCATCAAACCATGTTTCCCTCTCTCATAATAACTTTCAGTAGCATCATGAATAGAACTAGTGGATACCCCGCGCGTTGCGGCGGGCATAAGAGAACACTTTTAGATATAAAATCCATATGAACAATAGGATCATATGTTGCAGTTACATTATCCACTTGGTGTTAAGTATAGATATACAAAAATATTGTTATATTTGATTGGATATTACAAAAAGGAACCTTTTCAGGGACATATCATGCATTTATATAACAATATGCAATATATCATAAGATCTTCTTGGAGTGGTTCTTCTTCATAACATTGAATAAGCGGACTATTTTGGCCAAAATAATTAAATCAAGAAGAGATAGTCAAAATATGGAGTCACTTGATTGCCTTTGCCACAATAATTTAGACCCGTTGGAACTATGTGTCTCCACCTCAACGTATATACTGTAAGATCATACATAATCTAATATCATGTGTATAGTAGGGAATGATTAACTACTGCTTGAGCATCATCCCAGAGCCTAAAGTCTATGGAAGATCCAACGTAAAAAAATGGAAATGTTCCTGTATATTTGTATAGTACTGTGGTTTGCTGTAATTTTGATTTTTCGTTTTTTGCTTTTGTCATGATAAACCGATGAATTCGTTAGAACCCCAAATATACTGCATCATTGTGATAAATTGGATTCTGTATTTCTGTTCAATGCTTTCCTGCTCCATGGGGAGCTATGATGCAGAGTCCCCAAACCGACCGTGAATGGCAAGGCTGAAGGCACACCAATTTACAATAATCTAGTAACTATGTGCAAATGAGCTCCTCTGTAGACTTGTCCATTCAAAGATGCAGCACGGCTGGCACATAACAAATATTTTATTTTTTAATTGCACACTGCCGAGGAATGCTGGACGAATATCACATGCATACCCGATGCTATGGGCTTTGCAGCAGTCGGAGTTCAACCTACAAATTTTGGCTGGTCGTCTGGCTACCATGAAAATATTTATTGAAAATAGGTAGCATAATACGTTGTTGATTTTATTTAGAGTTTTTGGGGTGGGCGCCTTCTTCCTTGAGGATAATTTGAACATATGGGGTACCTTTCTTCATGTACTCAAAGATGTATTTGGCAGCCTTGAATGCGTGATCCATGGAGAGGTTTGTGGTGTTGTGTTTGTGTGGAACGCTGCCTTTGAAAGTGATGCACATCGGTGATTTTGCAGTATTCTTCATCTCTAAAATATCTTCCATATATTTTTTGTGAGTTGCTCTGGATAAATGAGCAGATGAGGTGGGCAGAGTTTTTTTTGGTGCATCAGCTTGTATCCTGAAAAAGATGTTTATGTGGTATTAAAGAAAGTAAGCGCGTAAAGCAGGAAAAACAAATAAAATTTGATGTAGTACCCATACATGTTGCCTTCCTGCGGACTGTCCATGTATTGCCAATAGACAAAATTCTGTGCATAATAAAATGAGTTGTAAGGAGTACAATTTTATGGGTGGTGTTATGTAGGTGTTATGCGTAAGCATGTTATTCAAGTACTTTAACATGATAGGATTCGGATGAATCAAACAAAAAAATAGAAAATAGCAAGATATCCTTGTTCCTGTAATTCCCTGTATTTTGCTTCCATGGGCAGACATGGATGAAAGCAAAGCAAGGGAAACAATGTGAATTAAATTTACAGGAAGCTAATAGCATGAAAATTTTAGGCGAACTCTACTATAGAATCTCACCACAGATGCTACTAAATCCCAAATGCTAATGTCGCACTATTGCTGACAAAGCCATGGAAATTCCAGATCATAATTGAAAACTGATACGATGATGCAAAAAAGCTTCAGTACACAGATATAGAGATAGTACCAAAAGGAGCTTTCACTATCAAGAAGGAGCTCTCGGTATGGCATGCAGCGACGAAGGACCATGAACAGCAGCTCCGCCGTTTAAGTCATTGGGCGCCTGAGGAAGTAAAAATCCATGCATCATATTATGTGCTAGTGCCAACGGAGGATACAGAAGAGACTGGCTCACCAGCGGGGGCGTCAGAACCCACACGAATGGAGGACAATGAGCGGGCAAAGGTGGAGGTAAGAGTTTAAGAAGGGGGGATCTGCGTAGACTGCTCGTCTGCCGCCATCAGTTTCCGTTTCTTTTGGAGATTTTGGGGAGCGGAAGAGAGGGCGGCATTGTGGAATTGATGGTGAAGAGGAAGTGGGGGGCGTCAATGGTCGTAGATGAGATACATCCGCTGTCGATGGAGAAGACGAATAGTGTTGGGCTGGTTGATCCTGCCTGGCTCATCACCACGTGAGAATCAAGGGAGATAAATGGGCTGACTGCGGACTGGGCTGGATGTGGGCTGAAGCTTCAATGGTTCAAGTGTCAGGCTAGGGATGGATATGGCAAAGCAAACAGCGGTATCGAGCGATGCGGACGAAAGGCGAATACACGATGGAAGGAATAGGTTGATGTGGACACGCTGCATGTTGAGCTTGCGAACATTAAATGAAGATAGTGGGGATTCACTTTATAAGTATTATAGATTAATAATATAACTATCACATAAAATATCTCTATCATGAGCCACATGCATAAAAGAATTAATACTCCCCACATGAACAATAGTAGTAGGAGCAGATTCAACAAAATAATTATTCTCATCACCATAATCATCAAAAATAGGAGGCATATTGTAATCATAACTAATTTTCTCCTCAAAAGTAGGTGAACTGAAAATATTATACTCATCATCATAACCATCATAAACTAGAGGTTTAGTATCATCACAAGCTAGAGAACAGCTATTTCTCAAAGCATACTCACCAAACATATCATCATAAGAAGGATCATGGATAGTACTAATGGTACAACAATTATTAACCTTAGAATTGCTACCAAAAAGATTTTCAATATCAAAAGTAGACAATCATGATCACTAACATAGGTAGCAGGCATAGGAACATCATCCCAATCAGAATTATCATAATCTATAGCAGGATCATAATGCTTAGGGGAAGATACCGTGTCCTCTCGCCTCTTACTCCTCTTCTTCTTCTTCTTCTTCATACTCTTCTTACTCTCTCCTTAAGGAGGGAGAGACTTGAAGGACATCTTCTCCACATATTCTTTAGGAGGGAAAGGCATCTTCTCCACATAATCTGGTTTGCTGACAGAAACAACAGAAGAAACTTTGGACGATTCCTCCTCTCTATTAATAAGATAAAAACATCTATCAGTCCTGTCATAGCTTGGCAAAATATCAAGTTTTATAAGATTTTGAATGTAAGTATTTGCAAGGCAATCTTTAGCACAATAGAGACGACAACCACGAAGGGTGCTATTAATATCAACATCATTCATATCTATCAAAGCAATCTTTCTAGATATCTCTTCACACGCCAAGAACAAAGTGAGCTCATCATGCTGATTGAGAGTAATCTTGTCATCACAATACAAACTTAAGGTACTAGAAGAGTAACTGTTAGGGCTTGAGCATTGGAAATTAAAATGACATATGTCATCACAATGTTTACAAAGAAAAGGATAAAGCTCACAAACCTTTTTACCGATCTCACCTATATCCTTGTACCACATACTGGTTTCTTCATTTGAGTGGGTGATGCAATAATCTTCCTTGTTGTAACTCTGTTAACAAGGTCTATGTATTCCACCAAAATTAACATGCTTATAAGAAATAGGACTTTTAGAAGTTTGAGCATGTTTATTGGATTCATCAATAACAATATCACTTTGTATGCAAGTGTCCTTAAAAGGTTCATGATACACGTCCCCATTTCCTTTAGGAACATTCATATGGGAAGCAAAGGCTTTAAAACAATCAACCATAATTTGAGGATCAAGACCATATTTAGCACTAAGCTCTTGAAAATTAGCAGTTTCAGCAAAAGACTTAATGCAATCAAACTCGTAATTCATACCTGATCCTTTACCTTTGTCGCTATCCCAACCTTTAATATTGTTTTGAATTATCTCAAGCAGACCCCACTTGGTGTCGACATCCTTGCTTGTGAAAGACCCATCAAAGCATGCATCTAGATAGTCCTTGTAATATCTTGAAAGCCTTGCATAAAAATTATTAATAACAATATTACGGGGAAGATCATGAATAGGACATTTGTGCATTAGTGACTTCAATTTTCCCCATGCTTGAGCAATACTTTCTCCATCATGAGGCCAAAAATTATATATCCGGTTACGATCTTTATGAATTTCACTTGGAGGATAAAACTTGGAATAAAAGAGAGGTACAATTTCCTCCCATACAATAGATGGACCATCTTTAAGCAGCTAATACCACTCCTCAGCTCTACCCTTCAGTGAATAAGAGAATAGCTTCCTCTTAACTTGGCTTGATGAAATACCTGCACACTTGAACAACTCGCATAATTCTTGTATAAAGAGTAAATGATCACCCGGAGGGACTGTTCCATCTCCTGAATAGCGGTTATTCATAACACGTTCAACAATTTTCATAGGTATTTTAAAAGGATGAGGAGCACAAGCATCATTAGAAACATCACATATGGGAGAAAAAATATCATCAGAGCAAACTTTCTCCACTAAAGCTGGGGAACTAAAAATATCATACTTAACAAAACCAGCTTCCCCAAGCTTAGACTTTTCTATAGCATTAGCATTAACGGTATTCAAAGCATTCGTACTAATAACATTGCTATGCGAAATAAGCTCCTAAGGATTTTCAATTTTCTCATCAAATCTAAACTCAGAAAAAAGACTAAAGAACTCTTTATTTTCCATTAAGCCTAACTAGTAAAAATAAAAATAAGAAACAAAAAGATATAATTGCAGAATCTAAAGGAAATAACTTCAAGCACTCACACAGGAGGATGCGAGTACCTTTTACCTTACCTCCCCGACAACGGCGCCAGAAAGAGCTTGATGTCTACGCACGCGTCTGTTCTTGTAGACAGTGTTGGGCTTCCAAGTGCAGAGGTTTATAGAGCAGCAGCAAGTTTCCCTTAAGTGGATCACCCAAGGTTTATCGAACTCAGGGAGGAAGAGGTCAAAGCTATCCCTCTCAAACAACCCTACAATTATGATACAGAAAGTCTCTTGTGTCCCCAACACACCCAATACACTTGTCAGATGTATAGGTGCACTAGTTCGGCAAAGAGATAGTGAAATACAAGTGGTATAGATGATTATAAGTAGTAAATGCAATCTGGAATAAAAATGGCAGCAAGCAAACAAGTAACAAAACAGCAAGTAAACAGTGTGCAATGCTTGGAAACAAGGCCTAGGGATCATACTTTCACTAGTGGACACACTCTCAACAAATATAACATGATTGAATAAATAAATAACTTCTCTTCACTATGGTACTCTGAATTACTCTCCTATTGAATACCACTAATCATTGCGTAGTGGCTACAGAAGCACCCCTTAAAGTTCAGTAAGTACTTGACAAACACCACTCATAGAGATATCCAAATCAAATCACAACTCAAGATAAATATTATTGCAACTTAGACTAAGTACTAACACGGTGCACACACTGTCAACATTACACCATGAAAGGAGGAATAGATCACTTCAATACTATCATAGCGATAATTATTCTCATAATCCATAAGAGATCACAATCATAGCCTAAACCAAGTACCACCATGATGCACACACTGTCACCGTTACACCATGGCAGGAGGAATAGATTACTTTAATAACACCACTAGAGTACACATAATGAAGAAGAGTAACATCTACTTATTCAACATGATACAAAGCTCACGATCATATAAAGATCACATCATGGGAGAGAGAGGTGAACCACATAGCTACCGGTAGAGCCCTCAGCCCCGGGGGAGAACTACTCCCTCCTCATCATAGGAGACAGCAAGGTTGATGGAGATGGCGGTGAGGTCGATGGAGGCGGCGGAGACGGCGATGGAGATGGCTCCGGGTGCACTTTCCCATCCTGGCAGGGTGCCAAAACAGAGACTTCTATCCCTCGAAATTCGTCGGCAGTGGCGGCGGAGCTATGGAACTCTTTCTGGAAAATTTGCCGACTCCCCTAGGGTTTTTCATCCCGAGGCTTCTTATAGGTGAAGGGGCATCGTTAGGATTGGCCCCAGGCCTCCTCACACCTAGGCGGCGCGGCCAGGGCCTAGGCCGCACTGGCCTAGTGTGAGGCTGGCCTGTGGCCCCTCTCCTTCGCCTCTTCGGATCTCTAGAAGCTTCTGGGGAAAATAAGACTTTAGGAACTTGTTTCATCCAATTCCGAAAATATTTCCTGTGTAGCTTTTCTGAAACATAAAAATAGCAAAAAATAGGGAACTGGCACTGTGGTGTCTTGTCAATAGGTTAGTTCCAGAAATCACATAAAAACACCACGAAGTGTAATGAAACACAAGGCAAATGGTGTAAAAACAAGCATGGAGCATCAAAAATTATAGATACGTTTGAGACGTATCAAGTGCCATGATCTTAGATCTGAACTTGTTATTGTTTTATGATAATACTTGTTATTTATGATCTTACCTGCAAGTTGTATACACATATTGTTGTCTGGAACCCGAGGCCCCAAAGTGACAGAAATTGGGATAACCGGAGGGATGGCTATGATGTGATGATCACATGTGTTCACCAAGTGCTAGTGCTTTGCTCCGGTACTTTATTAAAAGGAGTATCTTAATTACCAGTAGTTTCCCTTGAGGCCCTGCTGCAACAGGCTGGTAGGACAAAAGATGTCGTGCAAGTTTCTCATTACGAGCACGTATGACTATATACGGAGCACATGCCTATGATTGTTTAGTACTAGGATGCTTTATCATTATTTATCTGAAATTGCCCATGTCTCACTGATTTCATAAATTATCTTATCCATGCAACGCCCGTACATCCATTCCTATGCCTACAGTATTGTATTCTACTATTTACTATTGCTACTATTACCGCTTTTATTTTACAACTGTTGTTACTGTTTCACTACTATCACTACTATAAAACTGTTGCTACTGATAAACTGCTACGAGTAAGTCTGTTTCTAGGTGCAGCTGAATTGACAACTCATCTGTTAAGGCTTATAAATATCCTTTGCCATCCCTTGTGTCGAATCAATAAATTTGGGTTTTACTTCCCTCAAAGACTGTTGCAATCCCCTATACTTGTGGGTCATCAAGACTATTTTCTGGCGCTGTTGCCGGGGAGCATAGATTTATTTGTAAGTTCACTTGGTATTCATATTGTTCGTTGCCATCCTTTCATCATGGGTAAACCTCGTGATGGAAAAGTTCCTATATTGCCATCCACTACAAGAAGAGGTACGACTTTGAACACCTCTGTTGCTCTTGATTCACCATCTCTTATGAGTAAGTTGCTTACACCACTGATACGTCTCCAACGTATCTATAATTTTTGATGCTCCATGCTTGTTTTTACACCATTTGCCTATTGTTTCGTTACACTTTGTGGCACTTTTATGCATTTTCCGGAACTAACCTACTAATGAGTTGCCATAGTGCCAGTTTCCTGTTTTCTGCTATTTTTTGTGTTTCAGAAGTGATACACAGGAAATATTCTCGGAATTGGACGAAACAAGTTCCTGAAGTCTTATTTTACCCGAAAGCTTCCAGAGATCCAAAGGAGAGAAGGAGAGGGGCCACCAGGGGCCCACATGCCAGGGTGGCACAGCCAGCCCCTAGCCCACACCACCAAGGTGTGAGGCCACCTGGCCCCTCCTCTGACATCGCCCCTTCGCCTATAAAGACCAGCCCGATGGAAAAAACCTAAGCACCCGATCACTTTTCCAGAACACATCGCGATCCACCGCCGCCGTCGACCCAAAGATCGGGAGGGTCCAGAAGCTCTTCCCGGCACCCTGCCGGAGAGGGGAATTGCCACCGGAGGTCTTCTTCATCGCCATGCTTGCCTCCGGAGCGATGAGTGAGTAGTCTACCTTGGACTATGGGTCCATCACAGTAGCTAGATGGTTGTCTTATCCACCATGTGCTTCATGTTTAGATCTCATGAGCTGCCCTACATGATTGAGATCACCGTTATGTAATTCTACATGTTTGGATTGTTGGGATCCGATGAATATTGGTGTTTATGATTGAGTTGCTGTACTGAAATATATCTTATGTTATCTCTATGTTGTTTATCATCTTGCATGCTCTCCGTTGTTAGTAGCTATCTTGGCCGAGTAGTTGCTAGTGACTCCAAGAGGGGGTATTTATGCTCGATAGTGGGTTCATGCCTCTATTTAACCTGGGGGAGTGACAGAAACCTCTAAGGTTGTAGATGTGTTGTTGCTACTAGGGAGAAAACAACATTCATATGCTCAAGGGCATATGCTTTGTTTACATTACACACTTTGCTTAATGCAATTATCTGTTGTTTGCAACTTAATACTTGTGGAGTTCTCGGATTGATTCGCCACAAGTGGATTATTAGTCATAGATGCAGTTGGATGGCGGTCTATGTATTTTGTTGTAATGCCCAGAGTAAATCTCATAGTGATCTTCTTGACATATCACGTTATCTTTATTCTATCAATTGCCCAACTATAATTTGTTTACCCAGCATGTGTTATTTGTCTTATGGAGAGACACCACTAGTGAACTGTGGATCCCAGTCCTATTTCCATTATATTGCTATCACCTGTTTACTTTACTCGCACTGTTTACTTTATTCGCATACTTCTACTGTTTTTCACTCGATACGCTCATAAGCTTTGTTTCAAGCAAACCGGTGAGATTGACAACCTCATCGCAAGTTGGGAGCAAAGTACTTGGTTGTGTGTGTGCAGGTTTCGCGTTGCAGCTAGCAAGCAAAGCTTGGATGAGGCGCCATATATAAATTGTCCGAAGCTGTCGCAAACTAGCAAGCATCACCTTCAGTCGTCACTGTCTGCTTTTCTATTGGACGATAAACCTTGGTTTCTTAACTGAGGGAAAACCAGCTGCTATACTCATCACACCTTCCTCTTGGGGTTCCCAACGGGCTGGTCATTCACCACGCACAAGGACTGTTGCTGGGGGACGAAGAAGAATAATCTCCCTCGTCAACTAGCCATCAGCTATTTTTCTGGTGCCGTTGCCGGGGAGGAAGTAGAAGACTTCTGCGAGGGGAGTTTTTTGCACGCACATCCTTTACTTTGTTATTGCTTTGCTTTACTTTATTTATTTTACCTGCATCGTTTTATATCAAAAACCCAAAAAAATTAGAATCCTTGGTAGTTGTTTTTACTTGTTTACTTTTGTTTTGCTGAAATGGCCAATCCTGAAAACACCAAGTTGTGTGACTTTACTAGCATGAACAATAGTGATTTTATCTGCACTCCTATTGCACCACCTGCTACTGCTGCAAACCTTTATGAGATTAAGCCTGCTTTATTGAACCTTGTTATGAAAGAGCAATTCTCTGGTGCTAGTACTGAAGATGCTGCAGCTCATCTCAACAATTTTGTTGAGCTATGTGAGATGCAGAAATATAAGGATGTTGATGGTGATATTATTAAGCTCAAGTTGTTTCCTTTTTCTTTGAGAGGAAAAGCTAAAGATTGGTTGCTGTCTTTGACTAAGAATAGTATTGATTCATGGGCTAAGCGTAAGGATGCTTTTATTGGTAGATAATATCCTCCTGCTAAGATTATATCCTTGCGTAGCAATATTATGAAGTTTACTCAGTTTGATAATGAACATGTTGCTCAAGCTTGGGAAAGAATGAAATCTATGATAAAGAATTGCCCCACTCATGGACTGACTACTTGGATGATTATCCAAACTTTTTATGCAGGACTGAATTTTTCTTCGAGGAACCTACTTGATTCAGCTGCTGGAGGCACTTTTATGTCCCTTACCTTGGGCGCCGTAACAAAGCTACTTGACAACATGATGGTAAATTACTCCGAATGGCACACCGAGAGAGCTCCACAAGGTAAGAAGGTAAATTCTGTTGAGGAAACCTCTTCCTTGAATGATAAGATTGATACCATTATGGTTATGCTTGCTAATGATAGGACTCATGTTGATCCTAATAATGTTCCTTTGGCCTCTTTGGTTGCTCAAGAAGAGCATGTTGATGTGAATTTCATTAGAAACAATAATTTTAACAACAATGCTTATAGGAACAATTTTGCTAGTAACAATTATAGGCCGTATCCTTCTACCAATGGTAATGGTTATGGTAATTCTTATGGTAATTCCTACAACAACACTAGGGCCGCGCCCTCCGAGCTTGAGGTAATGCTCAAGGACTTCATCGGTAAGCAAACTGCTTTTAATAAGTCTGTTGAGGAAAAGTTAGGCAAAATTGATATTCTTGCTTCTAAAGTTGATAGCCTTGCTCATGATGTTGAAATTCTGAAATTAAAAGTGTTGCCTAATGATGTGAAAGAGAACAATGTTTTTGCTACCGCTAATGCTATTCAAGTTGGAATTGATGAAAATATTAGATTGTTAGCGAAATTGCATGCCAGGTGGGAAAGAGAAGATGAGATGGCTAGAGAGATGAAGGTATGTACCATTACTACCTCTAATGATGTTGCTCCTAATGATAGCAATCCTCTTACTTTGATTGGGGTAGAGAAAACTCCCACTCCTTGTGTTAAAAAGCCTAAAACTGCCAAAACTTTTTCTCAAAAGAGTGCTGAAATTTTTCAGAGTGTGGGAGATGATAGCTCTATTTGTTTTAATGATTTTGATGTTGATGGCTGCAATATATCTGAAGTAATTTTGTTCTTGCAAAAGCTTGCTTTGACTCCCAATGCTAGTTCTTTAAATATTGCTTTTACTAAGCATATTACCAATGCTCTCATGAAAATTAGGGATGAAAAGTTGAAGCAAAAAGCCTCTATTCCCAAGAAGTTAGAAGATGGTTGGGAACCCATCATTGATATGAATGTTAATGGTTATGATTTCCATGCTTTATGTGATCTAGGTGCTAGTATTTCTATCATGCCTAGAAAGATTTATGACATGCTTGATTTACCACCGCTTGAAAAATGTTATTTTGATGTTCCTATTGCTGATGTTGCTAAGAAGAAACCTTTGGGAAGGATTAATCATGTTCTTATTGTGGTTAACAATAACCTTGTTCCCATTGATTTTCTTGTTATGGACATTGAATGCCATGCTTTATGTCCTATTATTTTGGGAAGACCCTTTCTTCGAACTGTATGTGCCATCATTGATATGAGAGAAGGCACTATCAAATATCAATTTCCACTCAAGAAAGGTATGGAACACTTCCCTAGGAAAAGAAAGAAGTTACTTTTTGACTCTATTCTTAGAGCAAATTATGAGCTTGATGCTTCATCACTTGATGTTACTTGATTCGCAATTTTCTGTGCCTAGCTCAAAGGCGTTAAAGAAAAGCACTCTTGGGAGATAACCCAATATTTTTTATTTTCAGTACTTTTTCTTTTATTTGAGTCTTGGAAGTCATTACTACTGTAATGACCGCTCCTTATCTTGTTTATTTCGTTTTTGTGCCAAGAGAAGCCTCTAATTCGAGTGAGGTAAAGATTTGGGGATGTTGCTGTCCTAAAACTGTTTTCGGTGCTGCACCGTAAAAATTCGTATAAATTATCTGTATATCTTTTAGACCTGCGATTTCTTATACATATGCCCCAGGTTATATCCAAACTTTTGTTAGTTGAACACTTTTTGATTTGAGCAACAGAAAACCCCTCAAAAATTCGACCTTTGTCAGCTGTTCAGTTTTGACAGATTTCTGCCAATATTTATGTTTGCCACTTTATCGCTTTCTTTTGAGTTCTTTTGATCATGGAACTTTTGGGGAGGTTGCTACAGTAGTATTTGCTATATATGTGGTGGTTTTGAGTTGAAACCTGAAGCAAAAAGAGGATTGATTATATGTTATGCTTACACTAATGTTGCTAATAGAATTGTGTTTAGTTTTGTATGAAGGAAGTTTTCAAGTGTAGGGATTGGAGAATGATGAGATGAGTTGAATAATGGACAAAAGCTCAAGCTTGGGGATGCCCATGCATCACCCCAAGAAATATCCAAGAAGTACAAGCGACAAAGCTTGGGGATGCCCCCGAGGCACCCCTTCTTCATCGGCAAAAATCAGGTCACCTTTCAAGACACTATATTTTTATTGCTTCATGCACTATGTGTTTTTCTTGGAGCGTCAGTTGTTTTAGTTTTCTTAGTTGGTTTAGTTTGTTTGTTTTCTGCAATAAATGGTTGGACCCCAACAAATTTTCTTTGGAGGAGATGTACTCATTTTTATTTGCGAAGAACACTCGTTGAAATTATAAGAGTGAAAAACGGAGTTGTTCAAGTGTTCTTCTTTCTCTGCTACTGCTTTTGGTTTTTGTTTTTGCCTTGATTTGCGTTCAGACCTTGTCATATCTTTTCATCAAGGTGTATTTTTGCCTCTGATCTTTATTGGTTTTCATGAAAAGAGGTGTTTATAAAAATTTCAAATGGTGTTGGAAAAGAGAAAAAGCTTTGTGCAAAATAGTGGTACAAGAAGGAGCTTGTGTAGACTGCAGCTTAAGCTTTTTCATGTCATGCTTGATGTCTTTTTAATAGTATGCTTAGTGGTTTTGCTGTAGCATGACTTGTCTCAAATGACTGAGATTGCTTAATGAGCCTTTGAAAAAATCATGCGTTGTTTTTATTGTATGGAAGCATTATTTTGGTTTTCTCCTTGATGCTTTATTTGGGTTGACTTGGCGCATGCTCACACATGTTAGGCTCTTACAAAGTCGCCAATAGCCTCTATGATCATTTAGTTTTTGACTTTTGATGCCATCTTATGCTTCTTTTAATGTCGCTTTGTTGCTTTGCATGATTATGGCCATTATTGCTCTCTTAGTTGGTCGCTCCCAGTCTTTTGCTAGCCCTCGCCTTGTACTGAGTATGAGCTCTACTCGTGCATCCAACTCCTAAAAGCCAAAGTTTTCCAAAGTGTCCACCATACATACCTACTAGCACTTTGCTATTCCAAGTAAATTTGACTTGCTTTTATTTTCTCTTCAAATTAAACTCTTACCAGTGTTATTGAAAATTCGGTCAGTAAAGCTCTCACGAACCAGAAGGCACACTTTACTTTTTCCTGTTCTTAAAAATTTGACATTGTGGTCTCTTATGTTGAGTTGTTATGCTTGCAAGTTGTAAGTTGGATTCTAGCCCAGCCAGGCTGTCATGGGCAAGCTTTCAACATTGCACTTCTTAATTGAGTTGATATCGTGATCTTTTGTTTATGGATGCCCGTGGTGTAAAATGAATTGGGAATCTTGTGGGGATCATGGAGTTTGTATATGTGTTAGGGAAACGCCGGGCCGCCAATCTAAGCTATACATAATTCATGGTGGAAATTTGCAGCATACCCATGATGAACATACGATGACGCATCTCACAATAAAAAGCTAAACAAAAGGCAAATAAAAGAGATGTCGAGGTGTTCATTGTCTGCTTGTCCTGTCATTTTGGTGTGGGCTTGTTCCATGTCATTGGGCATGGAGGTACCCCATTGGCAGTTCTCAATGATATGCATATACTTACAATGACAAGAGCCTTACTTGGGACTCTAAGTAAAGTAGCATGAGGTTTGGGTACTCGTATTCACGGGGCACGAGGTTTTCAACTTATGATTTGTCAAGCATATGCACCATAATTGTTCTCGCATTAACTTTAACCATTCAAGATGCTTATGATGGGGGCAATGAGAGCTCAAAGCCGGTACGTACCATAATTTTTGAAGGTTATAAAACTTGCAATCACTGCTTCCCTCTGCGAAGGGCCTTTCTTCTACTTTTATGTTGAGTCACCACCTTCTATCTTTATGCACCATCTAAGAGAGCACAGTTGTCATTCTTATTATAATGGGCATTGTTCCAAAGTTTTTATTGATTGATTCATATTGTTGGTTTCACTTATTCTTAAATTATTTGTATCTAGTCACCCTCTTAAACTTGAAGGTGTCCTATGCATTTATGTTTTGCTCTCTTTGAAGGACAAGCTGAAAGCCATTTGTATGTTTTTCCTTATGATTTGAACACACGTTTGACTTTCATTGTTTCATTTTCATGATCTTTTGTTTGTGTTCATTTGCATGTTTACAACATGGTTGCTAAGTTCTTATTATCAAGATTATATCTTCATGCCCATGTTTTAAGTTCTTATGATCCCAGCTCACAAATGCTTACATATATGATCAAGATTGTGTAGGTGCATGTCACCTCAAAAATTATTCTTTGTTATCACTTACCTACTCGAGGACGAGCAGGAGTTAAGCTTGGGATGCTTGATACGTCTCCAACGTATCTATAATTTTTGATGCTCCATGCTTGTTTTTACACCATTTGCCTATTGTTTCGTTACACTTCGTGGCACTTTTATGCATTTTTTGGAACTAACCTACTAATGAGTTGCCACAGTGCCAGTTTCCTATTTTCTGCTGTTTTTGTGTTTCAGAAGTGATACACAGGAAATATTCTCGGAATTGGATGAAACAAGTTCCTGAAGTCTTATTTTACCCGGAAGCTTCCAGAGATCTGAAGAAGAGAAGGAGAGGGGCCACCAGGGGCCCACACGCCAGGGTGGCACGGCCAACCCCTGGCCCGCACCACCAAGGTGTGAGGCCACCTGGCCCCTCCTCTAACATCGCCCCTTCGCCTATAAAGACCCCCCGACGGAAAAAACCTAAGTACCTGATCACTTTTCCAGAACACATCACGATCCGCCACCACCGTCGACCCAAAGATTGGGAGGGTCCAGAAGCTCTTCCCGGCACCCTGCCGGAGAGGGGAATCACCACCGGAGGTCTTCTTCATCACCATGCTTGCCTCTGGAGCAATGAGTGAGTAGTGTACCTTGGACTATGGGTCCATAGCAGTAGCTAGATGGTTCTCTTCTCCACCATGTGCTTCATGTTTAGATCTCATGAGCTGCCCTACATGATTGAGATCACCGTTATGTAATTCTACATGTTTGGTTTGTTGGGATCCGATGAATATTGGTGTTTATGATTGAGTTGTTGTACTGCAATATATCTTATGTTATCTCTATGTTGTTTATGATCTTGCATGCTCTCCGTTGTTAGTAGCTATCTTGGCCGAGTAGTTGCTAGTGACTCCAAGAGGGGGTATTTATGCTCGATAGTGGGTTCATGCCTCTATTTAACTTGGGGGAGTGACAGAAACCTCTAAGGTTGTAGATGTGTTGTTGCTACTAGGGAGAAAACAACATTCATATGCTAAAGGGCATATGCTTTGTTTACATTACACACTTTGCTTAATGCAATTATCTGTTGTTCGCAACTTAATACTTGTGGAGTTCTCGGATTGATTCGCCACAAGTGGATTATTAGTCATAGATGCAGTTGGATGGCGGTCTATGTATTTTGTTGTAATGCCCAGAGTAAATCTCATAGTGATCTTCTTGACATATCACGTTATCTTTATTCTATCAATTGCCCAACTGTAATTGTTTACCCAGCATGTGTTATTTGTCTTATGGAGAGACACCACTAGTGAACTGTGGACCCCGGTCCTATTTCTATTATATTGCTATCACCTGTTTACTTTACTCGCACTGTTTACTTTATTCGCATACTTCTACTGTTTTCCACTCGATACGCTCATAACCTTTGTTTCAAGCAAACCGGTGAGATTGACAACCTCATCGCAAGTTGGGAGCAAAGTACTTGGTTGTGTGTGTGCAGGTTCCACGTTGCAACTAGCAAGCAAAGCTTGGATGAGGCGCCATATATAAATTGTCCGAAGCTGTCGCAAACTAGCAAGCATCACCTTCAGTCATCACTGTCTGCTTTTCTCTTGGACGATAAACCTTGGTTTCTTAACTGAGGGAAAACCAGCTACTATACTCATCACACCTTCCTCTTGGGGTTCCCAACGGGCTGGTCATTCACCACGCACAAGGACTGTTGCTGGGGGACGAAGAAGAATAATCTCCCTCGTCAACTAGCCATCAACCACCACACGCACCTGCTACTGCTACTTCTTCTGCTGAGTTTAAAAATGCCACTGATAATTTAGATGATGCTTCTACTGTGCTTGATGAGAGTGGTTCGCTTGGTTCCTTTTTAGATGCTACAATTGCTAGATCTAAGATGGGAAACACCACTGTTACACATGTTAGTTCACCTGAGTCTAGGGAATGTCCTAGTGATGATTTTGATGACACTTATATTGAGCTTGACGATGATTTTATTGCCGAAGCTCGGGCTCCTCGTGATGCTAATGCTGTTAGGGAACTTCTAGCAAGACGTGCTGTTAGATATAAGTTATCTCCTCATGCTAAGTTTGCTGCTTCTCCCATAAATATTAGAGATAAGGATTATGATTTCTCTTTAGATTTATCTTACATATCTATTGTTGAGAAAGAACCTTTTTGTGGTACTGAGAGTGAAAGTGCTATGGAGCACATGAATGAGCTTTCTACTTTGAGTAATTTGTTTTCTGATAATATTAAGTTTCGCACTTACTTTGTTGCTAAGATTTTTCCTTTCTCGTTGAAAGATGCAGCTAAAACTTGGTTTAATAACTTGTCTCCTGGATCTATTTATAGTCCTATTGCTTTGGTTAATGCTTTCTTTCAGAAATATTTTCCTGCTAGTGCTCAACATGCTGCTATGCAGAAAATCTTTGACTTTGAACAGGGAAAAAGAGAGATATTGCCTAAATCTTGGACAAGGTTTTGTTCTTTAATTAGAGCTTTGCCTAAAGAGCCATTGCCTAAAAATGAACTCCTTGATATATTTTATAATGGACTAACTGATGAATCTAAGACATGTCTGGATAGTTGTGCTGGTTGTGTTTTTAGGGAAAAAACTCCGGCTGAAGATGAAGAATTAATGGCTAAAATAAGCCAAAATCATGGTGATTGGACTCTAGTTGAGCCAATGCCAACACCAACACCTGCGCCAGCTACAGAGCTGACACCGAAGAAGAGAGGAATGATTGAATTAAATGATAAATTTATGAGGGAAGCCAAGAAATCTCTTAAGAAGAAAGGTATTAAATCTTAAGATGTGAAGAATTTACCTCCTATAGAAGAATTATGTAAGCCAATCCCTCACTCATCTACTATTGAGGTACACTCTCTCCAACGCTTTGATGATAGAGATATTCCTTACTCTAAACCTCCTGGTCAATGCTTAGATGAATTAGATAATTTTATTGTTAAGCAAGATAATTTTAATAGAAGGGTGCAAAACCATTTGTTGGAAAATTCTAGAGCTATTAACAAGTTGTAGGATATTGTGGAGAGAACCTCCAATGATGTGAAGATACTTGTCAAACATTTTCAAATGGTTCAGACTCAAATTGATTAGCTTACCAAGGTGCAAAAAGACTTGTTAGTTAATGCCACAAGAGAAAAACAAGCATGTGAAATACGCACAAGAGGAGGTGCTATCACTCAAGACCCATTATATCCTGAAGGACATCCTAAGAGGATCAAGCAGGATTGTCAACGCACTTCAAGTGATGTATTCCTTCCAAGAAGAAAAAGCATAAAACAGTTGCAGAATCCTCTGAAGCAGGTAAAGATACTAACAATGTTTCTATTTTTGATGCTAAAACTGAACTAGGTAATGCTTCCGATAAAGAAGAAGTTGAAGAGGAACCAGAAAAGCTTGCTAAGAATGCAAAGTACACTAAAGAAGACTTCATTGCCAACAAGCATGGTAATGAGAGAACCTTGGGTGCAGAAACCAATGCCTTTTCCTGGTAAGAAGCATAAATCCAAGGAAGAAGAACACTACAACAGGTTTTGTGAATGGATGAAACCTTTATTTTTGCAAATTCCTTTGACTGAAGCTATTAAAATGCCTCCTTATTCAAAGTGTATGAAAGATATTGTTACTAACAAAAGGAAGATTCCTAATGAGGAAATTTCCACTTTACTTCCTAATTATTCTTTTGATAGTAAAGTGTTGGAGAAGCTTGGAGATCCAGGTATACCAACTATTCCTTGCTCCATTAAAAATAACTATTTTAGAACTGCTTTATGTGATTTGGGAGCCAGAGTTAGTGTCATGCCTTTTTCTCTTTATAAGAGACTTGATCTAGAAAAATTGGTATCGACTGATATATCCTTGCAAATGGCTGATAAGTCTACTACTATTCCTATTGGTATATGTGTAAACGTTCCTGTTCAAGTTGCTAATAGTTGTTTGATATTAACTGACTTTGTTGTGTTCGAAATGCCTAATGATAATATGTCTATTATTCTTGGGAGACCTTTTGTAAACACTGCAGGTGCTGTTATTAATTGCAATCAAGAAAAAGTAACTATTAATGTCAATGACAAAGAATATACGGTGTATTTTCCCACAGGATTGATAGAAAGAATGCTCTAAATTCAATCAAGAATGTTGAGACCATCCGAGTTGGTCAGATTATTTGTTTAGAGCAAAAGCCCAAGGAAGAATATAAAATTGTTATGATTGGGACTATGCCTATCAAGGTCGAGGTAACATAAGCATATAGTGAAATGCAAAGTTTTACCTCATATAAAATTAGTTTGATAACAAGACTTGATCAACCTTGTTAACAAAGTGATTTTATATGAATGAAACTTCGTTTTCACCGCATTTACTCAACCTCACTCATTTTTACTTTCACCATTTTTGTTCCCTTTGTTAGTTACATGATTAGAGTATCTTAGAGCTGCTGCATACTTGGTTTTGATTTGCTTGCAATCATTCCATTTTCATTTTCCCGAGTTTCTAATCTGTTGTCAATTTCTTAAAAATCATCAAAAATAAAGTTTCTCAAAAAATTCCAAAAAAATCTTTTTAAATTTTTATGTCAAAAATGGGGCAGAGAGGCACCTGGGAGACCTCAGGGGGACCCACCATGCCACCTCATCACCAGGGGGCGCGGCCCAAGCCTGGCCGCGCCCACCTATGGTGAGGGGGGCCCCTTGGCCTCTCACTTATGTCTTCATCCCCAGCTCTTTCTCTCTCCCAAAAAATCACGACACCCTAGCTCAAACTTGCATTCCTGCTGCTCTCCATCTCGATTTTTTGATCTCCTTGCTCAGCCCATCATTGTTGCTGAGATTTGGAGCAATTTTTCTTCGGTATGTGACTCCTTCGATTGTCTAAGTAGAATTTTGTTTAGTGGAGTATTTCTTGAGTATTTTAGCTCTATAGGCTGTAGGTGAAATGAGTTTGCATGCTTGTTCTATTGCTTAGAAATGTTATTTTGATGCATGTTAGCACTCTAGTAACTCCCTATAGTAGTTCCCTACATTTGTTTGTCTTAAAATCATTTTTTATGAGGTTTGTTAAAAATTTCAGAAATGGAGGAGAATGCATACCAACTCTTTCAACATGAACTAGAAGTGCATGAAGTCATGAGAGTTCACCGTGAAGAGAGGGTCTTTCCCTCAATTTATCCATGCTCAGAGTTCATGAATGCAGCTGGAATCCTGCAAGACTTCCAAACTCTAGTCTTTAATGCAGGATTGGAGCATTTCATTGATGGTGAACCACCCCAATATGCTAAACTAACAATGTCTGTGGTGCAGGATTTTAGATTCAGTTGGTCCACATCTAACCCCATGGTTCATTATAAAATCTATAATAAATCTGTGGACTTGCCCTTTGATATTTTCTGTGCAGCCATTAGAGTACCACAGTGGGGATCGCGCAAAAAGATGAAGGAACGGCCTAGGCCATTGATGGACCTATATGGGGAGATTTGTCAAGGCAGAAGCTTCACAGGAGAGGGTGGTTGATGACCCACAAGTATAGGGGATCGCAACAGTCTTCGAGGGAAGTATTACCCAAATTTATTGATTCGACACAAGGGGAGCCAAAGAATATATGAAAGCCTTAACAGATGAGTTGTCAATTCACCTGCACCTGGAAACAGTCTCACTCGCAGCGGTTTATCAGTAGCAACAGTTTTATAGCAGTGACAGCAGGAAAACAGTAACAGCAGCAGTAAAATAACAGCGGTAATAATAGCAGTTGTAAGCAGTAGGAACAAATACTGTAGGCATAGGGATGGATAACGGGCGTTGCATGGATAAGATAATTCATGAAATCAATGAGATATGGGCATTGCAGATAAATAATGGTAAAGCATCCTAGTACAAACAATCATAGGCATGTGTTCCGTATATAGTCGTACGTGCTCACAAGGAGAAACTTGCACGACATCTTTTGTCCTACCAGCCTGTTGCAGCAGGGCCTCAAGGGAAACTACTGGTAATTAAGGTACTCCTTTTAATAAAGTACCGGAGCAAAGCATTAGCACTCGGTGAACACATGTGATCCTCACATCATAGCCATCCCCTCCGGTTATCCCAATTTCTGTCACTTTGGGGCCTCGGGTTCCGGACAACAATATGTGTAAACAACTTGTAGGTAAGACCATAAACAACAAGTATCATCATAGAAATAATAACATGTTCAGATCTGAAATCATGGCACTCGGGCCCAAAGTGACAAGCATTAAGCACAACAAGTTGCAACAATGTCATAGGCACTAAATAAAGATACTAGGCACTATGCCCTATCAATCTCATATCAAATTACATGAACAATCTCATCCAATCCCTGCCATCCCCTCACCTACAGCGGGGGAATTACTCACACATGGATGGGGGAATCATGGATGGTCGATGGAGGAGCGTCGGTGGTGATGATGATGAAGATCTCCTCCGAATCCCCGTCCCGGCAGGGTGCCAGAACGGAGTTTCCTGGTTCCGAATCGCGGTTTCTGATGTCGGCGGCGCAGCGGAAGTCTATCTGGGAAAAACGCCCTCCCTCTGATAATAACTCGTCAGGGGGTATATGTACGCGAGAGGGGAGGTCGAGAGGAGGCCTGAGGCCACCTCACACAGGGGTGGCGCGGCTAGGGGCTGGGCCGCGCCACCTATGTGTGACGGCCCCTCGAGCCTCTTCTCCCTCCTGTCTTCTGGCTCCGTGGGTCTTTCGGTGAAATAGAATTTTCCATGATTTTTCCCGAATTTTTACTGGAAGTTGAATTTCTGCACAAAACGAGACACCAGAGCAATTCTGCTGAAAACAGCGTCAGTCCGTGTTAGTTGCATTCAAAACACACAAATTAGAGGAGAAACAATAGCAAAAGTGTTCGAGAAAGTAGATACGTTTTGGACGTATCAACTACCCCCAAGCTTAGCTATTTGCTTGTCCTCAAGCAATTCAGTTAACAACTGAGAGCGATAAAAGAAACTTTCACGAACACATTTGCTCATATGATGTATATATACTAACTACGTGATCAAGTACTCAGGCAATTCATAATAAGAAATATGCAACTAATGTCACCTCATAGTCAAGCAAGCTATGAAAGAGTGCCAATGCACTAATAACAAGTAACATGTGCATGAGAAACTACAAGATTGTAATATGCATAAATGATATGAAAGAATGGTATCCCACTTGCCTTTATTTGTAGAGCAAAACATAAATGCTGAGGCACCTCTGAAGTCCAAGGGAAGACTAGAAATAGAAATATCAAAGATACAAGCATCATAGTTATACCACAATTAACCGTATTCTGGGACAAGCACATTACACTAAGAATAACAGCTATGCTCTCAAGAAGTGCTTAAAGTTAGAAGATGGTGACTCAACATAAAAGTAAACGAATGGCCCTTCGCAGAGGGAAGCAGTGATTTAACATGTGCTAGAGCTTTTCATTTGTAAAACAGAGATAAAAGTTTCTTTTGGGAGGTGGTTGTTCCATGTCAACGACTAGCAATGGGGACTTACTATCTTCCATAATAAACAAGTGAGAGCGGTTCCGAGTTCTTTGAAATTTGGCACATTAGTGCTCTTTTATAAAGCTTTGGCACTCCTCCCCACCTTTTCCTTTCTCAAACCATGGCTAACCGATTCCATCGGGTGCCCACCAACTTTCACAATCCTTTGGAGGAGTGCCCCTTTTTTTTAGAATTAAGATTATAATGGTCTGACCAGCTCTCATGCAAAGTTAATGACGAGCAGATGAAGCTGCCTAGTCGAGGGGTACTCAATTTAATATGGAAGATAGCAATTCCGACCACTACGTCCCCATGAGTTAAAAACAGTGGCACAAAATGAGAAGTAGTTGAAAGTTTTGAAAGGTAGCACATGAAAATTTACTTGGAATGGCTTACAAATACCATGTATAGGAATTTATAGTGGACTCTTTGGAAGACTTGGTTTTTGGTGATTGGATGCACGAGTAGAGCTCATACTCAGTGCAAGCGAAGGCTAGCAAAAGACTGGGAAGCGACAATCGAGAGAGCAATAACTATCATAATCATGCTTGCGACAAAACAAAATTAATATAGACATAAAAATGATACAAGAACTCTGAGGCAATTTAGATCATCGAGGCTTAATTGACTTTTTGTTCAGTCATATGCATGCTTGAGCATGTGCCAAGTCGATTCAAATGAAACTTTCAGAGGTGGATACCACAATATCATACCATACTATGAATAAGACAATGCATGCAAGCACCTACACGACATGCTACAGGCTAATAGTAGATTGAAACTAATCATATGAGAGCAAGAACTACAAAGCATCCATTAGATGACATATACCTCACATGAACCGACTAAGCATGTCCACATAGATGAGTATATGTACAAAAATGAAAACAAATAGAGTTCATACCAGCCTCTTACCACATCTCGGATTGTCATATATCGTCATTATTGCTCTTCACTTGTGCGGCTTGAATAATATAAAGTGAATACCAAGCTCCAATGGAGTAATGGGGAACTAAACTCTGCAACATACTTTACAAAACCAAAGAAGAACAACAAATATTTTTGGGGTTTTCGATTTTGAAACAAAAGCAGAAGGAAATAGCAATCAAAGCAAAATATTTTTGGGTTTTTCAAGTAGCAAACCAAAATAGCAAATAAAGCAAACCAAAGGTAGAAAACTAAAGAACCAAATAGAGAGAAACGACGGAAATATTTTTGGTCTTTTTGTGTTTTGGAAGAAATGAAAACAAGAACGAGAACAATAAAGAAAACGAAACATGAATATACAAAGGACCGACAGAATATGATATATAGATGAGTGAATTGTCGGCGTACCTCCCCCCAAGCTTAGGCTTTTGGCCTAAGTGGAGATCAATCCCAACTTGGCCAACTTGGCCATGAAGTGGCGCCTCCGTAGTGTGACGAAGAAGCACCATCGTCCTGATGCGAGTTTGAGGATCCCCCGGAGTGGTACATGGTGATGTGATAAGCCGGCTCCTCTTCTTCTTCCTGAGCCACCACGCCGTGTTGGACATTGAAACCAAGCAGCCTAAGCTGATCGTCCAATTCCACCTTGGTGCGCGACCATGGCCTCACGTGAATGCTGAATAAGTTAGGCTGAGGAAAGGGAATTTCCCTTTCCTCTCCATCGGTAAATAACATCCTGTAAACTAATTTTCCAACATGAGAGTCAGCAGTAACAAAATGATGGAATTTCATGGCGGCAAGGTCAAGCCTTTGTGGAGTCAACAATACATCATTAGGGGCAACAGAAAGTCCTAGCTCAGCAACAATGCGCGCGGCAATAATACCTCCATAAATAGGTCCCCTAGCGGCTAGGCGACGAGCAATAACAGCACCAAGATTATACTTCCTACCCACATCAAGAGCAGTAGATAGAAAAGCTAAATGATAGTTGGAGATATTGCTAGTGTTTTCTCTACCAAGTACACTAGTTGCAAGATAGTAAGTAAAATATCTAATAGCTGGGAGCTGAATATTTCTTATCTTGCCACGCTGTGCGTTGCGGTCATCATCATTGGTTACCATTCGGTAAAGCTCCAACAAATCAGCTGGGTGATTTTGTATCTTCCTGGCAGTTCCAAACATGGGAATACCTAAAATAGAACAAAACCTCTCCAAAGACATGGTGATAGACTGATCATAAATCTTAAATGCAACGGAAGGATTGTAATGAGCGTTAATAAATTTGAAACTTTCAACAAAAATCTTTGTAAGCAAGGCATATTGGTCCCTCTCATCAGCCATGTAATCAGATAATCCAACCTTGCTAACAAGGAGCAAGAAATCATCAAGAATCCCTGCATTGCCCAAAAAGTTAAAACAAGGGAAGGAGGATGGATGTGCATCTCCATCGTCCCCTTCAGGATTTGGTGACATGACATCCTCATTATAGGACATCCTATATTGAGCAGTGGATCTTGAGGGCCTCGATGACCTTGGTGCATCACTTTCAAACACTTCTCCATAGTTGAAGTTGTTCATCTCCCTTCTCTGAAAGTTTTTCAACAAACTCATAAAAAGTGATTTAAAGATAAACAAGTGTAGGAGACTACTATAGTGAGTTACTAGAGAGTTATCATGCATCAAAATAATCTTTCCAAACAATAGAACAAGCATGCATACTCATTTATACTGTCACCTACAATGCTAAAATACTCAAGAAATACTTCACTAAAAGAAAATCTACTTGGACAAGCGGAGGAGTCACATACCGAAGAGCAAATGATCCAAGTTTCAGCAGAAATGCTGGGCTGAGCAAGGAGATCGAGAAATCCAGGCAAAGAACAGCAAGAACTCGAGTTTGGGCAAATGGGTCGGTGTTTTTCGGGAGAGAGAAAGAGCTGGGGAAGAAGGGATGAGTGAGTGGCCTGGTGGGGCCCCCTCACACATGGGTGGCGCGGCCAGGGGCTGGGCCGCGCCACCTGTGTGTGACGTGGCGTGGCTGCCCCTCCTGGCGCCTCCCAGGTGTCTCTCTGCCCCATTTTTGACATAAAAATTTATAAAGAATTTTCTGGAATTTTTCGAGAAACTTTATTTTCGAGGATTTTTCAGAAATTTGCATATCGATAAAACTCAGAAAAACGAGGATGAAAAGATTTCAAGCAAGTCAAAACTAAGCATACAGCAGCTCTGAAATACTCTTAATCATGTAACTAAACTGAAAGAATAACATTTGATGAAAGTATATACAAGTGAGATGGAGTGAAAGCGGTGAAAACGAAGTTTCGTTCATATAAAATCACTTTGTTAACAAGGTTGATCAAGTCTTGTTACCAAACTAACTTTATATGAGGCAAAACTTTGCACTTCACTTAATGCTTATGTTACCTCAACTTTGATAGGTATAGCCCCAACCATAACAATTTGGTATTCTTCCTTGGGCTTTTGCTCTGAACAAATAATTTGACCAACTTTGATGGTCTCAACATGCTTGATTGAATTTAGAGCATTCCTCCTATCAATCTTCTTGGGAAAATAAACAGTATATTCTTTATCATTAACATGAAAAGTGACCTTTCCTTGATTGCAATTGATAACAGCACCTGCAGTGTTCAGAAAAGGTCTCCCAAGAATAATAGACATATTATCATCTTCAGGCATTTCCAACACAACAAAATCAGTTAGTATTAAACAGCTGTTAGCAACTTGAACAGGAACATTCTCACATATACCAATAGGAATAGTAGTAGACTTATCAGCCATCTACAAGGATATATCGGTTGAAACCAATTTTTCTAAATCAAGTCTCTTATAAAGAGAAAAGGGCATGACACTAACTCCAGCTCCTAAATCACATAAAGCAGTTCTAACATAGTTGTTTTTAATGGAGCAAGGAATAGTTGGTATACCTGGATCTCCAAGCTTCTCTGGAACTTTACCATCAAAAGAATAGTTAGCAAGTAAAGTGGAAATTTCCTCACTAGGAATTTTCCTTTTGTTAGTGACAATATCTTTCATATATTTTGCATAAGGAGGCATTCTAATAGCATCAGTCAAAGGAATTTGCAAAAATAAGGGTCTCATCCATTCACAAAACCTGTTGTAGTGTTCTTCTTCCTTGGACTTGTGTTTCTTACTAGGAAAAGGCATTGGCTTCTGTACCCACGGTTCCCTCTCCTTACCATGCTTGTTGGCAATGAAGTCTTCTTTGGTGTACTTTACATTTTTATTACTCTTTTCCGGTTCCTCTTCAGCTTCTTCTTTATCTTCTTCTTTATCATCTCCTGGTTCAGTTTCAGCATCAGAAATAGAAACACTGTTAGGGTCTTTACCTGCATCAGAGGATTCTGCAGTTGTTTTATGCTTCTTCTTCTTCTTGGAAGGAGTATCATCACTTGAAGTGCGCTGAGAATCTTGCTCAATCCTCTTAGGATGTCCTTCAGGATATAATGGGTCTTGAGTAGCAGCACCACTTCTTGTGCGTATTTCGCCCGCTTGCTTCTCTCTTGCAGCATTAGCTAGCAGGTCTTGCTGTACTTTGGTAAGCTGATCAATTTGTGTTTGAATCATTTGAAAATGTTTAGAAAGTATCTTCACATCATTGGAGGTTCTTTCCACAATGTCCTGCATCTTATCAAGAACTCTGGAATTCTCCAACAGACGATTATGCACCATTCTATTAAAATTTTCTTGCTTAACAATAAAATTATCAAATTCATCTAAGCATTGATCAGGAGGTTTAGTATAAGGAATATCTCTTTCATCAAAGCGCTAGAGAGAGTGTACCTCAACAGTTGATGAGCGAGGGATTGGCTTACATAATTCTTCAATAGGAGGTAAATTCTTCACATCTTCGGCCTTAATACCTTTCTCCTTAAGAGATTTCTTAGCCTCCTTCATAATTTCATCATTTAACTCAATTATCCCTCTCTTCTTTGGCGTAGGCTCTGTAGATGGCGCAGGAGTTGGCGCTGGTGCTGGCTCAACTAAAATCCAATCATCATAATTCCGGCTTATTTTAGCCATTAACTCCTCTGCTTCAGCCGGAGTTCTTTCCCTGAAAACACAACCAGCACAACTATCCAAATATGACTTAGATTCATCCGTTAGTCCATTATAAAATATATCAAGGAGTTCATTTTTAGGCAATGGTTCTTTAGGCAACGCTCTAATTAAAGAACAAAACCTTGTCCAAGATTCAGGCAATTTCTCTCCTTTTCCCTGTTCAAAATCAAAGATTTTCTGCACAGCAGCATGTTGAGCACTAGCGGGAAAATATTTCTGAAAGAAAGCATTAACCAAAGCAATAGGACTAGTAAGAGATCCAGGAGACAAACTATTAAACCAAGTTTTAGCAGCATCTTTCAACGAGAAAGGAAAAATCTTAGCAACAAAGTAAGTGCGGAGCTTAATATCATCAGAAAATAGGTTACTCAAAGTAGAAAGCTCATTCATGTGCTCCATAGCACTCTCATCTTTAGTACCACAAAAAGGAGTTTTCTCAACAATAGATATGTAAGATAAATCCAAAGAGAAATCATAATCCTTGTCTCTAATATTTATAGGAGAAGCAGCAAACTTAGGATCAGGAGACAAATTATATCTAACAGAACGTCTAGCAAGTAATTCTTTAACATTACCTGCATCACGAGCAGCACGTGCTTCTGCAATAAAATCATCATTAAGCTCAATATAAGCATCATCATCATAATCATCACTAGAACATTCCCTGGACTCAGGTGAACTAACTGGTGTAACAGTGGTGTTTCCCAACTTAGCTCTAGCAATAGTAGCTTCTAAAAAGGAACCTAGTGAACCTCTCTCATCAAGCACAGTAGAAGCATCATCTAAATTATCAGTGGTACTTTCAATCTCAGCAGAAGTAGTAGCAGTAACATGTGGGTGTGGTGGTGTAAGCAACTTACTCATAACAGATGGCGAATCAAGAGCAACAGAGGTGTTGAGAGTCGTACCTCTTCTTGTAGTGGATGGCAATATAGGAACTTTTCCATCACGAGGCTTACCCATGATGAAAGGATTTCAGCGAACAATATGAATACCAAGTGAACTTACAAATAAAGCTATGCTCCCCGGCAACGGCGCCAGAAAATAGTCTTGATGACCCACAAGTATAGGGGATCGCAACAGTCTTCGAGGGAAGTATTACCCAAATTTATTGATTCGACACAAGGGGAGCCAAAGAATATATGAAAGCCTTAACAGATGAGTTGTCAATTCACCTGCACCTGGAAACAGTCTCACTCGCAGCGGTTTATCAGTAGCAACAGTTTTATAGCAGTGACAGCAGGAAAACAGTAACAGCAGCAGTAAAATAACAGCGGTAATAATAGCAGTTGTAAGCAGTAGGAACAAATACTGTAGGCATAGGGATGGATAACGGGCGTTGCATGGATAAGATAATTCATGAAATCAATGAGATATGGGCATTGCAGATAAATAATGGTAAAGCATCCTAGTACAAACAATCATAGGCATGTGTTCCGTATATAGTCGTACGTGCTCACAAGGAGAAACTTGCACGACATCTTTTGTCCTACCAGCCTGTTGCAGCAGGGCCTCAAGGGAAACTACTGGTAATTAAGGTACTCCTTTTAATAAAGTACCGAAGCAAAGCATTAGCACTCGGTGAACACATGTGATCCTCACATCATAGCCATCCCCTCCGGTTATCCCAATTTCTGTCACTTTGGGGCCTCGGGTTCCGGACAACAATATGTGTAAACAACTTGTAGGTAAGACCATAAACAACAAGTATCATCATAGAAATAATAACATGTTCAGATCTGAAATCATGGCACTCGGGCCCAAAGTGACAAGCATTAAGCACAACAAGTTGCAACAATGTCATAGGCACTAAATAAAGATACTAGGCACTATGCCCTATCAATCTCATATCAAATTACATGAACAATCTCATCCAATCCCTGCCATCCCCTCACCTACAGCGGGGGAATTACTCACACATGGATGGGGGAATCATGGATGGTCGATGGAGGAGCGTCGGTGGTGATGATGATGAAGATCTCCTCCGAATCCCCGTCCCGGCAGGGTGCCAGAACGGAGTTTCCTGGTTCCGAATCGCGGTTTCTGATGTCGGCGGCGCAGCGGAAGTCTATCTGGGAAAAACGCCCTCCCTCTGATAATAACTCGTCAGGGGGTATATGTACGCGAGAGGGGAGGTCGAGAGGAGGCCTGAGGCCACCTCACACAGGGGTGGCGCGGCCAGGGGCTGGGCCGCGCCACCTGTGTGTGACGGCCCCTCGAGCCTCTTCTCCCTCCTGTCTTCTGGCTCCGTGGGTCTTTCGGTGAAATAGAATTTTCCATGATTTTTCCCAAATTTTTACTGGAAGTTGAATTTCTGCACAAAACGAGACACCAGAGCAATTCTGCTGAAAACAGCGTCAGTCCGTGTTAGTTGCATTCAAAACACACAAATTAGAGGAGAAACAATAGCAAAAGTGTTTGAGAAAGTAGATACGTTTTGGACGTATCAGTGGTAAAATTCAAAATATTCATTTCCCATCTATTCAATATTTTGCCTACTTTATTACCAAGTGTGTTCTTGCTAGGAAAGATGCAAGTAAGTAATCCTCCTGTGATCTAGCTTTTATTGCTGCTGCTTTGAGACGTGATAGGATGTACCATTTGGGTGCTTTAATAGCTTTCCGCCTTGATGCTAACCGAGAGAAAGGGGGAATCTGTGGAGGTCTTATTACTTCACGCTTGTTAGCTTTGCATGGTGTAGTGCCTCATGTTTTAGATCTTCAGTTTCCAGTAGAGAGACTTGATCTTAATTCTATGCTGCATCATAAGTTTGTTTCTCCTCATGCTTGTTTGGATAACTTAACATTTGAGATAACCTTTTTTAAGAAATCTACCTGAATGGTAGTGAAGACTGATCGATCAGTCCATTTGCCTGCACCTGATATGGGCACGACGGAGGAGGTGAAGCCCAATTTCAGGACTCCACCAAGCTGAGGGAAGCTCGTTACATATTGGCACGCCAGGACGACCTATGATATGTAATAATTAGTCTAAGGTTGTGTCAGCAATTTATATTCATGCCTATGTTATTTCGTAGCTAGGTCTAGTTGTGGGCCACTTAGATTTATTTGTGTTTTGGGTTTGGGCCTGTCCAAGCCCAACAGTTTTCTGGCCATCTATATAAGGAGGCCAGCAGGTTAGGGTTTAGGGGAGTTCAGTTGTTTAGTTGAAAACTATCGTGTGCTCCACCGTGTATCATCCCTCCGGGGAAACGGCGCTGCCGTGTTTCTAATAAAGATTGCTGCGAGGGTTCTTGCATCATCAAGGATTATCGAGCTGTGGTTTGAGGCGTGGTGATCTTCATCACGTTGCTTGCTGGATTCGTTCCTCTTCTTCAGGTGACGTTATTCGCGTTGTTGGAAGATTTCTATCTGGTTTGACTCGCTGTGAAAGATCGGGACAAAACTCAAGGATCACCGGCGTGATCCTTATCATGTGGTATCAGATTTCTGGGTTGATCACCGCGAGTATTTTCTGTGATTGCTGACCTACGAATTGTTCATCCTCGGACAGTTTACAGATCAGATCAGCTGGTTTGTTCTAGTGATTGGTCTGCAGATTGTTACTTATCGGCTTTTCAGATCTGGGGGGGAGGAGTTGATGTTGGTGTTCTTCACTGCAATTCACATCGGTGAAGCCAGATCCGATCTCCTGCTTTCTGTTTGGATCCGATCTTGGCCGTGCGCTTGGGCACGGAGCGTGTCTGCTCCCTGGCGCGTGCGTGGCGATCGTTCCCTGCGCAGCGCCTGGCGATCGACTTCCCGCGCCATCCTCGCACCTTGCGTCGTGGGCCGGCCCAACTCTGCGTGGCTCGCTCGCCCTGCAGTGATCGCCCGCCAGCGCGCACTCGCCCCGCCCCTGTGTCGCTCCGTTCCTGCCTGGGGATTCTCCCCGCGCCTGGATCCGATCGCACCATCGAGCTCGCTCGCCAGCCTCGGGCGTGCGCTAGCGATCTGCCACTAGGCCGGCCCATCTCCACTGCACGAGCGCAGATCCGATCGCTCCAGGCGTGGGCGTCGTGCGACAGCGCCAAGCTCGCTACACCACGGAGGGTGTCTGCCCTCTAGCGAGCCTGGCTTGCTCGCCCCGCGTCTGCTGTTTGCCCGCTCGCCCGTGTCAGTTTTCAGTTAAGACTGTTTTGCTTCAGTTTGTACAGATTTTTTAGCAGATTTTTGTGTGACGGACACAAAGCAGAATATTCAGGTATGAGTTTATCAAGACCTGTCCGGTTGACTGACAAAGCGGACGATATCTACAGTGACTATTTAGAGATCTTGGCTGGTTTTCGGTACGATGCAACTAAAATCACGTGGAGTTTGAACAGTGCTGCAAAGTGTGCAGAGTATGAGTCTTGGGAATCTCACATGGAGCATGGCTTTGCATAATGTCGTGCCCGTGATAGCAAGTTTGGCGGTTTTACTGAATTTGTACTTGCCCATCGGCGTGTGGATACGCAGGTGGTTGGTTGGTGGCGTGAAGAACGGCGCGCAAAGGGCATCACACTTGAAACATCTTGTTGGGAGGTTTTTAAGCAATTTCTGCGTGCTAGATTTGTGGAGAAGTCCGTGGAGTCAGACAAGGTGGTTGTTCCAGAGGTACAAGCCAATGTTATACTTGATCAAGATGACACAATATTGAGAGGTATGAGTATACAGCTTCACAAATTGACCAATGGTGATGAGGCAGTAAGGAGGAATCAGCGATGCAGCCTTTTTCAAACACAGTGCACCATCAAGGAGAAGGCATGCAAACTGATTATTGACAGCGGTAGTTACTGTAATGGCATCAGTAGGGCTGTGGTGGCATCATTGGGGTTGTCCACATGGCGTATTCCTGAACCTAAGCATGTTGAGTGGTTGAATAGCTGCAGTGTGCTGAAGGTTACTCATAAGGTACGTGTGCCATTTACAGTTGGTGATTATGTTGATGAGGTGGAGTGCGATGTGTTGCCATTGGAGGTGTGTGGACTGTTACTTGGACGTCCATGGCAGTATGATCGCAATGTTACTCATGCTGGGAGAGCAAATACATATTCTTTTGTGCATGATGGCAAACAGCGGACTTTGAAACCTATGCAGGATGATCACATCAAGTCTGATGTTGAGCTGGTGGTACACAAGGAGAAGTTGCGCAAGGCTAAGCCAAAATCTGGGCTAGCTACGCCGCAATCAGAGGAGCATGATGCGAAGAGCTTCAATGGTGATATTGTTTCAGCCAAGCATGTAGATGACAAGCCAGTTGTTCTTGTTAGTGACAAGCCGGTTGAAGTCAAGCCTCATATTGATGAAGGGAAGGATATGTCAGCATGTGTTCCATGTGTTCCACTTCCAGTTCATGTTGACATGGGTGTTCAGACCGATGACGGTGGTGCTGATCGTGTTCCGGTGCATATGGTGCCGCGGATAGTCAGCCACAGTTTTGTTAGAACACCTCGGAAATGTTTTGTTGGAGCAACAGTACGTGTGCACAAAGGCAAGGATGGATGTGTTTGTCAGTTGTGTGGCCCAGGCATTACTACTTTGCAGGGTCGTGCACAGAAGATTCATGTTCAGCAGCACAAAGCTCCATCAAGAGTTGAGACGAAGAAGAAGGTGGAGGCACCTAAGTACAAGTTCATTTGGCGAAGAAAAGAGGTGCAGCCACCCAGGGCTGTATCAAGTCGAGCAGGCCAAGAGGGAGGATGTGGTGAGGAAGGCAAGCAAGACTTGAAGACGGCGAATATGCGTGGTGCTATTGATATTCCGCCACCCTTTCGAGCAGACCCTCACGCGTTGGGGACAACGCTTTTTGAAGGGGGGGAGGATGATATGGGCACGACGGAGGAGGTGAAGCCCAATTTCAGGACTCCACCAAGCTGAGGGAAGCTCGTTGCATATTGGCACGCCAGGACGACCTATGATATGTAATAATTAGTCTAAGGTTGTGTCAGCAATTTATATTCATGCCTATGTTATTTCGTAGCTAGGTCTAGTTGTGGGCCACTTAGATTTATTTGTGTTTTGGGTTTGGGCCTGTCCAAGCCCAACAGTTTTCTGGCCATCTATATAAGGAGGCCAGCAGGTTAGGGTTTAGGGGAGTTCAGTTGTTTAGTTGAAAACTATCGTGTGCTCCACCGTGTATCATCCCTCCGGGGAAACGGCGCTGCCGTGTTTCTAATAAAGATTGCTGCGAGGGTTCTTGCATCATCAAGGATTATCGAGCTGTGGTTTGAGGCGTGGTGATCTTCATCACGTTGCTTGCTGGATTCGTTCCTCTTCTTCAGGTGACGTTATTCGCGTTGTTGGAAGATTTCTATCTGGTTTGACTCGCTGTGAAAGATGATGAAGACTGTTTGCCCGATCTTTCATGATGCACCTCCTGATCTGATAGATCTCCCAATCACGTGAGCGGAACACGTGACCTAAAGATTGGGGAACGCCAATCCTGCGAGCAACTCGACGATGAACGACGAACCTCACGCTGAAGATCACCACGCCTCAAACCACAGCTCGATAATCCTTGATGATGCAAGAACCCTCGCAGCAATCTTTATTAGAAACACGGCAGCACCATTTCCCCGGAGGGATGATACACGGTGGAGCACACGATAGTTTTCAACTAAACAACTGAACTCCCCTAAACCCTAACCTGCTGGCCTCCTTATATAGATGGCCAGAAAACTGTTGGGCTTGGACAGGCCCAAACCCAAAACACAAATAAATCTAAGTGGCCCACAACTAGACCTAGCTACGAAATAACATAGGCATGAATATAAATTGCTGACACAACCTTAGACTAATTATTACATATCATAGGTCGTCCTGGCGTGCCAATATGCAACGAGCTTCCCTCAGCTTGGTGGAGTCCTGAAATTGGGCTTCACCTCCTACGTCGTGCCCATATCAGCACCTCTTTTGTTTAACCTTGATCGTAGGAATGGATGGTCACTCACAGAGGGTGAGCTCGATGCATACATAGAGGAGCACCCACAGCCCATGCACGATGAAGAGGCGACCGAGGAGTCGGTCCAGCCCTCTAACATTGCGGAGTTTCCATACCAGCAGCCTTATTATGATTATACACCATCTGCTTCATCTTCACAAGGGCCAGGCTATGACTATGCCAGTGATGACCCACCAGCATGGGGCATGTATCGGAGATGGGATTGATCTCCACTTAGGCCAAAAGCCTAAGCTTGGGGGGAGGTACGCCAACGATTCACTCATCTACATATCATATTTTGTTGGTCCTTTGTATATCCATGTTTCACTTTCTTTATCGTTCTCGCTCTTATTTCTTCTTTCCAAAACACAAAAAGACCAAAAATATTTCTATTCTTTCTCTTTGTTTGCCTTTTTAGTTTTCTAGCTTTGGTTTGCTTTACTTGCTGTTTTCGGTTTGATATTTGAAAAATCCAAAAATATTTTGCTTTGTTTGCTGTTTCCTTCTGTTCTTGTTTCAAAAATCGAAAAACCCAAAAATATTTGTTGTTCTTCTTCGGTTTTGTGAAGTTCATTGCAGAGTTCAGTGCCCCGTGACTCCATTGAAGCTTGGTATTCACTTCATATTATTCAAGCCACATAAGTAAAAAAGCAATAATGACGACATATGACAATCCGAGATGTGGTAAGAGGCTGGTATGAACTCTTTTTGTTTTCATTTTTGTACATATACCCATCTATGTGGACATGCTTAGTTGGTTCATATAAGGTATATGTTATTTAATGGATGCGTTGTAGTTCTTGCTCTCATATGATTAGTTCCAATTTACTAACAGTTCGTAGCATGTCATGTAGATGCTTGCTTGCATTGTTTTATTCATAATATGGTATGATATTGTGGTATCCACCTCTAAAAGTTTCATTTGAATCGACTTGGCACATGCTCAAGCATGCACATGACTGAACAAAAAGTCAATTAAGCCTCTATGATTTACTTTGCCTCAGAGTTCTTGTATCATTTTTATGCCTATATTAATTTTGTTTTGTCGCAAGCATGATTATGACAGCTATTGCTCTCTCGATTGTCGCTTCCCAGTGTTTTGCTAGCCTTCACATGTACTGAGAGGGAATACTTCTCGTGCATCCAATTACCAAAAACCAAGTCTACCAAAGAGTCCACTATAAATTCCTATGCATGGTATTTCAAAGCCATTGCAAGTAAATTTTTATGTGCTACCTTTCAAAACTTTCAAATACTTCTCATTTTGCACCACTATTTTTAGCTCATGAGGACGTAGTGGTCGGAATTGCTATCTTTTATATTAAATTAAGAACCCCTCGACTATGCAGCTTCATTTGCTCGTCATTAGTTTTGCAAGGGAGCTGGTCAGACCATTGTAATCTAATCTAAAAAGAAAAGAAAAAGAGCACTCCTCCATGGTATGTGAAAGTTGGTGGGCACCCGATGAAATCAGTTAGCCATGGTTTGAGAAAGGAAAAAAGGTGGGGAGGAGTGCCAAAGCTTTATAAAAGAGCACCAATGTGCCAAATTTTCAAAGAACTCGGAACCGCTCTCACTTGTTTATTATGGAAGATAGCAAGTCCCCATTGCCAGTCGTTGACATGCAACAACCACCTCTCAAAATAAATTTTTATCTCTGTTTTACAAATGAAAAGCTCTAGCACATGTTAAATCACTGCTTCCCTCTGCGAAGGGCCTTTCTTTTACTTTTATGTTGAGTCTTCATCTTCTAACTTTAAGCACCTTCTTGAGAGCATAGCTGTTATTCTTAGTGTAACGTGCTTGTCCTAGAACATGGTTAATTGTGGTATAACTTTGATGCTTGTATCTTTGATATTTTTACTTCTAGTCTTCCCTTGGACTTTAGAGGTGCCTCAGCATTTATGTTTTGCTCCACAAATAAAGGCAAGCGGGATACCACTCTTTCATATTATTTATGAGCATTACAATCTTGCAACTTCTTATGTTTTATGATTACTTGTTATTAGTATATTGGCACTCTTTCATAGCTTGCTCGACTATGAGGTAACATTAGTTGCATATTTCTTATTATGAATTGCCTGAGTACTTGATCATATAGTTAGAATATGTACATCTTATGAAGCAAATGTGTTCGTGAAAGTTTCTTTTATCGCACTCAGTTGTTAACTGAATTGCTTGAGGACAAGCAATAAGCTAAGCTTGGGGGAGTTGATACGTCCAAAACGTATCTACTTTCCCGAACACTTTTGCTGTTGTTTCTCCTCTAATTTGTGTGTTTTGAATGCAATTAACGTGGACTAACGCTGTTTTCAGCAGAATTGCTCTGGTGTCTCGTTTTTGTGCCAAAATCCAACTTTCAGTAAAAATTTGGGAAAATATTGCAAAAATCCCATTTCACCAGAAGACCCACGGAGCCAGAAGACGAGACGGAGAGGGGCTAGGAGGCCGCCACACAACCAGGGGGCACGGCCCAGCCCTGGCCGCGCCCACCTGTTGTGAGGCCGCCTCGGCCATCGCCTCGACCCCTCCTTCCGCCTACATATACCCTCTGACCTGAAAGGAGCGAGGGTTCGGTGTTTTTCCCAGATAGACTTCCGCTGCGCCGCCACCATTAGAAACCGTGATTCAGAATCAGAAACTCCGTTCTGGCACCCTGCCGGGACGGGGATTTGGAGGAGATCTTCATCACCATCATCACTGACATCTCTCCATCAACCATCCATGACTCCCCCATCCATGTGTGAGTAATTCCCGTTGTAGGCAAAGGGGATGGTAGGGATTGGATGAGATCATTCATGTAATTTGCTATGAGATTGTTAGGGCATAGTGCTTAGTATCTTTTATTAGTGCTTATGACATTGTTGCAACTTGTTATGCTTTATGCTTGTCACTTTGGGTCCGAGTGCCATGATCTCAGATCTGAACTTGTTATTGTTTTATGATGATACTTGTTATTTATGATCTTACCTGCAAGTTGTATACACATATTGTTATCCGGAACCCGAGGCCCCAAAGTGACAGAAATTGGGATAACCGGAGGGGATGGCTATAATGTGAGGATCACATGTGTTCACCAAGTGCTAATGCTTTGCTCTGGTACTTTATTAAAAGGAGTATCTTAATTATCAGTAGTTTCCCTTGAGGCCCTGCTGCAACAGGCTGGTAGGACAAAAGATGTCGTGCAAGTTTCTCATTGCGAGCACGTATGACTATATACGGAGCACATACCTATGATTGTTTAGTACTAGGATGCTTTATCATTATTTATCTGCAATTTCCCATGTCTCACTGATTTTATGAATTATCTTATCCATGCAACGCCCGTACATCTATCCCTATGCCTACAGTATTTTATTCTACTGTTTACTATTGCTACTATTACCGCTTTTATTTTACTACTGCTGTTACTGTTTCACTACTATCACTACTATAAAACTGTTGCTACTGATATACTGCTGCGAGCAAGTCTATTTCTAGGTGCAGTTGAATTGACAACTCGTCTGTTAAGGCTTATAAATATCCTTTGGCTCCCCTTGTGTCGAATCAATAAATTTGGGTTTTACTTCCCTCGAAGACTGTTGCGATCCCCTATACTTGTGGGCCATCAGTCAGTTTCTCTAGCGGACTTGTTTTTTTCTTTCCCGAGACCTAGCTCACGTTGCTCAATCCAGCTGTCTATGGTCTGGACCATGGGTCCCCGATATTAGCATCTCTGTTCGATTATCTGCTCCACATGATTGCTGGCTACTTGCTTTTATTTTGTGAAACCGCTTGCCTTGATAATGTTCATGGACGCTGCTGATGGGTGGGTCCTCGATGTCAGCCTCTCTGAACAAGAAACATGTGCTATGTTGATAATGTTCATGGACAATGCTGACGGATGGGTCCTTGAGGTCAGCCTCTCTAAACAAGAAACATGTGCTATGTTGATAATGTTCACGGACGCTGCTGTCGGGGTGGGTCCTTGATGTCAGCCTCTCTAAAAATGAAACCTATGCTACGTTGACAATGTTCATGGACACCTTCTATCGAGTGGGTACTCGATGTCAGCCTCTCTGAATAAGAAACATGTACTATATATGTTGATAATATTCATGGACGCTACTTTCGAGTGGGTCCTCGGTGTCAGACTCTCTGAACAAGAAACGTGTGTGATTGCTGTTTCGCTGGTGTGTAGTTGACACCAGAAAACTTGTTGGAAAACCCTAAGAGCAAGATTATGATGAGCACAGCAGCAAGTTTCCCTCAGTTGTGAAACCAAGGTTTATTGAACCAGTAGGAGAAAGAACCAAACTTCCGAAGGTTGATGCCCGCTAGCTTTGCGACACTTCGGACAATGGCGCCAGAGAGCTTGTCGGCGTGTAGCTTTTCACTAGCAGCAACGTGGAACCTGCACACAACACAACCAAGTACTTTGTCCCAACTAACAGTGAGGTTGTCAATCTCACCGATTTGCTGTGAACAAGGGATTAAGCGTATCGAGTGGTAAAAGGTAATAGTTTGCAAGAATGTAAATAAAGCGAGTAAAAGTGAAACGATAATAGCAATGTAAAGGAATTGGACCGGGGGTCCCCAGTTCACTAATGGTGTCTCTCCATAAGATAAATAACAACATGCTGGATAAATAAATTACAGTTGGGCAATCTACTATATATTAAAGTGCATTACGGGTTAACCAGAAATTAGAGACTTAACCTAGAAAATCTCACAAAAATTAGAAACATCTGACCGTTAATATAACTAAGTAGCAGATGTCAGCCGATGGATGATAGAAAAAAGTTACTGACATTAAAGTTATAGAAAATTACCCACCAATGCCCCTTATAAGTTGCCTACAGTACAAAAGCTTATGTACGTCCTCCTCCATCAAAAAATAAAACTAGGCCACGGCCAAAGGTTATGTACGGCCTCCTCCATGAATGAAAAAAAAAACTAGCGCAGCCTCGTGGGCGCCGCCACAAAATTCATCTTGGTGCCTCTGGCCGGATGACGGCCTCCAGTGTGCATGGATCAGCGACTAAAATGGCCGACCTCCTCCAAGTGCATGTATGTCGATCGGCGGCAAAGATTTTGATCTAGCTTGGCACATGCATGTAGCAGACCACCATGCACAAGCAATACTGCAGATTGCTCAGATGCTTTTCCAATGAGCTGACCCTCAAGCTGCTCGTCAGATCGGTTCTCCGGGAACCACCTTTTTCCCCTGTTAATTCCCGGAGAAAACTCACACGGGAGCACAAATTAAGCTGATCAATTTTATAGAGCTAATTACTGATTTGCTGCTGAGATGTGTAGGGGTCTTCAAACGTAACTGATGTGAGCTATCTAGATTGATACGTATTTTAAATGCATGATTGTTCTGACAATGCCTTTGTATATACACCTTGTGCATGATTGATACGTATTTTATATGCATGATTGACTAAACTGTCGAGCCTGATCTAGCTTGTCTGCACTCGGACTCGTGAAAACAAAATCGATATACTTCGTATCAAGCCTTTGTATATACACCTTGTGTACCTCGGCGTAAAGGACGTGGGCGATCTACAGTGGCAACAGGCAAGTCGAGCCTGATCAGCTGACATTCGATGCTATCATGAGCCGTAATTTGACTCCCTGCTGTCGTTCGGCCGGCCGGCATGCTCAGCTACATGAGTAGTTGTGAGTACACTATAATTCTCCTCTCCAGTTCGTTGTTCTGGACCTAATCAGGTTTGTCGAGTTGGGTACATATTTCAAGTCATATCAATTTGGAAATTAATATGGTTAGGCTTACATGCTTATATACTCCCTCTGTCCCAAAATAGATATATCTTATCACTATTTACTGTGAAGATACATTCAAATTTAGAAAAAAAAGGTTCAACATTTATTTTGGGACGGAGAGAGTATTTTTATTGGCAACTGGAGGTTAGCGGTATAGAGATGATATGAATACAAGATCCAAACGCGGTCTTCATGTTTGAGGAAAAAGCATTAATACGTTGATCATAAGTATACTATTGATGCTTTAATTTTTAACTACTCATGTCTAATGGTTTACAAATGTTACGTATTAGTAGTCAAGTGTGTACCCAGGCTACCAAATTTTCCTTCTGTTGTTTAATCCCATTAAAAGAAGGCACAGTAGGAAATTTTTCCCTACTGTACAGGTGTCAAAAAAAATTAAAAGAAGGCCAACTATAAATTAATTATAATAATGTTGATGAATGATTCTAGGTTTACATAGCTAGTATTATATTTGATGGTCAAGTTGCAAAAACGACAGTATTCGAGCTATTTACGACAGACATGATTGGTTGCACTACCACTTGAAACAGGGATTGAAACAAAGGTATGCCATCGTGTTCAGATATTTCATTATATAATTGTTGTGCAGTGAATCATGGTTTCATAGTTATATTAAGTTCATTTCAATGACAGTGGTGAACTTAAATGGCTTGAAAAGTCCATGTCAAAACGTATTTGATCGATCTTATCTCTTAGATAATAATCTGCTGTCGCGTTGCCTTTTATTAAATCATGTGTTGCATCTACAGGTACAGATAACGCCCACAGCATGGCCGTCGCTTATGTACTGAAGACTAACACGAATCACATCTGCTAGCTAATGGTGTTTCGTTGCTGCACCTATGCACTCACACAGTTGCTGATTGTTGTATTTTTTCAGTTTCAACTACTTATTTTTTCATCGCCCCTGACTACATATATGCACAATTTATTACGTTCTAAACATCGTATTATGGCATATGTGAACTATCGAATAATTTTTGTTGATTTATAAATTTATTTATATCCATCGCTATAAATTGCCGCAGCAACGCGCGGGGTGTCATCGAGTTTAGTAAACAGATCCACACCAGCCCATTAACCTTACACGAGAGACAGAAAAACTGACGCTGCGTAGCACCTGCCGCATATCTTTCTGAGATCTCTCTTTGGCGTCAAGGATTATATAAACATACGCCATCTCCTCTAGAGATCCTAATCATTTAGGTATCAATGCCATGCACGCGAGGTCATGTTCAGGGCAGCGAGAAGTACTTCAGTCTGTGGCGGGGGATCCTCTCCTCACCCGTCAATAAGATGCATCGGTGACGACGAACGGTTGATTAAGCGAGCTTCCATGTCCCGGGCATCTGGAGCTCTGAGGTCTGAAGGTGCACTTGCTGCCAAAGACTAAGATTTTTGTGACTACAGATTTGATTGGTAGCTGGTGCCTCCGTACTTCACTGATTCATAAAATGATCATGTTGTTTTTCCAACCTAAGAGCTCTCCTGCGTACCATCTGTAATCCTAATAATGTTGTGTTAACGACTCTAATTAGCACTTCAAGCTTCTGTTTTGGCAAGTGCAGCATAAGTACTGTACGTATCGCGCACATGCATTAGAACAAAATATTGGTGACCGCTCATGTCCTGCAATTTCTTCACAGGTGATGTACCTATCACGACTTGGAATAATATCTTGCACATATTATTGTCCAGGATGTGTTAACTAAGAAGATCTGTAGCAGGGGATGAATTTCTAAAAAGTGTTTCATTATATATTCAAAGGGGAAATAATATTACATTAGTTTAGAATATTTTGCATTTGGCGCGTTTGATGGTATCTGAGGGGGTATTTCCAAAGTACAATTAGCTTGATATTTACATTAAATTGTTCTTTCATTGTAAGTAAAAATAGTCTCTCCATGGTATTTCGTTGTAGATATAAATGTAAATTCTGGGTTTGTACATTTCTTATGGGCGTTATGTTTTTTCTAAGCAATGAGCCTGTATAAAGAATAATTGGGTATCGATTTATCAAAGCTTAGTTCTGCATGCTTTGCATCGTTTGTTTGAATGAAATTTGCTAACGGATAATGGGTCATATATTCTCTTTGAATAGCTTAGGCCAAATTGGCTTATTTAGTTGTGACTTATGTTGTGAGCACGTGCTGCAGCCACTGCTGACCATATAACTACAAAGCTTTTAATGTACTTTGCGGTACACTCTGATATACATGGTGAAACCTAGATCCAAACACAAATTTTTTTTTTTTTGAAACGGGAGCAAAAGTTTTGCCCCGATCTATTAATTAAGAAAGAAGAGAATGCTCAGTTAATTAACGAAAAACCGAGCGAAAACCGTTACAACAAAAACACAAGAGGACAACCTCTAAAGCATGCAACCTCTGAACCAACAAGCACACCCAACCCACACAACCTACGACAACCACAAACTACATATGGAGCACCATGTCGCAAAGAAGACTGACCATCCAAAGGGAGGTTCAACAATCAAGCAGCTGTCAGAACTTTCCTCTTCCTTCTTTTACTCCTCAGAGATACCTTCCTAAGAGACTTCTCCACCTTCTGTACTATATCCTTCGAAGCCTTTCCCGCCAAGACACAGGCAATATCCTTGCCATAACCAGGGCAAGCCGCCTCCAAACTGGCCAACAAGCCGCAAAGCTCTTTAGCAAAAAAAAGCTCCAGAGCTATGCGCCAACACTCTATCCACAGAGGCAAGCAAACGCGGTGGCGAGGGTACTGTGGCCACCGTCAAGGCCTCAAATGAGCCCAACTCCAACGGAAGCACCACAGAAGAATCCTCACCCAACCCATTAAGCTCTGGCGTGATCTGCAACACCGGAGCCAAGATCCCATCCAAGCCCTCGCTCTCAAAGGCAACCAACCCGTCAGGCTGCGGCACCGAATAGAGACTACCACGAGGAGAAAAACAACCGTGGAGATGCTCTTCCTCAGCCACAGACGACTTCTGCTCAATGGAGTCAAGCGGAGAAGAAGCATGCGCGGGGGCAAGCTCAAGGCCACTAGAAGTACATGCCTTCGGAGTCTCCAAAGAATCACCAACACGTGCCAACAACAACTTGAGATTTGCCACCTCTTTGCGAAGGGGCTGAGATGCCTCCTCCACGCGGACATCGACCAACTGAAGGAGCTCCATGCGCATCAAGGCAACCTGGGACTCAAAGAAAGAGTCCAATCTAGCATTGACATTGAAATCATCGCAACCCCTAGGAGAGGGTCTTGGCGGCACCGCTGCAAGTAACGACGAGTGTCGCACAACATCAGCCCAACTCTGGGACGATGAGGGATGACGAGGATGGGCAGACGGAGAGCAGCTCCTCTGGCGAGGAGCACAAGTGTTCAGAGAACAAGCATGAGTCTCCGGAGAGCGAGAACAAGCGGCAGGAAAGCTCGCATGACAGAAACGCTCCCGATGACCAGGACGACGACAACGAATGCATCTGAAGGGCTCACGACATGTGTTGACCCGGTGGCCACGCCCGAGGCACCAAAAACATCTCCCTCGGGCCCAATGCTTAAAGGCAAGACTACGCTCAGAACCTTCCTTCCGAAGCAAAGGCGATGGCTCGCGGCCGCCCGACCCACATGCACCCATCCTTCTTTGTCTCCAAGAACAGCACATGTAGGAGAGAGGGCGCCGCAGGACGTCTCACACCCCACACTCTGTTGAGCCGCTTTAGCCTGTTGAGCGGCGAGAGATGAGATTTTGGTAGCAAGCGGCGTCATCGGGGCCAGCTCCTCTTCATTGTCATCATCCTCATCGGCGAGGGAGACCCACAACCGTGGCAGCACTTGCAAAGGCTGCACATCAATGTCATCGGCCAGAGCCACCATTGCCATCCCAGGAGGCACCAGCTCTTTTAGCAGAGTCTTGGGGTTGAGCTCATCGACGGAATCGATGCTTGGACGCGGAGGCGAAGCTTCAATCAACGCAATAGGCTGGGGCTCCGAGCTCATGCCCGCATGGTGCAGCTCCAAGGGCGTCGACAACAGCAGCTCCATCTCAGCACTGGGCATGGAGCAGCAGCCCGTCAGAGGCACGGCAGGGATAGGCAGCGAGGACGGCGGCGATGTGCCAGAGGCATCGGCGTAGAACGGAGCCGGGGAAGTCGTCGGAGCCGGAGAATCCGCCCTCGCAGGCTTGGGGAGAGCAGAGCGTGAGGCCATCACTCCCCCAACCTTCTTCTGGAACCTGTACGCCGGGGGCTGCAGCTTGGCCGGCTTGGCCGCCGCCGGCGCGATGTCACCACTGGACATTCCTGCTAGATGTGGCGGGGATTAGGAGCTCGGCAGCCCCGGCACAGTCGGCGTAGGCAGCAGACTACCAGATGAACGGAGAGAGCACTTGGACCCGGTCCTGGATCTGGTCACAGCGGAGGTGGGGCTGGCCTGAGCTAGGAGATCAAGGCGGCGGCCGCCACCCGCTCACCCGGCGACGAGCGCGGTCGCAGGAGCTCCCTTACCCATTCGGTGGCTACCTTTTAAACACAATTTTAGACTTGATTTGGTGTTTGTTCCTTTGGCAATCAGGGAAAATTCTGATGCTACAACAAGAGTATCAGTGCCAACATTCTAGATTCTTATGAGATATAGTTACCAATAAGGTTTTATTTTTTATCCGCAAACAAATCTATGAAGTTGAAACTTGGGAAAACTTCAAACTGATTCTGAGAAAAGTTCCACCGAGATGGTTCTACATGTAAGATAAGAAACATTAAAAAAACGGTTATCAATTTATTGCACTAAATTTCAAATGTTTTTTGTGCTGGTCTAGCGCTTTGGAGAGTTTTGTTGGGCTGATGAGTGTATTATTTGTTTTCCAAGGTGTGGTTAAATAAGATCTACTATCTTATATGGTTTCTAATTCTTTAAGATTTAAGTGGAGATGGCATGGAAAGCTAGCATTCATTTTTATGTGCCCTTTTTAATTATGTGATACTTGACATAAGTATTTGGATCCAAACCAATATTTGATCTAAAGTATTTATTGGGTACAATCACAACGCTATTGAGGATGTTCACAACCGATTGGGTAGAAGGCAGTGGTGCCATGAGATTTAGTAAGGTCATTTTGTCAGGACATGAAGTATACATGGAAACTTAAAATGGGAACAGTCCCTGATCAAGTGATTTAGTGAGGTCATGTAAATAGATGAGTAATACATGATATGAGGTTTTAAGAGTTTGAGATTGAAGGAGGGAGTGAAAATAAATCAAAACGGAGTAATGAATGTTGTTCTACAATCAATGTGGAGATATGGTATTATGGGGAATTCAAAATAAAACTTGTCAATAAATTAAAAATAATAATATTGTTTCAAATCAAAACTATTGTTTCGAAGTAAATGTTTTCGATATATAGAGCCATAAAGTTATTTATTTTATTGTTCACAAAAAAAGTTATTAATTATACATGTTCAATGCATTAAATATGTTGCCCTCGCATTTGCGAGGGCCCCTGGCTGGTTGATAGAATAAAGCTAGCATACATATGTGAAGGGTTTCGCAGCATAGTAAATCAAAAAAAATCCTACGGATGCGAACGAGAAAGCCAAGATCTAATCTAGGAGATGTAATCAATGAGAGAGATAGATGAGATCTTCATACCCTTGAAGAAATCGCACAGCGGAAACGTACAACAGAACGCGAATGATGTAGTCGTACTAGCTGTCTCCTCCTCGCGATCCGATCCGATCCAACACCGCAAGTGGCGATGCCTCCGACAGATGCACACGTACGGTGCAGCGATGTCTCCTCCTTCCTTGGTCCAGCAAGTATGGTGGAGAGATAGATTGGATCAGCAGCATGACGGCGTGGTGCTTATGGTGGAGAATTTCTGCAGCAGGGCTTCGCCTACGTGCAGTCGCGAGAGAGAGAGAGAGAGAGAGAGAGAGAGAGAGAGAGAGAGAGAGAGAGAGAGATGTGGAGGGCAGCAGTTGGGCCGACGGCTAGGGTTGGGAGAGGGGGAGGCTGCGCCCCAGCCCTCCCTTATATAGGACGCTAGGCGGCCAGCTTGGCCCCTCCTCCAAGCCCTAGGGCCGGCGGCCAAGGGGTGGAGTAGGGGGCAAGTTTTCCCCTTTCCTTCTAGAACATTCCCTTATGGTTTCCCCTTGGGCTGGCCGGCTGGACCTTAGGGGCTTGGTGCGCCTAGCCCAAGTGGCCAGGACACTCCCCTTTAGGCCCACGCACGCCTCCATCAAGTGGGCCCACAATGGCCCCACTCCGGAACCTTCTAGAACATTCTGGTACAATACCGATAAACTCCGAAACTTTTCTAAAATCCAAAAACTTCTTTCCTTTATATGAATCTTATTCTCCAGACCATTCCAAAACCTCTCGTGATGTCCTAGATCTCAACCGAGACTCCGAACAAAAACTCAATAACCAATTATCCATTCTATCCTAGCATCGATGCACGTTAAGTGTGTGACCCTACGGGTTCGAGAATATGCAGACATGATCTTCTATCAATCATCAATAGCGGGATCTAGAAACCCATATTGACTCCCACATATTCATCGGTGATCATATTGGATGAACCATGATGCTAGGATTCAATTAATCCCATATATGTATTCCCTTCGTCTCGCGATATTTTACTTGCCCGAGATTCGATCGTCGGTATCGACATACCTAGTTCAATCTCGTTCACAGGAAGTACTTTACTCGTTCCGTAATACAATATCACTTTGTGATTAACTCCTTAACCACATGCTTGCAAGTGGTGTTGATATCGATAACCGAGTGGGCCCAAAGTATATCTCTCCGACTTGGGAGGGACAAATTCTATCTCGATACATACAACCCAACAAGTACTTTTCGATCACCTAAGAGACACCTTTATGATCACCCTTTCATAGGATGACGTTTGATGACCTCAAAGCTCTCTTCCGACCTTAGGGAGTTGCATTATCTCATGGTCTAAGGAATACAATACTTGACATAGGAAAAAGCTTCCCAAAGATGAACACAATGACACGATCTAATTGTTGTCCTTTATTTGGGTATGTCCATCACATCATTCTCCTAATGACATGATATCATTATTAATTGACAACTCATGTCTATGGTTAGGAAACCTTAACCATCATTGATCAATGAGCTAGTCCATAGAGGCATACTAGAGACATGGTGTTGTTCATAAACCACACAAGTATTAAGGTTTCCGCTTAATACAATTCTAGCATGGAATATAAACATTATCATGAACAAGAATTATAATAATAACATCTTTATTATTGCCTCTAGGGCATAATTCCAATAGTCTCCCACTTGCACTAGAGTCAATAATCTAGTTTACATCTGGTAACAATCTAACACCCATGGCATTAAGGTGTTGATCATGTTTTGCTCGTGGAAGAGGTTTAGTCAACGGATCTATGACATTCAGATCCGTATGTACTTTGCTAATCTTCAGATCTCCATCTAATATATAATCTCGAATTATATGGAAATGGCGGTTGATGTGCTTGGTCTTTGGATGATATCTTGGTTCCTTAGCCAGTGCTATGGCGCCAGTGTTGTCGCACAATATCTCTAGTGGGTCCAAGGCACTTGGAACCACACCAAGCTCAGTGATGAAGTTCCTGATCCAAACTCCTTCACTTGACGCTTCCAAAGCAACCATGTATTCCGCTTCGGTTGTAGATCCTGCGATCATGCTTTTCTTGCAGCTTCTCCAGCTCATAGCTCCACCATTCAAAATATAAAAGTATCCTATCTGAGATTTAGAATCATCCGGGTCGGTGTCGAAGCTAGCATCGATGTAACCTTTTACGACGAGCTCCTCATCATCTCCATAGACCAAGAACATTTCTTTAGTCCTATTTAAATACTTTAGGATGTTCTTTACGGTTGTCCAGTGTTCCACTCCTGGATCACTTTGGTATCTGCTCATCAAACTAAGAGCATTGGACACATCCGTTCTAGTACACAGCACGGCATACATGATAGAACCTATGGCCGAGGCATATGGCACATTGCTCATAGTTTCTCTATCTTTTATCGTAGCTGGACACTGAGCCTTGCTCAATATCTTACCTGACAACATGGGCAATGAACCTTTCTTTGCTTTATCCATTCTGAACCTTTTCAGAACTTTGTCCAGGTATGTACTTTGGCTTAAACCTATTAGGCGTCTTTGTCTATCTCTATAGATTTTGATGCTTAATACATAAGCAGCTTCTCCTAGATCTTTCATTGAAAAACATTTATTCAATAACTCTTCACATCGTTAAGCATACCGATATCATTTCCAATAATCAATATGTCATCCACATATAGTACTAAAAATGCCACCGAGCTCCCACTCACTTTCTTGTAGACACAAGCTTCGTAACAATTTGGAACAAATCCAAAACTCTTGATCACTTGATCAAAATGAAGGTTCCAACTCCAGGATGCTTGCTTTAGCCCATAAATGGAATGCTGAAGTTTGCACACCTTATCAGCATCCTTAGGATCGACAAAACCTTTGGGCTGCATCATATACAACTCTTCATCAATGTTGCCATTGAGGAACGCAGTCTTGACATCCATCTACCAAATTTCATAATCATGAAACACAATAATTACTAATAAAATCCAAATGGACTGAAACATCGCTACGGGAGAGAAAGTCTCATCGTAGTCAACACCTTGAACTTGCCGAAAACCTTTTGCGACAAGCTGAGCCTTATAGACAGTAACATTACCATCCGCGTTCATTTTCTTCTTGAAAATCCATTTGCACACAACGGCCTTACGGTCGCTAGGAGGATTCACCAAAGTCCATACTTGGTTTTCGCTCATGGATTCCAATTCGAATTTCATGGCCTCTAGCCATTTCCCAGAGTCTGGGCTCATCATCGCTTCCTCATAGTTTGCAGGTTCATTGTTGTCTAACAACATGACGGTTAAGACAGGATTGCCGTACCATTCAGGAGTGGCACGCGACCTTTTCAACCTGCGAAGTTCAGTAGTAGCATCGTTCAAAGTTTCATGATCCTCATCATTAGCTTCCTCTCCTGTTGGTGCAGGCGGCGCCAGAATAACTTTGGGTGCTGCGCTACTCTCCAATTTGAGAGAAGGTTCAATAACCTCGTCTAGCTCTACCTTCCTCCCACTCACTTCTTTTGAGAGAAACTCCTTCTCAAGAAAGATCCATTCTTAGCAACAAAGACTTTACCTTTGGATCTATGGTAGAAGGTATACCCAGTCGTTTCCTTAGGGTATCCTATGAAGACGCATTTCTCCCCTTTGGGTTCGAGCTTGTCCGGCATCAACTTCTTGACGTAAGCTTTGCATCCCCAAACTTTAAGAAACGACAGCTTAGGTTTAGCAGCAAACCATAGTTCATACGGTGTCATCTCAATGGATTTAGATGGTGCCCTATTTAATGTGAATGCAGCAGTTTCTAATGCATAACCCCAAAATGATAATGGCAAATCTGTAAGAGACATCATTGATCGCATCATATCTAATAGAGTTTGATTCCAGCGTTCAGACACACCATTGCGCTGTGGTATTCCAGGTGGCGTGAGTTGCGAAACGATTCCGCTTGCTTTAAGATGCATGAGAAAATCATAACTCACATATTCACCTCCACGATCGGATCACAGAAATTTAATTTTCCTATTATGATGGTTTTCCACTTCATTCTGAAATTCTTTGAACTTTTCAAACATTTTAGATTTATGTTTCATTAAATAGACATACCCAGATCTACTTAAGTCATCAGTAAAAGTGAGAAAATAGCGATATCCACACACATCGGTATGTATGATTTCCAATAAGTCCGTTGCTCGCTCCATTATTTCGGAGAACGGGGTTTTGATCATCTTGCCCATGAGGAATGGCTCGCACATGTCAAACAATTCAAAATCAAGAGACTCCAAAAGTCTATCAGAATGGAGTTTCTTCATGCGTTTTATGCCAATATGACCTAGACGGCAGTGCCACAAATAAGTTGGATTATCACTATCTACTTTGCATCTTTTAGCCTCAATGTTAGGGATGTGTGTTTCATTGCTTTCGAGATTCAGAAGAAATAAACCATTCATGACAGGTGCATGACCATAAAAGATGCTATTCATATAAATAGAACAACCAATATTCTCAGATTTAAATGAACAACTGTCTTACAATAAACACGGTCTAGATATAATGTTCATGCTCAATGTAGACACATAATAACACTTATTAAGGTTTAAAACTAATCCCGAAGGTAAAACTAAGGAGAGCGTGCTAATGGCCATCACATCAACTTTTGATCCATTGCCGACGCGTATTGTCACCTCATCCCTTGCTAGCCACCGTCTATTCTGTAGCTCCTGTTTCGAGTTACATATATTAGCAACTGAACCAGTATCATATACCCAGGCACTACAACGAGCGCTAGTAAGGTAAACATCAATAATATGTATATCAAATATACCTTTAATGGTGCCAGCCTTCTTGTCCGCTAAGTACTTCAGACAGTTGTGTTTCCAGTGACCCTTGTCCTTGCAATAGAAGCACCCAGTGTCCGGCTTAGGTCCAGGCTTGAGCTTCTTCTCAGCAGGGGCAACGCACTTGCCGCTGCCTTTCTTGAAGGATCCCTTTGCACCCTTAGCTTTCTTGAAGCTAGTGGTCTTGTTGGCCATCAACACATGATTATCTTTCTTGATATCCACCTCCGCAGCTTTCAGCTTTGTGAAGAGCTCAGTGATCATATCTGTGGTACCAATTTGATTGTGAGTAACTACAAAGCCTTTGTAGCTAGGATGGAGTGATTGCAGAACTCTGTCAATCTTGAGCTCTTCTGGAATCTTGCAGTCCAGCTGCTCAAGGCGTTGAGTGTAGCCCGACATCTTAATGGCGTGCTCACTAACGGAACTCCCTTCCTCCATCTTGCAGTTAAAAAAATTCTCAGAGATCTCATATCTCTCAGAATGGGCCTGAGTCTGAAACATGGTTTTCAGTTCCTCAAGTATCTCAAAAGGCCCCTTGAACTCCTCAAAACAATTTTGAAGTTCTGGTTCCATAGCAAACAACATGGTACTCTTAATCACACCATAATCATCCTTGCGCGACTGATAAACAGCTTTTTCGTCAGTTGACGCTTCCTTAGCAGGGGGGTCACCTAGCGCTTGATCAATTACATAGGCTTTTTGTCCGCCAGCGAGAATGATTCTCAGATTGTGGAACCAGTTGGTGAAGTTAGACCCATTGTTTTTTAGCTTTTCTTTCTCAGCAAACACATTGAAGTTGAAGTTGGACTTAGCCATTTGATCTACAACATTTGCAAGTACAATTTATACTATGTTCATGATAATTAGTTCAACTTAATCAAATTACTAGATGAACTCCCACTAAATTCAACATCCCTCAAGTTGTTTAGTGAACATGATCCAAATTCACAACACCTAATCCGATCTTCACGAGAAGAGATGTGGTTTCAATGGTGGAGTCAATCATATCATTCATATGACTCATGTTTAACCTTTAGGTTCATGTGTTCCGAGGCCATGTCTGTACATGCTAGGCTCGTCAAGTCGAACCTAAGTATTTCTGCATGTGCAAAACTAGCTTGCACCCATTGTATGTGAATGTAGAGTTTATAGCACCCGATCATCACGAGATGCTACAAAACGACGAACTTTCGCAATGGTGCATACATGGGGAGAACACAATTTTATCTTGATCTTTAAGTGAGGAATCATCTTATAATGCTACCATCGCGATCAAAGCAAAATAAGATATATAAAAGATAAACATCACATGCATATAATTTTATGTGACATGGTATAGCCAATCTCCGCGCAATGATCTCCATCTTGTGCGCGCCGGCATAATCTCCATCACTCCACTATGATTGCCTCCACCACGAATAGCAACTACAACTGTTGCTAACTACTTAGCGATAAAGTAAAGCTATTACATGGCATATAAGAAGTTGACACGCAGGTCATACACAATTATAAAGACAACCATATGTCTCCTACCGGTTGTGAACTCATCAACATGCAAGTCATGAAATATTACAAAACATGATCATCGCATACATCACATATATCACATCACATCTTGTGGCCATACCATATCACAAAACACTGCTTGCAAAAACAAGTTAGACGCCTCTACTTTGTTGTTGCATGTTTTACGTGGCTTATGGGAGTAGCAAGTAAAGAATGATTATTACCTACAAAAAGCCACAACAGTGATATTATGGTTGCTAACATCTATTGTAAATCCCATAACTACTATAGTGAGAGAAACTGTCATCCACCAGCAGCATGTGTGGAACAAGCCACACATCAAGTGCGGAGCCGGTCTCGCAAACGAGGTCGCATAAAGTTGGCCTGGACCGCTTCGATCTCACTATGTCGTGCCATAAGAAATACACAACATAGAGGTTTGTAACAGAAAACATCAACGCCCACAACAAGCATGTTGCATTCTACTCGTGAAATACATCTACGCATAGATCTAGCTCTAATACCACTGAAGAGTTTCACAACATAGTAAATCAAAAAAATTCCTACGGATGCGAACGAGAAAGCCAAGATCTAATCTAGGAGATGTAATCAACGAGAGAGATAGATGAGATCTTTATACCCTTGAAGAAATCGCAAAGCGGAAACGTTCAACAGAACGCGAATGATGTAGTCGTACTAGCCGTCTCCTCCTCACGATCCGATCTGATCCAACATCGCAAGTGGCGACGCCTCTGAGAGATGCACACGTACGGTGCAGCGATGTCTCCTCCTTCCTTGGTCCAGCAAGTATGGTAGAGAGATAGATTGGATCAGCAGCACGATGGCGTGGTGCTTATGGTGGAGAATTTCTGCAGCAGGGCTTTGCCTACATGTAGTCGCGAGAGACAGATATGGAGGGCAGCAGTTGGGCCGGCGGCTAGGGTTGGGAGAGGGGTGATGGTGCGGTGTCGACTTAGAGTCCCAAGCAAGCTCTTGTCATTGTAAGAATATGTATATCATCGAAAACCGCCAATGGGGTACCTCCGTGCCCGATGACATGGAACAAGCCCACATCAAAATGACAGGACAAACAGACAATGAACACTTGGCATCTCTTTTATTTACCATTGGTATAGCTTTTTATTTTGAGATGCATTGTTGAATGTCCACTATGTGCATGCTGTAAATTTCCACCATGAATTATGCATGTGTAACATCCTACTTTTTGTGTACCAGATTTGAACCAAATTTCAATGCATGAAATTAGGGAAAAATAAAAACTTGCACTTCCATGTGTGCTTGTGTGCTAGGGTTTGTATTTCCATGTGGTGTTGCATGATTCATGTGCATGTGTGTGGATGTTATTTAAATTCTTCTTCTTTTCAAAATTCTTTTAGACCATGTTGTATGAATGCTTGTGAGTGTGCTATGATTTCATGCTATTGGTTGACCTAGTAGTATGTGTGCTTGACACCAATAACATTTTTATTTCTTTTTAGTAAACTTTATTTTTGCACCTTTACTTGAAAATAGGAGCTTCACCAAAACCCCACCTCCTCTTGCTCAAATATTTTGAAACTTGGAAGATAGGCTCCTACCATTTGAAAGTCAAATGAATTTCGGCCAAGTTCACCAATCTTTCTTCTTCTCTTCTCTTTTCTTTTATTTCTTTGCAAAATCGACCAGGAGACACACTAGCCGGCCACCCCTCTCTCTTCCTCTCTCTTATGCTCTTTGTCCCATGCAAATGGACACTAGGGAGGGGAGCTCCCGAGGCAAATCTTGCCCAAAGATCTCATCTCATCTCCCTCTCTCTCTCACCCTCTCCACCCTGCACCCCCAATCAGCGCCACCCTACCGCCCAGGAGAGACCCCAGTACCCCATCGGCCAGTGCCTGCTTGAGCCAAACCCCTCTCCCTCTCTTCCAAAGCCCGAGGCCACCCAGCGCATGCTCGTGCCGACCGAGGCATAGGAGGCAAGCCACGCCTACTACCTCGCCACCAGGGCCCCCTAGCCACCGATGTCGATGCCCAATGGATGGCTGCCACCCACGCCACCCGTAGGCCAATCCCCAGCCCGTGCCCTGACCTCGCCCATGCACGCTCTGGACGCCGAGAGCGGCATCGCTGTTCTGAAAACATGCACACCTCTTTTCCCCGCGCACCGCACATCAACCTGCACGGCATCAAAGCCCTAGCAACGCGCTGCACTTGCCCTACATGCTCGGTCCTCCACTCGATCTGGGCATGTCACGAAAAGTATGCACATCCACTGAAACCTAGCTCCTGCCCGTTGGCACATCACGCTGATGACCCACAAGTATAGGGGATCACAATAGTCTTCAAGGGAAGTAAAACCCAAATTTATTGATTCGACACAAGGGAAGCCATAGAATATTTATAAGCCTTAACAGATGAGTTGTCAATTCAGCTGCACCTGGAAACAGACTTGTTCGCAGCGGTTTATCAGTAGCAATAGTTTTATAGTGGCGATAGTAGTGAAATAGTAACAGCAGTAGTAAAATAAAAGCGGTAATAGTAGCAATAGTAAATAGTAGGATGAAATACTGTAGGCATAGGGATGGATGTACGGGCGTTGCATGGATAAGATAATTCATGAAATCAGTGAGACATGGGCATTGCAGATAAATAATATAAAGCATCCTAGTGCTAACAATCATAGGCATGTGTTCCGTATATAGTCGTACATGCTTGCAATGAGAAACTTGCATGACATCTTTTGTCCTACCAGCCTGTTGCAGCAGGGCCTCAAGGGAAACTTTTGGTAATTAAGATACTCATTTTAATAAAGTACCGGAGCAAAGCATTGGCACTCGATGAACACATGTGATCCTCACATCATAGCCATCCCCTCTGGTTATCCCAATTTTTGTCACTTTGGGGCCTCGGGTTCCGGACAACAATATGTGTATACAACTTGTAGATAAGACCATAAACAACAAGTATCATCATAAAACAATAACAAGTTTAGATTTGAAATCATGGCACTCGGGCCCAAAGTGACAAGCATTAAGCACAACAAGTTGCAACAATGTCATAAGCACTAAATAAAGATAATAGGCACTATGCCCTAACAATCTCATAGAAAATTACATGAATGATCTCATCCAATCCCTACCATCCCCTTCGCCTACAGCGGGAATTACTCACACATGGATGGGGGAGTCATGGATGGTTGATGGAGAGACATCGATGATGATGGTGATGAAGATCTCCTCCAAATCCCCGTCCTGGCAGGGTGCCAGAATGGAGTTTCTGGGTCCAAATCACGGTTTCTAATGGTGGCAGTGCAGCAGAAGTCTATCTGGGAAAAACGCCGAACCCCTGCTGTTTTCAGGTCAGAGGGTATATGTAGGCGGAAGGAGGGGTCGAGGCGACGGCTGAGGCGGCCTCACCACAGGTGGGCGCGGCCACAGATGGGCCGCGCCCCCTGGTGGTGAGCCCAGGCCGTTGCTCCTCTTCGTCTCTCCTTCTGGCTCCATGGGTCTTCTAGCAAAATAGAATTTTTGCAATATTTTCCAGGATTTTTCCTGAAAGTCGGATTTCTGCACAAAAATGAGACACCAGAGCAATTCTGCTGAAATCAGCGTTAGTCCGTGTTAGTTGTATTCAAAACACACAAATTAGAAGGAAAACAATAGCAAAAGTGCTTGGGGAAGTAGATACGTTTTAGACGTATCAACTCCCCCCAAGCTTAGCTATTTGCTTGTCCTCAAGCAATTCAGTTAACAACTGGGAGCGATAAAAAAAACTTTCATGAACACATTTGCTTCATAGATGTATATATACTAACTATATGATCAAATACTCAGGTAATTCATAATAAGAAATATGCAACTAATGCTACCTCATAGTCAAGCCATCTATGAAAGAGTGCCAACATACTAATAACAAGTAACATAAAACATAAGAAGTTGCAAGATTGTAATGCTCATAAATGATATGAAAGAGTGGTATCCCGCTTGCCTTTATTTGTGGAGCAAAACATAAATGCTGAGGCACCTCTGAAGTTCAAGAGAAGACTGGAAGTAAAAATATCAAAGATACAAGCATCAAAGTTATACCACAATTAACCGTGTTCTGGGATAAGCACATTATACTAAGAATAACAGCTATGCTCTCAAGAAGGTGCTTTAAAGTTAGAAGATGAAGACTCAACATAAAAGTAAAAGAAAGGCCCTTCACAGAGAGAAGCATTGATTTAACATGTGCTAGAGCTTTTCATTTGTAAAACAGAGATAAAAATTTATTTTGGGAGGTGGTTGTTTCATGTCAACGACTGGCAATGGGGACTTGCTATCTTCCATAATAAACAAGTGAGAGAGGTTCTGAGTTCTTTGAAAATTTGGCACATTGGTGCTCTTTTATAAAGCTTTGGCACCCCTCCCCACCTTTTTTCCTTTCTCAAACCATGGCTAACCGATTTCATCGGGTGCCCACCAACTTTCACATACCATGGATGAGTGCTCTTTTTCTTTTCTTTTTAGAAATTAGATTACAATGGTCTAACTAGCTTCCTTGCAAAATTAATGATGAGCAGATGGAGCTGCCTAGTCAAGGGATACTTAATTTAATATGGAAGATAGCAATTCTGACCACTACGTCCTCATGAGCTAAAAATAGTGGCACAAAATGAGAAGTATTTGAAGGTTTTGAAAGGTAGCACATGAAAGTTTACTTGGAATGGCTTTGAAATACCATGCATAGGAATTTATAGTGGACTCTTTGGTTGACTTGGTTTTTGGTAAAAGGATGCACGAGAAGTATTCCCTCTCAGTACAAGTGAAGGCTAGCAAAAGATTGGGAAGTGACAATCGAGAGAGCAATAACTGTCATAATCATGCATGCGACAAAACAAAATTAATATAGGCATAAAAATGATACAAGAACTCTGAGGCAAGGTAAATCATTGAGGCTTAATTGACTTTTTGTTCAGTCATGTGCATGCTTGAGCATGTGCCAAGTCGATTCAAATGAAACTTTCAGAGGTGGATACCACAATAACATACCATATTATGAATAAAACAATGCAGGCAAGCGTCTACATGACATGCTACAAACTATTAGTAAATTGGAACTAATCATAAGAGAGCGAGAACTACAAAGCATCCATTAAATGATATATACCTTACATGAACCAGCTAAGCATGTCCACAGAGATGAGTATATGTACAAAAATGAAAACAAATAGAGTTCATACCGGCCTCTTACCACATCTTGGATTGTCATATGTCGTCATTACTGCCTTTTCACTTGTGTGGCTTGAATAATATGAAATGAATACCAAGCTCCAATGGAGTCACGGGAGACTAAACTCTACAACAAACTTTACAAAACCGAAGAAGAACAACAAATATTTTTGGGTTCTCAATTTTTGAAACAAGAACAGAAGGAAATGGCAAACAATGCAAGATATTTTTGGATTTTTCAAGCTTCAAAACGAAAATAGAGAACAAAGCAAACCAAAGCTAGAAAGTTAAAAAGGCAAATGAAGAGAAACAACAGAAATATTTTTTGTCTTTTTGTGTTTTGGGAAGAAGAAATAAGAATGAGAAAAATAAAGAAAGCAAAACATGGATATGCAAAGGACCGACAAAATATGATATGTAGATGAGTGAATCGTCGGCATACCTCCCCCCAAGCTTAGGCTTTTGGCCTAAGTGGAGCTCAACATCATCTCGAAAACATGCCCCATGCTGGTGGGTCATCATTGGTAAAGTAATAGCTTGGCCCCTGTGAAGATAAAGTGGATGGTGTATAGTCATAATAAGTCTGCTGGTAGGGGAACTCCGCAATGTTAGAAGGCTGGACCGACTCCTCAGTCGCTTCTCCATCGTGCACAGGCGGTGGGTGCTCCTCTAGATACGCGTCGAGCTCACCCTCTGTGAGTGACCATCCATTCCTGCGATCAAGGTTAAACAAAAGAGGTGCAGGCAAATGGACTGATCGATCAGTCTTTGCTACCTTCCAGGTAGATTTCTTGAAAAAGGTAATCTCGAACGTCAAGTTAGTCAAACAGGCATGAGGAGAAACAAACTTATGATGTATCATAGAATTAAGATCAAGTCTCTCTACTGGAAACTGAAGGTCTAAAACATGAGGCACTAAACCATGCAAAGCTAACAGACATGAAGCAATAAGGCCTCCATAGATTCCCCCTTTCTCACGGTTAGCATCTAGACGGAAAGCTAATAAAGCACCCAAATTGTAAGTCCTATCACCTCTCAAAGAGCAGCAATAAAAGCTAGATCACAGGAGGACAATTTATTTGCAACTTTCCTAGCACGCACACACTTGGTAATAAAGTGGGCAAAATATCGAATGGATGGAAGATGAATATTTTGAATTTTACCACTCTCTCCTGAGAAGCTTCTTCCTTGACAAATCTCCTCATAGAGGTCTATCAATGGCTTAGGCTATTCCTTTATCCTTTCATGCGATCCCCACTGTGGTACTCTAATGGCTGCACAAAAAACATCAAAGGGCAAGTCCACAGATTTATTGTAGATCTTATAATGAACCATGGGGTTAGATGTGGACCAACTGAATTTAAAATCTTGCACCACAGACATTGTTAGTTTAACATATTGGTGAGGTTCATCATCAATAAAATGTGTCAATCCTGCATTAGAAATTAGAGTTTGGAAGTCTTGCAGGATTCTAGCAGCATTCATGAACTCTGAGCATGGATAAATTGAGGGAAATACCCTCTCTTCACGGTGAACCTTCATAACTTCATGCACTTCTAGTTCATGTTGAAAGAGTTGGTATGCATTCTCCTCCATTTTTGAAATTTTAACAAATCTCATAAAAAGTGATTTTGAAACAAACAAGTGTAGGAAACTACTATAGGGAGTTACTAGAGAGCTAACATGCATCAAAATAACATTTCTAAGCAATAGAACAAGAATGCAAACTTATTTCACCTATCACCTATAGAGCTAAAATACTTAAGAAATACTTCACTAAACAAAATTCTACTTGGACAATCGAAGGAGTCACATACCGGAGAACAAATGCTCCAAATCTCAGCAACAATGATGGGCTGAGCAAGGAGATCAAAAAATCGAGATAGAGAGCAGCAAGAACACGAGTTTGAGCTGGTGTGTCGTTATTTTTGGGAGAGAGAAATAGCTGGGGAGGAAGAGATAAGTGAGAGGCCAGGGGTGCCCTCCTCACCATAGGTGGGCGCGGCCAGGGCTGGGCCGCGCCCCCTGGTGGTGAGGTGGCATGGCAGGTCCCCCTGAGGTCTCCCAGGTGCCTCTCTGCCCCATTTTTGACATAAAAAAATAAAAAGATTTTTCTGGAATTTTTTGAGAAATTTCATTTTTTGAGGATTTTTCAGAAAAACGATAAAAGAATAAACTCGGGAAAACGACGGTGGAATAATTGCAAGCAAATCAAACTCAAGTATGCATTAGCTCTAAGATATTCTAATCATGTAACTAGCAAAGGGAATGAAAATGGTGAAAGTAAAAATAAGTGAGGTAGAGTAAATGTGGTGAAAACGAAGTTTCATTCATATAAAATCACTTTGTTAACAAGGTTGATCAAGTCTTGTTACCAAACTAATTCTATATGAGGGAAAACTTTGCACTTCACTTTATGCTTATGTTACCTCGACCTTGATAGGCATAGTCCCAATCATAACAATTTTATATTCTTCCTTGGGCTTTTGCTCTGAACAAATAATCTGACCAACTTTGATGGTCTCAACATGCTTGATTGAATTTAGAGCATTTTTTCTATCAATCTTCTTGGGAAAATAGACCGTGTACTCTTTGTCATTGACATTAAAAGTTACTTTTCCTTGATTGCAATTAATAACCGCACCTACAGTGTTTAGAAAAGGTCTTCCAAGAATAATAGACATATTATCATCTTCAGGCATTTCCAACACAACAAAGTCAGTTAATATCAGACAACTGTTAGCAACTTAAACAGGAACATTTTCACATATACCAATAGGAATAGTAGTAGACTTATCAGCCATTTGCAAAGATATATCAGTTGATACCAATTTTTCTAGATCAAGTCTCTTATAAAGAGAAAAAGGCATGACACTAACTCCGGCACCCAAATCACATAAAGCAGTTCTAACATAGTTATTTTTAATGGAGCAAGGAATAGTTGGTATACCTGGATCTCCAAGCTTCTGTAGAACTTTACCATCAAAAGAATAATTAGCAAGTAAAGTGGAAATTTCCTCATTAGGAATCTTCCTTTTGTTAGTAACAATATCTCTCATATACTTTGCATAAGGAGGCATTCTAATAGCATCAGTCAAAGGAATTTGCAAAAATAAAGGTTTCATCCATTCACAAAACCTGTTGTAGTGTTCTTCTTCCTTGGATTTGTGTTTCTTACTAGGAAAAGGCATTGGTTTCTGCACCCAAGGTTCTCTCTCTTTACCATGCTTGTTGGAAATGAAATCTTCTTTGGTGTACTTCACATTCTTATCAATCTTTTCTGGTTCCTCTTCAACTTCTTCTTTATCGGAAGCATTACCTGGTTCAGTTTTAGCATCAGAAATAGAAACACTATTAGGATCTTTACCTGCTTTAGAGGATTCTATAGTTGTTTTATGCTTCTTCTTCTTCTTCTTGGAAGGAATATCATCACTTGAAGTGCACTAAGAATCTTGCTTGATCCTATTAGGATGTCCTTCAGGATATAAGGGGTCTTGAGTGGTAGCACCTCCTCTTGTGCGTACTTCACACGGATGTTTTTCTCTTGCGGCATTAACAAGTAAATCTTTTTGCACCTTGGTAAGCTGATTAATTTGAGTCTAAACCATTTGAAAATATTTAACAAGTATCTTCACATCATTGGAGGTTCTCTCCACAATATCCTGCAACTTGTTAATAGCTCTAGAATTTTCCAACAAATGATTCTGCACCATTCTATTAAAATTGTCTTGCTTAACAAAAAAATTATCTAACTCATCTAAGCATTGATCAGGAGGTTTGGAGTATGTAATATCTCTATCATCAAAGCATTGGAGAGAGTGTACCTCAATAGTGGATGAGCGAGGGATTGGCTTACATAATTCTTCTATAGGAGGTAAATTATTCACATCTTCTGCCTTAATACCTTTCTCCTTAAGAGATTTCTTAGCTTCCCTCATAACTTTATCATTTAATTCAATCATCCCTCTCTTCTTCGGTGTAGGCTCTGTAGATGGCGCAGGTGTTGGTGCTGGTGTTGGCTCAACTAGAGTCCAATCATCATGATTCTGGCTTATTTTAGCCATTAATTCTTCAACTTCAGCCGAAGTTCTTTCCCTAAAAACACAACCAGCACAACTATCCAGATATGTCTTAGATTCATCAGTTAGTCCATTATAAAATATATCAAGGAGTTCATTTTTAGGCAATGGCTCTTTTTGCAAAGCTCTAATTAAAGAACAAAACCTTGTCCAAGATTCAGGCAATATCTCTCCTTTTCCCTGTTCAAAGTCAAAGATTTTCTGCACAACAGCATGTTGAGCACTAGCAGGAAAATATTTCTGAAAGAAAGCATTAACCAAAGCAATAGGACTACTAAGAGATCCAGGAGACAAACAATTAAACCAAGTTTTGGCTGCATCTTTCAATGAGAAAGGAAAAATCTTAGCAACAAAGTAAGTGCGAAGCTTAATATCATCAGAAAACAAATTACTCAAAGTAGAAAGCTCATTCATGTGCTCCATAGCACTTTCATTCTTAGTACCACAAAAAGGCTCTTTCTCAATAATAGATATATAAGATAAATCTAAAGAGAAATCATAATCCTTGTCTCTAATATTTATGGGAGAAGCAGCAAACTTAGGATGAGGAGACAATTTATATCTAACAACACATCTCGCTAAAAGTTCCTTAACAGCTTTAGCATCATGAGTCGCACGAGCTTCGGCAATAAAATCATCATCAAGCTCAATATAAGCATCATCAAAATCATCACTAGGACATACCCTAGACTCAGTGAACTAACAGGTGTAATAGTAGTGTTTTCCAACTTAGCTCTAGCAATTGTAGCATCTAAAAAGGAACCTAGTGAACCACTCTCATCAAGCACACTAGAAGCATCATCTAAATTATCAGTGGCATTTTCAAACTCAGCAGAAGTAGTAGCAGTAGCGTGTGCATGTGCTGGTGTAAGCAACTTACTCATAACAGATGGTGAATCAAGAGCAACAGAGGTGTTCAAAGTCATACCTCTTCTTGTAGTGGATGGCAATATAGGAACTTTTCCATCACGAGGTTTACCCATGATGAAAGGATTGCAGCAAACAATATGAATCCCAAGTGAACTTACAAATAAAGCTATGCTCCCCGCCAACGGCGCCAGAAAATAGTCTTGATGACCCACAAGTATAGGGAATCGCAACAGTCTTCGAGGAAAGTAAAACCCAAATTTATTGATTCGACACAAGGGGAGCCAAAGAGTATTTATAAACCTTAACAGATGAGTTGTCAATTTAGCTGCAACTAGAAACAGACTTGTTCACAGCGGTTTATCAGTAGCAACAGTTTTATAGTGGTGATAGTAGTGAAACGGTAACATCAGTAGTAAAATAAAAGCGGTAATAGTAGCAATAGTAAACAGTAGGATGAAATACTGTAGGCATAGGGATGGATGTACGGGCGTTGCATGGATAAGATAATTCATGAAATCAGTGAGACATGGGCATTGCAGATAAATAATATAAAGCGTCCTAGTACTAACAATCATAGGCATGTGTTCCGTATATAGTCGTATGTGCTCGCAATGAGAAACTTGCATGACATCTTTTGTCCTACCTGGCTGTTGCAGCAGGGCCTCAAGGGAAACTTCTAGTAATTAAGGTACTCCTTTTAATAAAGTACCAGAGCAAAGCATTAGCACTCGGTGAACACATGTGATCCTCATATCATAGCCATCCCCTCCGATTATCCCAATTTCTGTCACTTTGGGGCCTCGGGTTCCGGACAACAATATGTGTATACAACTTGTAGATAAGACCATAAACAACAAGTATCATCATAAAACAATAACAAGTTCAGATCTGAAATCATGGCACTCAGGCCGAAAGTGACAAGCATTAAGCACAACAAGTTGCAACAATGTCATAAGCACTAAATAAAGATACTAGGCACTATGCCCTAACAATCTCATAGCAAATTACATGAATGATCTCATCCAATCCCTACCATCCCCTTCACCTACAGTGGGAATTACTCACACATGGATGGGGGAGTCATGGATGGTTGATGGAGAGATGTCGATGATGATGGTGATGAAGATCTCCTCCAAATCCCTGTCCCGGCAGGGTGCCAGAACGGAGTTTCTGGTTCTGAATCACGGTTTCTGATGGTGGCGGCGCAGCGGAAGTCTATCTGGGAAAAATGCCAAACCCCCGCTATTTTCAGGTCAGAGGGTATATGTAGGCGGAAGGAGGGGTTGAGGCAATGGCCAAGGCGGCCTCACCACAGGTGGGCATGGCCAGGGCTGGGCCGCGCCCCCTGGTGGTGAGCCCATGCCCTTGCTCCTCTTCGTCTCTCCTTCTGGCTCCATGGGTCTTCTGGCAAATTTTTGCAATATTTTCTGGGATTTTTCCTAAAAGTCAGATTTCTGCACAAAAATGAGACACCAGAGCAATTCTGCTGAAAACAGTGTTAGGCCGTGTTAGTTGTATTTAAAACACACAAATTAGAGGAGAAATAATAGCAAAAGTGTTCGGGAAAGTAGATACATTTTGGACGTATCACACGCACTCGAGCCCCACATACGCACCACTGGACTGAGACCACAAAGCCATCCCCAGCACACCGCCCAAACCCCCCAATCATTTCTGACGAGAGCACCCTAAACCGAGACCACCGCGAGCAAATAAAACCCAGCACCCCCTCTTCTTGCTCGCTCTGCTCGCCATTTGCCCCATCCCAGCATTCTCCTCTCCTCTGCAAGCTCACACGCAGATCGCCACCTTCTCCCTCACCGTGCCCAGCCCTTGCGAGCTCGCCGGAGAACCACCAAAGCCGAGGAAGAAAAGGGGAAGGTTGCCGTCAAATGCGATGCCGCTGGCTTCTCTCCTCTCCCTCTCTGGCTTCCTAGATCTACTGCGAGTCTAACGCTACACTTTTCTTGGCCTAGATTCGTCTGTAGCCGATGCCATCTTTAACCTCGCCGGAGCATCTGGAGGAGATGACGGAGAGCTAGGACCCGGCCGCAGTCAATGTTCACCTCTCCGATGACATCGCCGAGCTTCTCCAATGCACTGCAGCCAAATAACATCACCAGATCATCGACGAGCATCCCTAGGTGAGCCCCGATGATCCCCAGCCAAACCCTAGCCTTGCCGACACCCTATCCCTTCTGTCGCAGTGACGACGATCGAGCGCCGTCGATCGTCACTTGATCGGATGGCCCGAGACGGCGCGTACCACTTTGGCCTCCCGCGCTGGCTGACCAGCCTGGCCCGCTGGCAGGTTCGAAGCCGCCGCCAACCCGTGCTCTCTCGCTAGATCTGGGCCAGTTTTGCGCCGGATCGGCCCAGTCCAGGGCAGATCTAGCCCGCGTGTTATTTCTTTTTAGAAATCCTGTTATAGTTTTCCAGAATATGCAAACTTTAAAAATTCATAAGTATTTCTCTATGCATGCAAATGTTGTGATTCAAATTTCTTTGAGTAGCTTAGGTAATTATCTTTCAGATGGCATAGGTTTCATAGTTTTAGGAGCAATGTAGATCAGATGATAAATAGTGTTGTTAAATTAGCCTATTTTCAAACTTAAGTGCAAATCTTGAGTTTTGTGTACTGAAATTGGGTGATTCCAATTTCCAGTGGTGGCTTATTGTGTTATCTTGCTTGACACACTGGTTTTACTATTTTAGGATCTGTATCTTTATATTAGTAATTAATATGGCTTTGTATGTAGTTAATCTTAGTTAATTTATCATTTGCAGTAGGAATAGAATTTTGTGTTGAATCCAATTTCATTGGATTGTGTTCTGGAAGAGCTTTCCAGAGCACTTTACCTCATGTTTTTCTAAAACACATAGAATATCTGAGAATTATTTTGGTACTCTAGTGTTAATTCCTATTGTTTAATTCATAGGAAATTAACCACAAATTGTTTTTAGGTAAATCCAACTTTGTTAGATTCTTAAGATTATTGTCAACCTGCAAGCATGCTAGATGTGCTGTTTGATCCATTTGAATGCCTTCATGCTTCATTGAAGTGCTCTGTTGTTGTGTTGCATCAAATGGGAAACCCTAGTTTCTAATTGGGTTAATTGCTAATTAAAAACCTATAAAATCTTGTTTTGTTTTCTAAACATGTTTGTTTCTGATACTCTTTAATGGTGTGGTATTGAGTGCTAAAATGCTTGTGACTTGTGTATACATGTATATTTATTTGTACGTTATTATTTTTCTTGGTGATAGAATCGAACGAGGAGTGTACCGAGGAAGGTGAAGTGTTTGAGTACCAGGAGGAGGAAGACCAGGGACTAGCCAACCAAGGCAAGCCATCTAACTTGATGCATATCTGAATCCTACTTACACATGTTGCATGTTTCTTAATGTTTTATTGAAGTTCATGATTTTTATATTGCTATAATCCTTGTAGCAATAACTTGTTGGCTTAAGCTCCACGGGCCAAGTGGATTATCATCCTTTGTGATGACACCTTGAACACCTATTCTCTACCTTTATATTAGTGGCTTGTTGATTAGCGGCAAAGCCCTTGGGAGACATCTAGTGGAGCTAAAAACTCTAGGTTTGGGAACACTCAAAGAAAGTTTCAAAAATGTTTTTAAAAACCTTGGAGTAGTACTTACTCCACTGAAATGTTTTCAAAATGGTTTTTGAACAAATGGAGGATAAAGGAGTTGGTGGATCAAATGACACTGGTGATCACTAAGTGTTCGCTCAGAACAATTAACCCGTGCAACCACATTACCCTGGTATGGGATGGAGCTTAGTCCAAAGTTTATCTGCCTTAGTACGGGGAGCCTCGCACTATATAAGGGTTTGTAGGACCCCAGAATCCGGGTTGTCGCAAGTGGTGGGCAGCAGTGTAGCTGGCCCGCCAAAAGCTACCCGCTCGGAAGACACTTGGGTTTCTCCCGCCATGGCACTGGAACTATGCTCGGCGGAGGTAGACGGCTAGGGTTTTCCGGGGATGTATACTCCACAGGGTAGGCACCCATACTAAGGTGGATAGATGGAAGGCTATGATCGATTATCCGAACCCCGCATACTTGAGTATGATGGTTCGTGGTGGTATCCCGGCGGATTTATCGGATGGTGTGGGTAAAGTGTACAACCTCTGTAGAGTGTAAATCTATTCAAATAGCTGAGTCCTCGGTCATGGACGGTTGGGACGACCGTTACTTAGCCCAATGTCGGTTTTGTTTTAAAAAGGTGTTTTCAGAAAAATGGAGAAAAGTGCCAGACGGAGTAGTCGGAGGGTACTGCCGTAGCACGGATATGGTTCGGAGTACTTGCAGGGTACTGCTGAAGGAATGAAAGTGGTCATGTGTGATTGACCAGATCTATAAAGGAGGGTGGTCATGTTTGATTGACCCCGGCTCTTCTCTTAAAAATGAGTTCCCCCTTCCCTAGAGATTTTACTAAAATGCTTTACAAAACTTCTTCTTTAATAAGGATATAGAGATGTCGTACGACATGCTATATCGACACGAGAAACTATAGCTAGTATAGAGCAACTAGCCTTGAACCATTTCCCTTGCTACAGCCAAATAGCATGCAACTTGTTCCTCTTAGGTGGTTTGCGAGTACAATTCCAAAATGTACTCACGGCTTTGTCCCTGGCTATTATCTTGGTCAGATTATGGAGAAGATTACGATGATGATGGTGAGGAGTTCGACGACGCCGGTGCAAACTAGGATCCGTCTCCCGGTCAGTCGCCTGTATGGTAGAGGCACGACACAGGCTACCTATGCTGCTTTTGGTTTCTGCTGCTATGCTTAGTGAACTTGCCCTGTGAGGCATTTGAATTCGGCCAAGTGGCCATGTAAGACTATTCGACTTATTCATGTAATGGATGATGTACTCTGTAATGCCTACTCTGTTATGTGGATTCATGACGGTCTTCCTGGGATCATGAATTGTATGCATAACGGGAATTCCGGATGGTAAACCGGGGTCCCCACAGAGTTGGTATCACAGCCATCCTGGCCTTAGGAGACCTTAGTTAGCATGGGCATTAGACCGGACCAAAAACTATATTTATTATTAAAAATAAAAAGAGATGGCTTAATATATATATAAGGTAAATATATATTGCTCTCATCTCTTCCCTTATTCTTTAAGCATTTAGACTACTTGCATCTTAATTAAAGTTTTTACTGTATTTAAAATACTGCACACTTGAGTAAGTTATTAATTCAACCTACCTTAAAATTTTGTGTAGATGGACGCTCCTACTGCACACCGATAGGTCGGTACCCACGAGGACGTGCTCGTCTTTGAGCGCGACTTGGTGGAGTTAGCCGCGCGTCTCGGACGGCCGCGTCCGGAGATCCGAGGCTACTGTCTTTTCGAGGAGGGTACTCGCGAGTTGGCGTATCAGGTCGTTTGCCAGGTCTGCGGGAAGGAGGTCCCGCCGACTTCTCAGGAGTTCACCTTCGAGGTGATCGAGCGCACGTGGGGCGATGGACTTATGCGTGTCCTCCGACACGCTATCTCGCGCCTCGTCCACCTCCACTATGACGAGCTCCTCGGCACCCGCTATGAGCACTATGGACAAGTCGACTCCGACGGTCTTCCCCACCAGGCCGCCGCACACACACCCTTCAGTCACCACCTCTGCCACACGGAGGCCCTGTTGCACCACACTCAGGGGCAGCTGGACCATGTCTGTATGGTCGCCGACGAGAGAGGCCTGGAGTTGGCCGTTATTCGTGAGGACCTTCAGGAGTCCATTTTATCTCGTCACCGCCTCCTCGCTGCTGAGAGGAGTATCATGAAGAGGAACAGGGCTCTACGACAGCGCGTCCGTGATCTAGAGGATCACCTAGCCTCACCTGAGAGCCACGTGTCTGAGTTAGAGGAGGAGACCGCCGAGCTCTGCAAGGAGAACGAGGCGGTACTTGGCCGAGACGACGACCACCAGGAGGCTTACGACGAGGAGCCCGTGAGCACTGATGACGACGATCGTGGTAGCAATGACGGTGATGACCGCGACGCTATCATGGATTTCTACGCGCCCGAGACTCCAATGGAGGCGGACCCCGAGGAGGTTGTCCCCCACGTTAGTGTTGACGAGTAGGTATCGGCGCCCTACCCCTCTCACTTAGGATGTCGCGTAGTGGTTAGATTGATCCCTTTTGCGCATGTGTGTTGTATGGTTCAGCTGAAACCATTTGGTGTGATGTTGCATGAGACTATGTGATGTGTGTGCTAGACATGGGTGGCACTTCTTTTGCATGTATGTATGTGTCAAACTTGGATGACTATGGATGATGTTGGGATATGCTTATGAATGTTTGGTGTAGTCACGTCTCTTATGATCTCTTTTTATGTCTTATTGCACCACTTGTTCCTTCTGCATTTTAAATTATTGTTTCTCACCAAATAAACTTCTCTCCAGAATGGCTCCGGAAACGCGAGGCCACGCTGGAAACAACCCGCCCCCACCTCCTGAGCCTGACATGGTGCAGGTGCTATGGCTCATGCTAGAGGACCATGAAGCCGCACGTGCCGAACGCCAAGCCAACCTCGCCACACTCCAACACCTCGCCCAGATTACCACCCACCACAACAACAATGGTGGCAATGGCAATGATGAGCCCCAGAACAAGCTTAGGGATTTCTAGAATTCCAATCCCCCAACCTTCTCCAAGTCCATCGAGCCTCTGGATGCCGACGACTGGCTCTGTACCATTGAGAACAAGTTAGAGTACGCCGAAGTTGGAGCGAATGATAAGGTGTTGTACGCAACTCACTTCCTAGCTGGAGCATGGTGGGAGAATGTCTGTGCCATGCAGCCCGATGGACAAGTGATGACATGGGAAGCCTTTAAGACCAAGTTCTGCAAAGCCCACATTCCCTCTAGACTCATCAAGATTATGAGGGACAAGTTCCTCAATTTGAAGCAAGGTGGGATGAGTGTTCCCGAGTATATGGACAAGTTCACCACCTAGGGAAGGTATGCACCCAACGACATCGACACCGATGAAAAGAAGTGAGAGCGGTTCCTCAATGGACTGCAGGAGGAGCTGCAGACCTATCTTGTGGCTGTACATTATCCTGACCTGGAAGCTATGGTGGATGCCGCCATAATGGTTGAAGACAAGAACAAGGCTGCCCACGAAAGTTGCAAGAGAAGGATGATGAGTCAAGGTGGACCTAGTGGTCAGCGGTCCCGCAGCCTGCCCCCATCCAGGGCTGCGCCCATGCCATAGAGGTTTGCCTCTCAAGCCCCCAAGGCCAATAACCCAAACTGTCAGTATTCCAGCAACTGCCCTTCAGGCGGGAACTTCTCTAGAGGTAACCGCAACACCTTCAACCCCGCTAACCGCAGCCAAGGCAGCGGATGCTACACTTGTGGCCAGCCGGGACACTTCTCTAAGGAGTGCCCACTCAAGAAGCCCTCTGCACCGAGCCTCAGCACGCCGAGACCCAACCAGGGTCAGGGCCGTGGAACCACTGGTAGGAACCCGAAGACCCAAGCCAATAATGCAAGAGGTCGTCTGAACCATGTTACTGCTGAGGAAGCTGCCAAGGCCCCTGATGTCGTTCTGGGTACATTTCTTGTCAACTCAGTCCCTGCAAAGGTGTTGTTTGATTCTGGTGCATCGCATTCATTTGTCACTGAGAGATTTGTGGCCACGGGAGGGTTGACCGCGACTCAAATGGCGCACAATATGATAGTTCAAATTCCTAGATCCCAAGTTAGAGCTCATTTGTCCTGCGAAGGGGTACCCATAGTTATCCATGGGGTATCCTTCCAAGCCAACTTGATCATTCTAGGCACGAAGGGTTTGGATGTGGTACTTGGAATGGATTGGATGTCCAAGTATCAGGGGCACATAGATTGCGCCAGGAAGTCTATAACCGTAACCAACAGTGAGGGTATTCAAATTGAGCACATTGCAACCATGCCATCCCGTAAGGCCTACTACAAGAAGTCCGTGTCTGGACCAACCCTTGACCAAGTCCCAGTGGTATGTGAGTACCCCAATGTTTTCCCTGAAGAGTTGCCAGGTATGCCCCCTGACCGGGATATTGAGTTCATTATTGAGTTGATTCCTGGAACAGCCCCTATAGCACAACGAGCCTATCGCATGAAACCCCAAGAGTTAGAAGAGTTAAAGAGGCAGCTCACTGATATGCTCAACAAAGGTCTTATTTGTCCCAGCGCGTCACCTTGGGGATCGCCTGTTCTTTTTGTGGACAAGTGACACGGTACCATTCAATTGTGTGTGGATTACTGTAAGTTGAACGAGGTGACAATCAAAAACAAGTATCCACTCCCAAAGATTGAAGACCTATTTGACCAGCTGAATGGAGCCAAAGTGTTCTCTAAGATTGATCTCCGCACTGGATATCATCAGCTAAAAGTCCACGAGTCCGATATTCCCAAGACTGCCTTCACCACACGCTACGGTTTATTTGAGTACATCGTTATGTCCTTTGGCCTGACCAATGCCCCTGCCTACTTCATGAATCTCATGAACAAGATGTTCATGAGGTTCCTTGACAAGTTTGTGGTGGTGTTCATTGATGACATCTTGGTCTATTCGAAGACCGAGGAAGAGCACGCAGAGCATCTGCGGCTTGTGTTGGGAACCTTGCGAGAGCACCAACTTTATGCCAAGTTTAGCAAATGTGAATTTTGGCTAAAGGAAGTTGGATTCTTGGGACACGTTATCTCAGCCGGTGGAGTATCCATCGACCCTTCAAAGATTACTTCCATCTTGGAAAGAAAAGCCCCGACCAATCCCACTGAAGCTCGAGCATTCCTCGGATTAGCTGGATATTACTGGAAGTTTGTTGAAGGTTTTTCTAGCATCATTTGCCCATTAACTCAACTCCTCAAGAAGGACAAGAAGTTCGAGTGGACTGAGAAGTGCGAGCAAAGTTTCCAAGAACTCAAGAAGAGAATTGTATCAGCCCCTATCTTGATAATGCCCGATATCACCAGGAGCTTTGACATCTATTGCGACGCCTCCAAGCTTGGACTTGGGAGTGTCTTAATGCAAGATGGCAAGGTCATTGCTTACCTATCCCGTCAACTATGCCCCGCATGAGCTAAACTATCCTACCCATGACCTAGAGCTGGCTGCTGTCGTTTATGCACTCAAAACTTGGTGACACTATCTTATGGGAAACCGATGCGAGATCTACATAGACCACAAGAGCTTGAAGTATATCTTCTCTCAAAAGGAGTTGAATATGAGACAACAGAGATGGATTGAGCTTATCAAGGATTATGATTTAGGCATTCATTATCACCCAGGCAAGGCAAACGTGGTCGCCGATGCCCTTAGCCGAGAGCCTTGCTCCCTAGATGCCCTACTAAAGACCAACCAACCTACCCTTTGTGAAGAGTTATGCGGATTCTCGACGAAGGCCCCTTACCTTCCAAGTGGGAGATTTTTTCTATCTCTGGGTGACTCCACTCAAAGGTATGCAGCGATTCCATGTCAAGGGCAAGCTTGCACCTCGCTACATTGGTCCATACAGGATCCTCGAACGCCGCAGAGAAATGTCCTATAAGTTAGAGCTACCCCCAAAATTGTTTGAGTTTCACGACGTTTTCCATGTCTCACAGCTACGTAAGTGTCTCCAAGCCCCCAGCAAGCCCGAGACCTTCAAGGAGGTTAATCAAGATACCATTGACCTTAACCATGACTTGACCTACCGCGAGAGGCCAATCCGTATTCTGGAGAAAGATGTCCATCTCACCCATAGGCGAAAGATAAATATGTACAAGGTTTAGTGGAGCAACCATACCGAGGATGAGGCCACATGGGAACGTAAAGACTATCTTCAGTGGGAATTTCCCGAGTTACTCAACGCTTAGCTACCGAATCTCGGGACGAGATTCTTTTAAGGGGGGAAGGTCTGTAACATCCTACTTTTTGTGAACCAGATTTGAACCAAATTTCAATGCATGAAATTAGGGAAAAATAAAAACTTGCACTTCCATGTGTGCTTGTGTGCTAGGGTTTGTATTTCCATGTGGTGTTGCATGATTTCATGTGCATGTGTGTGGATGCTATTTAAATTCTTCTTCTTTTCGAAATTCTTTTAGACCATGTTGTATGAATGCTTGTGAGTGTGCTATGATTTCATGCTATTGGTTGACCTAGTAGTATGTGTGCTTGACACCAATAACCTTTTTCTTTCTTTTCAGTAAAATTTATTTTTGCACCTTTACTTGAAAATAGGAGCTTCACCAAAACCCCACCTCCTCTTGCTCAAATATTTTGAAACTTGGAAGATAGGCTCCTACCATTTGAAAGTCACTTCTGAACCAATCACCGCCACCATTTGATCAAGACCTAGAACTTTTCAGAATTCAAATGAATTTTGGCCAAGTTCACCTATCTTTCTTCTGCTCTTCTCTTTTCTTTTCTTTCTTTGCAAAATTGACCAGGAGACACCCTAGCCGGCCACCCCTCTCTCTTCCTCTCTCTTATGCTCTTTGTACCATGCAAATGGACACTAGGGAGGGGAGCTCCCGAGGCAAATCTTGCCCAAAGATCTCATCTCCCTCTCTCTCTCACCCTCTCCACCCTGCACCCCCAATCAGCGCCACCCCACCACCCAGAGAGACCCCAGTACCCCACCGGCCAGTGCCTGCTCGAGCCAAATCCCGCTCCCTCTCTTCCAAAGCCCGAGGCCACCCAGCGCACGCTCATGCTGACCGAGGCGTAGGAGGCAAGCCACCCCCTGCTACCTCGCCACCAGGGCCCCCTAGCCACCAACGTCGATGCCCAATGGATGGCTGCCGCCCACACCGCCCGTAGGCCACTCCCCAGCCCATGCCCTGACCTCGCTCGTGCATGCTCTGGACGATGAGAGTGGCATCGCTGTTCCAAAACGTGCACACCTCTTTTCCCCGCGCGCCGCACTTGCCCTGCACGCTCGGTTCTCCACTCGATCTGGCCGTGTCACAAAAAGTATGCACATCCATTGAAACCTAGCTCCTGCCCATTGGCACAACATGCGCTCGAGCCCCGCATACACACCGTTGGACTAAGACCACAACGATGTCCCCAGCACACCGCCCAAACCCCCCAATTGTTTTCGACGAGAGCACCCTAAACCGAGACCACCGCGAGCAGATAAAACCCAGCACCCCCTCTTCTCGCCCGCTCTACTTGCCATTTGCCCCATCCTAGCATTCCCCTCTCCTCTGCAAGCTCACACGCAGACCGCCACCTTCTCCCTTGCCGTGCCCAGCCCTAGCGAGCTCGCCAGAGAACCACCAAAGCCGAGGAAGAAAAGGGGAAGGTTGCCGTCAAATGCGACGCCGCTGGCTTCTCTCCTCTCCCTCTCTGGCTTCCTAGATCTACTGTGAGTCTAACGCTACACTTTTCTTGGCCTAGATTCGCCGGTAGCCAACGCCATCTTTGACCTCGCCGGAGCATCTGGAGGAGATGACGGAGAGCTAGGACCCGACCACGTCAACGTTCACCTCTCCGACGACATCGCCGAGCTTCTCTGACGCACCGCAGCCAAACGCCATCACCAGATCATCGACGAGCAGCCCTAGGTGAGCCCCGATGATCCCCAGCCAAACCCTAGCCTTGCCGATGCACTATCCCTTCTATCGCGGAGACGACGATCGAGCGCCGTCGATCGTCACTTGATCGGACGGCCCGAGACGGCGCGTACTGCTTCGGCCTCCCGTGCTGGCTGACCAGCCTGGCCCGCTAGCAGGATTGAAGCCGCCGCCAACCCGCGCTCTCTCGCTGGATCTGGGCTGGTTTCGCGCCGGATCGGCCCAGTCCAGGGCAGATCTGGCCCACGTGTTATTTTTTTTAGAAATCCTGTTATAGTTTTCCAGAATATGTAAATTTTAAAAATTCATAAGTATTTCTTTGTGCATGCAAATGTTGTGATTCAAATTTCTTTGAGTAGCTTAGGTAATTATCTTTCAGATGGAATAGGTCTCATAGTTTTAGGAGCAAGGTAGATCAGATGATAAATAGTGTTGTTAAATTAGCCTATTTTCAAACTTAAGTGCAAATCTTGAGTTTTGTGTACTGAAATTGGGTGATTCCAATTTCCAGTGGTGGCTTATTGTGTTATCTTGCTTGACACACTGGTTTTACTATTTTAGGATCTGTATCTTTACAGTAGTAATTAATATGGCTTTGTGTGTAGTTAATCTTAGTTAATTTATCATTTGTAGTAGGAATAGAATTTTGTGTTGAATCCAATTTCATTGGATTGTGTTCTGGAATAGCTTTCTAGAGAACTTTACCTCATGTTTTTCTGAAACTCAAAGAATATCTGAGAATTATTTTGGTACTCTAGTGTTAATTCCTATTGTTTAATTCATAGGAAATTAACAACAAATTGTTTTTAGGTAAATCCAACTTTGTTAGATTCTTAAGATTGTTGTCAACCTTCAAGTATGCTAGATGTGCTATTTGATCTATTTGAATGCCTGCATGCTTGATTGAAGTGCTTTGTTGTTGTGTTGCATCAAATGGGAAACCCTAGTTTCTAATAGGTTTAATTGCTAATTAAAAACCTATAAAATCTTGTTTTGTCTTCTAAACATGTTTGTTTCTGATACTCTTTAATGGTGTGGTATTGAGTGCTGAAATGCTTGTGACTTGTGTATACATATATATTTATTTGTGCATTATTATTTTTCCCAGCGATAGAATCGAACGAGGAGTGTACCGAGGAAGGTGAAGTGTTTGAGTACCAGGAGGAGGAAGACCAGGGACTAGCCAACCAAGGCAAGCCATCTAACTTGATGCATATCTGAATCCTACTTACACATGTTGCATGTTTCTTAATGTTTTATTAAAGTGCATGATTTTTATATTGCTATAATCCTTGTAGCAATAACTTGTTGGCTTAAGCTCCACGAGCCAAGTTGATTATCATCCTTCGTGATGACACCTTGAACACATATTCTCTACCTTTATATTAGTGGCTTGTTGATTTGCGGCAAAGCCCTTGGGAGACATCTAGTGGAGGTAAAAATTCTAGGTTTGGGAACACTCAAAGAAAGTTTCAAAAATGTTTTCGAAAACCTTGGAGTAGTACTTACTCCACTAAAATGTTTTCAAAATGGTTTTTGAAAAAATGGAGGATAAAGGAGTTGGTGGATTTTGTTTCCAAATGACATTAGTGATCACTAAGTGTTCGCTTAGAACAATTAACCTGTGCAACCACATTACCCCGGTATGGGACGGGGCTTAGTCCAAAGTTTGTCTGCCTTAGTGCGGGGAGCCTCGCACTATATAAGGGCTTGTAGGACCCCGAAATCCAGGTTGTCACAAGTGATGGGCAACAGTGTAGCGGGCCCGCCAAAAGCTACCCGCCCAGAAGACACTTGGGTTTCTCTCGCCATGGCACTGGAACTACGCTCGGCGGAGGTAGATGATACGTCCCCAACGTATCTATAATTTTTGATGCTCCATGCTTGTTTTTACACCATTTGCCCAATGTTTCGTTACACTTCGTGGTACTTTTATGCATTTTCCGGAACTAACCTACTAACAAGTCGCCACAGTGCCAGTTCCCTGTTTTCTGCTATTTTTGTGTTTCAGAAGTGATACACATGAAATTTTCTCGGAATTGGACGAAATAAGTTCCTGAAGTCTTATTTTACCCGGAAGCTTCCAGAGATCCGAAGGAGAGTAGGAGGGGGGCCACCAGGGGCCCACACGCCAGGCCGGTGCGGCCAGCCCCTGGCCCGCGCCACCCTGGCGTGAGGCCACCTGGCACCTCCTCTGACATCGCCCCTTCGCCTATAAAGACCCCCCGACGGAAAAAACCTAAAGACTCGATCACTTTTTCAGAACACATCGCGATCCGCCGCCGCCGTCGACCCAAAGATCGGGAGGGTCCAGAAGCTCTTCCCGACACCCTGCCGAAGAGCGGAATCGCCACCGGAGGTCTTCTTCATCGCCATGCTTGCCTCTGGAGCAATAAGTGAGTAGTCTACCTTGGACTATGGGTCCATAGCAATAGCTAGATGGTTGTCTTCTCCACCATGTGCTTCATGTTTAGATCTCATGAGCTGCCCTACATGATTGAGATCACCGTTATGTAATTCTACATGTTTGGTTTGTTGGGATCCAATGAATATTGGTGTTTATGATTGAGTTGCTGTACTGAATATTATCTTATGTTATCTCTATGTTGTTTATGATCTTGCATGCTCTCCGTTGTTAGTAGCTATCTTGGCCGAGTAGTTGCTAGTGACTCCAAGAGGGGGTATTTATGCTCGATAGTGGGTTCATGCATCTATTTAACCTAGGGGAGTGACACAAATCTCTAAGGTTGTAGATGTGCTGTTGCTACTAGGGAGAAAACAACATTCATATGCTCAAGGGCATATGCTTTGTTTACATTACACACTTTGCTTAATGCAATTATCTGTTGTTCGCAACTTAATACTTGTGGAGTTCTCGGATTGATTCGCCACAAGTGGATTATTAGTCATAGATGCAGTTGGATGGTGGTCTATGTATTTTGTTGTAATGCCCAGAGTAAATCTCATAGTGATCTTCTTGACATTTCACGTTTATCTTTATTCTATCAATTGCCCAACTGTAATTTGTTTACCCAGCATGTGTTATTTATCTTATGGAGAGACACCACTAGTGAACTGTGGACCCCGGTCCTATTTCCATCATATTGTTATCACATGTTTACTTTACTCCCACTGTTTACTTTACTCGCATACTCTACTATTTTCCACTCGATACGCTCATAACCTTTGTTTCAAGCAAACCGGTGAGATTGACAACCTCATCGCAAGTTGGGAGCAAAGTACTTGGTTGTGTGTGTGCAGGTTCCGCGTTGCAGCTAGCAAGCAAAGCTTGGACGAGGCGCCATATATAAATTGTTCGAAGCTGTCGCAAACTAGCAAGCATCACCTTCCGTCGTCATTGTCTGCTTTTCTCCTGGACGATAAACCTTGGTTTCTTAACTGAGGGAAAACTTACTGCTATATTCATCAAAACCTTCTCTTGGGGTTTACCAACTGGCCGGTCATTTACTACAAGCCAACAAGTTTCCTGGCACCATCAACTCGGCCCCATCAAGTTTTCTGGCGCCGTTGCTGGGGAAGAGTGGAAGACTTCTGCGAGGGGAGTTTTCGCACACACATCCTTTACTTTGTTTTATTGTTTTGCTTTACTTTATTTATATTACCTGCATCGTTTTATATCAAAAACCCAAAAAAATTAGAATCCTTGGTAGTTATTATTTCTTTACTTTAGTTTATTATGTCTAGTTTAGTTGCTACTACTATGTCACCCAAGGATATGATTTTCACTTTTAAACAAAATGATGAGGAAAGTTTTAAAGAAGCTTGGTCTAGAATTTATGATTGGCATGGAAAAACTGAACCTAAAATGACCTTGAGTTTGCTTCTTAGTAGCTTTTACTTTGGACTTGCTCTTTGTTATAGATATGCTTTGGATGCTACTGCAGAAGGAGATTTCCTTCATTGTGATGGAGATCAAGCCTTCAATATTATAAAAAAGTTGATTACAATTTATAGCACGCCAACCTATTTTGATTTCTCTCTTGTGTGCATTTTTAATAGACTTGATGCTCTTGAGACTCGCACTGCTAGTTTGAATTCTTGCTACAATACTTTGCGACAACATTTTGATTATGTGCCAACAAATACTGAACCTTCGAGTTGGTATCCTACGGTAAAAATCACCATTAGTGGTGAAACTTTTCATGCTCGTTGTGATATTATGTCTGAATTTTGAATCATGCCAAAGGATGTCTATTAATCTTTGAGCCTTTGGAAGCTTTCTGAGGGGGGGAGAAGGAATTTCTCTTACTAACAATGCCACTATATCTCCCATTGGAATAGCTGAAGGAGTTTTTACAAAAGTCCTAGGAAGAATGATATCTACTGATTATCTTGTTATTGAATGTGTAGGAAAAGGACAAATCACACTTGGAAGATCCCTCCTGAAGCTCCTGGGCGCCGTTACAGATGTGGGAAAAGGCAATATAAGATTTATCTCTCCACCTTGCAATGGCCACTTCTTTCCTAGAGTAAGAAAGACGTAAGGCACGCGCTGATCCTAGCACTTCATCTCTTGATAGTTCTTGATTCGCAATTTTCTGCGCCTAGCTCAAAGGCGTTAAAGAAAAGCACTCTTGGGAGATAACCCAATGTTTATTTTCAGTACTTTTTCTTTTATTTGAGTCTTGGAAGTCATTACTACTGTAATGACCGCTCCTTATCTTGTTTATTTCGTTTTTGTGCCAAGAGAAGCCTCTAATTTGAGTGAGGTAAAGATTTGGGGATGTTGCTGTCCTGAAACTATTTTTGGTGCTGCACCGTAAAAATTCGTATAAATTCTCTGTATATCTTTTGGACCTGCGATTTCTTGTGCATATGCCCCAGGTTATATCCAAACTTTCGTTAGTTGAACACTTTTTGATTTGAGCAATAGAAAACCCCTCAAAAATTCGACCTTTGTCAGCTATTCAGTTTTGACAGATTTCTGCCAATATTTGTGTTTGCCACTTTATCGCTTTCTTTTGAGTTCTTTTGATCATGGAACTTTTGGAGAAGTTGCTACAGTAGTATTTGCTATATATGTGGTGATTTTGAGTTGAAATCTGAAGCAAAAAAGAGGTTGATTATATGTTATGCTTGCACTAATGTTGCTAATAGAATTGTGTTTAGTTTTGTATGAAGGAAGTTTTCAAGTGTAGGGATTGGAGAATGATGAGATGAGTTGAAGAATGGACAAAAGCTCAAGCTTGGGGATGCCCATGCATCACCCCAAGAAATATCCAAGAAGTACAAGCGTCAAAGCTTGGGGATGCCCCCGAGGCACCCCTTCTTCATCGGCAAAAATCAGGTCACCTTTCAAGACACTATTTTTATTGCTTCACGCACTATGTGTTTTTCTTGGAGCGTCAGTTGTTTTAGTTTTCTTAGTTAGTTTAGTTTTGTTTGCTGCAATAAATGGTTGGACCCCAACAAATTTCCTTTGGAGAAGATGTACTCGTTTTCATTTGCCAAGAACACTCAGGTTTTCACTCTTATCGTTCATCGAGTGTTCTTCTTTTTCTGCTACTGCTTTTGATTTTCATTTTCGCCTTGATTTGCATTCAGACCTTGTCATATCTTTTCATCAAGGTGTATTTTTGCCTCTGATCTTTATTGGTTTTCAACAAAAGAGGTGTCTTAAAAATTTCAAATGGTGTTGGAAAAGAGAAAAAGCTTTATGCAAAATAGTGGTACAAGAAGGAGCTTGTGTAGACTGCGGCTTAGGCTTTTTCATGTCATGCTTGATGTCTTTTTGATAGTATGCTTAGTGATTTTGCTGTAGCATGACTTGTCTCAAATAACTGAGATTGCTTAATGATCCTTTGAAAAAATCATGCGTTGTTTTTATTGTATGGAAGCATTATTTTGGTTTTCTCCTTGATGCTTTATTTGAGTTGACTTGGCGCATGCTCACACATGTTAGACTCTTACAAAGTCGCCAATAGCCTCTATGATCATTTAGTTTTTGACTTTTGATGCCATCTTTTGCTTATTTTAATATCGCTTTGTCGCTTCGCATGATTATGGCCATTATTGCTCTCTTAGTTGGTCGCTCCCAGTCTTTTGCTAGCCCTCGTCTTGTACTGAGTATGAGCTCTACTCGTGCATCCAACTCCTAAAAGCCAAAGTTTTCCAAAGTGTCCACCATATATACCTACTAGCAATTTTCTATTCCAAGTAAATTTGACTTGCTTTTATTTTCTCTTCAAATTAAACTCTTACCAGTGTTATGCGAAATTCGGTCAGTAAAGCTCTCACGAACCAGAAGGCACACTTTACTTTTTCCTGTTCTTAAAAATTTGACATTGTGGTCTTTTATGTTGAGTTGTTATGCTTGCAAGTTGTAAGTTGGAGACTAGCCCAGCCATGCATTCATGGGCAAGCTTTCAACATTGCACTTCTTATTTGAGTTGATATCATGATCTTTTGTTTATGGATGCCCGCGGTGTGAAATGAATTGGGAATCTTGTGGGGATCATGGAGTTTGTATATGTGTTAGGGAAACGCCGGGCCGCCAATCTAAGCCATGTATAATTCATGGTGGAAATTTGCAGCATACCCATGGTGAACATTCGACGACGCATCTTACAATAAAAAGCTAAACAAATGGCAAATAAAAGAGATGTCGAGGTGATCATTGTCTGCTTGTCCTGTCATTTTGGTGTGGGCTTGTTCCATGTCATCGGGCACAGAGGTACCCCATTGGCGGTTCTCAATGATATGTATATATTTACAATGACAAGAGCCTTGCTTGGGACTCTAAGTAAAGTAGCATGAGGTTTGGGTACTCGTATTCACAGGGCACGAGGTTTTCAACTTATGATTTGTCAAGCATATGCATCGTAATTGTTCTCGCATTAACTTTAACCATTCAAGATGCTTATGATGGGGGCAATGAGAGCTCAAAGTCGGTAAGTACCATAATTTTTGAAGGTTATAAAACTTCACTGCTTCCCTCTGTGAAGGGTCTTTCTTCTACTTTTATGTTGAGTCACCACCTTCTTTCTTTATGCACCATTAAGAGAGCATAGTTGTCATTCTTAGTATAATGTGCATTGTCCCAAAGTTTTCATTGATTGATTCATATTGTTGGTTTCACTTGTTCTCAAATTATTTGTATCTAGTCGCCCTCTTAAACTTGAAGGTGTCCTATGCATTTATGTTTTGCTCTCTTTGAAGGACAAGCTGAAAACCATTTGTATGTTTTTCCTTATGATTTGAACACACGTTTGACTTTCATTGTTTCATTTTCATGATCTTTTGTTTGTGTTCATTTGCATGTTTACAACATGGTTGCTAAGTTCTTATTATCAAGATTATATCTGTATGCCCATGTTTTAAGTTCTTATGATCCCAGCTCACAAATGCTTACATACATGATCAAGATTGTGTAGGTGCATGTCACCTCAAAAATTATTCTTTTGTTATCACTTACCTACTCGAGGACGAGAAGGAGTTAAGCTTGGGAATGCTTGATACGTCTCCAACGTATCTATAATTTTTGATGCTCCATGCTTGTTTTTACACCATTTGCCCAATGTTTCGTTACACTTCGTGGCACTTTTATGCATTTTCCGGAACTAACCTACTAACAAGTCGCCATAGTGCCAGTTCCCTGTTTTTTGCTGTTTTTGTGTTTCAGAAGTGATACACAGGAAATATTATCGGAATTGGATGAAACAAGTTCCTGAAGTCTTATTTTACCTGGAAGCTTCCAGAGATCCGAAGGAGAGTAGGAGGGGGGCCACCAGGGGCCCACATGCCAGGCCGGCGTGGCCAGCCCCTGGCCCGCGCCACCCTGGCGTGAGGCCGCGTGGCACCTCCTCTGACATCGCCCCTTCGCCTATAAAGACCCTCCGACGGAAAAAAACCTATAGACCCGATCACTTTTTCAGAACACATCGCGATCCGCCGCCGCCATCGACCCGAAGATCGGGAGGGTCCAGAAGCTCTTCCCGACACCCTGCCGGAGAGGAGAATCACCACCTGAGGTCTTCTTCATCGCCATGCTTGCCTCTGGAGCAATGAGTGAGTAGTCTACCTTGGAGTATGGGTCCATAGCAATAGCTAGATGGTTGTCTTCACCACCATGTGCTTCATATTTAGATCTCATGAGCTGCCCTACATGATTGAGATCACCGTTATGTAATTCTACATGTTTGGTTTGTTGGGATCCGATGAATATTGGTGTTTATGATTGAGTTGTTGTACTGAATATTATCTTATGTTATCTCTATGTTGTTTATGATCTTGCATGCTCTCCGTTGTTAGTAGCTATCTTGGCCGAGTAGTTGCTAGTGACTCCAAGAGGGGGTATTTATGCTCGATAGTGGGTTCATGCCTCTATTTAACCTGGGGGAGTGACAGAAACCTCTAAGGTTTTAGATGTGCTGTTGCTACTAGGGAGAAAACAACATTCATATGCTCAAGGGCATATGCTTTGTTTATATTACACACTTTGCTTAATGCAATTATCTGTTATTCGCAACTTAATACTTGTGGAGTTCTCGGATTGATTTGCCACAAGTGGATTATTAGTCATAGATGCAGTTGGATGGCGGTCTATGTATATTTTGTTGTAATGCCCAGAGTAAATCTCATAGTGATCTTCTTGACATTTCACATTTATCTTTATTCTATCAATTGCCCAACTGTAATTTGTTTACCCAGCATGTGTTATTTATCTTATGGAGAGACACCACTAGTGAACTGTGGACCCCGGTCCTATTTTCATCATATTGTTATCACCTATTTACTTTACTCGCACTGTTTACTTTACTCGCATACTCTACTATTTTCCACTCGATACGCTCATAACCTTTGTTTCAAGCAAACCGGTGAGATTGACAACCTCATCGCAAGTTGGGAGCAAAATACTTGATTGTGTGTGTGCAGGTTCCGCGCACTAGTAGGGAAAACCTCTTCTGTGGCGCACCCATATATGTATTCTGTGGCGCATGTGTGGTGCTCCACAGAATCTTCGCCACAAAAATAAGCATTCTGTGGCGCACCAAGCCATAATGCGCCACAGAATTAAGGAATTCTGTGACGCATTATGGCTTGGTGCGCCACAGAATTAGGTGCGCCACAGAAAATTCAAAAAAATTCAAAAAAATTTAAAAATCAAAAAAAATATTATTATTTTTTGAAAATCATAAAAATCGAAATAATGTGAAAAAACTATTTTATTTCAAATTTTTTTTAGGATTTTATCATATGAGGAACATATTCAAATCACACCGAATTTCTTGACTTCCCGCTAGGTCATCCATCTTTAGACTACTCCGGGCTCAGCACGCTTAACTTCTCCATTCGGGCTCAGCACGCTTAACTTCTCCATTCTATGTGCATGAGCTATCCCTAACCTACCCAAGTTCTTATTGATATTACTATCATATCAATCCTCTTAAGGCCTATGTGTGCTTGTGTGTATGTGCGTATATGTGTATATGTGTGTGTATGTATATATATGTGTATATATGTGTATATATATTATGTATATATGTGTATATGTGTATGTATATGTGTGTATATGTGTGTGTATATGTGTGTGTATATGTGTATGTATGTCCGCGTATATATGTGTGTATGTGTGTATATATGTATGCATGTGTGCATATATATGTGTGTATATGTACGTATATGTGTGTATATGTGCGTAGATGTGTGTGTATGTCCATGTATATATGCGTATATGTGTATGTATGTCCGCATATATGTGCATATATATATGCGTATATGTGTATGTATATGTGCATATATGTGTGTATATGTGTGTATGTGTGTGTATATGTATGCATGTGTGCATATATATATGTGTATATGTGTGTATATGTGTGTATATGTGCATATATGTGCATATATATGTGTGTATGTGTGCATATATGTGCATATATGTGTGTGTATGTGTGCATATATGTATGTATATATGTGTGTATGTGTGCGTATATGTGCATATATGTGTGTATATGTGTGTGTGTATGTGTGCATATATGTGTGTGTATGTATGTATATGTGTGTATATGTGTGCATATATGTGCATATATGTGTATATATGTGTGTGTATATGTGCATATATGTGTGTGTATGTGTGTATATGTGTGTGTATATGTGTATGTATATGTGTGTATATGTGTATGTATATGTGTGTGTATATGTGTGTATATATCTGCATGTGTGCTATATGTGTGTATATAACTAATCCAAAAGTTTAATCCAATATAAATTTTAATCTAAAATTAAAAAATTTAAAAAAAATTGAAAATATAGAAGTGCAAAAAAGTCTATTTTCCCTTTTGAATTTTGAGATTCTAAAATTTGTCGAAACGACCATGGGTCGTTGAATTCGGATGTAACTTTTCGTGTAGATACTTTTTCATATAAAAAACTTTTTAATCCGACTTCGTATGCAAAAGTTATGGCCGTTTTACCGAGACATAAAGTTTTTTTGTAAAAAATATCAAAATTCATTTTTATTATTTTTCTTACTTACTAGATCACATAACATAACTAAATCTGATTTTTTGAATTTTTTTCAAACCTTTTATCATTTTCTCTTATTTTTTAAAAGACTAAAAAGGCGACCCACGGGGGGAGGGGGGGGTGGTGGTGGTGCGACGAGGTAATTCTGTGGCGCACTGGTCTTGGTGCGCCACAGAATGCTCACCAGGGCCAGTGCGCCACAGAATTACCCGAATTCTGTGGCGCACTGGTCTTGGTGCGCCACAGAATGCTCTAATTCTGTGGCGCACTAGCCCTGATGCGCCACAGAAATAGAGGAACCAATGATTGGGGCTGATAGGGCGTGGGTCCCAACCTATTTCTGTGGCGCATGATCTTTTGGTGCGCCACAGAAATGACATATTTCTGTGGCGTACCTGGTTTGGATACAGGACAGGAGTGTCACTTACAAGCAGTCCAAAACTCTCAAATGTCGTAGTTGTTTCTGTATCAGGCGGCATCCATGATTATCAGGTATAATTTTTGCTGCCAGAGTATTTCCATTTATATAGTTGATCACTTAATCTAATGCACATTTGGTTATGTCCAATCTATGTTTTCATTAATGACAAGATGGCCTTCTTTGCTAGTATTTGGATACAGCAAAATTCTCACAAAAATTAGAACACCATGCCTGTAATATAGTGGGTTGAGATTATGAAATCCATATTCGTATAATTTTCACCATTATATCTTTGTGGTAGATGCAATGCCTCTTATGAACATGTCAGTGTCAGGGTATGACTCATACGTGTAATATTTTTTTTGCTGGCAATCTTGAGTATTCTTAGAATATTAAATTACAACTGCATTTTCAGTTTGCAACATATGAAGTACAATCAGTTTTATTCTTGCACCAAATCGTAGTATGCACACTTTAAACTGTCTTTACTTATACTGATAGTTTTCATTACTTATTCAACTGTAAAAGTTGCTTATAAGATAAGAATTTTCACATGATTTTGTTGTTGATTCAATGCCACAATGATCACACATGAGTTTTTAGATCCTTGATTTATGCATGGTTAGTTGGCTACAGTGTAGCATTGAGTGACCAATTGTGGCAGTAACTAAATCTTCTAAAGTTGAGGCCAATCAAATGTTGAATTTCCATTTATTTCGATTCAGGTTAGGTCAAGGTTGGCCTCATTGGATGGCATTGTACCTTCTACTCATGGCTTTATGGTAGGAAGCTCCAGTGTGAAGAATGTTTGGCTATCCATGGAACATCAATCTATCCTCTGGTGCAATCAGTTAGCTGTACAGGTTGAAACTGTATTCATTAAAATGCATTAAGTGCTGTTAATGAAATATACCATACTTATGAGGATTTTAACCTCGTCCAGGTTGCACACACTCTTCTTAGCATGATAGATCCTGTGGACCGACAGCCTTTTTTGAGTTCACAAAAAAGAGTTTTCGTGTTTGCGAAAATGCTCCAGAGCGCAGTTCCTCAATCATTGAGCTGGATGAATCATGTTTCAGGTTCTCAACCATCCAATCTTCTTGCGAGTGATAGCAAGGGTGCTGGTGGTATGACTCAAATTCTTTCCCTTCTTTTGTCGTTTGCACAATTGAATACTGATTACCATTCTTGTTGTCTTTTGTTTTTATATAACACCATATTTTCTGTAGAATTGCAGCAAAATGATTCACGTTTTTGCCCACCATCTGTTCCATGGACAAGTGATGGCCTTGAAAAGGACCTGCATATCCAGTCAAATTTGGTTACTGTTTTAGCAATGGATGGCAGGAGAAGATGGTTAGATATCAAAAAGCTGGTAGGTGAAATTGTCTTACTACTGCTCGATCATTGTAACTTTTTCAGAGTTGTGCTTACTATTCAGACACCTTATTATAATTTAACACACCCACCTAATAATTGAATAAACTTTGACCGCTTGATTGTTGTCTTGTTGAAGGGTTCAAATGGAGGACACTTTGTTTTTGTTACAAATCTTGCTCCATGTTCTGGAGTGAGAATTCACCTGTGGCCAGAAAAGCATCATTCGTCCATCCAAAATGAAATACCTGCCAGTAAAAAGATAGTTGAGGTAACCTCGAAGATGGTCCAAATCCCAGCAGGACCTGCACCAAAGCAGGTAATATTTCTAACTGTTCACTTCTCATGTTTCTACATGCTGGCATCCTCCATCTTTCTGGTTCATGTAATGGCTTCTTGTTTGTGTGTACGCTACAGATGTTCCAAATGACTATTCTGTTCCCAACATTGCTCTGTCTTTAAACCATTAACTGTAACATCTGTATCTTATTTTCTTATATTATGTTAGGCTACTACATAAGAAATGCACCTCAAATTTTCAGTTCTATTAACTCATCTGTATAGATTTTTATATATATTGTGCCATGTACATTGCACAGCTCCTCCTTCCCTTCGTTTTCTCAATTACACATGTGCAGCGATTTCTTTCTTAACAATGTCACTTTTATACACATTATACAATAGGTCATTCTATTATCATTGCTAATTTGCCTTATTCCATTGCAAGTAACATACCATCTGTTCTCTTCGGCACATTGCTATCGTTTTTGCTTGTCGAGCAGGTAGAACCTGGGAGCCAAACTGAGCAACCACCTCCTTCTGCATTTCTTCTGCTAAGTCCAGGAGACATGAGTGGTTTCCATTTTATGACTATATCGGTGGCATCACGACCGGTATTACCTTGAACCATTCCTGTTCTCTTATAGAATGTTTTCTGGCAGACCAACTACATTATTTTCCTTTGTGAGTTAACTTTATGAGTAGTGTGCTTTGAGTTAAATCCATCCTTATTTCGTAAGTAAAATATTTTGTTACTTCTGCAAATAAAAACATTGTTTTAAGCTTAGGGTATGTAAACACAGTGAATTAAAAAAATTTAGAACTATATTGTCACGAAAGTCTTCTATTCAAGCATACATTTGTTCTCATTAACGTGTTCTGTGAGATCAGGCTCAGTTAGGTCTTATTTACAACTTAATTGGTGCCGGAAGGCGTCCTTAGAGTTCTTAAAATTTTGTCTGCCCGAAGTGTTTTGGGCTACATCTTGGCAATTCATTTTGCTTTGGTTGCTGACCCTGCCCTGTGCCTGTTTTTACCATGCCCAGCCTTCACTGTCTGGCTGACTATGGCCTGGCGCTGTATGGGCTTGTCTACAGTCAGCATATCTGCCTACTGCTTGGGTGTGGGTGGATTGGAGGAGAGCAGTATGGCGGTTGACCTTGTGGTTTGGTCATATTCTTGATGCTGTCAGTGGAATTTCGTATATCTAACATGGGTTTCTGCCGCTGCTTGCCTGCTTGCTCCATTTTCCCATTGCGGCTCCCCCACTGCGTGATTCCCCTTCCCTCTTCTCCACTCATTCCCCTTGCCTTGGCCGCCTGGAGCAGAGCAAAAGGATGCCCAGGTGGGTCACCAATGAGAGTATCAGTCCTAAATCAGTAAAACGTATGTTCCTAGAAATAATGAATGATTCTTAGGCAAGCCCTCTTGGTAAGGTTTTGTCATAAACAGATAAGTTTGCGATTTTTACTTGAATTTCGGATATTTTTAACCCAGCTGAAGAGAAAAATCAACCAGTTATTGGTTTCTTTTAATATGATAAATCTCACACTAGCTTTTGTACATCAGACATGCAAGTATAAATACGATTACTGTGTTTTCAAGTTCATGTTGGATAAGAAAAAAACTTTGAAGAATCTTCTATATTAGCCAGACAACAACATATTAACCAGACAATGGCGAACAAGCTGATCTCAGTTGTCTGTTGTAGGTGAACAGTGAGACCTATCTCTAGTTTACTTGATTCAGAACCTGTAACTCTTGAAAGAGTAAGAACGCATAGAATCTACCAGAAAGTAGGTTCTGCGAAAATAAAGTCATAGACGCGGTTCTTGAAAATTTTGGACTCTCTACTCAATGGTTTAGTTAGGTTCCTATACTCCCCAAACATGAGGGCGACACACAATGTTCTTATTTATGGAAATGATACATACATGATATTATGCATATCTGAATTCATTGCTGATTTGATATGTCTGACTTGAATATGAATATACAGTTTGCTGCATTAATTAGTAAGAAATACATCCCATTATGTATAATATCCTCTGAAGCAGGCAAGGTGTAGGTAGTTCAAGTTCTTGTGTCCATGTCCATGAGCCCAACCCATATGACAGAACCACTAACCTAGAGTTTTTAATGGATTGGAAATCAGTGTCATGGACTTGGCCAGAGCATTGTGGCTGGCTGGAACACACAAAATTGGCATTGACAGGGATTAGGTCAAATAAAAAAGATAAAAGGTTATCTAGTTATGAAGAGATCAGATTAGTTGGCCTGTGCAGCAGGTGGGGTGCAGATATGTATGTGTGCACCAAAGTACTGGACGCAGCTTTGGGTGGTGCTTCGGCAAAGATTTAAGGCACTTTGCCATGAGCAACGAGCTTGACAGGTCTTGCCAGGCACCTGTGCAGGGAAACACCTCGCTGTGCACCTACAGGACCAGACGTGGATGGATCGAGGGGGAAGTGGCCAAGGTTGTGGTGGAGTGGTATGGAGTTGACATGGCGGAGGTGGATACACGCCTCATAGATAAATCTGGTAAATTTGCGAATAATAGCCTAAATCTGGTAAAATGTGCCAAAAGAAAAACTAAATCCATCGGTTTAGTTTGGACTGCATCTCATGCGCCTGTAGTATTCCTTATGGTTATAAAATTTTATCAATAGTTACACATTGTAAGTGTTTAGTTTGCTTATTGTTCTAATCTTTAGTATCCAGACAATTTCAGGCAGACCTCCCCCAGCGGCTTCTATGGCAGTGGGCCAGTTCTTTAATCCAGCAGAAGGAACAAGTGCACTTTCTGTTGGCAAGATTGTCCGCTCTAGCTATGCTTCTGAAGTTAGTAATTACTAATCAGTTTTTAACAGAGTATATATTATAATGTTGTGTACTATATGATACAAAATGAGCTGAAACATGGATGTCTTGATTCCAGGAAATATTTTTGAAGGAGGATCATCCACTGGCTTTAACCTTGTCGTTTTCTGTTAGCCTTAGTCTTCTACCTGTTATATTATCACTGGGAACTGCTGGATGTGGAATAAAAAATATTGGTGACCAAATTGAAGCTGATAAAAACAGTGAGCAACTGCTTCTCTTCAACTTTCTTATTCTCTTAATTGTTACTTAAATTGGCCATTGTAACAACTAATAAACAACCAGTATGCATCCTATCCGACCATTATGATTTACGCATACATAAGAGCTCATAGAAGCCCAGTATGCATTTTATTTTGCCTGTTATGATCTCTGCAAGACATAACATCTTTGCCTGTCTGTAGACTGATCAGCCTGTATATTGGATGTTGGACCTGATTAAGTAATACTCCCTCTGTCCATGAATAAGTGTACTTCTAGCTTTGTACTTAGTCATTTTTTTAATTTTGACCAATTATATATAAAAAGGAGCAGCATATATGACGTCAAATTGGTATATTATGAAACAACATTTCAAGACGGATCTGTGATACCAATTTGGTGTTATAAATGCCACTTTTCCCTATAAAGTTGACCAATTTTTTAAAAGTTGACTTAGGAAAAAAGTTAGATTACACTTATTTGCTGACGGAAGAAGTACTTCTTTTTTGGCTTGATAAGCATTTACCACTTTATAACAATTCATATGTATGCAACGCAGACCTTTGTAAGCTAAGGTGCTTCCCACCTGTTGCCCTGGCTTGGGATTCGGTATCAGGCCTACAGATTATTCCAAATGTCTATTCTGAGACTGTAGTGGTTGATTCGTCACCTGCTACTTGGGATTCACATCAAGGGGCTGAGAGAACTACTGTGCTAGTTCTGGTATAGTTTATTTTCTGTGCCTTTTAATTGTATGGTGTGGAAGTGAGCTCACTAATGATAATGGAAACTTACATATTTTTATGGAAATATTTTTGGATTTTGTGGCACTTAACTTTTTATTGCACCTGCTTATATATTTTTTGTGTATATTCTAAATTACCACTGTACAAATGGATTTAATCCCTTGTGTTCTATCTTTCTTGTTAGCAGTGCACGGCTAGCCATTATTGTTTTTATACAAATCTACGAGACTATGACCCTAGATTGACTGACCGATCCTGTTGATTCTACATTGATTTTAGGTTTTGCTTCTCGATTCTACATTGATCATATAATTCGCGATCCTACCGTAAAATCTCTGATTTGGTTCGGGATCACAACTCTGACAAACTTGACGTGCTCAGCTTTTTTATACCTCCCATTAACATGCCGATAATGCTGTCAGTGCCACCAACTGTCCCGCTTTAATCACCTAGCCTTACTGTTGTCGTGAATTGACTGTCATCCATGGTCACCACCCGACCATTCTCTATGCTTGCGATGTTGTTCACTGCACTCAGGGTTGTGTTGCCAGTTGCCAGGCCTGCATGTTGGTGATGCCGGTAGCCTAGTTCCCACTAGCCATGTACAACATTTGACACGTATTAAAATCTCCAAAATTCAAGATATAAAATAACTTATTATCGTTATCTTCATTTCTAACATATAATCAGTTAATCGCACATAACGTTGTTGGGGTGTCCATGCATTTCTCAAGTATGTCTGTACTTGACCACAGTTAGACATGAACCAAATACTTAATTTAGGTTGCTTCAAATTTTGTAGGCTGACCCGCATTGCTCATACAAAGTCAGTCTTCGCGCTTCACTTGGTGCTGCAACAAGCAGGTTCTTTTTGTTGTACTCATCTGAGGTAATCTTCTTGTGCAGGATACTTATATGCATGATTGCAGCATATAATCCTTATTTCTGTCTTTGAGTCATGTTTTGAGGATAGTATGTTACTAAATAGGGCGTGTATATATGTATTTATCATATCAACCAGGGCTTGCATATTACACATGCAGTTGAGGAAAACTTAGTTTTTTTTGCTATACTATCATCTGTTCCTATGCAATAGCTGCCTATGATGCATTTCTCAGAGTACAGTTGTCTTTTGCAGATTCTTGGTTTCATGATTGTTGTAGTACTATTTGGCCTGATGAGGCAATCATCAGCATGGGAGCGTGATTGTTCTGTGCCATCTCTTCTGTCAGCTGTAGAGAGTAACCTGAAACTGTCAAGCCCGTTGATGTTCCTTTGCTTTGCGCCGATACTTCTATTCCTTGCCTTTTTGCTTCTCACTACAGGGCAAAACCCTCGATTTGGGACCTTCTTGTTTATTACGGTGATCTGCTATATAGTTGCTAATGGTTTCACCATTTTGTTGATACTAAGTTCGAAATTGATTCTGTATGTGGCGGCTATTCTACATGTCTTCGTCAAAAGACGGTTAGTACACACTAAATATATCTTTCTTATTCATATCAGTCTTTATATTTCTTCTGTTATTTTTGTCACAATGCAGATACTGTTCAAAAGCTAGGAGTCTTTAATTTATTTATATATGAAAATGTCCACTTTACTGCATGGACACATTTGTTCGATTAACAACCTGAAGTCCTAAATTACAAAGAATCTAATTTAACCCTCTAATTTTTAGTACCAGATCATTTATATCCCGAGGCTGGTTTTGCCACGTAGGCATCCTTTTCATACTCCCTGGTTCGTCTCCCTCCTGTTTTTCTCTCCTCTTCTCCCTAGTTTGATCGAGTTGGACCCAAGTCGTGACCTCACCCGTAGTGACCAAACAATCTGGCTTGGTTGTCGCTGCCACGTGGAGCCTGCAACAAACACGTGTGAGATTCGGCTTGGCTTTCCTCGATGCATCACGCAGCTCGGCTTCCGGTTTAGAAGCCAACGCATGTGGGCGCGTACGCACAAACACACAGATTCATGCTGGACAGCACCATCAAAGATGTCTGTAATGTTGTGTGGATACGGGTGCACTTCCCTCTTGTCCCTCCATGTATCCACCGTATGACATTTTGCTGCTCTATGTTGTTGGAAAATAATTGCTAATCTCAACAGTTTGTCGAGCATGTTGGGAGTGAAGCAGTTTTACCATTTGCATGTGTGGAGCTGATTGGGGTTGAGCAGACGAAGCTAGGGAAACCACCAGACAGGGAGGTTGAGCAGGGGTTCTTTATGGTGGTAAATCGTATAATTACCTGTGTAGGGAATTGTAAGTTTAGGGGGCAAAATAAGCCAATATGAATTTCAGGGGGTCAAATGTACGAACATGATACTTTAATGGAGTAAAGTTGGCTTTTCCTACTTCTGTTTGGAGGATAATGGTTGACTAACGATACAGTAGAACCTGTTAGGAATAGACAAGTTGTATTCCCTGGGGGCCAAAGGCCACAACATATAGTTACATGTATAGGTGTGAATATGCAGGAAACCCCCTAACAGGTGGGGAAAATACACATATACAAATATACATCTAACACCCCCCCTCAAACTCATGGTGGATCCACAACACTGAGTTTGGAGAGTAAGAAATCATGCTGCGCTCTAGTTTGTGCCTTTGTAAAGAAATCCGCCAACTGCAAATCTGAAGGCACATACTGAAGCGCAACAACCTGAGCCTGCACCTGAGCACGTGTATAAAAAGCATCAACACCAATATGCTTGGTAAGCTCATGCTTGACCGGATCACGTGCAATACTGATAGCACCTGTACTGTCAGATAAAAGTGGAGTGGGTGTCGTAACAGAGACCCCAAAATCGCAAGCAACCACCATAACCATGTCACCTCAGCAATCAACAAGGCCATAGCTCGCAACTCAGCCTCTACACTCGAACGGGAAACTGCAACCTGTTTCTTCGTCTTCCAAGCAACAAGCGAACCACCAAGAAACACACAGTAAGCAGAAAGTGAACGACGATCCGAAGGATCACTCGCCCAAGTAGCATCCGAGTAGCACTGGAGCTGGAGAGAGTTGGAACGAGGAAAGAAAAGGCGACGAGTAATCGTGCCACGAAGATAACGAAGAACACGGAGGAGATGACTATAGTGGACAGTGGTAGGAGTTGAGACAAACTGACTCAGAATATGAACAGGATAAGATATATCAGGACGAGTGACAGCAAGATAAACAAGACTCCCAACAAGATGGCGATAACGCGTCGGATCAGGAAGAGGATCACCATCAGTAGGACGAAGCTTAACATTAAGCTCCATAGGAGTCTCAACGGTGCGCTCATCCCCAAGAGCAGCACGAGCAAGAAGATCCTGAATATACTTTTCCTGAGAGATAGAAAAGCCATCAGAAGTGGAAGAGACCTCGGTCCCAAGAAAATAGCGGAGAGGACCAAGATCGGTCATAAGAAACTGCTCACGAAGACGAGCCTTAACAAAGGCAATATACTCAGGATCATCACCAGTAATGATCATATCATCAACATAGAGAAGGAGAAGAGTGCGTCCACGAGAAGAAATGTGGACGAACAGAGCTGGATCATGAGCGCTGGGAGAGAAACCAGCAGCAGTCACCACAGAGGCAAAACGCTCAAACCAAGCATGAGGGGCCTGTTTCAGGCCATAAAGAGAACGCCGAAGGCGACAGACCATCCCATCAGGGACAGAATACCCGGGAGGAGGCTGCATGTAGACCTCCTCACTCAACTCGCCATTAAGATAAGCGTTCTGAACATCAAGCTGAGACACAGACCAGTGTCGAACAGAAGCGACAGCAAGAAGAGTACGCACAGTGGTCATATGAGCCACAGGGGCAAAAGTCTCATCATAGTCACGGCCGTGCTCCTGCTGAAAGCCACGAGCCACAAGACGCGCTTTGTAGCGCTCAAGAGATCCATCAGAGCAGGTCTTAATTTTATAGACCCACTTACACGTGATAGGACGAACACCGGGAGGGGGAGAGACAAGATCCCAGGTGCCAGTGCGCTCAAGCGCAGCAATCTCCTCAGCCATAGCAAGCTGCCATTCAGGATGACGCTCGGCATCCCGATAAGAAGTCGGCTCGGAGGCTACAGAAAGACCGTACTGACTAGGAGAGTAACGGTCTGGAGCACGACGTGGACGAGTCGTCGGAAGAGGAGAGGGAAGCTCGTCAGAAGAAGAAGACATATCAGAAGAAGAAGAAGAGACATCAGGAGGAGGATCTGAAACATGAGTGCGACGAGAATAATGAAAGGGAAAAGGAGACAACGGTGAGGTGGGTGGAGGATCAGAAGAAGAAAGAGGAGAACTAGGTGGGGAGGAGGACAACGGAGTCGAAGAGGATGGCGCCGGGGACGAAGAGGAGGGCGCATCAGAACGAGGTCCAGGAGGAGGGACAATAGGGACAGAAGGAGGTGCATCAGGAAACAGAAGAAAAGAGATATCATCCACCGGGTAGGTACCAGAGGTGGGGCGAGGGTAGAAGGGACGCGTCTCATCAAACGTGACGTCACGAGAGATGCGCATCCGACGACCAACAGGGTCCCAACAGCGATAGCCCTTATGCTCATCACTGTAGCCGAGAAAAACACACTCAACAGACTGAGCGGTCAGTTTGGTGCGTTCACGAGGAGGGAGAAGAACATAGCAAACGCAACCAAATGAACGAAGAGTCGAGTAGTCTGGAGAACCACCAGAGAGACGCTCGAGAGGGATGCCACCCTGAAGGGCAGCAGAAGGCTGGATGTTAATGAGGTAAGTCGATGTAGCGACAGCCTCAGCCCAGAAATGCGGCGGAAGAGAAGAAGCAATCATCATAGCACGGGTGGTCTCAAGAATATGACGATGCTTACGCTCGGCGACACCATTTTGAGCATGCGCACCGGGACAAGAAAACTGAGCAAGAGTGCCCTGCTCAGCAAGAACACCACGCAGGTGCTGAGAGATATACTCACCAGCAGAATCAGCACGGAACACACGAATGGGCGAGAAATACTGAGTGCGGACCATGGCCGCAAAGCGATGATAAATAGAGAGCACCTCACTGCGAGAGCGCATAAAAAACAACCAGGTGTACCGTGAAAAATCATCAATGAATAAAATATAGTAGCGATGGCCCCCTTTTGAACCAAAGGGAGCCGGACCCCAAACATCTGAATGAACTAAATCAAAAGGTCGCTGAGATACAGACACACTGGTAGGATAGGGAAGCTGAATCTGTTTGCCTAACCTACAACCCTGACAGTTCAAAGACACATCTCCTGAGACAGACCCTAGAAGACCACGACGGACTAAAGACGATAAACGAGAGCCACCAAGGTGACCCAGCCGATGATGCCACTGCTGAAAAGAGCCAGTGACTGAAGCAGCAACCGCAGGAGAACTGGCCGATGAAGAGGCAGCGGAAGGAACACGAAGCCAGTCTAACTCCCAGAGCCCTGGAGACTCACGGCTGCGAGGGCCAGCTCCAACCAGGGCCTGTGTGCGGCGGTCCTGAACATCACAAGAATTAGCGTCAAGAATGACGCGACAACCAGAATCAGTAAGCTGACTAGCAGAAAAAAGATTCATCTTAAGGCTAGGAACATGAGAAACATCAGGAACAGAGAAAGAGGGAGTAGAGAGGGTGCCTCGACTGGAAACAGGAAGAGAGGTACCATCAGCCGTGATAACATGGACAGGAGAAACAAGAGAACGAAGAGCAGAAAGAATAGAAGACGCAGAGGTCATATGAAAGGAAGCTCCACTATCCAGATACCACGGGGACATACCTGACTGTGCAGAAGGTGGTGGTCACGCGGTGCCAGAAGAAGTAGACACAGGACCAGCAGTGCCTGACGAGGAAGAGCCTGTAGTAGCAAGCAGACTGCGAATACCTCGAAGAATGTCCTGCTCCGAGAGTGCAACTGCAGAAGATCCTGAAGAACCAGCCTGCTGACGAGCGTGGGACTGCGGACGTAAACTGGGATCCCTCCTCCAGCAGCTAGAGATATCGTGGCCAGTCCTGCCACAGTAGGAGCAGGGAGGACGAGGATTGCGCTTCTGACCGCGAGGCTGCTGAGACTGACTCTGGCCCTGGACCGGAGGAGTAGAGAGTATCGGCGGCATTGGAGACCGCAACGGAGCCGACGGCACATGAGGACCACGAGCAGCAAGTACAGAGGGAACCTCAAGAAGACCAGCACCACGAAGACGAGTCTCCTCAGCACGAAGCTCAGACAGCACCTCAGAGAGCGGGACACGACCACGAGCAAGTAGCTGGGCGCGACGAGGCTCGAACTCCTTGCGGAGCCGAGATAAGAACTCATAGACACGCTGAAACTCCAGATCAGCGCGCACAGTCAGACAGCAGGCACAAGTGGCACACACAGCTGTACGAAGAGAATCAAGCTGGCGCCAGATAGCAGCACTCTGAGTGTAGAACTCATCAATGGTAGAATCACCCTGCTGAAGAGCATGCTCCTGGCGAACAACAGACAGGTAGAGAGCATCTCCAGACGGCTGATAGCGCTGACGAAGAAAGGCCCACTGAGCAGCAACAGTGGGAAGACCCATGAACTCAGCAGCATACTGAGGCAGAACACTGGAAGTAAGAACAGCAGCAGCACGAGCATCCTCATCTATCCACTGAGTGTAGTCAGTCAGATCCAGCCGGTAGGTCGCAAGAGCGTCAGAATACTCCTGGACATGCCGGTCATACTCAGCCAGAGCAGTAGCATCAGTACTCTTGGCTGCATCCTTGGCCTCCTGAGTAGCATCGGGGGCAAGGGCAACGGGCGTCGGTGGAATCGGGCTGAGGGAGAGGCGACGGGCGACCGGAGTGGCGGCTGGGCGCGGGCTGGAGCTCGCCGGCGACGAGGGAAAGGCAGCGGCGACGGCCGGGCGCGGCGGCAGGAAGCCGGGGCGGGCGGCGGCGGCGGCTGCGAGAAGAGGAGCTAAACCTATAGCTCTGATACCATGTTAGGAATAGACAAGTTGTATTCCCTGGGGGCCAAAGGCCACAACATATAGTTACATGTACAGGTGTGAATATGCAGGAAACCCCCTAACAGGTGGGGAAAATACACATATACAAATATACATCTAACAGAACCAATATTTGATACTTTTGTTGTGTGATGCACTGGACTTGTGTATCCTGATTTTGTAATATTACTTACGATATTAGCTTTTACTTCCCCATCTAAGTATCAGAACATCTGTGAGGAAAACGGGATTTGATTCCAGAACTGCCCAGTCTTGTTTCTAGTGCAGAGTAGTATCTTGAGATTGTCAGAGCTGTGGTATTGAGTAGGCTAGGGACTTAACAGTAGCTATACATTTTTTCTTCAGGGTTATTACCTATCTATTCTTCGTTTCTTGGAATCAAATTATTTTCTTCTTATCCATAGTGAACCTTATAAGAAATTGCCTTTTTTATGCAATATTTTCTGTATCTTTCACTTCATATTCTGCATCCTTGGCATTTGGTTCTCCACAAGGGATAAACTCATAGTAAAACTACTGAGCTTTGTAGCATACTAATACTAATATGAAGTTTCTGAAACTAGTATGTGCGCTTAAAACAGACCATACACAATATTTCTGTTAATTATCTTGTAATAATGGTATGCAGTTGGCAATCATGGGAAGACGGTAGTCAATCTCCATATATTCGCCAGTTTCTCGCTTTCTCATTCTCATTTCAATCTCTCAAGGTAAGTGCCTCATGGAAGTATGAGCGTGTATGCAGATATTTATATATCTTGTTTTGTTGATGCTCATATTCAGATACTAACTGATGAACTTATGAAAAAGGTTGTGCAGATGATCAAGAACAATACAAATATAGTTGTAGCATTTGCTACAATTTCTCTTGTCTGCTTTGTTCATCCCGCAATTGGTCTTGGTCTATTACTTCTTTCACATTCGCTCCATGCTCATTCAGCCCTCTGCAGGTACAGTTTAGCTTATATTGATACACGCTAGTTTTAGTTACATGGATTTGTCTGAATGCAGGAATTGCGCAGGAGTTCATTTTGTACTGGAATTAGAAATGTGTCTGCTTTTCAAATAAGGCCATGCTTACAATGCATGTGAACTAAAATTGCAATGGCTTGTTTATTCTTACTAGCTCTGTGCCTGTTTATTGCTACCCAAGTAACACAGTAAACCAATCAGATGGCACATTGATCTCCAAAGAAATCTGATGGGTGATAGCCACTATGATTTGCTTAGACCAAAGAAAAAATATTCAAATTTCAAACAGAAAAAGCATAAAGTAATCTTATTATATAATCTGAAAAACCACAAAACAAGATGGTGTACATTGTGGACAGATGGCCCACTAGTCAGTAACTTTTGGTGGACGGGAAGTGGCTGCTGGAGCTGGACACTGTTTATCTCTACTCCAGTATTTGTAGGAGTAAATTTCCCGCCTTCATTTCTGTATGCATGCTCTTATGGTGTAGGAAAGATTTTTTTCAGAAAAATGTACTTGACTTGCATTTCCTGCACCACCGTTTTAAATGCATATATATATAGAATCATAGTATGCACTTGAATTAATTTTGCAGAGGCATCCTGAATGTAGTGACCTAGTATTACCTACGTCCCGAAATGTAAGTTAGCTCTCTAAAAAGGCTTACATTTTGGGACGGAGGTAGTATCATTTATATCTATCATTACATATGTAAACCCCAATAGTTACTAATGAAGTGGGTGCCTTGGTGGTTTAACAGTTTCTTAGGAGCTTCCTTCCGTAATATCGCTCAGAAAAAAGACCTGTATAAATCCAATATGGGTAATAATCCTATTCTACTATCCAAAAGTAAACAAGATGGGCTCGAGCAACTTCTGCCAATGGATGATAGCCCAACGGCTGCTAAAAGCTTTACTGACAGCCAGCTAGAAGTGTTCGACTGTCGGCATGGGATCATGATTCTACATCTTCTGGCTATGCTCATGTTTGTGCCTTCCCTTGTTGCTTGGCTACAGGTTTGTCGTTCGTACCCATCTGAACGATTTTGGACAAACTCCTCAGTGTTGCCATTTCATTACTTTTTGCTTCGTCAGTGATGACATAAGTTTGCAGACTGAAGTAGATCACCCTGTCTGTTTTCATGTGATTGAAATCTGTTTCTGTTTTTACTGTACAGAGAATCGGTGTGGGCCAGAGATTTCCCTGGTTTGTGGATTCTGCACTTTGTGTTGGTGTTATTCTGCATTGCCTTTTTGGATCACAACCAGCTACCAGCTGTATGTCTTTCAAGTTACCCGGAAGTAGAGGACATGAAGTCGGGCTGAGCTTTCTCTACCTCGTAGCTGGCTATTATTCCTTTGTTAGCTCCATGGCATTGGCACCTTATAGAGCGCTGTATGCGATGGCCATCATTGGTTACATCTGTTTTGCCTCCAGAATTCTTGAGATCAGAGGTAAGATGAGAGGTGACATTAGCTCTAGAAAAAGGCATTGGCATAGGCACTGACACTTGCTTGGGAAGGATTAAGATTGTGACAACTTTGTGATACGTTAGTCTACAATAGCAACTCTTATTTTAGCTTTTGGTTGCGAACTGTGAAGAGCGTTGTTGCTTATGCTTGCAAACTGCAAAGTGTTCCTGAATTTTGAGGGGAATCAGATTTTGATGGTGTTGATATACTGTAACCGATAGGCGAGGTCGCTGAATATACGGTGAGAGTGGATGACTCGGTGAGAATATACGATGAGAGTGGATTACGCGGTGACTACATATGTAAGCATGATGTAGAGATTTTGTGATTTAAGCATGATGTAGAGATTTTGTGATGAAAGATATTGGTTACATGTTTTTTATTCTCATTGTTGCACCAGTTTTCTCAGATAATTCTTTATCTGGGTGTGGCAGAAAAAGCTTACTGAAATGAGTGAATATTCATTTGACAGTTCGTCACACCATTGAAGCCACAAACTGGTGTTATTGGTAGAGTCTGCTATGGTTGTTCCAGGCGATGTCCAACAATCACTTGGTGTGGCGTGACTTATTTGATGGTTTATCTTTATCAATACATGCTACACAGAAGTATGTGCTCCAGCATACTTCCTGACGTCAAATAAGTCACAGGTGCTGACTCACTGGTATATGTGAGTCAAGCCATCTGAGAAAACATTTTTTTGAAATAGAGGCAAAAGATTTGCCTCAATTTATTAATTAAGAAGAAGAGAATTGCCCAGTTAATTAACGGAAAACCGAGCAAAAACCGTTACAACAAAACCACAAGAGAACAATACCTAAGAACTGCAACCTCCAAACCCACAAAGTACTCGCAACCTACGACCGAAAACTCACAACACCTTGAACACCACGACACAAAGAAGATCCACATAACAGAGAACCCAAAGAGGGTCATCACTCAAGAAGCTGCCGAAGATTTCTTTACAACGCATTTCTTCCTTCTTCTGCCCCAGCTGGATACCTTTCTGAGAGACTTCTCCACCATCCTGATCATGTCCTCTGAAACCTTTCCCGCCAAAACGCAGGCAATGTCTTTGCCATGTCTAGGGCTAACCGCCTCCAAACTAGCAAGCAAGCCGCAAAGCTCTTTACCAAAAAGAGCCTCAGAGCTATGCGCCAACACTTTTCCACTGACCTCAGAGGCGGGCTTTTGCGGTGACGAGGGCGCCGGTGCTACCGCTAAGGTCTCAAATGAGCCAAGCTCTAGCACCGGAGCCAAGACCCCATCCACGCCCTCGCGCTTAGAGGCAGGCAACTCGACAGGCTGAGGTGATAGGCAAGAACTACCACGAGGAGAGATACAACCATATAGATGGTCTTCCTCAACCACAGAAGATTTCTGCTCAATGGAGTCATAAGGAAACGAAGCTTGCGCGGGGAGGAGCCCCGAGCCACCAGAAGTGCATGCCTTAGTCTGCTCCAAAGAATCACCAACGCGTGCCAATAGCAACTTGAGTGTTGCCACCTCCTCATGAAGGGGGCGACACGCCTCCTCGACGCGGACGCCAACCAGTTGAAGGAGCTCCATGCGCATCAGAGCAACCTGAGACTGAAGGAGAGAGTCCAGACTAGAGTTGCCACTGAACTCCTCGCCACACCTTGGAGAGGGTCTTGGCGGCACCGTTGCACGCAACGGCGACTGGCACACGACCTCTGCCCAACTCCGAGACAACGGGGGACGACTAGGCTGAGCGGACGGAGACCGGCTCTGCTGGCAAGGAGCATGATCGTCCGGAGAACGATCACAAGAGTCCGGAGAGCGAGAGCGGGCAACAGGAAAGTGCGCTCGACAGAAACGCTCCCGATGACCAGGACGACGACAACGGATGCATTTGAAGGGCTCACGGCATGCAAGCGTTGATGCTGAGAAAACATTGGTGTAGCCGCACAAGGTATATCCAATTCAGTGCACAATTCTTCAACACCGGTTCTAGTTTTTCTCTAGAGCATGCAAGCGTTGATGCAGGGAAAGCAAGACATATGGTCAGAGTTAGATTCTATGCACATGGGCCATGTAAGACATGCAGCAAGAATTGCAAATAGCAAGGATATCCGCTAGTGTACAAAAAATACTAAATTTCGCTTGACCTTTGCAGGAAGGAGTCAAGATTCTGTGCAAAGATGTGCATCAACTCTCATAATTTCACTCCAACGATGAACCCATCGCTGCACAATGCTAACTTTAACCCCAAACTGCTCTTCTGAGTTCTGACTGAAATCATGTTTCGGTATGCTCTCCCACTAAACTGAACTAGATGGACCTTGCGTGCTTTGCTGCGCCATTTTCGCATGTTTGCAGTTTTTCTTGTTCGGTGATATGGATAGCAATCATATTAGTTTAGCCCCTCACATTTTGGAAAATTAACCCGCGGTCCTCACCCCTATGCCCGAGTCGTTTCTGTTCTATTCTCGCGCTCGCCTCGCCCCATTGGGTACAAGGAACTAAGGATGCGCGGATGCGGAGCTCCCTGGCGGCGGCGCAGGTTTGGATTTCACACCCCCTAGGGCGAGTCCCCTCTCTAAAAAGAAGACAAGTCTGATAGCGGTGGCCACAGCCCGACCTCTTCGTTTCTCCCTCGCGTCAAATGGTCCTCCTGGTGGCGGGGACGAAACACCGATGGGGGAGGTGGCGGCATACGGGAGAATACCAGCGGAGCGGGCGCGCAGGGAGCCTATCAACGTTAGTTAGAGCAACTCTAGCAAACCCCCTATTCACAAACCTGTAAATCGCAGTTCAGATCGACTCGTATTGGCTTTTTGCGAATTAAAAACGTGCGGCGCGAAACAGATACACTATATACAAATTACAAAAAGGCATCACACAAGAATATTCCCTTTTCCCCATCGTATTCAACCACCCGCAATGCCCGCCAGCCCGCGCCGTCGGCCGAGATTCCACCGCCCGCCGCCGGCATGCCATTAAGCCCCCGGCTGCTGGCCCTGCCCGCCCGCGCCGCCTCCCCACAGTCTGGCCGCTGACCTCGCCTGCACTCCGACGGTCGCCTGCGGCAAGTTCATCCAAATTCGCCATAATTTGTCCCCGATTTGATTGGAATTCGATCGGAACGAGCATCTCCGTCGAATTGCGACCATAATTTAGGTCATAATTGATATTTCGCTGGATTCTAGCGAACTCCGATGATACTCTGGTGAAATTCCGGTGACAAATTCTAGCATCGGGAGCGTTGATCGGGTTGCAGGTGCCCCTAAAATTTCTCTCCGAAACTAAACTAATTGGGATCGCGGGCGCGGATGCAGGTCGGCCTGCAAAATATGTGCAGGTTTGACTACTTTTACGGGTTATATTATTGCCACTTTTTTCACCCCAAACTGCAAAATTCTGAAAATTTGCAGGTTTTATCGAATTTGGAGCATCTGCTAGAGTTGCTCTTACTGTGTATGGGGAGGAGGGAGTGGGTCGTGCGACGCGAGGTTGGGGACGAGGCACAGGTGGGTAGTTTCTTATTTCCGCCGGACTATGGGGTACGGTCAAATTGATTTTTTTCTCGGCTGTGTTAGATTGGATATGGATATGAGCTAGTTTTTTGTGTGTGTGTGTGCGCGCGCGCTTCGCTGCAGTAATTCAGAACTCGCTGTGTAGTCCAGTATTCAGAACTTAGCATAGGCCCGGCACGGAGTGGGCAGCTGAGAAGCGCGCGCCGGAGCAGATGTCCACTGATCGCATGCCGATGTAGTTATTTTCTTGCTAGATGGTGAGGTGATATGCATACGGATCCGGTAATGCATTATGCGTCCATGTCCTTGCAGAGTTGCAGTGAGTGAACGAAATTGCTCTGTTTATCTTGGATTGGTCAAATGCTGGTTCTGTATTATGCAAGTGCCAATGAGTATATCAAGCATAATTAATAATTCAATGGACCACATGATTGAGTTTATGCTAAAACATGTGTTTCCAGTTTATATTTGTTTGGCCTACAATTTTCTACAATTCTAATGTGTAAACCATTGGGGTGAACAAGCTGCATCACACGTCCCTATGGATATAAATTAACGACAAAAAAGTGCAACATTATTTTATTAGATACGCAAACTATCTAAAATGAAATTTAGGTGTCTAAGATCTGAGATTTTATTAAATATGCAAACTATCTAAAATGAAATTTTAGGTAACTAAGATTTATGAACAATGCTAGACACCACAGAATTAACAAAAGCATATTTTGAAAAGTTTCTTGACGATTGTCGTGTCCCCATTAAAAATGATTCGTCGACAAGAAAAATAATATATTTCAAGTGGCAAAATTTTAAGTGGAAAAACAGTATATTGCAAATGGTAAAAAAATTCATGGACTAAATAATATTTACTAAAAAAACATTCTGTAGCAATGCACATACATATTTCCTAGTGATGGAAAAAGGAGAACAAAGAGCAGGGTTATGCAGGCCGATCGATTTTGGGAGAAATTTTGGGTTACATTTATTCTCCTAGTGCAACTACGGGCAGGTGTGCTAGTAGAGCTAATAAACCACCATCGCTCTAATGCACACCCGGATGAGTGCGGCACGGTGCATGAATTATTTTAGAAATACAGTGCTAGGCATAGATCGACCCATTTTTGGCCAAAAATCGATCGTATCCCGCGCTGTCCGACCGCGATCCGGCGATCGGCACAAGCCACACTGTAGTTTTACATGTTAGCTCTTCGATTTTTATAAAAACAACCCGCAGTCCTATTGTAGGGGCAGATTCGTGTTAAAACTTATATATTAGTCCCTTGCTTTTTATAAAAATCAACTCGTAGTCCTAACCCTATCCACAGGTAGATTTGTGTCAACCAGTATTATAATAAAATGTTGCAACCGCACGTACAAACAATATATTCTATTACAATAAATATGTCCCAATATTTTAAAAAAGTAATAATGTTACAAAATTAGTTGAAAAAACTACTCCCTCCGATCGAAAATAAGTGTCGGCAATTTTGTACTAGCTTAGTACAAAGTTTGTATTATGTCCCCAACAGTTATTTCCGATCGGAGGGAATACTATTTTTGCTATAGATTGATTTACAATAAAAAAAATCACTACTTGAACAAAAAATACACCCTATTACAATAAGAACTATGTGTTTGTGACGATTAAAAAGTGTAACATTGTTTCATACCAAAATGATTGACAATAAAAACCACCAACTATTTACACAAAAATACAAACAATTACAACAAAAATAAATACATATTTGCAAGATTTCAAAACATTACTGAAAAAATATATGAGAAAACAGAACTTGTAGCAAACCACTGCAACATCTTGAGTATGCTATTCAAACAAAAATAGTACGACTTTGTTATATTTTAAAAAAAAGTTGTCCATAACCTACCAGATCTTGGTAAAAAATATTGTAAGATCTGGTATATGCTTTATCTATAAAAATCTTACACATTCGTTATAAAAATAACTAATCTATACAGCATCGAATAAAAAGCATGGGAAAACTTATCCATGGCGGACCAGATCTCGCCGATTCGTCTCGTCGACCATGAATCCGACTCGTCGGAGCCCATCGACGCCGGAGAAGACGACCCCGGATCTATTCCACTGGTTGCTTATTTTTTTGGGTTCGAAACACCCTCTGATTTAAAGATTTCTGGCTATAGCCATTGATAAATTTGAAGGCTGTCATGAGAAAGGAGGGGAAGGAATAGAGGGGTGTGCTCGTGGCGGGGAGAAGAGGCTCGGACTCGTGGCCGAAGGAGAGAGGTAGCAGGCCGCCGATAGCTAGCGCACCAACAAGTCACGGGGCGAGCAGAGGCTCGCGTGCGAGGAGGAGAGGGAGCGCGGGACGAGCGAGCGTGGAGCGACCGATCTTTCCCCCACATCGGTGGGCTGACCGATTTTTCACCTTCACAAGTCTGTCCTCGTCTGCCCACGACTCGCCGCTCGCCTCCCTCCCGTCGGGCGTCTCCGTGGCCGCGCTCCCGGAGGTGCCCCTGGACGACCTCCCTGCCGACGCGCACATCGCTACTCGAATCTTCACCGTCGTGGAACGCACGCTGCCGCACCTCCGCGACCTGCTCCGCTCCCACCTCGACTCCCCTTCCGGCGTCGCAGCCTTCCTGACCGACATGCTCTGCCCCGCGGCGCTCGCGGTCGCCAAGGAGCTCGGCGTGCTGCGGTACGTCTTCTTCACCTCGAGCCTCACAACGCCGGCCTCGCTGCTCTACACCCCGGAGCTCGCGAGGACCACCACCACCTGCGAGTGCCGAGACCTCCCAGAGCCCGTCATCCTCCCGGGGTGTGTACCGCTGCACGGCGCCGATCTCGTGGAGCCTGTCCAGAACCGCTCCAACCCGGTGTACCCGCTCATGATCGATCTGGGGCTCGACTACCTCCTCGCCGACGGATTCATCGTAAACACCTTGGACGCGATGGAGCGCGAGACGCTGGTCGCGTTCAAAGAGCTTTCGGACGCAGGCGTCTACCTCTCCGGTCTACGCCGTGGGTCCGTTCATCCGGTCGGTCTCAGACAAGGCCGGCAACGGCAAGCACAGCTGCCTACGGTGGCTGGATGACCAGCCGGCGGATGGCTCGGTCTTGTACGTGTCCTTCGGCAGCAGCGGCACGCTATCGACGGAGCAGACGGCCGAGCTGGCGGCTGGGCTGGAGGCCAGCGAGCAGAAATTCCTGTGGGTGGTGCACTTCCCCAGCGACAAGGACCGCAGCGCGGGCTACTTTTAGAAGGCAGCCTGCTCAGAGACGAGGGTAGGGCCAACAAAGTCCCAACATAAACTGACCACACTGGTCAATCTACCAAATAGTTAGAGAGTACGGCAATATAAAAGTACACAACACGTAGGTTGGAACTAGAAAATTAGGTAACTGTTGGGGCAAGCGGATGCTGGGTCGGCCACTGGAGGAGAGTGGGTGCTGGTGAAGAAGGCCTTAGTCAGTGAAATCAGCTCATCCAGCGCCACCAGGTCCTTAGGATTTTGGAGTGGGCGCCACAGCTACAAAGAAATCAGTAATTTGAAAATTATATCAGCAGGCTGACGCGGGAATTTCTTCTCAATGGTAAACTTATTATGCGTATTCTAGAGTGTCCAACATTGGGCAGCGAAAAAGATCCAAACCTTCCTTTTAGATCTCTCACCAAGAGAATCTAAGATTGTAAACCAATGGGTTCCAGCTTACACTAAGCATGTCACGAACCCTGCTCCACATAAATTATGCGAGAGGGCATTGAAAGAAAATATGATCAACATGCTCAACCTCTCCACACAGTGCGCATAGCCCATCAGACGGACCATGCTTGGCAAGGATCTGATCATTGGACGGTAAACACCCTCGAGCTAATTGCCAAGTGAAAATCTTAATCTTTGGGGGGATAGCAAAGTTCCAGATATATTTTGTGACCTGCACTTCTGGTTTCCTGCACAGCTCCCTGTACATGGAGCGAGAGGAATAGCTCCCAGATTGCTCCCATTGCCAGGAGATGTGATCATCCCGATCCTCCAGCTCAATATCCTCAACCAAACTGGAAAGCTCACCCCAAGCTTGGATGTCCTCTTGATCCAGGTTTCTTCGGAAGGGAATCCACCAGCCTTCCTCAGAGTAAGCTTGAGCAAGCGTTAAGTCCGTCTCTGAGCTTTTCAGAAATAAAGACGAAAATCTCACACTGAGTGGAACATCTCCAATTCAAAGGTCATTCCAGAAGCTAATGGAAGAGTGAGCACCTGGGGAAAATCTAACTACTTTCTTGAACAGGTTCTTGATTTTGTGAATGCTATGCCAGAACGGTGAGCAGCCCACTGGTCTGGACGAGAACAACTCCTTGACGTTGTATTTTGCCTTTAGCAACCTCAACCACAGCAGGTCCGAGTCAGGCTCACCAAGGATACGCCAAATCCACTTGGCCATAAGAGCAATATTCATTGCTTTAGAATTAATAACCCCCAAGCCACCCTGACTTCTAGGTTGGCAAACATCCTCCCACTTCACCATGTGATACTTCCTCTTGCTGCCTTGTCCCTCCCAGAAGAATCTTTTTCTATGCTTATCAAAGCCTGCATGAGTCTCGTTTGCCAAGAGAAATAGGCCTAAGGTGTGAAGAGGCAAGTTGGAGAGGCACGCATTTACTAAGGTGAGCCTAGCCGCAGATGACATGAATCTCCCCTGCCATGGCGCTGCTTTCTTAGCCACCGCCGCCACCAGGGGTTCCATATCCGCCATTGTCAGTGAAGCCCAAGTAAGTGAAGGGAAACCTTCCCTGCTTACAATTGAGAAGCCTGGCCAATCTAGCCTGTTCCTCGCTCTCACAGCCGATAACAATTACCTCACTCTTATGGAAATTGATCTTCATTCCAGACAGTAGCTCAAAGCACAACAAAATGAATTTTAGGTTGATCAAGCCTAAATCAGTGTTCTGAATCAGAATCATTGTATCATTAGCATATTGCAAATGAGTTACAACCCCCCTCCCCCAGGAATCAAGTGTGAAACCACTCCTTGAATGTGCCCTGCTGCCCTATCACGGGACATAATTACATCCAAAGCATCAGCCACAAAATCAAATAAGAGAGGGGAAATTGGATCCCCTTGTCTCACTCCTCTCTTGTTTCTAAAGTAAGGACCTACCTCCCAATTGATTGAGATAGCAGTTTGGCCTCCACTAACTAACTGCATGATTCTATGCACATAAGCAGGGTCAAAGCCCTTTCTGAGGAGCACTTCCCGCAGAAATTGCCAGTTAACTCTATCATACCCCTTTTCGAAGTCAAGTTTGAGCAGGACAGCCGAAAGCTTCTTTGATTTGAGCTCATGAATAATCTCATGCAAAGCCAAAGGACCATCTTGGATAAATCTACCTTTGATAAATGTTGTCTGAGATTGGGAAATTACTCTATGAGCCACTGGAGAGAGACGCATAGCATAGGCTTTAGACACCAATTTGAAGATGACATTGAGCAGTGCAATAGGGCGAAACTGTTTGATGTTGACAGCACCAGGGACTTTGGGGATCAGGGAAAGAATCCCAAAATTTAGTCTGGCAATATCTACTGTCCCCACGGCAAAGCCATTCAGGATGAGCAGCACCTCCTTATTTACCAGCGCCCAGAACCTTTTGTAAAATAAAATAGGCAAGCCATCAGGCCCAGGGGCAGTATCAGTCTTGGTGTCTTTAAGAACAGCATCTAGTTCCTCAGAAGTGAAGGATCTCAACAAATCCTCGTTTTCCTAGGAGGAGACTCGCATGTCAGTGCTCCAAATATTCTGGTGAAGGCACATGGCTTTGGGTTCCTCTGAACCCATGAGGCCCCTGTAGAAGGTATAGATAAGGGCCTAGATACCACTGGGATCCGTTACTTGACCATTCTTAGCCTCCAGCGAGAGGATCACGCACTTGCGTTTCCTGCCATTTGCAAAAGCGTGGAAGAACTTTGTATTTGCATCCCCTTTAAGGAGCCATTGATGCCTTCCTCTCTGCCTCCAGTATTCTTCCTTCGCGCTCAGCATATCCATCATTTGGCCTTCTAGATGATAGCGAAGGGCCCAACCATCCTCATCAAGCCCATTGTTATCAGCCGCGCTATCCAGCTCTTTGATACGGGCCAGGAGTTTGGCCTTAGCCACCCTGGACTCCTTGCCCAAGTTAGCACCCCAGCCTTTTAGAAATTGCCTTAGCTCTGTAAATTGACGACGCCACCAATCAATGGGTACACGACACCTTTGGATCCCAGCAGCGTGATCCAACCACCTAGCAGCCACCATCTCCTTGAAGCCAGGGATATCAAACCAACTTGTTTCAAAGAAAAACCGAGATGATCTGCTTGGTGCCACACTGCCTGTGTCTAACACCAATGGTGTATGATCATAGCCCAAACTAGTTGAGGCTCGGAGGGACAAGAGTGGGTACTGGGTTTCCCATTCTGCGGACACCAGCACCCTATCCAGCACACATCTAACCAAAGACCTCTGCCGGTTTGACAGGTGAAACGAGCCTCTGTACGAGCCACTTCTCTAAGTGCCATACGCGCAATGGCATCATTGAACGCATTCACCAAAGGCCAGTTGACATTGGAGTTATTTTTATCATGCGGGCCCCTGATCAGGTTGAAATCGCCCAAAACCACCACTGGGAAAGGAGAACTAAGCACTTTAGTCTCCAGGTCCCCTAAGAACTGAGCTGAACGAGAATGATCTGCTGGCCCATAAGCCCCAATGAAGTCGAACTTAAACCTGGAATGCCTATGCAGAATAGACGCACTAAGGAAGAACTGTCCCTGATAACCTCCAAGATGTCGTCCCTGATCCCTAACAGCATACCGCCCGAACGCCCCACCACTTCTCGCCAATGCTAGTGAAAGAGCTCTCCGTTAACCAAACTCCTTAGTTCCTGATCCGTAAAGTCCCGGCGCATGGTTTCTTGAAGGAAAATGATGTCTAATTGCTCCTTGCTGATGAAGTCACGCAATTGGGTTCTCCGGCCACTGATACGTCTCAAACGTATCTATAATTTTTTATGCTCTATGCTTGTTCTTACACCATTTGCTTAGTGTTTTGTTACACTTTGTGGCATTTTTATGCATTTTCCGGAACTAACCTATTAACAAGATGCCACAGTGCCAGTTCCCTATTTTTTGCTGTTTTTGTGTTTCAGAAAAGTTACACAGGAAATATTCTCGAAATTGGATGAAACAAAAGCTGAACCTCCTATTATTTACCAAAGCTTCCAGAAGTCCGAAGAGAAGACAGAGGGGGGCCACGGGCTGACCACACCAAAGGGCAGCACGGGCAGCCCCTGGCCCGTGCCCCCTATGGGTGAGGCCACCCTGGTCCACTTCTGACGCTGCCCCTTCGCCTATAAAGACCCCCCCGATGGGAAAAACCTAAACACCCGATCAATTTTCAAGAAACACATCGTGATCCGCCACCGTCATCGACCCAAGATCAGGAGGGTCCAGAAGCTCTTCCCGGCATCCTGCCGGAGAGGGGAATCACCACCGGAGGTCTTCTTCATCGCCATGCTTGCCTCCGGCGCGATGAGTGAGTAGTCTACCTTGGACTATGGGTCCATAGCAGTAGCTAGATGGTTGTCTTCTCTACCATGTGCTTCATGTTTAGATCTCGTGAGCTGCCTTACATGATCGAGATCACCTTTATGTAATTCTATATGTTGTGTTTGTTGGGATCCGATGAATATTGGTGTTATGTTAAGTTGATGTGCTGAATATTATCTTATGTTATCTCTATGTTGTTTATGATCTTGCATGCTCTCCGTTGTTAGTAGCTATCTTGGCCAAGTAGATACTAGTGACTCCAAGAGGGGGTATTTATGCTCGATAGTTGGGTTCATGCCTCTATTTAATCTGGGGGAGTGACAAAAACCTCTAAGGTTGTAGATGTGCTGTTGCCACTAGGGAGAAAACAACATTCTTATGTCCAAGGACATATGTTTTGTTTACATTATACACTTTGCTTAATGCAGTTATCTATTGTTCGCAACATAATACTCGAGGGGTGTTTGGACGATATCCCCGCGGGTGGATTATTAGTCATAGATGCAGTTGGATGGCGGTCTATGTATTTTTATTGTAATGCCCAGAGTAAATCTCATAGTGATCCTCGTGACATATGCATGTTATCTTTATTCTATCAATTGCCCAACTGTAATTTGTTCACCCAGCATGTTGTTATTTATCTTATGGAGGGACACCACTAGTGAACTGTGGACCCCGGTCCAATTTCCTTTACATTGCTATTACTGTTTACTTTTACTCGCACTGTTTACTTTCTCGTATACTACTATTGTTTTTCACTTGATACGCTCAATCCTTTGTTTACAGCAAACCGGTGAGATTGACAACCTCATCGTAAGTTGGGAGCAAAGTTCTTGGTTGTGTGGTGTGTAGGTTTCACGTTGTTGCTGGTGTAAAGCAAATCCCTGGACGAGGCGCCTTATAAATTATCCAGAGCTATCGCGAAGCTAGCAGGCATCACCTTCTGAAGTTTGGCTTTTTCCTACTGGTTCAATAAACCTCGGTTTCTTATTGAGGGAAATACTTGCTACTGTGCTCATTATACCTTTCTCTTGTGGTTCCCAATTGGGTGGTTATCCTGCTCGCATCAAGCTGTTTTTCTAGCGCCGTTGCCGGGGAAAAAGAAGATTTCTGCAAGGGGAGTTTCGCACGCACATCCTTTACTTTGTTTATTGTTTTGCTTTACTTTATTTTTGCTTGCACCATTTTATCAAAAATACAAAAAATTAGTTTTCTTTATAGTTGCTTTTATTTGCTTGCTTTTAGTTTTGTTAGAATGAGTAATCCTGAAGTTGAAGTTCATACTTTTAAGCAACAAGGGGGAGAGAGTTTGAAAGATGCTTGGTACCGTATTAGCAATGCTCATCATAGGTGTACGAAGAAGCATTCTACCATGATCCTCCTTTGAAATTTTTATGTTGGTATATCTAGTTGGAATAGGTACGTTCTTGATACTCTTGCAGGAGGTAATTTTCTTGGTACTCCCGCTCTTGAAGCATGCACATTATTTGAAAGTTTAGTGGGAGTACCACCTATTCATACCTATTCTTGTTGTTAAAACTGAGGTCACTTTGGAGGAAGTTTTATAAAAGCTTAGCTCTTTAAAAAAAAGTTTGCCAAATATCCTTGATAATGCTAGCCGGGTTAATGAATTGATAGAAGGTATCGGTAAGAGAATCACCGCTTTAGATGCTAGCACTACTCTTGATAGTCAAAACCTTAGGATTGAGAAACTAGAGGAATCTATGGAAAATTTAAGTTCAATTTTCTCTTCTCTTAAGTTTAAGAAGGAGAAAGCTTTTGTTGGAAAAGAGGAAAAATTTATGTATGTTCCCAAGGTGTCTGTGCCTAAACCGCAGCATATTTTTAAGATTGGTAAGACTTTTAGTTTAACTAAGAGTGACTTGCAGGTTGAATCATTTTCGGGAATCTATAAAGTGCCTAGTGAGGAAACAGTTGATTTTAATGCTTCTTTCAAAAATACTTGATTCACACTTTTTGCGCCTAGCTCAAAGGCGTTAAAGAAAAGCACTCTTGGGAGATAACCCAATATTTTACTTTCAGCTCTTTTTCTTTTATTTGAGTCTTATAAGTTATTACTATTGTAATAACCACTTCTTATCATTTTTATTTCATTGTTGTGCCAAGAGAAACCTCTAATTTGAGTGAGGTAAGATTTAGGGATGTTGCTGTCCTGAAACAGATTTCGGTGCTGCACCGTAAAAATTTGAGAAACTTCTCAGTATATCTTTTTGACATGCAATTTCTTGTGCATATGCCCCAGGTTATATCCAAACTTTCATTAGTTTTAGACTTTTTGATTTGAGCAACAGAAAACCCTCGAAAAAATCGACCTTTGTCAGCTGTTCTGTTTTGACAGATTTCTGCCACTATTTATGTTTGCCTCTCGATCGCTTTCTTTTTGAGTTTTTTGATCACGGAACTTTTGGAGAAATTGCTACAGTAGTATATGCTTTATATGTGGTGGTTTTGAGTTGAAATCTGAACCAAAAAGGGTTGATTCATTATTATGCTTACACTAATGTTGCTAATAGAATTGTGTTGAGTTTTGTTTGAAGAAAGTTTTCAAGTGTAGGGATTAGAGAATGATGAGATGAGTTGAAGAATGGACAAAAGCTCAAGCTTGGGGATGCCCACGCACCCTAAGAAATATCCAAGAGGTACAAGCGTCAAAGCTTGGGGATGCCCCCGAGGCACCCCTTCTTCATCGGCAAAAATCAGGTCACCTTTCAACACACTATATTTTTATTGCTTTATGCACTATGCGTTTTTCTTGGAGCGTCTTTATTTTAGTTTTCAGTTTTGTTTAGTTTTGTTTGCTGCAATAAATGGTTGGACCCCAACAAATTTCTTTTGGAGAAGTTGCCTTGCTTTTCATTTGCCAAGAACACTCCATTTTTCACTCTTATCGTTCAACGAGTGTTCTCTTTTTCTGCTACTGCATTTAGTTTTCGTTTTTCGTCTTGATTTTTGTTCAAATCTTATTATATCTTTGCATCAAGGTGTATTTTGACCTCTGGTCCATGTTGGTTTTCATCAAAAGAGTTGTTTTAAGAAGGTTTGAATGGTGTTGGAAACGAGAAAAAGTTTTATGCAAAAAAGTGGTACAAAAAGGAGCTTCTGTAGACTGCGGCTTAGGCTTTTGCATGTCGTGCTTGATATCGTTTTGATAGTATGCTTAGTGATTTTTTCTGTAGCATGACTTGTCTCAAATGACTGAGATTGCTTAATGAGCCTTTGAAAAAAATCATGCATTGTTTTTATTATTTGGAAGCATTAATTTGATGCTTTATTTTGGTTGACTTGGCACATGCTTACAACATGTTTGACTCATACAAAGTCGCCATAAGCCTTTATGATCATTTAGTTTTTGACTTTTGATGCCATCTTATGCTTCTATTAATGATGTTTTGTCGCTATGCATGATTATGGCCGTTATTGCTCTCTTAGTTGGTCGCTCCCAGTCTTTTGCTAGCCCTCATTTTGTACAGAGTATGAGCTCTACTCGTGCATCCAACTCCTAAAAACCAAGTTGTTCCAATGTGTCCACCATACATACCTATTAGCAATTTGCTATTCCAAATTACATTTGACTTGTTTTTATCTATCCTTCAAATTAAAATCTTTTTGGTGTTATGCGAAAATTGGTCAGTAAAGCTCTCACGAACCTGATGACACACTTTACATTTTTCATTCTTAAAATTTTGACATTGTGGCTCTCTTATGTTAAGTTGTTATGCTTGTAAGTTGTAAGTTGGAAATTATCCAAACCATGCCATCATGGGATAAGCTTTCAACATTGCACTTCTTATTTGAGTTAATATCGTGATCTTTTGTTTATGGATACTCGCGATGTGAAACAAGTTGGGAATCTTGCGGGATCATGGAGTTTGTATATGTGTTAGAGAAACGCCTGGGCCACTAATCTAAGCCATGCATAATTCATGGTGGAAATTTACAGCATGCCCATAGTGGACATTTGACGATGCATCTCAAAATAAAAAGCTATACCAATGGTAAATAAAAGAGATGCCGAGGTGTTCATTGTCTGTTTGTCCTGTTATTTTGATGTGGGCTTGTTCTATGTCATCGGGCACGGAGGTACCCTGTTGGCGGTTCTCGATGATACACGTATATTTACAATGACAAGAGCTTGCTTGGGACTCTAAGTCGAGTAGCATAAGGTTTGGGTATTCGTACTTCACAGGATACGAGGTTTTTAACTTATGATTTGTCAAGCATATACTTTATAATTGTACTCGCATTAACTTTAACCATTCAAGATGCCTATGATGACGGCAATGAGAGCTCAAAGCTAGTAAGTACCATAATTTTTAAAGATTTATAAAACTCGCAATCACTGCTTCCCTTTGCGAAGGGCCTTTCTTTTACTTTTATATTGAGTCACCACCTTCTACCTTTATGCACCATCTAAGAGAGTATAGTTGTCATTCTGAGTATAATGTGCATTGTCCCAAAGTTATCATTGATTGATTCATGATTTTGGTTTCACTTGTTCTTAAATTATTTGTATCTAGTTGCCCTCTTAAACTTGAAGGTGTCCTATGCATTTATGTTTTGCTATTCCATGAAGGACAAGCTGAAAACCATTTGCTATATTTTTCCATATGATTTGAACACATGTTTGACTTTTATTATTTCATTTTCATGATCTTTCGTTTATGTTCTTTTTCATATTATAACATGGTTTCTAAGTTTCTTCTATCAAGATTATGTATTTCATGCCCATGTTTTAAGTTCTTTGATCCCATCACTCAATGCTTACATAGATGATCAAGATTGTGTTGGTGCATGTCACCTCAAAAATTATTCTTTGTTATCACTTACCTACTTGAGAACGAGCAGGAGTTCAGCTTTGGGATGCTTGATACGTCTCAAATGTATCTATAATTTTTGATACTCTATGCTTGCTCTTACACCATTTGCTTAGTGTTTTGTTACACTTCGTGGCATTTTTATGCATTTTCTAGAACTAACCTATTAACAAGATGCCATAGTGCCAGTTCCCTGTTTTCTGCTATTTTTGTGTTTCAGAAAAGTTATACAGGAAATATTCTCGAAATTGGATGAAACAAAAGCCAAACCTCCTATTATTTACCGAAGCTTCCAGAAGTCCGAAGAGAAGATGGAGGGGGGCCACGGGCTGACCACACCATAGGGCAGCGTGGCCAGCCCCTGGCCCGCGCCCCCTATGGGTGAGGCCATCCTGGTCCACTTTTGACGCTGCCCCTTCGCCTATAAAGATCTCCCGACGAAAAAAACCTAAACACCCGATCAATTTTCCAGAAACACATCATGATCTGCCGCTATCGTCGACCCGAGATCGGGAGGGTCCAGAAGCTCTTCCCGGCACCCTGTCGGAGAGGGGAATCGCCACCGGAGGTCTTCTTCATCGCCATGCTTGCCTCCGGCGCGATGAGTGGGTAGTCTACCTTGGACTATGGGTCCATAGCAGTAGCTAGATGGTTGTCTTCTCCACCATGTGCTTCATGTTTAGATCTCATGAGCTGCCTTATATGATCGAGATCACCTTTATGTAATTCTACATGTTGTGTTTGTTGGGATCCGATGAATATTGGTGTTATGTTAAGTTGATGTGCTGAATATTATCTTATGTTATCTCTATGTTGTTTATGATCTTGCATGCTCTCCGTTGTTAGTAGCTATCTTGGCCAAGTAGATACTAGTGACTCCAAGAGGGGATATTTATGCTCGATAGTTGGGTTTATGCCTCTATTTAATCTGGGGGAGTGACAAAAACCTCTAAGATTGTAGATGTGCTGTTGCCACTAGGGAGAAAACAACATTCTTGTGTCCAAGGACATTCGTTTTGTTTACATTACACACTTTGCTTAAAGCAGTTATCTGTTGTTCGCAACTTAATACTCGAGGGGTGTTCAGATGATATCCCCGCGAGTGGATTATTAGTCATAGATGCAGTTGGATGGCGGTCTATGTATTTTTATGTAATGCCCAGAGTAAATCTCATAGTGATCCTCGTGACATATGCACATTATCTTTATTCTATCAATTGCCCAACTGTAATTTGTTCACCCAGCATGTTGTTATTTATCTTATGGAGAGACATCACTAGTGAACTGTGGACCCCGGTCCAATTTCCTTTACATTGCTATTACTGTTTACTTTTACTCGCACTGTTTACTTTCTCGCATACTACTATTGTTTTCCACTCGATACGCTCAATCCTTTGTTTATAGCAAACCGGTGAGATTGACAACCTCATCGTAAGTTGGGAGCAAAGTTCTTGGTTGTGTTGTGTGAAGGTTCCACGTTGTTGCTGGTGCAAAGCAAAGCCCTGGACGAGGCGCCTTATAAATTGTCCGGTGCTATCGCGAAGCTAGCAGGCATCACCTTCTGAAGTTTGCCTTTTTCCTACTGGTTCGATAAACCTCGGTTTCTTATTGAGGGAAAGACTTGCTACTGTGCTCATCATACCTTCCTCTTGGGGTTCCCAACTAGGTGGTTATCCTGCCCGCATCTGCCACTCTGGCCGAAACCCCTCATATTCCAGCCTATTGTTCTCATTGGGATTCTAGCGCTAACGCTCGTGCTTGTTGAGCGGGGGTAACTCGCAGATTTGTACATGGAGGAAGAGCCACCCTTGGCGCCTTCATCTTCTTTCTCCGCTGCAAAGAGGCCACCAGGATGTCTTCCGGGTCTCCAACTTCCTCAGCCTGGTGCTTTGCCTGCGGCTGTGGGTCAGATGCCCCCGCCGCACTGGTAGGTTCATCTGCCATGGCTGTCAAAACTTTGTCCTGAGCTTGTTGCCTGTCTTGCTGAGCTGCAGCCTCAATGACCTCAGCAATCTTAGCCCGGGCAACTTCTTTTGCATGAATAACAGACAGGAAAGCTGCTGGTCCAGGGGAAGAGAACCCATCACCCAGAACCAAACCACAGTCACCTACCACTCCCAAAAAATGCAAGTCCAGCGTAGAGGAAAATGCAAGAAACTGGGAGCTAGTAGAGGGGTTCATACCTAATTTAGCCGCTGCCCGCTTGATTGCCTTCTGGAGGATGGGCTCGGTCTCCGATCCTTTGCCGCAGGCACTGCTGCGAGTCCCTGAGATTGGAGACACGACCGCCACCGAGCGCTTAGCCTTGGACACCTGGGCTGCCGCCGCCACCTCCTTCACCAGATCAACTTTTGCTGCAGAGGCCAGTGGGTTGTCAACTTCACCATCCTGCTTCTTCTTCAGTTTTGCAATCTTCGCAGCAAGGGTCTCATTATCATATTCCTAGTCCTCCGGGCTCTCCCACCCCACCTCCGCTCTGTCAGCAGCTGACAATTTGGAGCATTTAAGCACTTGGGGGTCAATTGGAGCATGAGAATCTGGAGGTGAGTCGTCATCCAGAATTATGGTCATAGAGATAGCCTCCGGTTGCAAGTTTGGATCCTTAGAGAACAGACCTTCCTCCTCAAGATTTGAGCCGTACTGGTTGAAAGGAATCTCCTGCACCTGAGCCTTTGCAGGCACCGAAGCTAGTTTGGATGCAGACTCATCCCTGCAGAAGGAAGAGGAACGCTACTACTGCCCACAGAAGACTTGGTGCCAGGTTTCTTCATCAACTTCTTCTGGTAAACCTTGTGCAGCCCATGCTTAGGCCTTGTTTACTTCTAGGGTATTTGAGGGGATGTGAGGGGATTACTTCGTATCCAAAATTTCTTCGATAGGTTGTTTACTAGTCCGGGATTTACAGGGATAATCCCGGGAAATCCCCACAAATCCCGTCCACTCTAGTGTATTTTTGGCTAGATTAAAAAATCTCCATCATGGTAGAGTATTTTTAGGGAAGAGTATTTGAGGGGATTTGGGAGTATTGGGTGAACACCAAATCCCCACATATCCCCACATTCTTCGGGGATGAAGATACCGAAGAAGTAAACAAGGCCTTAGGAAGCGCTGGAGGGTGTGTAACAGTGGGAGCCGCAGGAGGAGGAGTGCAGGCATCCATCGGTTCTGCCGCCCTTGCAGTACCTACCGGCATCCCTGAGGCCTCTGTGTCTCCAGCTTTTTCTTTGTCTTTGCCACCCCGCCGCTTCCAGTGGCAGTCAGATTGGCTCTGATCCTCTGGCTGGTCCTTGTCCTCATCTTTGCGCTCCCCGTCATCCTTCCTAGAGGGTTCTCCCAGCGGAACGGTGCCATCTTTCTTGGAGAGCTCCACTGACACTCCAATACGGAAACCTCTGAGGTTAGCGAAGAGCAGTACCGACTTTGGGAGGCGGTCAGGAGCATGAGAGTGGAAGAGCATGCGCACTGGTCCATTGCTGCCAGCCAAAGACTCTTCATCAACCATCCTGGGGCGCCCAAGCATCTTTGTTCCCTCCAACAAGAGATCAACTTTCCGCATGGAATCTGGAGGTCTTCGGGACGTCGTCGGCCGAGCATGGAAACGACGACCCGCTGAGCTACCTGCCAGAAGGGTTCGTGGAGAGGACGAGCGGCACGGGGCTCGCCGTGCCGCTGTGGGCGCCGCAGGTGGAGATCCTGAACCACCCGGCCGTGGGAGGATTCCTGTCTCACTGCGGGTGGAACTCCACGCTGGAGGGTGCGGCGGCCGGTGTGCCGATGGTGGCGTGGCCGCTGTTCGCGGACCAGAGGATGACCGCGGTGTTGCTGTCGTCGGAGCGGGTGGGGCTGGCGCTATGGTCGAGATTGCCGACCGATAATGACGAGGTGGTCGTGCCCTGTGGGGAGGTGGCGGAGCTGGTGAGGGAACTTATGGCGGGGGCCAAGGGCGCGCTGGCGCGGAAGAAAGTGGACCAACTGCGGGAAGGGATGGCGATGGCGTTGGTACCGGGAGGGCCGCAGCACCGGGCTCTCGCGGCACTAGTCAGCAAATGGAAGGGCGCGGATGAATCATGATGGTCATTCGGCGGACGCAGGAACATATGTGCTGTTGAACTTGGAAGATTTGATTGTATCGTGAGTGTTCTCTGGAATCTGGATTGCTTTCGTTTGCTGTTGTTCTTGGTCTCATCGTGTACTATTTTTCATCCACCTGCATATTACTATCATATTATTATTGTGTGTGTAACTGTGTATACAGAACATTACAATGTTGTTTTCTGCCTCTCGTGTGGTGTAAAAAATGAGTGAACTGACAGTCAGGTAAGTGTTGTACTTTTGCTCCCCCTGTACCGAATGACTCGACAAAGAATTAGTAACGTTAAACAGGTGTGCGGCAACGTTGCTTGGCAGGGGAGGTGGCCGGTGTGGACGTGTGGTTGAGGCAGGTGTCGGCCGGTTCGGAAGGTTTCAGTTTATGGCTTTAGAAGAAATTCCCGTTCTTGCTCGGCCGGAACCGGCGATGGTGACGTCTGTGAATGTCATGACCTTGTTGGAGGTATCATCAAGGAGTCAACGCCTTTATCTTCCGCGGTTTCTACTCCGGTGGGAAACCTCAGTTCCTCGGGATCGGGTGACGGAGGCGCTTGTTTGCGTCTTTCTCTTTCTTGGGGGCATCTTCTTGGAGTCAACTTTGCTTGGGGACAGAGGTTGGAGGGCGTGTGGCCGAGGTTGCTGGCCAGGGACGCTGCGAACAGTTTGGCAACAATGATGTTGCGAGTGGAGTTTGGATCGCGGCTTGGGCTTGGTTAGTTGGTCTTCAACGTGTCCGATGAGTTATTTTATGCTTCGTGTGTGCCCTGCAGCAACGATGACAGGCAACTAGTGGATGGCGGAGGACTCGGTCAGCGACAAGCCTAGCATATTTCTCTTCCGAAGCTCAGTGTCAAAGTCGGAGCTGTCTTCCGTTGGCATGTGTGGCCGATTGTTGGCATTTGGCTACAGGGGCGGAGGCAGGAAATTTATATGAGGGGGGCCGGTGAAAATTTTTGCACTCTTGCAAACTGTTAGGGAGGGCCGAAGTACTAAAATCCATGATTTTAAGGGGATTTTAGCAAAAAAAAACTAGGGGATATATACAAAATTTCTGGATGTTAGGGGGGCCAGGGCCCTTGCTGGTCCCCCCCTGTCTCCGCCACTGTTTGGCTAGGTCGGCCGGAGGTTGTGCCCAATATGATTGTGCTCCATGACGATATTGATGCATTTGTATCGGTTTTTAGCCGGTTCCCCGTAATATAATGAACCGGCTAAATTCTCTTCTTCTTAATCAATAAAAATGACAAATCTTTTACCTTATTTCAAAAAAAATAGCTGCAGCTACGTACATATAACCACCTCATATGATGCTGATGGTGTACATAGGCTACGTTGGGTTGATGCTCAAATTTTTCCCTACGAATTTTTTGGCAGCCCATAATATTTTGGTGCTTGTTTGGAAGGCTGCCAAAATATTGTCTTTGGAAACTTGCAAACTCTACTCACACTCTCTTTATAACCGCGGGACAAAGTGACAAACACTGGTGTGCTGTACACGCTTTTCTGGTCTAGTCCCTTACTGTACATCGATGTGCGACATGACAGCTTAGGTGAACTCACAGGTGGATCGAGCGTTCGCATCAACGGTTAAGATGTTTCTTTAAGAGAGGATAGATCGAGGAAGCATGAAAACCATTGCCTTTAATTTCTAGGCTCTTCTTCAACTGCCCACAGGTTGTTGTGGTGTGGCACTGTGGTGAGAGAGCAAGATAGAGCGGCAAAAACAGAAGAGAGGACAAGTCGTGTCCATATTTAGTGGCGGCTCTCTCGCCCGCGTCTGCTCCTGAGTTCGCGTGGTTCATCCCACCCGTGCAGGCATGCATGCTTGTCCACCAAGTGTGTTTTGTTCGTCACCTCGTGTTCACGCGGAGCAGAGCGTGTCTGTCCATCGATCGTTCGGTCGTGCGTGTTTTGTTGACGGCTTTCGTGTGTCCGTGGAGCATGACTGTGCAGGTGTGTTTACGTCTACCGAAAAAACGTGGGCATTCGGTTAGACCAAGCCGATCGGTCTGGTTCTTTGAACATATGGATATTTTGTTTACGTATGCCTACAGAAAGGAACTCAATGCAGAGAAAGGCTTCAAAATGAACTTGACAAGACTGGAAGCTTGCATATCCCTTGCTAACAAATAGCTCAGGCTGACTCTACTAGTGTATAGATGAAAAATTGATAACCCCAAGGAACCGCATATGATAACCCCATATGGAAAATTCTATGGAAGCTTGATGTTCCGGCGAAAGTGAAAATCTTTTGTTGGCGTGCTTTGCATGGTATCCTGTCTCTGAAATCGATCCTTGTTAACCGTCACATTGGCACGCTGTGTGTAACCTATGGCCAGAAGATGTGTTACATACTAGACGGGTCGGCACGCTTCACCGCGCCCGCCTGCTGCTCGTTATTCAGCATGTTTTCTTTGCATCCTGCTGATGCATCTTTATTGTGTCCTAGAAAAAATTCATGCTTCACCACCTTCCTAGTTGAGCATGCAGGATGCCGTTCCTAGTTGAGCGTGTGGTGGTTCTCAAGCATGTTGTTACTTTTATAAACTAAATTACCATGATCACTGTAGAGTGGCATAGAGTGTTTTTTCCATTTTGATCTTATTAATACATATGACTACTTCCCTTGACTAATTACATTGCAATTCAAAACAAAGGAAATTAGATAACACCTCAAGGGTCACATATATCATCTAGCAAATCGATTACATATTTATCCAAGACATGTGTACAATATTTGCCGCATGGGGTTTTCGGGTGCCTTTTCCAGGTCAGGCTAGCAAGTTTGAAAGCATGAACGATAAAATATTTTAAGAGTTCCTATTTTATGTCAAGAATTCTAAAAATATAAGACATATTAGAATTTTCAAATCACTCTTGAAAGATCACTAAAAACACACAAGTTTTATGTAGTTGGTTGTACCTGCTAACATACACTCAATATCAGGTCAAGTAAATCGGCTAAGTAGGAAAGATTGATGCACTTCAACAACCAGTCGTTATGCCACCTCATGTTCCCTTGATCAACACCTAGCATCTGAAGCTGCTCCATATGAAGCAAGCTATGCAGCAGGCCAGCAACTTGCAGAAGTTCACCTGGGAGGCCACCATGAAAAAATATTGATAATAATTAGCATAAGATAAAAATGCAATTTAATATAAGTTCAATAAATATATATGACTGAATATATATTTTACTTGAAGTAATATTGTGATTGAGATGAGGAATTAATATAGTACACAAATGTTGTAGCATGCAGAATTATATTCATGTTCCATAGAGCTAGATCACACAATCTGTAGAAGTACAACTTAAAACCTATGAAAATAAAGATCCTGATACCCGTGGATAAAAGAAACTTATGAAACAGCTACAACAGAAAGATCAGACGTTATGATTTTTTTTTTTGAGAAATATAGGAGATTATACTAATATCATCAGCGATATCTGTGCTAAACAATCATTTCATATATGAAGCTGTATTAGTTGGTGAGTCATGTTGATCTCCAGAATGACCAACAATTACAATCGATTAGGCATGGAAGCATACTGCTCACACTTTGGAAATACGTCTCTCCATAGTCTGGCATGCAATATGTTTGGAAAATGCAAGAATTTTCAAACTATGGACAAAAATAATCTTACAATATTAGCTGCAAGAGTACTAATACTTATCTAACGCGCACTACTGCATCAAAGAATGTTTGGACAACATTAATGCCTGTAACTAATGAGCATTACCTGAGCACTTTTTCACATCTAGCTTGCAGAACAGAATTACACAATAAACCTTCGCCTGAAATTAAATAGCCAGATAAATTTGAAATTCTTCAATCAGATATCAAATTATTGCCCCACAAACACCACCGAAAGCGGAGGCGTAAAATTGTGGCAGGACCTTTAAAGGTGAGTACGTACATTTCCCATAGGATCAGACTATCACAGTCAAGCTACTGATGCTTAAAGGCTAGCAGCATGGTAGAAAAAAAGAAGCTAATATCTGAACGTTGAGTAAAGGCTAGCAGCAGGGCTAGGGTCAAGAGGAGCCGCTAGCCTAGCAGAGCCCACAGGACAACGTATAAACCAGGCAGATAGCCTGAGAAGGTTTGCAGGTAGACAGGCTTACAGTTCAGAACTGCTGAGAACAACACTGATAGTAATATTATGTACTTGTAACTTTTATATCTTCGGTCTCAGCCAAGTTTAACAAAATGAAAGAAACACATGCATTAACTATGTCAGCAAAGAACACATACACTAAGTTGCTATTTTCTATAATTTCAGCTGGCATCAATGTGAATACAGGCAAGAACCAACATGTTAGCCATGTATATATTGCAACTTCTAGCTTGAATATACAAAGCTCCATAAAATGGATTAAGTAAACCCTGTCAAATCTCATGGTCATTCTTTATCTTGGGTGTCTATACCAGGTTGTGTACACACCGGGAAGTCCAATATGAAAAATGCAGTAACTGAACTGACCTAGGATATTCATAGCATACTTGAATGCCATATTAGGTAACTCTCTCCATACTGACTCCTTGAATATGTTGTACAATTCTTGTCCAGAGGAATTTTGTCATGAATACATAAGCATGATAAAAAAATGGAGATTTCCCTGGAAGTAGTATAATAGATGATACACAAAAAACAAAGATCCAAATATGTATACCTACCACCAGAAGAGAAAAGATTACTGTAAAAGAAACATGCCAGCTACTACTTATCGAAAAGAGTGCAGTAATTAGAAAGTTGTATAATAGACTATTTTTCTATTCTAAGTAGAAAGTTTGTACCACTCAGAAGAATGAATAAGTATATAATAATATTTTGAATAAATTATATCTAATGTATGTAAACTTTACATATCTGCTAGATTTCATCAAGGAAAATGAAGCATCTAGGAGAAACATTAACAAAAAACATAATAGAGTAGATAATTTTTTTATCAAGAAAATTCAAATTGAGCAAGCTAGAAAAATAGCAACATAAGTATGTTTCAGAAAATGTTATAGACATGAATACGAAATAAAGACTTGAGAACCAATATTGCCCTGATGGAGATGTTTCGGAGATACACTTAAGTCATCTTTAGAAGATGAGCAGGAAATGTTGTATAAGACTGTAGAACGTGTAAAGTGAGGTCTGCCATTCATCCAATAGATCACAGGGTAATTTCTGTCACTAACCTGAACCAGTCATATGTTTGAAAATAACGGAGACCAGCAAGATCCATATTTCGGAGCTTTTCGGAATGCTTCATGGCACCTCCATAGTCCCTTGCAGATAATAGATCTTAAAATTATTTAAGGACGGACAATAAATCTACCAGTGATTTGAAAGTCTTGAAATAGAGTGAACTCAATATCTTCTATTCCAAGATTGTACATTATCTAATATATTCATCTAGGAGGTGATAAATTTGCATAGGATAGAAAAACGATTGACGTGATGGGATTCATAGTCAACAGTTTCCGATGGTCTCTAATGTAAAATGTGCAGTCGATTACAACATCCTAGAAGCTTAGAAGAGTGGAATAAGCAAAATTTCTAGCCCATATATGTTTCAGATCTTGTTCTGAATGGATACCTGACTTTCGGAGAAATTAGTCAAGAACTTGCTTTGTGTTTGCCAGAATTGCTCAGCTTCATCAGCTTGCATAGTAACAAATAATTGAGATATAAATTCAACAAAATGTGTGCAAGCCAGTGTGCAAGCACAAAAGATATTTGCAGAGTATTGAGCTACTTATTGCCTCCACTTGATTTCAAATATTGACAAAGAAGTTTCCCACAGATTTCAAAGGGCATTGCAAAACCCACAAGTGTAGCCTACACCCTTCAAGCCCAAGCAAAGATCGGAAGAGGGCTAATCAAGATCCACCGTCCATGCCTGCACAAGCATAAATTTAGTCCTGAATTCATCTTGTAATTTTACTTTGTTCAAATTTGTACCACACAAAATAAAATTTCTCCGTTCAAAATTAACTGATGGGCATATATTTAAGAAGATACAGCTGCAAGAGTATGCAAAGAGACTAATGGCATAATATATTATGTTAACCAAATTTATTTTTGTAATCGTAAGCTGTCTCTTGTGCATACACATGTTCTTATTAATCCATGCAATCCCTTAGGTGTACTGAAATTGGAGGCCCATCGTGCCTTTGTGTGCTATTGACTGACAGAGAAAAACGAGGAGTTGTAATATCAGAACTGTACATGGTTTAGTAGGTGCAGTTCAATAGTAGCCTTCCATACTCTGCCACCACAGGTCTCTTGACTGCAAGTTCAAACTGAAGTTCTTATTTTCCATCCCAGTTCATGCTATGGAGTCTCTAATAATGCTTATAACTTTCCTTAAACAATAGCAAACATTGCATACTATTGTATTTGCCGGTTAATGTGCATATGATTAGGTTTGCCTCAATCAAGTGATTAACAACAATATGGATATGTACGATCTATCATAGATTAAATATTACTATGGCTCTCTTGGTCTGGTGATTCTAACTTGAAGGCCAAAAATTATAGAAGCGAGTGCTGATTGCAAGATTGATAATATTATTACTTTATTACCACACATCACTCAAGTATTAGATTCAAGCAAATTCGCATGCACAGAAAAATCTGTGAAACATACCTCTCTGTGTAGAGTCCTGTTTAGATCTAGAGTACACCAGTAGTTCCCTGTAGTTCACAACATCTTCCTCCTCATGCGTCACCAACTCATTTAGTTCCCCTGGCCGCTCCTCCTGATGTGCTTGCTCTTGAGGACTCCCTTTCTTGTTGCAGGCGTACATGTAGACAGAGGCACGGGGAGCAGGTTAGGGCCCTCTGGCCGGCGGCAACAATGACCATGCTGGTCGGTCGACCATAAGGATCCTTCCGGGTAAGGCGATGAAGTCACAGCTCCAAAGAGGGCCACCAGGTAGTGTCATGGTGGCGAAAAATCACTACGTGGCCTCGTAGCTAGCCCATCATACAACCCTAGCATCCACTACCAACAGCAAATTCGCCGCCCAACAGCAATCGGTTGTCCTAGACGCCACATCCAGAGTAGCACCCAAGCCCCTGACCAAAACGGGGGCTATAGCCATTGTACCACCACACCCAAGCATGAACATGAAACAGGTAAGTTAGGTTAGGTTGTCGACATACAACCCGCAACATCAGCAAATAGAAAAGGGAGGATGCACCAGGGGTACTCACCTGTGGGGGGCAATCGATAGCAGCCCTCGTCTGCATCAGAGGAAAGCAGTAGCAGGTCGAGTTCACTGTGGGGACTCCCACAACCAGCTCCATCCAGAGAGGCGGCGACGGCCTGGCCTTCCGCCCACGGGCGGTCGCCAGATCCGTGGGCGGCTTCGCCCCCACGACCTGAAGTGAGCATCGCGGTTCTCGATCGTCCAGCACCGGGCGGAGGTCCTCGACGCTGGCGTACATGCAGGGAATCGACGATGGAGCTGCTTTGCTGGGCAGGGAGGCAGAGGAGGCTGCAGCACGGGGACAGAGGGGATGGAGAGGAGTCGCACCAGAGAGAAAGGAGAGAGAAAAGAGATCGGGATGACGATGAGTAGTGACAACAAAACCTAGGCACACAAGTCAGCGACTTGAAACTCCAAAGGCCCACAACCAGCGAATCAACGCGTGGCAGATGACCTCAGATCGCTGGCTCACGACCAAGCTTAAAGCTTTAGATAATGCTCTTCCAATGTCAACCGGCAAGTGAGCTGTGGAAATCCTTGGGACTAGATACTATTATAGCCGATGCTATGCAATCTGAGCGGTCAGGTTCTGTGGTCCTAGAGGAATTGCTACGGTCTAATCCATGTGATGCTCCTGGTTATTCAAGTTTTAAGCTACAGGAATTAATAGCAATTACGTGTTGGTATATTTGGTGGATGAGAAGGAAAAGAACGCATGGAGAGTCTGTTCTTCCCAGCTTTAAATATGCAACATCGATAAGAGGGTTGGCGGCAAATTATGCAAGAGCAAAGAAAGTGCAGAATCAGGTTGCTAAGAGAATATGGGAAAAACCACGAGCTACGTTCTTGAAACTAAATGTTGATGCTGCTTTCAACGAAGATGATCAGGCTGGTGCATCAGGTGCAATTATCAGAAATAGTACCGGGGCGTTTATCGCTGCATCGTCAAAATTTATACCACATGTTGCTACCGCTGGAATGGCTGAAGCCCTTGCTATGTGCCATGGCTTGGAGCTAGCAGTATCTATTGGGGCCAATGCACTAGAAGCACAATCTGATTCAACGGAGGTGATCTACTACTGCTCGGGACAAGAAAGAATGTGGAATGAAGCTACGGCTGTGTATGCAGACTGTCTAGAAAATGCTGGAATTATTGGAAAAGTTGAATTCACTCATTGTTCGAGAGATGTCAACATGGTGGCGCATGAAATAGCTAGGTCTTGTTTGATTTCTAAAATCTCTTGTAATTGTGTCGATGAACCCCCTAGTTTTATCCTCGAGAGGATCGTAAACGATTTAATTGTACTATAACCAGAGCAACAAGTTTCAGACGCACTCTTTTCCTTAACAGGGTATCTAAGGGGACTGGAAGGTTTTTAATGAGACGGTTTGCTAGCTTAATATATATTTTTGTTTACCTAAAAAAAACCATAAGGAAATCATGAGGTCTCATTATTACATGCAATCACTACAAGCAACTCAAAATAATCCAAAAATGGGTTGTGTCGTTGCACTTTTGTGTACAGGCCGACCAGATGCAAGCTGGAGATGGGTGCTGTTTTTTCCTGCCCTGCTGAGCCAAAAGATTTACAGTGTGCTGAAAGAAGCAGACATCAGCACCACAAGCTGTTACTCCAACGTGCAAGGACCTTCAATTTTTCATCTATACACTAGAAGAATCAGCCTGAGCTATTTGTTAGCAAGGGATATGCGAGCTTCCACATGATCACGACATAAATAGAACCTGGGTGTCGATTGGGGTAGATAATCACCCAACGTGAACCAGGCTGCATAACAACCCAATAACACCAGCAAGAGTACTCATGTTAAACCTCCAAAGGTATGGCATATACGTTCAAATGACTACATAGGTGACACTGAACTTGATCACTGGCTCGGTAGGGACAGAATCAGTGCCATCTGTCTGCTTTGCATTCGGAAGAACTAAGGGTTGTGCGAAGAAGCACCACTACAACTGTTCTTCTCCACATCCGTATGTTTCACTTCTGCTTCCAGTTTGACATCGACGCTCTGTTGTGGAAAACATGGCTCGGCACATCGTGTGCTTGAGTCGACATTTTCCATTGCCGAGTCGTATGGCTCGGCGCCTTGAGTGCTTGAGTCAACACCATCGTTTTGCTCGCTCGCAGGCATAGGTTCCATCACCAGTAAACTATGATCCATTTCGGCAGGATGTCCAGCTTGATCAACATCCTCACTGTGCTGTGGAATGATAAAATCTGCTGTCTCACAATTCTCAATGGCTAATGAAGCTGAGTCGTAATTTTCCTCCACACCAAGTAACAAATTATTGGAACAGTGGTTTTCCTCATCTATAGGTTCAAGGGCCAATGTAGCATGCTCCACTGTATGAAGGTCCTCATCTTCCTGGTATTGAACTTCTTGATTGTTACTTAGAATGTTCTGTTCAGCTTCATGCAAAAGTAGAGACTCGTGATGGGTGCCAGCTGAGTCAACATGTGAGCGAACAGCTGAACCAAAAGGTGAAGCCTCTGGGCCACTCTTTTCCTTCATCTCACCAAGATCATGGAGCACATCTTCAAAACCGTGCAGAAATTCAAAAACTAAGGCTTGTGTGGCTGTATCAGCTGTGGATGACATGGCTGTCTTGGCCTTCTTCATCATACCATGCAGCTTATCAACCTACACGAAAGAATTCATGTTCAGCACCGATTCAATACGCATAGCCTACTTGGACAATTCAAATTTTATCTGGTGATAAATATTAGTTCACTAGGAGACTTGGCCTTGTATTGAAGATCAGAGGAATCATCTGGTGGAGATAAAAGTCCTGCTTCAGCATCATCACTGGTTGATGGCACAAGATACCTCCGTGTAACTCCGGAGTACCACTGCAGATACTCATCATAAGATGACAAATCATATTGCTCAGCCTCCCGAAATATGCGATGTCGCCGTGCCTCCCATTCCTGAATATACTCATGATGAGTTTCTTCCCAATTCTCACGCTCTCTACCACGTCGACTAATACGATGCAATGTCTGTAGCGTAGGTCGAAAAGGTGGCGGGATGCATTGGCGGAGCCCAAATTGTCGCATCACTCGCTCAGGCAGATACATCTCAACTATAGGAAAATTTATTAACGGTGCTTGAGTAATCCACAGGTCAGCATCTTTTGTGCAGAGTGGTGGTAAGCTCGACGACTCAATGAGCATGTATGGCTCCCATTTCAACTGATCTGCTCGCTGCAGGTTTAGCTCATCTCTGTATTGCTTAAGACAGCGAGTAGCATTCTCGCTTTGTGCGCGAGCACCCACCCAACGAAAGCCAACTGGGGGCAAGTCTGGTGGGATGTCTGTCTCCATGGAATGGGAAGACCGAGAAAATGGTCTGCCAACATGGGAGTGCTCCCAACTCCAAAGCTGCAAGAGAAGCAATGAGCCACCTATGTTCTTGATATTGTGGGAGGAGGCAACAGAGCAAAGAGCTCGGTATAGAAAGGCGAGGGCTGCAGAGCCCCAGCTGTATGTTCCAACAAGAGAAAGATCAGCAATCAGTGGAAGATATATCAGACTCATCCTTCCTGTCCCGTCTGGAAAGAGCACCCCACATAAGAGGCTCAGGATATATGCTCGAACATGTTTCTGTACTGTCTGATCATCAGCCCCTTCCGGTAACTCATAGAAGTGCTTCTTCAGCCATTTGTAATGCAAGAAGGACTTTCCAGGCATTGATAGACCTCTTGGATCATGACCTAGACAATCAACAACCATCTGCCCATAATCATGATCCGTAGTACAACAGACAGGGCGTCCGTCAATAGGAAGAGCAAACAACATTGCAACATCAAGAAACTGTCATCTCCCCAGAAGCCAAGTGGAAGCTCTGAGTTTCTGGCCTCCAACGCTCAACAAGAGCAGTAATCAAGGCTTTATCCAACTGAGGCATTTTCTGGCAAATTTGTGAGAGCCCAAGAAGTCCTGCATCCCTCAGATAAGGACGATATCTCTCATGAAATTTTAATGGTTTGTGGTGACGCAGTTTCAACTGCTCCACGGCCTGCAATAATATAGAACTCAGTATTATACTTATGTTGCAAAACTTATTTGCATTCTAGTAACTTGTATCCATGACATAAGACAGTATTTATTGTGCTTAGGTTAACCTGATCACCAAAAATTGCATCGGAACGGTGGTTAATCTTAGGGTTGAGTAGTGTGCTGGATGCAGGTTCCACAGGTCCTACATAAGAAGCCACAGGGGTTTGTTCCAGAGTGAACTCGACATTGTCCTCTCTATCAGAAATGGTACTCGGAGAAGAAGGTAGAGATGTTTCATGGTAATCCACGTAATTTTCTGTCACAGCAGCTCTCCCACGGCCCTGCCCCCCGCCACGGCGCACACCTCCTCGTGCTCTTGAAGACATGGTCTACTCTGCCACAAAGATATCCATGCAATCAGTTGCAAAACTACCATGGATGATCATGGGAAGAAAAAATCGGCCAATAAGAAAAAAACTTACATTTACAAGAAAACAACTCTGTACAAAATGAACCAAAGCATATACTATGAAACAAGACATTGCTTAAAAGATTGGGCATTCATGTTCTATTAGAAATCTTTGGCACAGTTTAATATGTCAGTTGTGAGTAATTTTCCCTCCAAATGTTGCTCCACGGAACTAGCTATTTGCAAATTGCAGTTACCGACTGAATCATTAAGAGCATCTCCAACAGTCGCTGTATATCGCGCCTGCGCTAAAAAACCGGCTAGTTTAGCGCGGGGGAGGTCCAAATTGATGCTCCAACAGATGCTGCAACCGGCGCTGTAAGAAAGAGCGCGGGGCAAAAACGCTATCTTGGGCGCTATATGTACAACACAGGAAAGAGCGCGCGGCAAAAATACAAGGCAAACGCGCGCACCAACAGCTATCCATTTTTACAGCCCTAAAATTTAGAGCTTCTGTTGGAGGTGAACATGGGCTCACGCGCTAAATGTGGATCCAGCGCGCTGCAAAGTGCTTTTACAGCGCCAAAATTTAAAGCCTCTGTTGCAGATGCTCTAAACCTTGAAAATTTATTTATCATCATGGAGAGAGCAACTCCTGGACAAGTGTCTATTCGGACTGAGCAATTTTCTTCATCAGTAGGATGTTCATGATACATACACATAAATAAAGGAAAACTAGATGGTACACCTAGGAGTACATACTCCCACCTCCTGACAACTCATATGTGCTACCTACCGCATGCGTCATGCCTGGCTAGGATTTTGTTAATTGTATTATGACTAGTTAATTGCCAAATTTATCTCTTTGCATGGATCCCGTTTCGTTTAAAAGTTTGTTGCAGCTCGACGACGAAGCCGAGACCCGGACAACGATGGCAACGAGCCATGGGTGGACGGTGGCGGCTCGACTGTAAGGGAATCGAGATCCCAATGACGGAGGTTCAACGACGTCGGAGTTGCGGACAACGTCGGCTCGACGATGACCAAGAAGAGACGCGGGCGTCGGCACTGGTGAGAATTTCTTGCATCGATTTATACAACTTGGCTTAATGAAGTGTTCTTTTTATTCTACAATCATTTCTTGCTAGTTCGCTTGGTATGGGCGGTCCCGCGGCTGGGCAGCTTGTTGACAGATACCAGATCGGCAGACCTACCGGTGGCAGCAGCTCGATGCCGGAGACGAATTGTGTACCCAACAATTGCGACCACATGCGGCCAGGGTGGCTCAATGATGGCGGACAATGACGATGTCGATGAAGAGATGCAGCCGCACACCGACAAGCGATCTAGTCGATCTTGCTCCTCACCCGCCGCAGCGCAGCCTTTTGAAGCACCTTCATGCATGGTGACCGATCCAAATATAGTTCATGCGCTGAACTCTTGCATGTTGTACGCCTGTACTATGTCTGTGTATGCATGCCAAAACTAGCTAGTAGTAGTGGGGAACTGGCTAGCAGCTTTGCAATCGATTAAGTCATGTATATGATGAAAGCTGACATATCTGTGTATGTACTTTTACTTAAAATCTGCATACTGTCTTTTTCTATAAATGTACACTTATGCTTGGATGAGTAGAATACTTCTTTAGGCTGGACATACCCCTTGTTCCGGTTCTAGGTAGATACTCATATTCTAGACGAGTGTACTCCATTTTATTATAGACATACCCCTCTTCAGATAATCATACTTGATCGGAAAGGAAAGGTATATACTACCTAGAAAAAAGATTCATACTCTTTTGGAAAAATGTATACACTCCTTTGAAAAAAGGTATATACTCTTTTGGAAAAAGGTATATACTACTTTGACTTTGAACCAGTATATACCATTTTTAGAACTAAGTGGTATATATTTCGTAGGCATTATATACCTCCTTAGTTGGCAAGCAACTGTTGGTATACCACTTCGATACCACTATGAAATTTTCTTGAATTTGTTAATCATTGCCAAGCTAACTAGTAACTACATGCACGGTGTTATCCATTCAGAAGCAAAAATTAGCACGGATGATCCGATCCCTTATTTATGGGAGTAGTTGGCTAGTTGCATGCAAGGAAACTATTTAATATTTTTTCACGCTCCTTTTTGCTAGCCAACGGGTATAATCAACCCATTAAACAGGTGGGAGTATGCACCCCTGGGAGCAGGGGCGGAGCCTCTGGTAGACCATCCTGGGCCATGGCCACCCTTTCCTCTAATTTCTACACCTATATTAGCTACAAATCGGGTTACTAAGATAAAAATATCCTTTATGTATGCTAAACTGGCCCATTCTTACTTACGTGCTTTGAGCTGGCCCTGCCTTGGTTTTCATGCACGCTCTGGCACTGCCTGGGAGTATATAATAGGAGTCCCATAAATAAATATAGGCAATGCATATTTTCGAACGGGAGACGCCTAGGTTGCGCAACCAAGACTCTAAGTAATCGTGAATTCATGATATATACACATAAGTGCAATGACATACCCCTAAACAGATCATGCCGTGCCTAACATATTCACAAAGCATCCCAAGTTCATCGCCCGTAGACCACAAATTATTTCTTAGAACTAAATTCAAAAAGAACTCAGTTACATAATGGCAGATATAAAGTCTAGTAAAGATTTGAGATCTGTTTGGGCTTACAGTATCCTAAGAACAGATTGTAGTAAACCATTTGGGCATTGTTTTCAGTGAAGATCAACAGCTGGGTCTGCTTGCACAAGCTGATCTGCATTACTCTGATTGTTCCAGTGCACGAACAGCCAATACATGCTAATACAACTACATACTTGGCACCAAATAATTGCTCAGAGATTACTTTCTTTATTGCAAAAGTATTACTCAAAATGGCAGTATAAGCTGCAAGTTTCTTCATCACAAAGTAACAATTGAACTCCTGCATAGTACTAGTAAGGGGATATTTTTGTAAAATTTCTTGATAGTTTTACTAACTGTGGCATTTTAGGGGTTGGAAACTACAAGCACTAAACAAGACAAGATAAATTTTTTTGGAGATGTAAAAGTTTAG